>OX438957.1:7519637-8719637 GCA_949316185.1 Pyrausta nigrata | reverse complement strand
CATTGTGCTCTTTTATCAGCACAGATATTTCGTTCTCTTTCGCCTCCAATATCTGTGTCACTTTCCCTCTCTCGGACAGAATAAATTCCTTGAGAGTTTCCACCTCTTGCGCTTTCCTTTCGAGAAGCTCTTTTAGCTTGGTGACGGCTCCAAGGTGGTCGTTCTCCATTTCTTTTATTCGCCTCGCGCAGTTCATTTCCATAGTTTTCATTTCGAGCGTAAACTTTTCGGCAATTTGGTCTCTGATCGCTTTCTCCTTCATCATGATAGCAGTCTGTGAAGAACACGAGCATTCGTTGAGTATTAAACACGAAAAAACTATGCACAAACACAAATTGAATGTACAGAATACAAAAAGCTTACAAAACCCGGTCATAATACCGTTTAGAATAAGGAGGGTTAATAATAGAGGTGTATCTAAGCATTCAGTATGTATAACTATCGCATATACAATGTGATGTGACACCAAAATTCTTATAACAACTTTTTAAAAGACTTGTTTCGAAATCCTCGAAAATTCGCGTAACTAAAATCGTAGTAGTACCGCATTTTATAGGATGAAAACGCATTTTTTTTAAAGTTTCGAAGCATGTATTGAATCGAAAATTCATATCCAATCGTGGTTTAATATTATTTGTTTCTTTTTCTGTGACGTTATCTCATTTCACCCGACCGCGTAGCGTGATATTTTAAGGTAGACTGACGGGACGTCGAAAACGCACGTGAGCTGGTGTGTGACAGCCCTACCGATCCGCCGACCCGTAGGGTTGTTGATGGCCTAAAATTTAGCAATCAGCGAAAATTGCGCAGTTATCGCGCGACAGACGCGCGATCGATTGCTTAGCGTCAATAAAACTCGAATTACGTATGTGATCGCTGGCAAATCGCTCGCATAGCTACTAAAAAAATTAACAAGTTAAAGAGACACAATGAATGTACTTTGAATTCATTGATTTTTCGGTAGAGGCAGCACTGTCACTTATTTATAGCCAATCGTTCAGCTTCGTTTTTGCTGATGCATAATACGAATTTGCGATTGTGGAGCAATAATTGCGCGATCGCTATCGCTTGGCTTTCGCAAGACAGGTAATAAGCCTGCCGCTCATGTCCTTGTTGCTCCCCACCTACATAGCGGGATGCGCCAGGCCAGCACCGTTATTCACAAACGTCGGAAACTACAGATTTCGAATCCGAGAGGCAGGATTCCGAAGACTTCAAAAAAATGCGATTCTCAAACGTCGGAATCGAAAACTTTGACGTTTCCACTATGCTCTATGACACACTATGACATTAGCTTTCAAAAAAAAAACCGTTCGGAAAGAACGTTTGCCATTTGAATTCGGAAAGGACCCGAGAATACCGAGACGGAAACTTTTCCGACGTTTGTGAATAAGGGTGCTGGTGTCGGTAGTGTTACCATTGGTGTTACCAACCTTGGCCGCAATAGCGTCGTCGCAGTTCTGCACGAGGCTCTCGATGCTGGAGGCGAGCTGCTCGGCCTCGTCGTCGGTGTTGGTGGCGACGGAGCGCTGCGAGCTCAGCTTCTGGAACCGCTCCATTATGTACTGCTGGAAGAACTCCGCTTTGCCCTTTAGCTCCTTCATCAGCTCCTCGTTGCTTTCTTGGGTCGCTGTTTGGTGGACGAAATTCAGTTTTATTTATTTGTTTTACAAGTAACATATAAAATAAGCTAATTTATAGGTAAACCTCGCTCACAAACATTAATCGACTGTGTCATCCGGTGGGATGACACAGACGACAGAAAATTAATTCAATTTCGTAAAAACTTGCAAAATAATTGCTTAAGTTATAAAAATAATCATAGGTAAACCGCTTAATCTCGCCTGCGGGGTGATTAGTAGACCACAGAATAAATACTAGTACTTCAAAAAGAAGTATTACTTCTAGGTATTCAAAGATTAGAGTCAAGCGCTTTTTCGTTTAGATATCTACCGAAATCCTGCAAGCGAATTTCATTCTTATAACTCGGGATAACGAGTTATAATATTTGTTATCTATTCAGTGACGTCATATCATGCGGCGCGCTAAGGTTGACTGCTACAAGAAGCTATTATCGCCATCTAGCACACCTCACTAGCATAAGTGTTAGTGAGGTGACCTAAGGGTCTGGCCAGCAATGCCGCCGATGAATAAAACGCGCGCGTGTCACTATACTCGCTCTAAATTCCTACTGAGTGGATTATCCTACTTCGAAGGGTTGCTCAGCGCGCGTATGTACAGTCGAGCAAATTGAATCATGACCCACTTTGCCGATTATTCCTTTGCATTTATAAATGTAGTAAGATTTTCTTCACTGTCATGCATGTTGCACATGGTACGTTTTAAATATGAATAAAAATGCGTCATAACGGGTCAGAGATCTATGCAAGTTTAACCTTTATTATCACTGCACTAGACATGTTTTAGATAAACCAGTCTTAATATGAATTTAAAATAAGTCCATAATCCAAACTCTTTTCACTACGAAGAAAAATGTATTATAATTTAAAAAATAAAAAACGTCGTGTGTCAAATGTCAAGTATACCTAGTAAGTCAGAAATTTTATAAAAACCTAAGTCAATATCTACAAACAAATCGTATAATGGCCAATTTGGCAGAACAAACAGCTAAGAATAAGTCGGAACACAGTCAGAACCTGGATCAGCCGGCATGCTAAAGAGGGTACCCTCGAAGACAGACGACGACATAATCATGGCGTTCGTCGAATCCAGAACGGAACGGAAGAGAACGGAAATGCAACACTATTACGGATAACATATTTACAGACGAGAAATCATTTCGCTCGTCTCAACATGGTCGCTTAACTTCGTGGCGTTACGATAACACGCCATACAAAGAGGATCACGTTGTGCCCAACCAATTATCCAGCTGAATTTCAGCTAACATGTGTGCCTGGGTGGATGCCGGAAGTGTCGGAAAACTTGTTCAAATTTCTCCTCGTCATAACGCTATAAACTATGTCAATTTAATGGAAGAATCAATGTTACCGACTTTGCGAACAGTTTACTTGCGTGAATAAGTGCTAGTAGTCTCCTTTGTTCATGATAACGTCCAGTGCATACTGCCAGAATTGTCTCGAATTGGTTTACCTAGCATGAAGATGCATTCACTCTTATTCCATGGCCGTCTAGGTCCCCAGATGAAAATTTGTGGTGTTTGGATTGGGGAAGTGACATTTGTCGTCTAATCGGGTTACTTTTCACTTTACCAATTTAATGCCACTTGTTAAATATATACTTAAAATAAATATTTTTTTCTTCAACTAAGTATACTGTTTTATTTCATCATGGCAAACACAAGTTCCAGTGGAACTTTTATAAAATAAACTAGTTCCCAATACAGACTTGGCGCCCGGCCGTGCCGAATCCCGAATATCTACCTACCTACTTGTGTGTTGCATTGCAACCCTTACCCACATGAAATGAAGTTCTCGCCGATTTTCATACAAACTTATTCGTACAGATAGCGACCATTGCCTTGTCAGTGACTGTCAGTGTCTAATAAAATGATGACACGTTCGTTTCTAGGAAATGTATGTTCAAGCGAATTTCAACTTACTTGTATAGAATGACAGTAGAAAAATGACCATAAGGTGGGTCATGATTCAATTTGGTCGACTGTACGTTCTATTATTTATTACACACATCAACACTGTCTAGGGATATACAAAACATAATATTATTATATCCAAAATATCCCTACAGTGTTGATTAGTATATTTCTCCCCGTTCTTGTTTTACCCCGTGCCCATGACCCGCAGGCGAAGACGGAATGAGGCGGTCTTCTCCCTATAAAATCCATGATTCCGCAGCCATCTGTCTGGTCGTTTCACTCAAAAAATGCCTGCGATATTGTGTAGCACACATTTCATAGGTAGCGTTACGGTAGCGTTTACTGTGTAATATAGATTTTCCCGCCAGTCTCTCGTATTAAAATACAGAGCTTTGCAAAAAGAAGCCATCTAGATTATAAAACATGTCTTAAGTGACATCTAATAGTGTTGGTGATGAAAAACTAAACTTACCTAATCGAATACTGCACTTGCTGAGCTGGTCGTCTAGGTAACGAATACGCTTTACGTGTTTCTCGCACTGTGTGCAAGGTTCTATATCTTTTCTCATTGCATTCTTTTCGTCTGAAAAAAAAAACATTTTAATATGAAATATGCCATGCTTTTGACTGGTATAAAAAGCCTTAATCAGCAAATAATCTTATGTTAGGTAAGAAGAAAAATAAATGTATTAAAATACCTTCTAAGTATTTATTCAATTTATCAGTAAACTCTTTTTGTTTGTCCGTGAAATCTTTCTGCAGTTCAGATATTCTCTTATTGGCTCTCTCCAAGTCTTCTCTAGTACTTGTCAGGTCAGATGTTAGCTTTTCAATCTGCTGTTTCTCTTTCTCTATTCGTTCCACATATTCCTTCTCTTGTGTTTTGAATAGTTCTCTCTCTTTTTGCATTTTTGATTGGAGATCTTTCAATTCCCTGGTTGCTGTGTCTTTAGAACTACAGGCCTGCGAAATATAGAAAACGTTTATGGTGTTATATATATACTACTCAAAACAAAATAAGGGCCACGAGGTATTTTGTCTGTACCATTAAAATAATAATACCAATATATTTTTTTGTCTCCATAACGAAAACTAATGTTGTTTTTAACGTGTAGACCAATAAATTTATTCCAATAATAATGATTAAAAAGTTTATTTGCTTTTGAAAGAAAAAACTCATTTAAGGTTAAAAATAAAAAGAATGTAAAGTTACTGGAAACAAAAGAAAATACTCCATGCTCGTCTTTTAGTAACGGGTATGCCCCCCTCGTTTCGCTACGCACTCCTGAAGCCTGGAGTGCATGCTCTCAATCAAATGCCTGACATTTTCTATTGGAATCTCTTCCCAGGCCCTTTTAACAGCGTTGATGAGTTGCTGTTGGTTGTGGATTTCCTGATCACCGTCTCTAACTCTTCGTTTCAACTGATCCCACATGTGCTCTATTGGATTTAAGTCCGGACTGTTCGCCGGCCACGGCAAGACTTGAATTTGAGAGGCTCCCAGTACAAACCAAGTCGCTTGAGCCGTGTGTGCACAAGCATTGCCTTGCATCAAGATAAATCCAGGACCCGCTCGCTGGGCAAATGGGATCACATGTGGTCTGACAACTTCCTCAATATACCGCTGAGCAGTAACAGTACCCTCATTTAAAATAGCGAGCTCAGTTTTGCCGTGTAAGCTTATCCCGCCCCAAATCATTACATTTGGACCACCAAAACGATCGACTTCATGGATGCAGGCTTCTGAAAATCTCTCGCCGCGTCTTCTCCATACTCTAATACGCCGATCGTCGTTAAAAAATTTAACTTTGCATTTGTCTGTGAAGAGCACCATGCCCCATTGGTTTATGTCCCAGTCCAAATGTTGACGGGAAAATCTTAAACGATTTGCACGATGATTTCTGGTTAATGGAACACGGACAACTCGCCTTCTTGATGCCTGCTGGTCTTCATGCAATCGATTACGAATAGTTTGGTCACTGACACGAGTACCCGTTGTGAGCCGTAAACGATTTTGCAGCTTGCGGGCCGTCGTTGTGCGATCTCGGCGCGCACTTAATCGAATGTAACGATTCTCTTGAGCTGTTGTAATGCGAACTCTGCCCGAACCAGGTCTTCTTCTAACACTACCGGTCCCTTGGAAACGATTCCATAGATTTTGAATAGCTCTTCGAAAAAATCCCAATTGCAAACCCACAGATCGCTGCGAATGACCTTCTTCAATCATTGTAACGGCTCTGGTTGCTGTCAGCGAGTCCATATGACGCCTGCGTGCTTGTGGCATATTGCAAAAGATGTTTCTGACTCGAGATATCAATGAAATCTGATAATTTCTAATAAACTAAGAAGCTAAGGAAAGCAAAACGTGAAAGAAAATGGAAACAGAATATTCAAAAAGAATTTTATATTTAATTTTATTTAAAATTGTTGCCAGCATTAGATGAATACTACAATATTAAAAAGTTTAGGTATCAAAGAGTTTGTATACTCAATATTTTACTACTTTCAATATGAAAATGTTTAATAATTTACACCAAAATGAAAAAATACCTCGTGGCCCTTATTTTGTTTTGACAAGTATATATATATATGTGTTCTTCTATATTTTGAAAACACTTCATTATCCTCCTAGCGTTATCCCGGTTGTGCACTCGCCGCACGCGAGGGCCCAAAGTCCGCTGACCATGTTCCAGGATGTGGCAGATCAGATACAGTCGAGCGACTGCCATCTGACCACCGTGACCCTGTTACCAGGGGAACCTGACCAGTTTGGATCATGGAGTTTCCTCACTTCACTTTTTCGCACTACCTGGTGGAAAAGCATCCTTACAGCTAGGTTACCTACCTGCAAGTAGAGCGTCTTGAGTTCGATGTTCTCCTTGAGCTACCTACCTGCAAGAAGAGCGTCTTGAGCTCAATGAACTCCTTGAGCTACCTACCTGCAAGTAGAGCGTCTTGAGCTCGATGTTCTCCTTGAGCTACCTACCTGCAAGTAGAGCGTCTTGAGCTCGATGATCTCCTTGAGCTACCTACCTGCAAGTAAAGCGTCTTAAGCTCGATGATCTCCTTGAGCTACCTACCTGCAAGTAGAGCGTCTTGAGCTCGATGATCTCCTTGAGCTACCTACCTGCAAGTAGAGCGTCTTGAGCTCGATGATCTCCTTGAGCTACTTACCTGCAAGTAGAGCGTCTTGAGCTCGATGATCTCCTTGAGCTACCTACCTGCAAGTAGAGCGTCTTGAGCTCGATGATCTCCTTGAGCTACCTACCTGCAAGTAGAGCGTCTTGAGCTCGATGATCTCCTTGAGCTACCTACCTGCAAGTAGAGCGTCTTGAGCTCGATGATCTCCTTGAGCTACCTACCTGCAAGTAGAGCGTCTTGTGCTCGATGATCTCCTTGAGCTACCTACCTGCAAGTAGAGCGTCTTGAGCTCGATGATCTCCTTGAGCTACCTACCTGCAAGTAGAGCGTCTTGAGCTCGATGATCTCCTTGAGCTACCTACCTGCAAGTAGAGCGTCTTGTGCTCGATGATCTCCTTGAGCTACCTACCTGCAAGTAGAGCGTCTTGTGCTCGATGATCTCCTTGAGCTACCTACCTGCAAGTAGAGCGTCTTGAGCTCGATGATCTCCTTGTGCTACCTACCTGCAAGTAGAGCGTCTTGAGCTCGATGTTCTCCTTGAGCGTGTCCTTGAGCTGCGCGCTGCACCGTTCCAGTTCCCGCAGCAGGTCTGCGTTGGCCTCCTGCGCCATCGACGCACGACTCCCCTTCTCGCACTTCAGTTTCTCGTACTCCATTTCCAACTCCGTGTACTTTAGATCCAACTGTGGACAGGGAAACATATTACACTTTGATTAAAAGTCCCCAGGGCAACAGCCGTTGAGCTAGAAAACCTCTGCAAACTCTGCACAGTTTTACAATGGTCTCAATTCCTATGCAGGGTGCTTTGGAATTGGTCTAAGATTAAATTTAGATTCAGTCTCTCTCTTTCTCTGCCATAAACTGATGTCAAGGAAATCAGAGAATCCATAGACAATTTAGTAGGAATAACGACTAAAGTTTGACGAAAACAAGTAAGTATAATAAGTAGTGTACGTAAGAAATCGCATCACTTAATTTGACGTTTCTAAATTATTGTAGTCTGTCTCTTTTCGTTTGTTTGACAGAGAAAAAGAGAAATTGAACATAAATTTAATCTTAGACCGGGCGCATTCGAATTGAGCCCAATGTAAGCCGTTTAAAGAAGTCTATGCCACAAGGAGAGGATACCGAATACTCGTACAATCGGAAAAGAAAATGGTTACCATTGCGGTCCGTAAGAAACGGCGTAAATTATATTATGAACGTGCATCAGAAAAGTAGTGGATGGAGTATTTTTGTTCGCATTTTATTTGTACGGACGACAATATGACGAGGTAAATACTGTAGCATTTGTAATAAGGGTTATTTTAGAATAAAAATGTGTAGTCTGATGTGCTGGCCACGGTACCAGTCAACTAAAAAAGACTTACAAATCCTAATTGTTTTTGAGAATTAGGAATATTTATTATCGAAGAAATTAAGTTGCATAGTTACACAAATACTTACGTTTTTATGCTCACTTCTGACTTTATCCAGCTCCATTTGTAGTCTCTCGTTTTGTTGTTTGTAGCTTTCTAGCAATTCACTATCGGAGTTACTTCCCAGAAGTTCTAGTTTATTTTGCAGCACGGCCAGCTTGGAGTTCAGCTGCATCTCAATGCCTTTCTGTTCTTCTATTTTACTTCGCAGCTCGGACTCCTGTTTGCGATGTTGTTCAAGTTTTTTGTCACTGAAAAATCACAAGAATATTATATGCATGATGTCCCAAAAGGAACCATCCAGAACCATCTAGAAAAAATTCGTAACACAGAAACTGTAATAATTTTACAAGATTTTTTTTATTAGATGCCTACAGGCTTAAATGAGTGACTTGTGTATGGCTGCTGCGACTATTGCGGCTGTATGAGATTTTTAATTCAATAAGACCAGATAGGAAATCGGATAATATGACCGCTTTTTGGATTCTTTTGCAAATTAATGAACTCTCATGCCTCTCGAATTGCAAGCATTTCGGACTGAAAGACCGAGCAGCAGTCATATAGTTAGAGCTTCTTGACTGCCGTTCGGACTCCATCCGGCTTAAATACCACAAAAGCTGCGCCAACCCTGTCGTCATGCCTACTGCCATCAGTGTATATTCGCCAGTTATACATCAGTATATATAATAGTTATAAATAATTCCAGAGGTTAAATATTTATTACCGTTTAGACAATTCGTCCTGCAGAGAAGACATCTTTTGCATTTGCTGTTTATATCGACTAAGCACATCTTTGAGAGTCGTCAATTTGCCGGGCGAAGGCGGTTCCCCTGAAATAGTATTACTTTGTTACTTTACAAAGATCAAACACATTCTAAAGTAATGTCGAATCTCAAAAACTACTAGACGAATTTTCATACGGTTCTCATCTCACAGCGTGATTCCTGAGGAAGGTATAATTCGTTAAGGTTTTACGTAAATTGGTTAAAATATGACGAAGATTGTTGAGGATGTAAAAAAAAACACGCCATCTGGAAGTTTATATTAAAAACGCTGCCTTATCAGTTTCAGATTCATACATATTAAAACAATATACGGTGGGATTGTTTTTCTATTATAGGTAATAGGTCTACAAAAAAGTCCGCGAGGGCATGTCTATCTCGGTTAACCTTGCGTTCCTCGTTGGTCTAGTGGTCAGCAAGCTGAGTACACTATCCACGAGGTCCCGTTGAGTTTTTCTGTCTTGAAACAACTCAGCCACAGTACCGGAGTCAGGAAGTGGGTAGTGTTAACACCACCGTGCCTCGGAAAGCACGTTAAGCCGTTGGTCCTGCGCTTGATCTCTCTACGGTCATGTCGGACTGCCGTCTCACCGAATTATGAGTGAAGGAACAGAGAGTGCACCTGTGTATTGCGCACACACTTGTGCACTATAATGTCTCCCGCGCAATTGGCTGATCTCTGTTGAGATAGGCCGCTGTAGTTGAAATTCGGCTAGGAGGACATTATTATCTTGGTTAGCTTACTATACCAATTCTAACTTAGCCGTGGGTGGTCGGGGCGGGTCGCTAGTTATAAATTATAATGCTGTGATCTCATTCAATACAAAAAATACTTGCCTAGGTAGGTGCTGTCGGGGAGGGCATCCTGTATTATCTGGTTTAGAGTCGTGCGCCAATTCTCGTGTTCCTTTTGACTCGACACGAGTTTGTTTCGGCAGAGGACTAGTTCGTGCGCTGTCACTTCTAACTTGGACTGTATAAAACAATTGCAAGTTTGAAAGTTGAATCAATTGATTAGCCGAAATCTTACTTACTTTTTTGATATTGCACATTAAGTTATTATTTATTATTATTAAGTTGATATACACCGCGAATTTTTAATTACCCGAGAAAATTAACTAACATACTCAGATATCGATATACATCGAATTTTTCGAATAAAAAATTTTTTTTTTTATGAGAAATTTATTTAAAAAGTCCCTAACATTCCCTAAAAAATATGCACCATAAAAGTCCTGCTAATTCAAATAGTAATCATTATCATTTCAACATCAACGGAACCAAAATCCACCTAATTTGGTCGCGTAATATTGACGTACGGAAGGAATAACTATGAATGAAAACAAATTACACAACCTGCCGACAAAAGATGTTTCTTTCTCATTCGGCAAACTCGCGTCCTAGCTCGAAGCTGGCCAGCACTCCCTTCATCAATAAACGGGCGGGCGTAGTGTCACGCGCATCCCCCGCCCGCCCCCGCCATCATTGACCTCCCGCAGTCCAGTCCGTCGCGAATATTAAACGGTCAAGGTTGTGTCACGCAAGGTCACCTGCGCACGCGCGACCTCCGCACCTGTGTTTACTCGAAAAAGTGAAGTGACGAATATCGTGATGGCCTATCAGTACTCCAATCGTGAATACGCTCTCATGGTGAGAGCGTACATTATGTCAGGCGAGAACGTAGCGGCTGTGTTGGACCATGGGCACCCCGCACCCCGGCTCACGCACAAGGACGCTCGGGGGTCTCATACCCATCGGTCATGCACCCGTTTCACTACCGCAAAGTGCAGGAGCTCTGTGACAGTGACAAACAGCCGCGAGTGTCGTTCTGCGAGTGGGTGTTAGCAAACTCAAACGCTAACATTTTGTTCACCGATGAATGTTTGTTTACTCGGATCGGTGTTTTCAACAGCCACAATCGCGTATCTCCAGTCGCTGTACTTTCAACATGACGGTGCTCCGCCTCATTACCACAATGCAGTGCGCGCGTACCTAAACGGCGAGTTCGGAGCGCGGTGGATAGGCCGCGGCGGGCCCGTGCCCTGGCCTCCGCGGTCCCCGGACCTTACGCCTGTGGACTTTATCTGTGGAGCGAGATCAAGCGCCGGGTGTTTGTGAGTGAACCTACTAGTGTTGGTGATTTGCAAAACTGAATCATTGCGACTTTTCAAGAGGTTCAAGCCCAAAGAAACGTGCTTATTTCTTTGAAGAATAACTTGCGGAAAAGAGCACGTGTTTGTATCTCGGGAAGAGGAGGACATTTTGAAAAAATACTGCAATACGTGTAAGGTATGTTGATATTTGATTTAAGGTTTTTAGGTATTTGTATCATTTGTTAATCTTGTAAATACCTAGTGGATTTCATATTTTAAAACACACCTTAACTAAGTAATTAAAATAAACAATTTACTAAGCAGATAAAAAAAACTCGTGAAAAGTGCTATTTTTATTACTTCGTAATGGCCACAAAATACAAATCAACAAATATCACGTTTATTAAATACTAGTTCAGGATGCGAACTCGCGATGCTTGAGGATCTTGACCATCGTTGGCACTAGGCGTAGCAGACGCGCATGCGCGGGAGACGGCGCGAGCGCCGCGCGAGTCTGAATGAATGCATGCGTCTCTCTCTTTCATTAAACAAATACTACGAAGATGGTTTACATGTTTTTGGTGCATTAACAGGATTTATTTGAAGTCCTATAAATCAATATTTTTGTATGAACGCTATAATATTTGTGTGTTACTTACTGACATACATATTTTTATAAACGCAAATTTTAGTTTTCTCGGGTAATTAAAAAGTCACGGTGTATAAGGTCGCTTTTTAAAAAGTGGTGAAATTAAAAGGGCAATTACAAAAACATAAATGAAACATTTTCGTTTAAAAAAATGAATTTCTTTATACGCTAGTTTTCGAGAAAATCGCAAAAAACTATTTTGATTTAAACGTAAAATAAAATACCCCGTGCAGCTTGCGTAGTACGTTCAGTGCGCAGGTTCGGTGTATCAATGAATTCGATAAGGACGCCACTATGCTCTCTCGCACTCCCACCTTACACGTGCGACTGGCCGGCGGTTCGCCTCACTCGCGGTCTGTCGGCGTAGTCAAACACGCCGACAAAGGTGCCGCCATGCCGACACACGGAAACACGCGCCGCGGCTAACACGTGCCGAGCCTCACCCCGCTCCCGCTCACTGCTACCCCCGCCGCAGACCGCACGCAGCGCGAGAGTTCAGTCCGCATAAAACAATTCACTGGGTTGTGCGCGCGCGCTACGTGCGGAACATTTCATCATGGCGTATCGGTATAACGCCCAGGAATACCTGAATATGGCATTGTGCTATCAGGAAGCGGGAGAAGTTTTGTAGCGGGCGCGGCAGCTGTACGCTGAGCGGTACGGCTCCATTGTGCACACACGCACAATACTCGGAGCTGTGCAGCGTTTTCGGGAGAGTGGCAGCTTCGAGCCACGCCTCGACCTCGTGCGTCGGCAACGACACCCGGCCATTACGACACATTACTTCTTCTTCAAGCCGTGAAGAAGAAGTAATTGATTTTTTTCATCGGCACCCATTGGCGAGCATCGCGGACGCCGCCCGTGTATTTGGCGTGAGCAGATACTACGTGTGGCGGCTTTTGCGCGACGAAGGCCTCCACCCGTATCATTTTACTCGGGTCCAAGAGTTGCTGCAGCAGGACTACGCGCCGAGGGTCGAGTTCTGCCGCTGACTGATACGAAACCGGACTTACAACGTGCTTTGGACCGACGAGTGCACATTTACGCGCCAAGGACTTTTTAATGTGCACAATGCGCATTATTGGTGCGAGTACAACCCGCGTGTGACTCGTCCGGACCATTTCCAGCATCGCTCCAGTGTGAACGTGTGGGCAGGAGTGATAAACGGAACGTTGCTGGGGCCCGTGTTTCTGGAGAGACTCAATACGGAAACGTATTTAGAGTTTCTCCAAAATGACCTCTCTGAACTGCTGCTGGATGTGCCTGCGTGGAGCCGGAGGTACCTCTACTTCCAGCACGAACGGCGCGCCTGCGCACTTCAGCCTACGGGTACGCGCCTACCTGGACGAGGCGTTTTAGGGCCGTTGGATCGGGCGCGGCAGCGTTATCCCCTGGCCGCCGCGATCACCTGATCTGACGCCAATGGATTTCCACGTGGGGTAGGGCCAAGGACCTGGTTTACGGGAACGACGGTCATACCATCCGTTCAGTGGAACAATTGCGTGCGCGAATAATTAATGCGTTTGATGTGATGGCCAGTGAGCCCGATGTGCTCGCTTCAGTTCGGAGGCATTGCCTCGATCGGGCTAGGAAGTGTGTACAAAAACAAGGGCGTCACATCCAGCATTTAATGTAAATTTTATTGTGTAAATAGGAACTTGTAAATTATGTAGATTGTTAATATGTAACTGTGATGTGATTGTGTAAATAGGAACTTGTAAATATGACTGTAAATATCGAGGAATGTGTCGAGCGGCCTATGGTAAAACATGGGGATTAAACCCAAGGATTATAAGATGGATATACACAATGATGGTGCGACCTATAATTACATATGGCAGCATTGTCTGGTGGACAAGGATAAGGCTAGTAACATGCAGAAAGGCTTTGGAAAAATTACAAAGAACTGCTTGTCTAGCGATAACGGGGGCCTTCAGAAGCACTCCAACGGCAGCAATGGAAGTAGCACTAGAACTTCCTCCACTGCATATTGTGATAGAGACTGAGGCAAGGAAGGCACTGCAAAGACTTAAGGTCTCCCAGCTTTGGGATGCATCCAAACCTCAAACGAATCACACTCTATGGGAAGGAAATTCGGATTTGAACAGGATCCTTCAAATGGACTGTGATCGAACAAGTCCAAAATTTTACTTCCAAAGACTATACAAAGTCCACCTCCCTACAAGGGATGACTGGAAACAACGCCCACCCAAGCCGGAACCGGATAGCATAATCTGCTATACGGATGGATCCAAAATGGATAGCGGCACAGGTGCGGGAGTTTACCTGAAAGACTTCCAAGAAAGTCAATGCATGGGTGTAATGGCAACAGTTTTCCAAGCGGAAACCTATGCTATGCTCTCATGTGCATTGAGGAATCTAGATCAAGGTGTGAAAAACCGCACTATCTATATTCTCAGTGACAGTCAAGCTGCGTTAAAGGCACTGTCAAGGGCAAAAGTGAACTCAAAATTAGTCATAAATGCCATTGAAGTACTTAACAGACTCGGCAAACATAATAAACTACGTTTAATATGGATACCGGGTCACACAGGTTACGAGGGTAACGAGAAAGCAGATGAATTAGCGAGATGGGGCTCATCGGCTAGACTAATTGGCCCTGAGCCTTTTATAGGATTGTCGAATGGAACAATTAACACGGCATTCAAGAATTACATAAAGGCCAAACATGCCCAGGAATGGTCCAGAATAAATGCCCTGGATCACTCTAAAGCCTTTCTTGATCTGAATGCTAGAAAATGGTACAAATACCTAATGCTTAACAGCCGCCAACACTCGAGACCTCTGCTGGGGGCATTAACTGGTCACTACGCCACAAATAAAATGCTTCTCAGAATGGGGCTAACTCAGGACGGCAGCTGCAGAGCCTGTGGGGAAGAGCCAGAAGACATGAAGCACTTGATGTGTGAATGCGATGCACTGGCTAGAACCCGAATGGGTCTTCTTGGATTGGCTTACCCAGACTCGGAAGACTATAGGCTCTTCAGACCTAAAGACATAGTAAAATTTATAAAGGAAGTCTTTAAGGAACACTGAAGAATAAAGGTATGGGGAGTCACAAAAGATCCTAGTGGGTCGAGGTGCTCCGTGGGTTAATGCCCATGGCCCCTATAAAGATAAGATAAGATAAGAAGAGGGTTAGAATGCAGTCAGGTTGTTTTGAAATTAAAATTGATATTTTTAAAATGTTTACTTTGATTTGAGCAAATCAGCTTTGATTCTATGGAAATATCCTAGCTATTGAACAAGCTAAATACGCTTAATTTATCTGCATTAGCATTAGGTAGATTTTCTGTCTCAGCAGAGAAGGAACCTACGCAGGTAGCTTGCGCAGCGTTCAGCGTAGGTAGATAAGACTCGGTTTTAATGCGCTACTAGTGAGTGAGTGGTGCGCAGCCGCGATCCCCCCGCGCACCGCGCACCGCGCAACATGAATGAAATGAGGGAAGAGACGAGCACGATTGAAATAAGAGAGTGCGGCGATGGCATGTAGGGATGTTTCAGAGTAGACAGGATGCTCTTAAAAATATTTTTTTTTTGTTAGGAAAAATAAAAATGAAAACTAGCACGTTTTTAAAAATGAAAATCATAGGGCCCGGTTTATCTAAAATATTTAGAAGTTCTGTTAAAGTTTCACCACTTTATAAAAGGCGACCTTATATAATGTTCTGACATTAAAACTGCTCGCCGCATCATCATTACTGCCGGACGGTGCCATTTCAGTGTGAATTGAGATATCGAGAATTACAACAGGGAAATAATAAATAAATCCCAACAAAATCTTTGAAAGCATATTAGTAAATAATAATATAATCACTTACGCCCAGCTCCTTCACTTGTTCCCTGGCAGTATTCCTCTCGTTGGTGAGCTGAGAGACTTTCTCCTTGAGCCGCGCGGTCTCGCCGCTGACAAGCCGACTCTGTGCGGCTTCCAATTCGCTCGCTAATCGGTTTATTGTGGTCCCTTTCTCTATCAGTATCTCTTCTTTCTCTCTGTCTCTTTCCATGCAACGGCGCTCTAAAACTTGTATTTCTTTTTCCTATGGTAAAAAGTTGCACAGACACACGACGTTAGTATCACAGAGACAGAAGATACAATAAATAAACTCTTAGGCTCCGCGCTGATGGTGACAAGTATAATGTATATATGAATTATATTATAATATAACATTTATTGTTGACTATACAGGATGCTGATTTCAATCCGAGCGGTATTTCCAGAAGTGATTATGTACCTTATACTGATCACGAATCACTAAAAAAACAGAAAAAAAATAATTTATTATTAAATTATCACGATTTTCATAATAGTCCCCATTCGATTCCGGAATCGGACGCCAACACTCGCCGAACGAATGTTTTGACGCGCTCACTACAATACATACAAAGGATAAGCGCGCGCGCCGGGCGCCCGGGCGGCGCCTGTGATCGGGAGCCGCCACTATTGGCGTCTTTGTCACACTTACTCCGGCCCAACTCAGTTGTAACGAAAACATCGCGAATTCAACTCGTCCGTGTGTTTTTTTCAAAATGACGCAAAACTATTCTAACGTTGAGCAAGTTGATGAGCAATGAGCACTGGTGGACCCACCGTGACCACAACCCACACGTCACCAAGAGAGACTCATTTCAACATCGCTTTAGTCTCAATGTGTGGGCTGGGATAGTAGGGAATCACCTGTTGGGACTTGGGACCTTACTTCATCGAATGCCGCTTCACCAGTGTTATATACCCGGGACTGCTGGAAAACGTCGTTGAAAAGATGTAAGAAGACATACCAATGTCTCTCCATCATAAGTTCATAACCTTTTCTACCAACACGACGAAGCACCGCCTCATTACGGTCTTCAAGTGCGTGACTACCTGAATCGTATATTCGGAAGTCAGTGGATCGGGCGTGGTGGACCTGTGCCTTGGCCACCACGGTCCCCAGACTTAAAGCCTTTAGTCTTTTATTTGTGGGGTGATGTAAAAAGACTAGTGTATACGGAAGAATCAACAAGTGTTGAGGACCTGAGACAAAGAATAGTGAGTGCATACCAAACAGTCAAACATAATCAATTAGTGTTGAATAGTTTAAAAAAGAATAGCAGACGCCGTGCAAGTCTGTGTATTGCTTCAATTTTAAAAAGTTAGCTTAGCCTAGTACATAAAGTTCCGGGTTCGATTCCCGGTTGATCACTCGAATCGTGTTCAATAAATTACAGACTTCACTTTGCATCAATAAACAATAAAAAACAATTAATTTTAAAAAGGTTAGGTTAGCAATGTAAAGAGGTATTGAAAGTTCGGGGTTCGATTCCCGATTGATCTCCCGTATCCAGTAATAATCGTGCTCAATAAGATACAGACGACTTTCACGTCATTATCATATTCAATTTTAAAAGGGTTTGGGTTAGTGTTGATTAAGATATTGAAAGCTCAGGGACCAATTTCTAATTGATTGCCCAAACTCAGTGTATTGAATTCATATTATTGTATCAACTAATCGAAGTACGTGAGATCAGTTGTTTTACAAATAGCTATTTACACATTTAGGAACAACGCAGATGTCAGATAAAAGTATGCTGACTTTTATCTTTAGGAGATACTAGCTGAGTAGGTAAGTACCTATCGCTCGTCGCGCCTGCTACTCGTACAGTGCAAACGTATCGCAGTATCTTACGCCACAGTACAGTAAAGGTTTTTCAAAAAATGATCGTTTATAATTTCATTTTATTTTTCTCGTATTAATTGGATATTAATGCGTGTTTTGTAAGTGATCATAAGTCGTTTTACTAAATATCGCTCGGATTGAAATAAGCACCCTGTATATGTAGGTATTCTATATGTACGATAGTATTACTATTTAAATTACATATTATATGCAGAGTGCAGTAACAATATTATTTCTATCGTTTTTTTTTGCTTTAAATAAATTTAATAATTTTGTTTATGCCTTTGTCGCACCGCACACTTCATTTCTGCTTAGCCCAAAGGTATGACTGGTAGAGAATGCCACTAGGCATTAAGTCCGCCTTTTGTACACAGTTTTAGTTGTGCAATAAAGATTGAATAAATAAATAAATATTTACATCATTTTTAATACGTTTTGTATGAAGTCGCCGCACACGTGAAGCGAGTGGCGTCTACCCGCGAGCCTCCGACTCAGTGTTCGCGACACGCCACTGGTGGTGAAAGCATCTGCCAAAGCATCTATAGACTGTACAGCAAGTGAGTGTCAAGTTGTTGCGGCCACCTTCGTTTGCGCATGACCAAAGGGCGTGGCGCGCTACAGCCACCGGTGGCGGTGGTCGGTGGCCCAACTGCGCGGAGCCTTAATTATGTTAGTTATTATATTTATTTTATTTTATTTAACAGTTTTCGGGAATCTTACAGCTAGGAATTGAATATTTAATACAGTAGAAGAATAAGGCCATTCACAAGTTTCCACTTATAGTTAATGTGTTAGTAATTATGTAACATCACTACTGTGCCTACATCCAAAGAACACATCGCTCAACGCCTTTTTAAGTGTAGAGACACTATAGTGGAAGAGGTCTAAGGTTAGATGGTCATTAAGCTCATTAAAACTGTCAGCAGCCCTTATGAGGTATGAGTTCTATGGCATTATAAAAAAACAAACAGCGACTCCCGGTTTAAACTTATTTAAAACTGTGCAATTTTCAATGTATGTACAGCTGTTTTTTGCCATTCATAAGACTATAGTAACCACTACTTGTACTTACTTTGTCTTCAAGTCTACTCTTGGCTTTTACTAAGTCATTTTGCAATCTCTCCACTTCTTCTCTATGCCTGGAACAATCACAAGTTTTAGATGCACATAATGCGACATACATGCAAGATATAATTGGATTAAGGCGGATTTATATCAGCCTCACGTGTGGTATCGTGACGCATAAGAAGGGAATCTCATCATACATTTTCATAAGCCATCACTCACGACACTTTAGAACACACTAGTCTAAATGTTGCTAAATGTATGATTATGATTCCCTTCTGCGTTACTACTCACGACGACATGACACGTCAGACAAATATAAATCTGACCCTACACTAAGTAAAACGTTACCTACCTATCTTGTTGTTCTCTGAACAACGCGTCGGTATCATGGGTGCGAGCAACCTGAAACAGAAAATTTTAAATAACAAAGAATATTGTTTAACCACACTGGGTATAAAATTTATTATATTCAACAACTTTGATAGCTTTATAGCATCGATTTGTTAGTTTGTTTATATATGCTTGTTTAAATAGCTCACCTTGTTTTAAATATGTAGAGATATCTATAATATTTTTATGGTTTGGTCACATATGATTTTGCTCTCCTTACCTGAAGAGTGTGTAGCCTCTGCTGAACATCTTGAAGGCTGATGTTGGCAGAACGCAGTTCCAGCTTTAGCTGTTCTTTCTCCTGGTCACTTTCCATCAGCTTTTTAGACAGGGCAGTCACTTGCTGCTCTAGCTCAATCAGTTTATGTTTGCCTGAAGCTTTAAATAAATGTCAAAATTTTATTTTTTTGTTCATATTAATAGGTAAACATTTGATTGTAATCTTGGTAGAGTTAGTTTTGCTAAGCTATATTTACTGCGCTTAGCCCCTTGGTTGGGGCAAGCAAATAGGATGTAATAGCATCATATAGTTTTACTGTATGTAGGTACAGCACAGACCACACAACCTAAAGACCACGCATTGCGGGGGACTTGCGTTCGCCTAGGTTATGCAGTATCACTGCATAACAAACGGCCCCGCCCCCTTTCGTTCCTCATTCCGCTACCTAGACTCAAAGTAACAACATTGACCTTGCTCCCGAAAAAAAATAAAAATAAGCGGTAATAATGCCGTATTGTTCAGTAAAATGGTATGGAAAGTGTAGTAAAACATCTAGTCTCACGAAAGATGGCATTACATTTCACCGGTAAGTAATTATTCCTATCAAATTAATTTAAATACTCCAAATCAAAAATGAAATAAAATGTTTTATTTCGAAGAGCACGCGTTGATGTCTTTTTTTTGCTATCCCTTTCTCGCAAGTTAAATTCAAATGATGTTGTCTCAATTTGTCAATTGGCAAGGAGTAAAATAGTGTCGAGACACATTATAGTAAACCTAAAATTCAAAATATCGACAAATCCTGAATAAAACAAGTGATATGTGGGTATCAAAATTTTAGTTATTTCATATTTATTTTAATAAAGTGACTTTACAAAAGAGGACTTACGATGAATCAAAATATGTGTAAAGTGCTTAAACAAATAAACTTAGCTATTAAAAAACCGGCCAAGTGCGAGTCGGATTCGAGCACGAAGGGTTCCGTACCATTAACTTACAATATTAGACAGTATAGGCAAAAAAAACTTTTTAAGTTTATACTGTTCTTTTGGAAAAAAAAAATATTTTTATTTTGTTTATAATTTCAAAAGTATTCATCACAGGATACCCGAAACAATTTTAAATAAGAGTTTCCGCGCCTGTTTCTTTACGTGAGTGATTTGAAGTTTATAGGTCCAAGACTTTAGAAATTACAGGGGGGGACACCGTGTAAACGACTTTGGCGGGCTATATCTTGCAAATGGTAAAGCTGATAAAGAAGTGTTGTATGGAAACCCTACCTTATTTTCATAGTCCTTTTCAACGGTACCCCACACAATGGGGTGCACTCAAAAAAAATATTTACCCTCCCCCCTTTACATGTATGGGGAGGTACCCTTAAAAGGGGGTAATTTTAATTTTTTGTATTTTTAAAAATGAAATCTATATGTGAAGTATCCTCGAACCAAGTTACATGCAAATCAGTCCATAAACGTAGAAGATATTCTGCTGTGACAGACTAGGACGGACGGACTGAACGATCTTATAAGGGTTCCTTGTCGGAACCCTAACAAACAACTTAGCTAACCTTTTTTAAATAAATATATCAAACTTCACATTGCGTACCGATTGCCATTTTTTAGTTTTTGTACACTTAACTAAATGATGTTGAGTGAGATAGGTAACTTGTTTTACTGAAACCGCTAAATTATGAAAAGTAGCTAAATAACGTGAGATCTCCTGCGATTGACCTTTGCCCACTGCAGTTTTTTTAATTGCTATTTATCGGAAATCGGTTGTGCGTGTGTTTTTTAAATGAATTAATTTAAAGCTCCTTTATATTGTCTTACTTTTTTTTTAACTCGGGTATCGATATCAAGAGATGTCTTGCCCATCACTAGTGAGCTATCACTGCCATTGTCAATTTTGACGTCTCCTTGTATGAGCCAATAAGAACTAGGAAACCTCTCCCCGCACCCCACCAACTTTTGGCGATTTTGTTTTCGTATTAGAGTTGATAAAAGCGTGGTCTTTAGGTTGTGTGGTCTGTGAGGTACAGCCTGTATCAATTAGCATTTCATCCTTTACTTACAGGCTAACTCTTATTACACTACACTGAGTCTTAGTAAGGCTGTCTGAATATCACATAGTCTGTTGAGTGCCTTACCAAGCAAATGATGAGCCTCTTGCAAAGAGAGCTCTGCCTTGTCTCTGTCATTGACAGCAGCTGTAAGCCTCGCTCGCAGGCTGTCAACTTCTGTGTCCAGCTTTTCCATCTGAGTGGCCAATTGTTGACATTCTTTGACACGCATCTGTTGCAATAAAGTGATAATAGAAATGTAATAGATAGTGAAAGGGACTATTCTGAATATTGTACTAAACAACAGTTTTGGTTTCCGAAAGAATATCACGTAATTCAGTGTGTCATCTTGGCAAGGCCTCCTCTATACTTCTCCAGAGATGTCAAGTCATGAGTTTTAAGTTGTCTAACCATCTCACTAGTTAGTTTGGGGTTAGATAAATTGGTGTGATTGTTGAAACAATATTAATAGTATCATATGAATTACGATACAGGTTAACTTAATTAGGTGGTACAAAAACTTACCTCATACATAACTTTGAGTTGCTCATGATTCATGTATTCTTGTCTAGCATCAAAATTGTTTACACCATTATACTGGCCTAAAGAGAATAAAAAAGAAAAAGTATTAACACCTAGAGTATCATAAAGATGCTGGCATCCCGATAATAATTGATTGCTTATTGTTTCTGGAAATATAATACTTAAAGGATTCATTATTTAGTGTTTCATTGCTCATCATAAAGTATAATAAAACTATACAATGTACCTCTGAATTCTTGTTGAAAGTAATGATTCTGGCCATCACCAGCCCCATATGGACTAAAAGCCAATTTAATTGGTTCTTCCTGATGTCTTGTATGATGCATGTGATTCTTGGGAGTCTCTGTGTATGCCTTGGGAGTGTCCTGCTCCTTCAAATGGTTTAGAGACTCCACATATGTGGGTGGCAACCCTGTTCTTACATGTTGATCTGATAATAATTAGAGAAAGAAAAATAATTACACAAAATTTGAGTAAGTTTTTTTTGACATATTAAATATGTATACTCACTGCCATTAGGTTGGCCAGCATCTAAAGTAAAGTTTCCACTACTATTAACTGAACTTGCTTCATCGTCATCTAAAAGATCATCAAATGCATTCGCGAGCTTGTGTTTTAACTGTAAAACATTTTTGAGCATAACTATTTGTTTTTTTAGGTTATCAAATACATATACTACTAGTAATCCCCTTGATTACCTCTTCGTTGCGTCTCTTTTGATCTTCTAACTCCTCTTGTTCTTCAAGTCTATCTTGAGCACTATTATTAATGTGAATACTTGCAGCCCCTTGAAATAAACTCATTCCTGGGCCTTCCATTATTTACCAGCTTTTTATTCCTTACAATTTAGCAATGTTTGAAGTCTTCGGAAAGCTACATTACGAAACTAATGTACAAAAGAACATTCACAAACGAATAAGAGACACAATCTAATGAAATGAAGAAGTAGAAAATAGAAAATCCAATCATAAAATCAAACCACCACTTTAACAAACAAACAATAAACAATGTGACAGACGGGTTGTCTGTCCCATCCCATCAAACAACGTTGACTAGGGATGTGAATGTAAAATAATAATCGACTCTAAGAATCGACTACATCTTTTAATCTTCGTATTTATCCTTGTATTTATCTAATAATTTTCAATTTACTAATAAATAAAATCAATTTTTTGCTGGTTTACAATCATTTTTCGTCGTCCTCGTTAGGAACTATTACTGACATGAAAACGTCTTATAAATCGATGAACCGGTGTTCATCACAGCTGCACGCACGAAAAAGTGTCACGTTCCACCTGAGCCTGAACGAGCAAGCGAAAACGTGGAACAAGCGTTAATAGTGAGACACGATCGGTTTATAACCAGTTTTTGCCCTCAATGTTAACATCCCTACATTGAATGATGATGACATGACATGACATATATCTTTATTGTCTATGTGTGTGATGCAGTACGTAGATGTCATTGATTTAACATATTATAGGGATATCTCATCACACTGACAGCTATGGCACATGCTCTAATCGGCCGGATCGCCATTTTAAGCCGATTAAGTATCTAATGACGCGTGGTCCGTTAAACAATGATCATGCCTAAGTGTGTCGTCAAAAATTGCATAAATCACAGATCAATGAATCGTAAAAAATATGGAATGACGTTTCATCGGTAGGTAAATATTATTGATAAGGTTTGAAACCGAAATAATACTTGAAACCTGCTTTAATATTTTATTTTCTAATTTATTTACGTAAACATTGCCAATCTTCTATCACTTTCACACCCAAAGCTAAAATGAAACAAAATACGTGACGTCATCGGAACAAAGTCAATTTTAGGGATGGAGTCGCCAGTGATTTTTTTTTTTGCTAAACAAAATAAACGCTGTTTTTGTAGTTCAAATGTATGACTTGACGTACTTCCGACTGAACTTAACTAGGTTACCTTATTCACCTCATTTTTAAATTAAGTTAGCCAACTGTTTAGAAGAGAACCTTCTAGCTACCTTAGCAGTAAATCAAAGTATTTTCATAAAACCACACTATAATAAATAACTGTAGCTAAAATAAAGACGGAAAAAAGTATTTTATAAATAGTAATTTCTGCTGGAACTCTTGTCTTTTAAACCGTGCTAACAATATAAACAGCTGCAGAGAAATAATAACGTAATGTTCAAAGCATAAGATACATTTTCAATAGAATAATTTAGTGTCGCGGCGTCCAGCCTTCATGGTAAGACTGGCACGAACTTGACAGACAGACAGATAGACAGACATGAGAGGACTTTTGTTTTTTAGATTGGGCTGACAGGGACGACACAAGACATTGCTTTACTATTATTGTAGATATTTCGTTTAAATAAACTGCCTGCTTGACCTAAGTCTTTTCTTGAACAGACCGTTCAAGTGGTCCTTCGATACAAGCTGAACCAAGAAATGGAAATCATCACGCGGAGTAAGGCCAAGATGGCATCGACCTCAGCTGCTCCTGACTTGGACGGACATGACCGACAGTCCATCCAAGGGAGCCGCGCGCCATCGCCAAGCCCGTCCATACGCTCTACGGCGAGCACTATGTCGACTGTCAAGCGGCAACGGCTTCTTCAACTCCAACTGGAAGCCGCAGAAGAACGTGCCGCAATCAAAAACGTCTACTCGACCAGAAGCTTGCACTTCAGACTCAGGCGCTTCAGGACGAAGATGACGAAGCCTGCAATTTATCACGCGCTGCCTCTCGTACTTCGTTACATCGGACGAGAACTGTGGATAAAGGTACCCAACCTACTTATGTTGACAACAAGAACTCGTATAATCAGCATGGCTATCCACCTACGCCTGCTGTCACACAACATTCACACTGCATGGAGAAAGAGTTTGGCAAATTCCTAGCAAGACAGACTAGCACAAAAGAGCTGCCCTAGTTCTCAGGCGAGCCCGAGGAATGGCCGCTATTCTACAGTCAATTCATATCCACAACTCAGCTGTGCGACTACACTGACGACGAAAACCTCGCTCGTCTTTCAAGGTGTTTAAAGGGAAAGGCACGTGAGTCTGTCTCCGCTCTTTTGGTCAGTGCCACCAACCTAGATAAGATCATTACCACCTTGAAAATACGTTTCGGCAGACCTGAATTTATAATAGAAACCATGTTGGTCAAAATTCGCAGTACAAAATTCATCCGACACGATGATATAAATCACGTAATAGACTTTGCGACCACAGTACAGAATGTCGTGGCTACTATGAAGGCAACAAAAAAAACCGGACATCTTTCGAACCCGACTATAATTAAAGAGGTTGTAAACAAGTTGCCCTCCAACCTCCGTTATCAGTGGGTATTTCATGTTGCGAGCAGAATTGGCAGATGTTGTGACGTGACATTGAGTGAATTGTCAGAATGGCTCATGGAAGTTGCAAACGCTGCGACAATCATAGCCCATGACCAAAAAACCATGACTAGAAAGTTGTTTTGGCCACAACTTCAATATCGAAATTCACCTGTGTAAAATGTAAAGCAAATCACTCATTGTACGACTGTACCGACTTTAAGAAACTTTCTATAAACGACTGTTGGAGCTTCGTTACTGACCTCAAGCTGTGTTTTTCATGCCTGTCAAACAAACACCAGCTGAAAGCATGTAAGAATCGTCAGAGATGCACTGTGGATGATTGTGACAGAGTGCACCATCCACTTTTACATGCCCCGCCGCTACCGACGAAGACTGCGTACAATGTGACGAATGAGAGTGTGGCTATAAACCACTGTAGAGACAAAGAATCCTTCGTCATGTTGAAAGTGATTCCTGTGGTAATCACAGGAGCAAAAGGTGACATCGAGACTCTGGCGCTGCTCGACGAGGGTGCCGCAGTGTCCTTGGTGGACTCGTCTCTCCTGCAGCGCGCCGGCCTTCGAGGCTCCGTGGCCCCGCTACGCATTAGCGGCGCATCGGGCATGACAACTGAAGAACGTGATTCCCTGGTTGTATCTTTTCATATTCGCGGACTGTCTCTAAGTGAAAAGTGTTTTGTAAATAATGCGCGTTCTGTAAAAAATTTGAATTTAAATGTAAATAGTTTAAATCACAGACAAATTGTAAGTAGATTTCCTTTTGTAAATAGTTTTGTACAGGACTTTGACTACAGACATAAAGAAGTAGAGTTACTCCTAGGACAGGACAACGTAGATTTGATAGTGACCAGACAAATTATATGCAATGACAAAAACGGGCCTATGATATCTCTGACAAAGTTAGGGTACGTAGTGCACGGAGACGTAGGACTGAGTAGTATTCCGAATAACGTTTCTGTACTGCACGTCTGTGACTGTACTGAACTAAATGAATTAATCAAAAAATCATTTTCGACAGAGGCGTTTGGCACAAAATATGTAAGCGACACTCCTCGTTCTCGGGAGGATCAGCTCGCGCTTCAAATAATGGAGCGCATGACGAGGTTGCTTCCTGAGGCCAGGTATGAGACGGGATTACTTTGGAAGACTGACAGCCCCGAACTTCCTGACAGCCTGCCGCAAGCGAGGAAGCGATTCAAAAACATACAAATTAAAATGCCATGGCAGATATGGTTGAAGGAGCTCGACTCAGCCAGTAAGACTCGGGTTCCACGTTGGATTTTAACGGACAACTTCGACGAATTGAAAGAAAGCTGCACATCTTCTGCGATGCGAGTTCCCGCGCCTTTGCCAGCGTACGAGGGTCAAACTGAAAGTTCTTAGAAAATCAAAAACTGATTACATTAGCCAGTTATTAGTTTTAGTATATCTTTTCAAAATATTGTCCATTGACGTCAATACACCGCTGCATGCGATGGAACCACTGGGAAAAGCACTTTGCCCACTCGTCCTTAGGGGTCTCTTCAATGGCATCGCGATACGCAGCCACCGCTTCTTCAGCATTCATAAACCGCTTTCCGTTAAGTTTTTCTTTAATTTTTGGAAATAAATAAAAATCACAAGGCGCGAGGTCGGGGCTATACGGCGGATGACCCAGTAATTCAACGTTTGATGTCGCCAAATAGTCGATCGTTCGCTTGGCGGTGTGCGACGAGGCGTTGTCGTGGTGAAGGAGGATCCTACTGCGAGGTCGTTTCTCTCGAACTTTTTCCAAGACAAGTGGCAAACAATTGGTAGTGTACCATTCTGCAGAAACTGTTTTTTGATCCTCTAACACAATTGTTGCGAAATGACCTATCCTTCCAAAGAACGAGGCCACCATTTTTTTTCCCGCACTTCGATCTCTCTTCACTTTAGTTGGCAACTCCTCGAAAGGAAACACCCACTGAGCAGATTGTCTTTTGGTTTCAGGATCATAACAGTAAATCCAGCTTTCGTCACCTGTTAGTATGTCGAACACAGCATTTGAGTCACCTCCGTTAAATCTTTCAATCATTTTACGGCACCAATCCACACGATGGAGTTTTTGAGCCTTAGTCAAATTATGAGGTATCCACCGGGCGCAAAGCTTCCTGACCGCTAAATGTTCGTGGAGGATTTTGTGCACTTGACTCATACCGATGCCTAAGCTTGTCCGAATCTGCTGATAGGTCACTCTTTTGTCAGTCTCTATCATACGCCGCACAACACAGATGTTATTTTCAGTCGTCGCCGTAGAAGGCCGTCCCTCACGTACATCATCAGTGAGATTAGTGCGACCACGTTTAAACTCATTAAACCAGTTGTAAACAGTCGCACAAGATGGGGCTTCATCGTGAAAGGCCAATCGTAGTCTATCATAACTTTCTTGTTGACTTAAATGACATCGAAAGTCATAAAAAATCATTGCACGAAAATTTTCTCGTGTTAAATTCATTTTGACGTGACACAGACAATTTTCAATTTGCCGCCAAGTCGTAAAACAAATGACAAATGAATGAAATATATACTCAGTAATATTGGCAAAGAGTTCTATTTTCAAATTTTAGAATATTTTTTTTATTATATTGTTTATAAGTGGCCAGTTCTAAGAACTTTCAGTTTGACCCTCGTAGCCTATCTCTGATCGCACAAGAAGGATGGCACCTGGTATGTCTCGTTCCTCATGGCAAGAGTTAGGGTCGCCCCTTTGAAGGTAATGAGCATTCCTCGTTTAGAACTTCAGGCTTCTGTCATGGGAGCACGCATGTCACGACACTTACGACAATGTAAATTAATAGAATCAGGCGTTACTTTGCGGAAATCTATTATTAGATGGGAAAAATAAAATACAATTATTTTGCTTTAAATTTCCGCTAAGACACGCTAGCGCAGGCACTAAAACCACACCAACCACAACCGCGCTGAGTACCAGTTCAGGCGAATGCAGAATGCACCGCCCTCCCTCCCTCAATACGCATGCACTACAGCTAATGCAGTTGTTAGTTACCAACACCAACGTGCAAAAAACCTCGACGCGTTTCGCCACTCCACGAGGATGCCGCGTGGAGTGGCGAAACGCGTCGAGGTTTTAGTACCTGCGCTAGCGTGTCTTAGCGGAAATTTAAAGCAAAACAATTGTATTTTATTTTTCCCATCTAACAATGTAAATTGGCTGCTCTGGCTAAAGTCACGCTATGGTCAGACTCTAGGACCGTTCTGACTGAACTCAGATTCCGGGAGATTTAAGCCGTTTGTAGCTCACCGCGTCAGTGAGGTGACAGAACTGACCGAAGTGAACCAATGGAGGTGGGAGTCAAAAGTGGTTGAACGGCCCGAACTTTCTTTGGAAGCCCGACAGCAGCTGGCCGAAAAAGATTGACAAAATTAACATCGGTGAGATAGATCCAGACGACAAAGAGGTAAAAGCGGTTCTTCTTACTACCGTCAACACTGTGGTTGAATTGACGGACGTCAGGAGATTCTCAAAGTACTGGAGACTCGTACGGAGTACTGCTTGGTTCTTCCGTGCTATTGAAAACTTTAGGAAGAAGAAGGCTAACTGGACCCGCACTGAACTTACCCCCCTGGAAGTTAGAACTGCTGAAGAGTGGTGTATAAAAGAAAGTCAAAGACGGACATTCTCGGCAGTTATAATTTTTTTGAAAAGACAGATATGTTGACAACTCAAGTCCTCTTCGACAACTGAACCCCTTCATCGACTCAAATGACCATCTTCGGATTGGAGGGAGGATCGACGCGGCAAATATCGGGTTTGACACTAGGCATCCAATAATACTACACCCATCGGACTTTTTTGTTAAGTTACTTCTTCAACGCTATCATGAAGACTGAGCGCACTCGGGAAGAGAAAGAGTCCTGAATGAAGTAAGAAGACGTTTCTGGGTTCTTTGAGGACGAAACGCAATTAAAAAGAACAACTGCCTCGTCTGCAAAATAAGACGTGCAAAGCCTATGCCCCCATTAATGGGACAATTACCTGATTTTCGTATCAAGGAAGGAAGTTGACCATTCACTCATACAGGCGTTGACTACTTTGGCCCGATGCTGGTCAAAGTAGGTCGTCGACAAGAGAAAAGGTGGGGTGTATTTTATACATGTGTAACTATACGCGCTGTGTATGTAGATTTAGTCAGCGACTTGACGACGAGTTCAGCCATTTTAAGTCTACGACGATTTATAGCCCGGAGTGGCTGTCCAGCTGTCATACACAGTGACAACGCTACATTATTAGTATACGCTAGCAGACGTTAGGACTGGACTAGGACTATACAATACACACGACCTGCGACGAAGCTATGTAGACTGGACGTCGGCTCCCAATCTTGAGTATCAGCTAGCTGATACTGGAGGTGGGGATGTCGCGGCATCCAGCCTTCATGGTAAGACTGGCACTTTTGTTTTTTAGATTGGACTGACAGGGACGACACAAGATATTGCTTTACTATTATTGTAGATATTTCGTTTAAATGCTTGCTTGACCTAAGTCTTTTCTTGAACAGACCGTTCATTTAGTAATCCGATTATAATACTATTACACTCATTAATTAACTAAAATAATACCTGTGGCAGTAGCCTTATGCTTCTTATAAATCTGTGGAACATGTTGTTGGTGTGTGTGTATAGTACCTATAGAATATTTTGCCTCAAAATCAATTTTGTATTATCATTATCGTTTGTGTCATTGTCGAGCATCGAAATGTAAACCATCCCCGCATTTCAATGAGTTAGGTTAGGTTAGTTTGTAGTTTAGTGTAGTTGTAGTGTACCTACCCAGAATTGGTGAATTGTGTCAATATAATTATTATTGGTTGTAGTATGACAAGTTTGGACCTGTATAGTAGAAATGTAGAAATATGATTATTATGAAAGTGTCTTCATTAAAAATATACTCGTATTCTCATACACATAATATACCTAATTTTATGAAAAGTAGTAAATAAAATATAAATCATGACTTTCTTCAGTTACTTAATTTCATACAAAACATGAACAAACAATCTACTCCATTACTTCTTTATTCGTATTATTGGCTTATGAATCTTCAAATGAATGATATTTGACATTTGACGTAGTGTCGTCATCCATTGCTGCGTAATTACACATGACAATTTAAATAAGCTTAAGCTGAAGCTTAAGCGGCAATGTATGAACTTAGCCAGTTGAAGCTTCATAAGGTGAATAATAACATGTGCCATGTTTGGGCTTTGATTTTGTATGGCGTAGTGCATCCTTATATATAATAAATCAATGGTAGATGTAGTATTATAATCATAAAGTTAATATATATAGCCTGACCAGGAATATATGGGACCTCGCCATATTGCGGAAAACATCTGGAACTAATTTCATTTTCAGTTGTCATAACGAGTTTTTGGTACATGTAGTGCGAATAGTGAAAATTGGCTACTGGTGGATACGGAGAATATTTTAATAACGATTTAAATGAATATTTATTTTAAGCTTTATTTTCTTTATTTCAAACCTACTTGGATATTTTAACTAAAATAGTTTGTAGTTTTTTATGGTTTCCTATACATTACTTAAATTTTATGATAAAATTGTAAATATTATCATTTAGAAAAACAATGAATTAATGTTTCTGTTACACGTTAGTGGTTTTGCAAAAGTTATTGTGTTTTGGTCCAAAATTTAAGGCCAATATTACAAAGAGTTAATGAATTTAGTAAGTACTCAATTTGCGGGTGTTCTATCGTGTGCTTTTATCGTATAATCTGTAATCATTAGGCAGCAGGCTTAAAAAACTAACATGAATGTTATTTTTTATGTAAACATATAAAAAATGTTTTCTATGTTCGGTTGCCAATCTACGCTGGTATGATTATACAAAGTGTTGTCATATAAAGTAGATTTGAAGCGCCCTTAATTCAGGTCCCATATATTTCTGGTCAGGCTATATATACGATCGTCACTCGCTCGATTCTGAGTGCGTGTCAGAGGGCCTAGTGCGAGTAGCACTCTCTTTCGCCAGTGTGACGTTCGTTTGTATGGAAATTGGTCAGCGCCCCTAGTGGTAAGTTAGCGAAACCAGTTTTTTTTCTATAGAAATGTCCGTTACTTGGTCGATCGCGAGTGCGTAAATCTGTCAAATAATGAAAACTTGCACAAACCCTCTGTGGTTGCAAATGATTTGGTGTGTGTAGTAGTAACTATTATATAATCTGTGGTGGTGTGTGGCCTGCCCAAAGACATTGTACTTACAATGTCTTTGGGCCTGCCTGTGGTGTTGTTGTTTGTTTTCATTCCTACCCTCAAATTCCTAACCCTTACCTACAGACAGGCTACATACCTACATTATTTCGCTTAGCTCCAGCCTGAATTAAACAATTACCTATGTCTTCTAAATATAACCCTGTAACACATGTTTTGTTTGATATGGATGGATTAATTCTTAGTAATTTCTTTATTTTACGTTCATCATTTCGTTGATATAGTGTATAGTAAAAACATTGTATGTAATGTAACACAGTTATATATTCTCTTTCAGATACAGAAGATTTGTATACAATAGCTTTTCAAAATATATTAACACCTTACGGCAAAGTGTACACTTTTGATTTTAAAATTAAACTGATGGGCTTACAATCACATGAGACTGCTAAAACCATCATAACAGAGCTGGAACTGCCACTAACTGTTGAAGAATTTATAGATAAAACTAAAGAACAATTTGATAAACTATTTCCTGACACAAAAGTTCTACCTGGTAGGTATTAAAAACCATGTATTTTTTTGCTACTTAAAATAATGTATTTACTAAATAACAATAGAAACTTTAATTTAATTTAGTCAGGTAAACTAATAACAATTTCAGGTGCAGAACGACTTATCAAGCATTTCCATGAAAAAAATGTTCCTATTGGATTGGCCACAAGCTCCAGTAAGGAAAGCTACGAGTTGAAAGTGAATAAAAACCACCAAGAATTGTTTTCTCTGTTCCCATACAAAACTATGGGCTCTTCGGACCCTGAAGTGAAAAGGGGCAAGCCATACCCTGATATATTCTTAGTTGCTGCTAGTAGGTTTCCTGACAAACCAAAACCTGAGCAGGTATCCTTGTTTCTTTTTAAATTATTTTATACCTATTATGACAGCAAAATAGTAAAGAATTTCCTATTTTGCATTGACTACAATTAAACAATCTTGTGATCATGGAATATGAACTCTCCAACTTTCTCATCTCTGTTGAGATAGGCCGCCGTAGTCGAAATCGGCTAGGAGGACATTATATACAGGGTGTCCTAAAACCCAGCGTTAAGCGGAAGTGACGCGATTCTATTGATCAAACACAACAACTTTTTGTATGGGACCAACATCGAAATTTCAAATTTTTTTTTGACTTCTTCATACAAACTGCCCTCAGCTGATCGGCACTTTTGTATGGGGAAGCCAAACATTTTTTTGAGATTTCGATGTTGGTCCCATACAAAAAGTTGTTGTGTTTGAGCAATAGAATCGCGTCACTTCCGCTTAACGCTGAGTTTTGGGACACCCTGTATATTATATAATTTCGTTCACAAAAATTAATCAACTGTGTCATCCGATGGGACTCGAACCCACGCCCCCTCGCTATCCGGGCGAGTGCTCTTACCAACTGAGCTACGGAGTGCTTGCTTACAAAAACCTACCGGAACCTGCCATTTATTTCGAGTGCAATGAAATCGTCCATCCGTAACCATTCAGTCATCATGACATGACCTCTTGTTTGTTCCTTGAAGTATGGAGCAGAGAAGTCAACGTGTATCTCTGTATGTACTATTACTATTGAGATGAAACATACCCTAGCTTACTACTAAGAATATACTATTAATTAATAATTATATAATATTTAAGATCCAAATCCATGCATACATAAGTACAGACAAAAATTTCAAAAACTAAATTTTTGTACTCTACTGACCTAAAATATAGAGGTATTTTAGTATTTTTTAAATCAATGTACAGAATTCAACCTTTTACAGTTTTATGTATAGATGACTGTTAGATATTAATAATAATTTTACATTCAATCGTTCCAGTGCCTGGTGTTTGAGGATGCTATAAATGGTGTAAAAGCAGCCAGGGCAGCAGGCATGCAAGTGGTGATGGTTCCTGACCCAAGGATCAATAAAGAACTGACTGAAGAAGCTACTTTAGTTCTTAAAAGCTTAGAAGACTTCAAACCAGAATTATTTGGGTTACCTCCATTTGATGACTTGTTCTAGATTATGTTCATATTAGGCAATGTTGGTTGGGTTTAATACATAAGTTTTGTAAAATATATTTTCAACTAGAGGCCCTATACATAAGACTACTGTTTTTATTTATTTATAGAATAAATACCTACTTGTAAATATTAGTAAGTTCAAAATCCTAGTAGAATTAGGTATATGAGGTGTGCATATATATGTATGACACATCAGGTAACTTCACAAAGGTTTATAGTTTAAAAGTACATGAAATATAGTAACAAAATATACTCTATTTTGTACAATACAAAACATTCCTTTTCTATCTGTCTAAAACAGTGTGTTTATTGAACATTTATGTGTGTTATTCCTTTTAACAATTGGGTTATTATTTCTGAACCTATATGTAGTTTTGTATTAAATAATTTTACCAGAAATATATGTGATAATTTTTTAATACGAGTATTATGAGAATAAAAAATATTACAGACACAGGATTTTTTCGGTTTGTTTCATTCTTTTGTAGGTAATGATGGTAGTAAGTAAAGTAGAAAAAAAATCTGCTGTCATTTTTTGATTTGGTATTAGTCATTGTGATGAATACCAAAATAATTCGATTGAAATAATTCTATAACGCGGATGGAAAAATGAGGCACACACAACGATATACTTGTGAATACGCAATAATTAGCTCCCCACTTATTGATATGTACTGATAAGTAGATAACAGATGAGTTGACGTAATGTATCAGTCTCCGCTCCGTAGCCTTGTGTGAAGTCATTAGAATTCTTGCGGCAATGCCAAAACTACCGAAATACGGTCTATTGTCGCTATTTTGGCATTAACTGAAATCATTTATTTATTTTTAGACATTTGGGTTTAATTATTAAAACTAATTAAGAAATGAGTTATCAACCAGTAACACATGTTTTATTCGACATGGACGGATTATTACTGAGTAAGTTATTTATTTATCAAATTTTATTATCCCAGTACCCATATTATATTTTCTTCTGCTTCCAATAAAAATATTTGTTTTTATTTATTTATATACGTTGTACCTATTTCAGACACGGAAGATTTATACACAATAGGTTTTCAAAACATAGCATCCAGGTATGGAAAAACATTTACATTTGAATTAAAAAGCAGAATAATGGGACAGCAAAGCAAAGAATTCGCAGGTTCCATTATTGAGGAGTTGGGGCTCCCAATGACTGTCGACGAGTTTCTAAGTGAAACTAGGATTATTTTCGAAAATCTGTTTCCTAGCAGCAAAGTAATGCCTGGTAAGTGTGTTAAGAAAATTACCTACTTGATAACGTTTAAGTCACCTTTACTAAATACCTATGGAAGAAGTCAATTGTCAGTTATTATTTTATCTTAAAATACAAGAAAACGTTTTGTATAATAACTTTCTTATTTCTACCTGAAATTACTTGTACTACTATTATTTATTCTGTGCTGAAAGTTAAGTACAAACAGCAGCACATCAGACTACCCCCACTTTGGCCTAGAGACCGCCTCTATACCCTAAGTCGTAAAAGCTGTTTTCGTAATTCACATGGTTAACCTGTCTGGCTGCTGCTGTAGGCCACACCACTACTTACCTACTCATGTGACACCACACATCATCCTACCCTAATCTGTTAAATTTCGCAACCTTAATTCAACCCTATGTAGATTACATAGAGTTCTATATCATTTGAGATGTTTTGTCAGATTTAAGTTGATGTGTGGCCCTCTGTACATAAGGCGCGAAAGATGTAGTTCGCATTTTTTAATTTATTATGGACGTGATTGTTCTCTTTTGCGGACTTAGGTTTACACGTTTATCTTTTGTTATAAAGGAGTTGAGAGACTTATCCATCATTTGCGCGACAACAGCATTCCAATCGGACTAGCAACGAGTAGCAGCAAAGAGACGTACGATTTGAAAGTCGTCAAGCACCAAGAGTTGTTTGATCTGCTCACGTACAAAACGTGGGGTACTTCGGATCCACTGGTTAAAAGGGGAAAACCTTATCCTGACATATTTCTGGTGGCCGCCTCAAAATTCCCTGACAACCCAGCACCAGAAAAGGTATAGACACCTATGATAGAAAATTATCTTATCTTCATGACCTTAAGGAACGTAACAGTCAATGGGGGATATTATGAAAAATACCTATAAAGCTATTCTTAAATATCCGGCTCAAAGGACCATTATTTGCCGCATCTTCAGCTCAATTATCCACCAAATAAAAATACTGGACAACATCACAAACATTGCTCTGATCCGTGCACACACCACAACACCCAGATCCGACACAATATAGAAAATATGTATTTCTATAACCGGGGATCGAACCCGGGATCTCAGTGATGGCGAAACCTGTGTTGTGGCGTATTCAAATGTTTTACAAGTCTCGCCCGCGCTGCTAGGCCTGCAGTGTGGCCGAACGCTAAGTGGTTAATTCAAACCGTTTCAGTGCCTGGTATTCGAAGACTCGCTGAACGGCGTGAAGGCTGCGCGCGCCGCCGGCATGCAAGTTGTGATGGTGCCCGACCCGCGACTAGACCGCGCGCGCGCATACGAAGCCACCGTAGTTCTCGACTCAGTTCAGGACTTTCGACCGGAGCTGTTCGGGTTGCCACCGTTTAGCGAATAAAAACATTCCAATATAGATTGTATTACTCTTTACTCCTTATGCACTTATTACCTACACCATCCTATTTGTAGCTTACTAACTTGGATCCTAACTAGGAAGGAAGGATGGATATTAGGCAGGCGCTCTACTCTGATAACGCATTGTCCGTATTTTCGCGTCTAGCCGCCGCGCTCGCTCGCACTGACATGCTAGCATTAGTGACAGGGACGCCTATAGCCGAAACTACGGATATCGTCATACAGAGTGGGGCCCCAGACAGGTTAGGAACCTAAGTAGGATGTAATGTGCTTTAGCTTCTGCTTATCAGAAGACCTATATTACCAAATGATGGCCTCGTTAGTGCTAGGTTGGCAGATACTTGATGAGTTAACGGACCAGCCAGACCCTATCATTTCTTTCCTTTTTGTTGTAAAGAAAATGCAAACATGTTTAACAATCAAGAGGTTTTATTTCGGAACAATTAGGCATCAAATGCCTTTAATAGGTAGGTACTTAATATATCACATCGACTAGTTTAAGTAGGTATGTTAGAGTCATTTCCATCCGATCTCCTCATTAATTTAGATTTCCAAACGGATACACCAATCGTATTTCAAAAGAAGGCGATGCGGGTAAATACAGTAAGAACAAAAAGACTAAAGAACGTCCTACCTACCAAAAATGAGCAATAGTCCGACCGCTTGACTAAATCTGAGTACTCGCCTTGCGGAGTACAGGGTTGCAGGGTAGACGAGAACGGGAACCGCTCATAGTGAGCGGTGCGGGCGCTTCGATTTTATTGGATGATTTAAATTTTAAAAATAATGCGTATTTTAGAATCTTAAAATCAACTCACAAGCGCCCGCCGCCCGCACTACTCATGGTCCCCATTTTCGTCAACGTCCGTACCCCTGTATGTACCCCGCAGGCACATGAGTAGGTAAGAACTTACATAAGTGCCGCAGGCGAGGAATCAATTTTTTAGAGTCGTGCGGATTTGTTTTCGCATGCGGAATTGAGATAGTACATAATCTGTGCTGCATATCACCCGCGCGCGACAGCGCAGTGCAGTGACGTGTGAAATTAAATAAATCCATACTAATATTATAAATGCAAAAGTGTGTCTGTCTGTCTGTTACTTCTTGACGCTTAAACCACTGAACCGATTGAGATGAAATTTGGTATGGAGACAGTTCGAGACTCTGGAAAGGACATAGGCTACATTTTGTCACGATATAAAAACATTAAGGGGGTGAAATGGGGGATGAAAGTTTATATGGAAAATTCAACTCTTGCGGGCGAAGTCGCGGGGAACCACTAGTAATAAATAAATTGTTTTAACAAACACACCAACTACCCAGCGGCCAGCCCCAAACTAAGCGTGAGCTTGTGCTCTGGCGACTAGGATAATGGATAGACATACTTATATACTTTTATAAACATCTATGACTTAGGTACAAATGCTCGTGCTCATTACTCAAACATTAGCCCCTTGCAGGATTCTAACCCGCAACCGCTGGGGAGCGCGTACCACTACACCAAGACGGTCGTCATATGTTCTTTGACATCACAGATTATGTTAACTCGATCCCGCGTGCGTTATCAAATCCGCACGACTCTAAAAACGGGATCCGGTGGGAATAAAATATATTTATTATTGATGCACCACACACAGGGGATCCGATGGAAATAAAATCCTTCGAATGTGGTGTTTAGATACACAATAGGCGATCAATTGTTATCGGGACTCCGGCTTTCTTGAGAGACTTTCAGTTTTGTTGGATCGGATGGAAATAACTCGGTTACAGTGACTGTAAAAACAAATGTGTTTTCAGGTACTCCATTATCACATTGATTTTATTGTTAAAATACAGGGTGTTTGGTACATCGTGTGCCAAATTGAATATGGTGACAGATAGGGTTCTTCATACTTAGTTATCATTTCGCACCCGAAAAGTATCCTTGATCACACAGACTTTTTTATAATTTTTTGCACACAATGTACTAAAAACATAAATAAAAAATATAAATAAAATTGATTCATACAGAAGACAATCATTTTTGCTATAACTGATTGATTTACCAAATAAATCAATTTCATTTCGTGGTATTAACACAAATAAGTATACTTAAGTAACAATAAAACATACAAAAATATTGAGATTCAATGATACAAATGCTAAAGTTATTAACGAAATAGTTGAGATGTACCGACCGACTAGTCGGTAAAGCTTTACGTCCATTTGTAGTCGGCGTCTAGTCAACAAAAGCACCGACTAATCGGGTCTTTTTACCAACCGATTTGCAGTATTTAAATTGTAGCAAATTGATTAAAATAATGCATCACCTTAACTGTAACTATTTTTATAACTTAAGCAACTTTTTAAACTAAGTTTTTACGAAATTAAAATTAAATTTCGCTCAAAAATTGATCGACTGTGTCATCCGGTGGGACTTGAACCCACGACCCTTCACTATCCGGGCGAATGCTTACCAACTGAGATAAAACTTGCAAACAAATTGCATACCTACCCCACAGGCGAGGACTTAGTTAATATGATGAACTTATACCTTCAGTTAATATGATGAACTTATATCGACGCAACACTACTGGCTGGTTTGTATGTATTTCTGTGAAATACCATTTGCAGCTAGCGACTCGAAGCTTGCATAGAAATACATAGAAACCAGAAGTGTCGCGGCGACACGTCGTTTGCTGCTGCCGCGTGTGGTCGGCTACGAACTTATACCTTCAGGCGGTCAGGCTACCAGTTCCGCTAATTCCGCTAGTATGTGTATATAGAAACGTGCAAAAAAAAAATTAGGGTCTGATGAAACTCCACAAAAACTGCCGATTATTACCGCCGCGCCGGAATCGTTAATTGGCCAAACTGACATTAGTTGGCCTTATTGGTTAATCAACTAGTCGGCCAAAGTCATACTCAGGCCACTCAACTAAATAGATCTAAGTAGGTATGATGGTAATACAGTGTTGTGATGCAAAATATAAGATTTATAATACAACACCACTTTAAGAATAAGAAAATAAGTACACATGTAAAATTACTGATACAATTATTATGATACAAATACAATACATAGCAAATAAATACAAATATAATGTTTATACAAAACAAACAGGTACTGTATGTTGTGCTAAACTGAAAACACTATCTGCAAACATTACTCTATTATTGTGATATTAGTCTATTACTGTATTATTACCTTAAGTACTGTAAGGAGGTAGACCAAATAGCTCGGGCTTGAAATCTTCCAAAGATTTTAGGACTAATGTGGCATCCTGCAGTTCTGCAAGGTCTATGCGTGGATCTGGCACAGCCACAACTTGCATATTAGCTGCTTTCGCTGCTTTTACACCATTTACAGCATCTTCAAATACTAAACACTGAAACATGAAAATGAGTAATTAAATATAGATAGACAGATACTCTTTATGGGCAACAAATATATATACAGTACATGGGAAAAATAAAAACATTGGATTTTTTTATAATGGAGTTCCGCAAAGTAACGCCTGATTCTATTAATTACACACACAGTAAACATTTATAAAAATGGTCAGTCACAGCAATTTAGATGGCCTTATTACTAAATGCAATTTCTTCCAAACAACCTTCATCACTCTTAGTAGATATTTTACATCTAATTTAAAAATTTTACTTGACACATAAAAAGAGTTGCCATTTTGTTGATTGTAAAAATTTGCTACTTTAGAAATACAAATTTATATTCAACAATTAAACAAACTATAGCCTGACCAGGAATATATGGGACCTGAATTAGGGGCGCTTCGAATCCACTTTATATGACAACACTTTGTATAGTCATGCCAGCGTAGATTGGTAACTAAACATAAAAAAACATATTTTTATATGCTTACATTCATGTTAATATTTTAAGTCTGCTACCTAATGATAACAGATTCTACTATAAAAAAACACGATAGATCACTTGTAAATTGAGTACTTATTAAATTCAGTAACTCTTTGTAATATTGGCCTTGTATTTTGCACCAAAACACAATTATTTTTGCAAAACCATTAACGGGTAAAAGAAACTTTAATCGATTGTTCTTCAAAATTATATTATTTATAATGTTATAATAATTTTGAATAATGCATAGGGAATCATGGAAAACTCTACGAACTATTTAAGTTGAAATATCCAAGTAGAGTTGAAATAAAGAAAATCAAACTCAAAACAAGTATTTATTAAAATAATATTTATAAATCGTTATTAAAATATTCTCCGTAGACATCAGTAGCCAATTTTCAAAATTTGCACTATATGACATACCAAAAACTTGTAATGACAACTATAGGTGTAATTATTTTAAAGAAACCATAGTGATCACATAAACTTTCTTGTCGAAAAACAATACAACACCATGTTAAACAACTTTTCTTTACAAAAACGCATAGTTCTCGGTAGTTTTATCACATAAAAATTGCACTTGGTCGAAAATTTGATTACGCGTCCACTTTGACACTAATCATTATGACTGGTGATGACATGTCAGTGACGATTAGATTTTTCTGTTGCCAGTAAAAGAAATAAGTTCTAGTTGTTTTCCGCAATATGACGAGGTCCCATATATTCCTGGTCAGGCTATACAGTCGAAATCGTTTATAACGACATCGTTTACAACGACCGATCAGTTATTACAGCCAGATTGTAAAGTCCCGCCCGAATCTCTAGTAAACTATTCAGCAAACATACTGCCTATAACAACATTGGATACAGCGACATATCGCATACAGCGACAAAACATTATCGATATTCATCGACTATAACGACCAACCGCTTCTTGTCCCAGCAAAACAAAACAATAAGGACGATTTTAAATCTTATTGATAAGCATTGAAGGAATATTTAGGCGCGTATTATTACCTACGCACTTTCTCCCACCTCATCCGAACCTCTTTCCGGCCATTTGACCTAGCATATTTTACACCAATTGTTTAGTGCGCTAAATGACTGCGTGAGTGGCAGCTTGATTTATAAATGTTGGTTTTGATTACACCATGTATTTATCATTTCATTTGACATCAAGTTCACATACATAACCTATACCTAGATAGATATGTACCTATAATAAATAATATAACTACACAACTAATATAACTATGTATGTATGTGTATTGCTTATAACAACTATCGGATTTAACGTAGGCAACTATATGGTCCCTTAATGTTGCTATATCAGGTTTTGACTGTAGTTTTTTACAAGCCTTTGTTTACCTTTAAAGTTTCTGAAATCATTTTGAATATTACTTTAGCAATGTGACAGACAACAGACTTTTACTTACATCTTCAGGTTTTGGCTTGTCAGGAAACTTTGAAGCACACACTTGGAAGATGATTGGGTCAGGTTTTCCTTTTGTTACCTCCGGGTCTGATTGTCCCATGGTAAGGTGATGGAATAAGTCCAGCAAGTTTTTGTGGTGCTGCATTTTTATTGCTACACTCTCCTTGCTTGAGCTTGTTGCTAGTGCTATTGGGACACCTTGTGTGTGAAGATGTTCCACTAACTTTTGTGCTCCTGGAACAAAAATTATGGTTTGAGCTAGTATAGTACACAAACCACAAACAAATTAATGTATTGAGAATGTAAGTATTTGTATGTAGATCAGATTCATAAGCATAAATGAGAATAACTATTCATTCCCTTATGGATGTATAATTTATACGCTAAAATGTATGACGGTTAGAATTAGAAACCTTGTGTAAGAAGGAACCACAACCACAAAACAGTTGTTTTTTTTAAATAAAGGCAATATACGTTTGCTTATTTTACCTGGCATAAGCTGCACACTAGGGAACAGTACCTCATAGAGCTTGTTACATTCCTTCATAAACTCCTCTTTGGTTATAGGCAAATCCAAAGTCTTGATGATCTTTTCCGCACATTCGTGGCCTTGAAAACCTAGTAAACTAGACTTTATCTCCCAAGTGAACTCTTTGCCATACTTAGCGCAAACTGTAGTAAAAGCTTTTGTGTATAGAATCTCAGAATCTGAAACATTTAATTATTCGATTCTTACGATTATGCAATAATAACCATGAACATCTCATGATCATGAAGGTTAAACAAAACTTACCCAGAAGAAGACCGTCGAGGTCAAATAGCACGTGAGAAACTTTTTTGAACTGCATAATTGTTGTGCTAATGATATGCCGTAATACAATTTTGGTCGTATTTAATTTAGTTTAAAAAATATTAGAATAAAACACATCGTCCGGTCTTCCGGAGCATATTACTTTACTCTATGGGCCGGTCCCCGATCAACAGCTGATTTTGCAGCTGATTGACTGATTGATTGTTTTTTTAAAAACCAAAAGTATGTTCAATGGCTTCGGATAGAGTCCATACAGCATTGATTAAATGTGCTGATTGACAGTTTTTTCGCGCTCACCTTCGTACGTGTGAGAAAAATTTGTATAGCCTGACCAAGAATATATGGGACCTGAATTAAGGGCGCTTCGAATCTTCTTTATATGACAACACTCGGTATAATCATACCAGCGTAGATTGGCAACTGAACATTAAAACATATTTTTTTATATGTTTACATTCATGATTTTTTTTAAAGCCCGCTGCCTGATGATAACAGATTCTATGATAAAAGAACACGACAGAACACTCGCAAATTGAGTACTTATTAAATTCAGTAGCTCTTTGTTATATTGGGCTTAAATTTTGAACTTACCAATTATTTTTGCAAAACTACTTACGGTCAAATGAAACATTGTTTTTCTAAATGATATTGTTAAACATTATAAACAATATCATAATTTTAAATAATGTATAGGAAATCTTGGAAAACTCTACGAACTATTTTGGTTGAAATATCCAAGTAGGGTCGAAATAAAGAAAATTAAACTCAATACAAGTGTTTATTATGATGATTTTTCAAAATCTTTATAAAAATATTATTCGTAGCCATCAGTAGCCAATTTTCACTATTCGCACTACATGACATACGAAAAATTCGTGATGACAACTATATCAGTAAATAATTTAAAGAAGATGTGGTAATCACACAGACTTTCTTATCGAAAATTACTACAACACATCGCTCATTGAATGCAAAACAGCCACATTTCAAAAATAATTCAAAATTAGGCTCTAAAACTAATATATTTCACGTTTTGCTGAAGACACCCGTCATTGTTGTTCATTTTGATGCCAAACTGGTCAACCGCCATTTTTGTATTGGGCCGACTTTCACGCTCACGTCAGATCAAAACCGCCACTTTGTCAGTTGCGACCCAGTGCTCGGAGCGAACGCACGTCAGTTTCGTACAAAACGGCCACAAGTAAAAAAATCACGCCAGATCGACCTCAGTGTTTTGTGCAAAGGAGCCACATTCTGAAATGCGGCCGTGTTGCTTTCAAAATTCAAATAAGTACACTCGGAATCTATTAATGCAATAGTGCCATATTTTAGGATACGTACGTTTTGCATTCCAATGTGAAACGAAGTAACGCCATATTTACAAATCTGTACATTTTGCATTCTAATATGAAACAAAGCAATGCCACATTTACAAATCTGGTACATTTTGCATTCATATATAAATCAAAGCAATGCCATATTCACAACTGTGTTTTTTTTATAATTAATACAAAAAGGCATGGACAGCTAAACTAAATTAATGTTTATTTTTAACCGACTGCAAAAAGGAGAATGTACACAACAGTTCGGTTGACAGCCAGAGCCAGTGGACTGTATGACGTAATCTTATCCGGGGTCACTGGCCGGCACGGCTAACCACCAGCCTAGCTACTAATTACCGTGGTGCGGTGATGCTCCTACAGGGATTTGCTGTCCTATCTGGAAATTCCAAAATTTGACCAGTAATTAAACATATTTGGAAAAGATTCTGAACATTCGTCTTTCAGAACGGTCTTGGGACGGATAGGAAGGGATCCTATCCGTTATGGTGGGATTGGGACGCGCAAAATTTCCAGTGTCGCATTACCTGCCTTTTTATCCTCATCTTACAGCACGTCCGCTCTTGTTGCAAGTATCCTGCAGCCTTCTACTGCAATCTTCGAAGTGGCGCGTATGGATGAGGCTAGAGATGCTTGGAAAATGGCATATCCAACAAAATTCCCTTCAGATCTAATTATTCAAAGGAGTTGGGACCAAATTTCTTGTGAGTTTCTTCTGAAAAGTCTGAATGACAGTAGCACCAACAACGCGGTCCTTGCCAAACTAAAAGCGGTTTTCACCAAGGAGGCAGGATACTGGCTTCACGCCTATCCTTTAGCCAACGTGGGAACCCTCTTGGACTCCGAGACACTACGAGTCGCGATAGGTCTGCGTGTTGTTGCTGAGGTTTGCCTTCCACATAGATGTCCTTGTGGTACTGATTTCAACTCGTTGGGACATCACGGACTATTCTGTACTAAAAATGCAGGCCGTTTTTTGCGCCATGCCAGCATCAACGACATCATCCGTCGGTCTCTTGCCTCTATCAACGTGCCGGCTTTACTTGAGCCGAACGGTATCACGCGTGATGATGGCAAGAGACCAGACGGGATATCGCTTGTACGAGGGTCAAACTGAAAGTTCTTAGAAAATCAAAAACTGATTACATTAGCCAGTTATTAGTTTTATTATATCTTTTCAAAATATTGTCCATTGACGTCAATACACCGCTGCATGCGATGGAACCACTGGGAAAAGCACTTTGCCCACTCGTCCTTAGGGGTCTCTTCAATGGCATCGCGATACGCAGCCACCGCTTCTTCAGCATTCATAAACCGCTTTCCTTTAAGTTTTTCTTTAATTTTTGGAAATAAATAAAAATCACAAGGCGCGAGGTCGGGGCTATACGGCGGGTGACCCAGTAATTCAACGTTTGATGTCGCCAAATAGTCGATCGTTCGCTTGGCGGTGTGCGACGAGGCGTTGTCGTGGTGAAGGAGGATCCTACTGCGAGGTCGTTTCTCTCGAACTTTTTCCAAGACAAGTGGCAAACAATTGGTAGTGTACCATTCTGCAGAAACTGTTTTTTGATCCTCTAACACAATTGTTGCGAAATGACCTATCCTTCCAAAGAACGAGGCCACCATTTTTTTTCCCGCACTTCGATCTCTCTTCACTTTAGTTGGCAACTCCTCGAAAGGAAACACCCACTGAGCAGATTGTCTTTTGGTTTCAGGATCATAACAGTAAATCCAGCTTTCGTCACCTGTTAGTATGTCGAACACAGCATTTGAGTCACCTCCGTTAAATCTTTCAATCATTTTACGGCACTAATCCACACGATGGAGTTTTTGAGCCTTAGTCAAATTATGAGGTATCCACCGGGCGCAAAGCTTCCTGACCGCTAAATGTTCGTGGAGGATTTTGTGCACTTGACTCATACCGATGCCTAAGCTTGTCCGAATCTGCTGATAGGTCACTCTTTTGTCAGTCTCTATCATACGCCGCACAACACAGATGTTATTTTCAGTCGTCGCCGTAGAAGGCCGTCCCTCACGTACATCATCAGTGAGATTAGTGCGACCACGTTTAAACTCATTAAACCAGTTGTAAACAGTCGCACGAGATGGGGCTTCATCGTGAAAGGCCAATCGTAGTCTATCATAACTTTCTTGTTGACTTAAATGACATCGAAAGTCATAAAAAATCATTGCACGAAAATTTTCTCGTGTTAAATTCATTTTGACGTGACACAGACAATTTTCAATTTGCCGCCAAGTCGTAAAACAAATGACAAATGAATGAAATATATACTCAGTAATATTGGCAAAGAGTTCTATTTTCAAATTTTAGAATATTTTTTTTATTATATTGTTTATAAGTGGCCAGTTCTAAGAACTTTCAGTTTGACCCTCGTACCTTGGTGGATGGGTCGGGCTCTTGTGTGGGACGCTACCTGTGTCGACACACTTGCGGCCTCTCATCTGCACGGTACAAGCCGGGAGGCTGGTTTGGCTGCGGGAAATGCCGAAAACGTAAAAAAACCAAGTACAGCCAGATCAACTCCCGGTACCACTTTGTACCGTTTGGAGTCGAAACACTGGGTCCGTGGGGTCCTAACGCTATCTCTTTTTTTAAAGAGATTTCCAAGAGGCTGATTGACATCAGTGGTGACCCAAGAGCTGGCACCTTGCACGGCGTATAAGCATCGCTATCCAGCGGGGTAGCGCTGCCAGCATCCTGGGAACCTTACCACAAGGACCCTTTTTATAATTTTAATTTTGTATATAATCTTATTTTATAATATCTCTAAGTTGCCTGTAAATATTTATTACATTGAATAAACTTATAATTTTTATGAATACGTTTATTATTTTTTAAGTACTTTTTTGTCGTTCCTTTAATTATAAGTACTAAAATGGATATTTTTACTTAAAGAAAATTATAGATATGTAACACAGACTGGTATCGCGCTAAAGACTACAACTGTAGAATGGCTAGTTTTGTGATGATTGTACACTAATAAGTTATTGTTTTTGAGTGATTAAAATTTGACATTTTATAAGTTTGATTATTTTTCACAATTTTTGTCATAAAAATAATAAAAAAGAATAAGTTTTTGTTTCACATACAGAATATTTTTGTTTTTTTATAATGTCTTCTTCTTTTAAAACAATAAATATAGCATATTTCACTTTAAAATATGTTTCATTTTTTGAGATAATTCTTTTAGAATTTGATCAAATCTTGAATGTAAAAAGGGCTTTTGTAGTTTTTTTCAGGTTGTGTTAGAGCTGTAACAGCGGTAATTATTTTAAAAAATATAACAAAATTTGACGAAAATAATGATATACTAACATCCTACTATTAAATTAAAAAAAACATAATTATTCCTAAAAAAACATGTTTTAAAATTTGTTTTGACTCTCCTATAAAAAGTATAGTTTTTGGTTTGTGGCCGTTTTGAATTCAATGAGTGACATGATAGACCTCTTTTATTTTACTAAAACGAATAGTTCTCGGTAATTTTATTACACAAAAATTGCACTTGGTCAAAAATTAAATTACGCGTCCACTTTGACACTATTCATTATGACAATTGATGACATGTCAGTAACGATTTGAGGTTTCTGTTGCCAGTAAAAGAAATTAGTTCCAATGAGGATCCACACTGCCAAATTCTCCCTGTAGGTGGCGCATTGTCGATGCGCCCAAAGCTATCTGTCATTCCAGTACAGAAGTTGTGTTTTTTTGAGTATTTTTTTGTGTTTTCAATCTACGAAAGCATAATGCCGTTATGTGCTGTGCCAGGTTTTTACAATAATGGTATTCATTTATTTCCAAAAGAGCCAATTTAAAAAAGAAGTGCGAAACAGCTTTTAGAAGAAAATTAATTAATTTTAGGTAGTTTACTGGAACTATTTACATCATGATAAGGTTCTGGATCGGGAACATTCATCGTATAACTAGATTGTGAAGCTACGACACCAAAATTCCCGGTATCATCGCAGTTCCGATCGTAGAATTCTAACCTAAAAACAAACATGTACGTATTTTATTATTTTAGTTATATTTATTAAAAACCTTGTTATGTAGTTAATTTGTAACACAAATACAACAAAAACCATTTCAACAAGCATTAAATGTAACATTTACAGTAATAAAACTGTATAAACACCCAAATGTTTACCTCGCAATAAGATCGGCTTTTTTACCAGATACTTTTCATCCTCGTTTCCGAAGATCGTCTTTTAGTTCAGATAACTTCATTGACGAATACATTGTGATGAAATAACATTAGATAGTCACGACAAACTGTAAATTAGATACGAAAAAGCCCGACATAAACAATAGCAAAATATTTGACATAGGCGTATCTATGCTAGCGCCATCTGCATCAAGCTTTGCGTGTGGATCCCCATTGTTTTCCGCAATATGGCGAGGTCCCATATATTTCTGGTCAGGCTATAACTAAAAAAAAGGTTATAATAATAGTAGGTAATGTGATGTCTTACGTCACGGGCGTCATCTTGAATCTCGAGCGTAGCGAGGGAGTTAAGTAGAATGCAGCGAGAGATTTAAGCTCGCCCAAGACGAAGACATCTTTATCCCCGAGGAGAATACTTTCTCAGTTCCTACAAAATATGTTATTTTTGGTGCGGGACGGGCTGGTGTGACCATGCCTACGAACTCTTATTCGAAATTCATATCACTTAACCTCCCTTGGGGCGTAATGAAATTTCATACAACATTACGTTCCTTGGGATGCAATTAGTCACTTTGAGTCAGGTTTACTTGATGTTCAATTGAACATTGCCGAGTAAGTAGTGTGAAAAGTATCTAATATTGTATGTAGGTGTATATATAATGGTACCTTCGTGCGCGAGTCCGACTCGCACTTTTTGGTCCTTCGAGCCGAAACAACTAGCTTAGTCTCGTACATAGTTTAGTTTCAGTAGGATTTATTTATATTTATAACAATCATTGTAGTAAGCAGGTACCTGCGACCTGCTGCTAAACAAACAAATGTATAAATAAATGACGAACGCGACCGACGTGCGCACCGACGCGGTCGGTCAAACACTGTAACCGGCCTTACGGCGTTTAGATATACAAATGACAAATAGATAACGGTAAGAGTAAGGGCTCTTTCAATTAATGCGTTTCTTGACGGCCGGCTGCGGTGCGGAAGCGGTGCGTTTATCGTACCGCATACGGACGGTCGTTTGTTTTCATACAAAACGCGCGGTGCGGCAACAGTGCAGAGTCGGTACTCGAGAACTCGGTTCTCGGTTCGGTTCTCGGTACCGACACCGCACCGCAGCCGGCCGTCAAGAAACGCATAAATTGAAAGAGCCCTAAGAGTATCTGTATACAGGGTGTCCCAAAAAGAGCGTGCCAGACTGACACTGGAAATAGCTTAAATAACCTAGACATTTTTAATAAAAATAACATGGTTCTAATAAAATTCTCATGGTTTGTAAGATAATGCCACTTTTTTTGTATTTTTCTTGTAATAAAGAATATACACGAAAGTCGGCATTATGTCGTAAACTATGATACTTCCTAGAGCCATGTGAGTTTATTTAAAGGTAAGGCTATGGCTAAGCTATCTCCAGTGTCACTCTAGCGTGCCATTTTTGGACAGAAAGTGCCATAACTCCCAAACCAGAAGATTTTTTTTAAATTAATCTGAAAGGTCTATTGCTAAGCTACAGTACAGTTACTACTAAAGTAGCTAGTTCAATTTAATGATTAATTCCCTATTTTTTTGTCCAGCATAGTTGGGCGGAGGAAGATTGACTTTGGATCTATTGCGTAATGCTCTAAACATTTGATAAGTTACATTAATTAGCAACAGTAGGTAGGTACTCATTAACATTTTGAAATAGGTCATGTGTTGTTCGGTGTTGGGCAAAATGGTTCATAATTTATCAGCCGAACGACCTAGAAAATTCATAAGATGTAAGTAAGCATTTATTTCATGTGAAATACCACTATTTATTGGGGTTCCTTACCTAAAAACCCTTATAAAATCATTTTGCTCAACTAAGTACTGTCAAGCCGATATGACTGGAGATAGGATTAGGAGGTACGTGTTCCGTGCGTGACACGGGTTTTGTAACTATCAACTTCTCGACTTCAGCGTTGTTTCTGAGTTATATCAAGAAGAAAACCCAGAAACTCGACACAACCCGGGATTTAAACCCGGGACCTCGCGGATAGCTGCCATCACGCCTACCAATGATACTAAAACTCTTATATAAGTGCTATAAGTGCTTATCTATCAATGACTTGCAGAGCAGTGCAGCGAATGAAGTGCAATCCCTAACTAAAAGAATGAATATCGTTCATACCCATAGATAGGAATGTACCTAAGATAGATATATTATGCTACGCTGCACTGATTCTTTCTAGTAAGTGATTCAATAATCTTATTCGAATCGATTATACTTATTCCAATGCGGGAATCTAATGCTGAACAGGACGTGCTTCATCTAAGATGTTGTGTCAACAAATTTTATGAGCCCTTTTAAACGAATCGTGTGTTAAGGCTCAAATGACTGTCAGATGACAGTATCTCAAATTGTGGGACAGCATTGCATCGTCGACCCTACATTGCACTATATTCGGCAGCCTTGATCCAATTTCATAAATGGTCTTCACAATAGGTCCCTTCGAGGGCTCTATAAAGTCAATCATAGCAACCGCTTGCGTGGAAGAAAGTCGTACAAAGTAATCTAGTATGTGGGCATGAATACTTACTGTTCGATATCCAAGATCCATAGTTATTAGTTCTTGGATGTAGAGCGTGAAACGATCGGGCAAAACAAGAAGCATGTTGGTAGGTATATAGGGGCGCTGCAAGCCGGCGGCTTCAGTCGGCAGACCCGAGGCTCGCGCGCCGCCCGCCTTCTCGCCTCCCGACAGAACTTCGCGGCCTATACAGATAAAGAAATTCCTGTGTGATGTTAGTAAACAAAAAGTGTATAAATAAAAAGCACGACGTGTACTCTCCGTCAGTTTTCTCCTGAACTTTGAAGTGGCAACCATGTCCCTTCCGGGAGTTTTCCTTTTTTCACACTACGTGGAAAGCTTTTGGGTAAGTTTACATTTTCTTGTTTTACCAAAATTACGCACTTTACTTTCTTATTTTTAAAAGAAAGAAAATCTTTTATTTCCAGTACTAAATACATACAATAGTATTTCTAAGATTTAATTGTGCTACATTATTTTTTTCTAATCCGCACGTTTGTTTAAAATTACAAACTTACCGGCACAGTGTTCTTAAAATCTTTTTCCGCAAAGAGAAAAAAAGGCGATGCATTGCGTAAAATAATTAGGTTTCAAAAAAATATATATTTAAACGTTATATAGTAAAATTATGGTTATACGTTTACTTAAAAGCTTTTTAAAATGAAGATACAAAGATGGAACTAAAGCGTAAAGTGTCTGAAGTTACGGCAGCAAGTGGAAAGAAATACATTATTCAGACATTTTTCTTGCGAATTATAACGCGCTGCACTTGAGATTGCGTGTTTTGGAAGAGAATGTTTTTAGCATTTTATTAAATATTATATGTATTCTGGGATTTATTCAGATAAACGCTTGTAAGTGGACAAATAAAAACGAGCCTACGGCCGTTTCTTTGGGTGCGATCATCACTGGGGTTACGATGACTTTTGTCTGTTTTTGTAGAGCTATATCTCCGGTTGCTGTTAAAATAATTTAGTAAACACAAAATTTTGTACAATTTAGGATGTTCAGTGTCACAATTGCAAGCATCTGCGCCAGTATCACAGTTGCAAACATTGCGTGACTCTAATTAAAACACAGAATTTCTGTAAGTTTAAAGAAGATCGTAGGTACTTTTTGGGCTAACCCAAGTTAGCTATGTTTTATGTAAGAATGTTATGTTTTATGTAAAATAAATAATTAAAATACCTTAGTTTTTTGTTCAAAGTGTTATTTCGTGAATGGTCGTGCTTGTATCAAACTGTTGCATTATTTTGCCATTTCATAGAAATAGTACCTATTTTTGCCGGTTATGATAAAGGTTACAAAGTTAGGAGGTAAATGAATTATAATTATATTCATGTTGTGTACTTCAAATAAAAAGGAAGTGTCTATCGTCCATGTTTTTTACTTCCCTCTTTTATGGGCCTGGTTAACATCTGGCGATATTGCCAATACCTATCGATGGCATGTATCTAAGTTGGTTCTTAGGTATATTTTCTGACCATATAGCGATCATAGGTCTAATTTCATGAGAATGGAGGTAGGTAGTTTTAATTATAACAACGTGTTATACAATTTATTCTAGGTAAAATTACTTGTTTGTTAGCTTTTCTTCATTTGAAGTCAAACCAAAATTCGCTAGTACCTAATTATTATTATGTCATGAAAATTCTCATTTTTAAAATACGTCTTTGTTTTTGCCTTTCTCACCTATATTATTATCGTCGTTACGTTATATACGTAGGTAACGTATGATGACAAGCCTGACGCTCGATTGGGCACGTCTGATGAAGCCTGGCCTGCCAATATGTTGTTATGTGGTACATAGTAGAATCTAAGCGTTCAGGACTATCAAGCTCTAGCGGCCTTTCGGATGTAAATTAGCCCAAAAACTGAATAATTATTTTAATAACATAAGCAATTATTTTGCAAGTTTTTACGAAATTAAATCAAATTTCGCTGACAAAAATTAATTGACTGTGTCATCCGGTGGGACTCGAATCCGCGTCCTTTCGCTATCCGGGCGAATGCTCTTACCAACTGTATATTCCCCAAGTATTGATTAAATCGAACGCCGGCTCACTGGCGTGTAGCAAGCTCTTACAGAAATTCGTCGACTGACTAACGTTCTCCGTAGCTCAGTTGGTAAGAGCCCGAATAGCGAAAGGACGTGGGTTCGAGTCCCACCAGATGACACAGTTGATTAATTTTTGTAAGCGAATTTAGCCCAAAAGCTGAAATCACGCATGTCGGAGGCGCGGCCGCAGCACACTGCGCGCGCGCACCGCTGGCCCGGGACGTTGAATATTCAGTATTTGTTCACTCATCGCGATATATTAATATTCAAACGGTCGCTAACTCCTGCCTCTGATTCAAGGTTAATTTTTTGCTCGATAATAATTAAGAGTAATTGCGATCGACGATTAAGCGATATCAGTTGGTGTAAAAAGACAGCCACGCAAAATGATTGATACATCACAAACTAGTTCACTAAAATGTATGTTTCACCTACCTGCAAAATAATACGAAACATATTTTATTGCATGAACAGCTGGCGATAAATTTTCATAAAATCTAGGATATCTTATTTAAAAATGCCGAACAAAATTTTATAATTGCTATCTGTCATATAATCACTTCAATTTGCTAGCTTAGCTTTCCAACTCAACTATAAGTAGTTTAATTTGATTTAGTTGCGTTCACTGGATTGATATGGATAGACATCTTAACACATAAAAAATCCCCCTAGTTAACGTGGTTTAGTCGAGTAATTAGGTGAAATCGGTGCGTAATTAATACGAAAGAGGGTGGCCGTGTTACCTAAGGAACAAAAACTAGTTCTCACGTGCCAGCAGCCGTGTAAAATAGTTCTGAATGTAACCGGATGACTGCGGTCAGCAAGTACGCATATCGACTCATGTTACATACTCAACAAATTTTGTTCAGTCCCGCCCGCCGGTGCAACAGTGTTTACTTTTCGTTACTTTCGTCGACCTAAATTCGCGATATCAAATGCATGCTGCCTCAGCAAACATAGGTAAGCAGCTGCCACTATTAACTCATCATATCGAAACTGATAGCGAAGCTACGTTTAGTCCATGACACGAAAATTACTAGGAAAGTGTAAACAAAGCTCGACGTCTGAAACTCGGGATAGTGTCTACTATTAAACCAGATCGGTAAGAGCCTTTTATGGCACCTTAGCAGCCTATGCAGCCTGAGAGATATACTATAAATAGAAAAATGTGTAAATTGTATGCTATTGCTTCGAATATCAAACGGCTGTGGGAAAATCAGAAATCGACTCTTTCAAACGTCTTATTACAGGTTAGGTGGACATAAAAATTCGTGTGTCGCTCTACGCCAACTGGTTGTTTAAAACTACCCCATTTGTATGTTAATTGATTGGCTTGGTCGACTCGTAAACCTTCCTGGTGCGAAGCCGAGCACGTTTGCTACATGGCACTAGCTGTTTAAAAAACATTTCGGAGGTCTGCCGATGGTGCGCGGGTAAGGCGTTTGCCTTGAACCTGAATCAAGGACAGACCTTTTTGTTACACTAGATGCGCAGATAATATTTTTTATTTCATGACTAATGGAAGTTACGTGTTTAACGTTTCGTTTCGCAGGTAATCGAATCGCAATTTATAAATTCTATAGAGGCGTTTTGTTTACTGATAATGTCAATTTAATACCTACCTACATAGTAGTGTACTGATGAATAGGTTTGAAAAGTAAATAAGTAGGTGATGCCTCTTTCCACGCTTCAATGAAAGCTGCTCTATTTTATGCTTGTGGGAACTACATGGGCGTGACGTGTTTATAAATTACCTATGCTATACATTGTATCTAAAAGTTAATTTTATAATTTTCTAAATAAGAAATTAATTTCTTGAGTGAGATATTTATGTATACTACAAAAAGCGTGTGTGTGTGGAATGTTTAATATATTGCACCAATCTACGTAACACGGCCTAGCTGATCTTGAGAGTAAAGACTATGGATGCTCCACATTGGTCCCCAATGGCTTCACACGAACCACAACGCACGCAACTGCATCTATTTATTTTAATCAAGTCTGAATTTAGATGATGTAGTTAAGATTACATGGTGAAGTGTGTTGCTAACCAGTCAGTTTGAGCGGACTAAAGTTCTTTATTACTAGCATTTTTTCGTAGCAGCGTCTGACTACGACAAAAAATACATACGTCTACGAACTACGAGTCTACGATTACGCTTTTTAAAGATATCTAAAGAAGAATGATACTATTTAATAGGATAGGATAAGTTGATGCATTAGTTAGTTACAATACAGAGTTAAGAAAATATGTGAATAATTCAAGCTTTTCAGAGAAATCGACAGTAACCTACCACAGAATAAATACTTGACAAGTTTTTTGATTGTGATTTTATTTACATTACCAATCATCATATGTTTCCAAGTACACTAATTAAAATAAAATCCACTTAACTGTGTTAACAGCTGCATAGATGAGCTTAATGTCTCAAGGACACTTAGGTACCTACGTTCAGCCTGATAATCCATCTATCATATCCTAACTTACGCAAAGCTGCATGTCGGGATGGTCGAATAATCTGGACTTTAGGAAGAAACGCATACTTCACTTTATTATACGTAGTGACACAAATCCAAGGGCCAGACTGGGCGGCCTTCGATCGCGAGCAAAACGAATCGACCGTCTGAGGGAACCCGCCTCGTCTGCTCAGTATAATCATATCTACCTACTCATAGCTAAGTAGGTACCTACTAAAGGGTTCTGCACTGTAGAGATTTTCCGTGTAAGTTTGAGGTATATTCGAAATATAATACCGTAGACCAGCTTTAAACAGGGGTTCATCAATTCAATTCAATTGTTTCAACAAACACACCAATTACCTAGCCCCAAACTAAGCGTGAGCTTGTGCTATGGTGACTAGGATAACGGATAGACATACTTATATACATTTATAAACATCCATGACTTATTCATACATTGTGTCTTCGATTTTCTTTGACTTTTTATTAAAAATACGAGCGTAGACTATATCCTCAAATGTCTTACAATTCCAAGTGACGTTTTACCATAAGAATGGATTGCTAGTGTAACCCATCCTTAAGATATAGATATCATGTTAATTTTATCCTACGATTTACGTAACCTGTAACTATCTTCATACATAGGTATACTAATCAACACTGTCTAGGGATATTTTGGATATAATAATACAATGTTTTGTATATCCCTAGACAGTGTTGATGTGTGTATAAACCAGAAAAGTTCATATAAAATTTAAATGTATAGGTATGTTAACTGAATGTTTTGTTTTGAATTTGATTGATTAGTAACAGTAAATATTTACAGCAATGATGTAACTCACGGGCGACACGTAGATAAAATTGCAATTATTACATAAAAGAAATGCAAATAAGTATGCATTATCAAGCAAGCAATGTTATTGATGAAAGCTTCCAAGTCACGTGCTGTTATGAGCTTCCAAGTTAAGATGGGTATCGTATTCATTCTTTATTAGAATGTTAACATAAAGTCAAAATTTAAGCATTGTTTTATCTGTGTTAAAGAGTTTGAAGTAGGCATTTAGTAGGTATCTACCTAGGTATATGTTAGAGGGGTATGATTTTCGATAAGCTCTATTTGGAAAATTAGAAAATTAATACTTTTCTATTCAGGATAGTTTCCACAAAACAGGACAAACGGAGATAGATTGCCTGATCTTGAATCCTGAAAGTCTAATCACAATAATAAAAATGATATCATAATTAATGAACCAGATCTTGATGAACCGATCTGTTCCAAAAGTATGATTAAGATATTTAGTGATTACACGAGACAATAACCCTTAAGGACGACGAAGCAATCAAGCCGATGAACCTTATGAACTGGCCTCGATAAACGCGGAAGAGCACAAACTGCACACGCGACACCACTGCACTCAAGTATCGTGTCATTAACACACGCATTTCATTCAGAAACTTTCAGACATTTCTGTCAGCATGCTACAAATTTGACGACTACAGACTGGAAAAATCGCATTGCGTTGGCAAGAGTTTTATTTGGTCGGTTCCTATGTTGTTTGTGTAATTTTATTTGGCCTCTCCGTCGGTGTTCTACAGGCTGCACTTCGGCAAATGTGCGAAGGAACTACACGCCTCATTCCACCAGCCCCTTTCCATTATCGGGGAACCAGGCGCAGGTTAGCTTATCATCCCTACGTTGCCGCGTTGTAGACATTCTACCTCCTGCCCGTACAAAGCGTTTCGCCGATACTTTTCTAATGCGAACAGAGGGACTGGAACTCGCGGCCTGCTAATATTTTCCCTAAAGATTACGACCTGGGGCAGATATTAACCTTCTTAGAACGTGTCTACACCTCGCACCAATCTTGTGTGATCATTGTACCTGCTTAGAATAGTATGATTTTTTTTCTGCTACATCGTCTTAATTTTTTGGCCACAGTTTTATCTCAAAATCTAAGTACCTACCTACGCTCAAAACATTGTATCAAAAGCTCCAAATCTGCGCACTACATCAGCTAAATCTCTGACAGTGCAAACGGCCGAACTAACCACGCGTCGAATTAATAACGACCGTTTCTGAGCCAGTTAAAAAGAAATAAAGTGCAGTCTGCAGACTACCAAATTCATTGGCACGATCAAGGACGCTTGCGCCGGCAGCAATCCTGGCGGCCTTCACGTTTTGCGCTTATTGTCAGATCGATTTCGCCAGCTGTGCCGGAGCCGGGTCCAGACGATGTCACGTACCACCAATTACAACGAGACGAATTAAAATGTCGTTGTAATTCTGACTTGATGGGAGTTTTTATGTGACCTGCAGCAAGGGATTGCCAGTATTGCCACTCTGTATACTAGGCCTCGTTTTATATTTGATTTATAAGCTGAAAAGCTGATAGAGACTACTAAGGGTTTCAAGCCATCTAGGCCGGTGCCTAGATGGCTCTAGTACACAATATAAACTTTCAAATCGGTATTTGAAAGTTTATATTGTGTACTAGATACAAGATAGAAAAACGTTATCTAGTAACGTTTTTATTCCTAACAGCCACATTGCAACCGCGGTAAAGAATAATTGTCAAATTATTCAACATAACCGACTCATCATCATATTGATCAAAAAATAATCTGTAGTTAGGCACTTATTATTTTGTGGATTATATTGTTTGTTATTTTGCAACTGAGTAAACATGTGCGATATCAGCTAGAAAAGTAGCAAGGACTTGTTTCTTATCCAATGTCAAGTATTTGCCTTTAACATTGGATTAGTCATTTCAAATAATATGTTTAATTAAAAAACAAGCGATGACGTAAATCTTATAGAAATATTGAAGTATAGGTACCTATTTAAGACCATGATTGAATGCTTTCTTTAGTGCTTTTATGCTGTATCTAGTTAGCGACTATTGCATTGATTAATGTATGGGCAGAATATCCTCTCATCCCCTGCTGTTGTTTCTATTTTTCCCTAAGTCCCGCTTTCTAACCGAATTAATCATTTCCTTATGAATATATATTCCTTGTGAATATTAAATATTCACTATAATAAATGAAAAGGTTAGATAGGATTGGCCTTGTCCTGAATAAGATTGACAATAAGACCCAGATTACGTCCTACTGTGTGCCTAATTTGGTAACTAAAAGAAGATTGGTTATATAAATTATCTAAGAAAGAGAATTCGAGCAAATGTTAAAGGTTATCTTTCTTTCTATGTTGGCATAAGAACAAACAAAGACAATTTGGTGGGTCAAAAAACTCGTAAACTCGATGTATCTTAATTACACTTCGCATTCATAAAAATAAGTAACATTTCTGTTGGTTGCTTTAAGATAAGTTTTTTAGGTGCTAACTTGAGCACGCGTCGCAGTACAATTTTTTTTGGAATAATACTCTATCGGAATATGTTCGCTTTATTTTTACCAACCCTTTCTTTATGCAAGAACTTGAAATAGGATTCCCCCAACGAGTCAGGCGGCTATGAAACGTGTTATATGTATTAATTAGCATTTTAAAAGCATGCGATAAATCATAAAGGCCCAGCTAGACGAGTTTTTAAAAAGACAACCAAAGTAAGGGTTGATTTACACGATATAGAAATCAAGAATGACAGATTTAGTACTTCCTTTCTATACAAGTTGCAAAGCTATTAGCGTTACAAACACAGTTGAATGAATCAGGTAGGTGGTGTGTATAAAATAGCGTAAAGACGCTTTATTTAAGAGGCCGGAAGTAAATGTATGACATTGTCGAAATTAGCTTAAATAATTTATGACCCCAAGCCATTCATACTAGACCTTTTTCAAGGCTGCCCTCCCCTAAAGCCTTTAAGTTTTAAGACTTTAATAACTTGCCCTGCTCTGATTCATACAGATGTTTAAGTACATACTTATAACATAGTTTAGGTCCATCGCTTTGGCTGGATAAATCACTCGTTGCTGCACTCCATTGTCATGCAGCAGTAGCCGCGAAAGGGTTAGTTCAGCTTTTTAATGTGTTACTTATACTATGTTATACTTATTTATGACGCAATTAGCAGCTAATTTGTGGTTCGATTCGTCTTTTCCAATTGTTAGTCAATGATTAGACACTATCCCCCTTACTAATAAGGATTTTGACATTGCTATAAGACGCGAGGTCACCAATTTTTAAACAGCCGGTAATCATAGACTGACGGTTTATTTTACTTATACAAAATATGTCAAATAATATTAAGACAACTGTTAAAAAAAAATCATAAATTCTACCCTAACACTTGATAAAACCGGCCAAGTGCGAGTCGGACTCGCGCACGAAGGGTTCCGTACCATTAACTTACAACATTAGACAAAAAACACGTTTGTATGGGAGCCCCTTTGAATATATATTTTTATGTTTATTACTTGTTTTTAAAGTGAAATATAACATAATATTCCGTAAATATTTCAAGCGTCTGCTTTTTGTCACTATAAATACAGAGCAAAAAATGGCGAAAAATTCACGTTTGTTGTATGCCCCCTTAAACATAATTATTGTTTTAATTTTAATTATTATTTTTAAAGTGAATATACAACTTAATAATCTGTGAATATTAGAAGCGTCTTCCTGTTGCCGTTATTAATAGCGAGCAACAAACGGTAATAAAATCACGTGTTGTATCGGAGCCCCCCTTGAATATTTATTTCAATCTGGTTTTAGTATTTGTTGTTATAGCGACAACAGAAATACACCATCTGTGAAAATTTCAACTGTCTCGCTATCACGGTTCATGCGATACAGCCTGGTGACAGACAGACAGCGGATGCTTAGTAATAGGGTCCCCTTTTTACCCTTCGGGCACGAAACCCTAATTATGTATGAGACGGTTAATTTGAAATTTTTGGTCCCCTATCTGTCATTAATTTCATACTTAGCCGCCTCATATTAAGTAGGTAATACAAGTTTTATACTCGTAGCAGTGGCAAGGCAAACTCATTAACAGTTTATGGGTATGTTTATTAGCCACTGGTGCATCCAGCTTCGGTCGGACGGCCACAATGAATTTATCCTTTTCCAAGATTAGCTTTAAATGAGAAAAATGTCCCCCATTCGAAAACCACTACTACGCAATTTATCAATTTATTTACCTAAATCAGTATCAGATGTCCATTTTAGTCAAGAAATATTTGCTGATCAGGTACATTACATAGGTGCTGGTGTAAGTAGATCTATTCCTTTTTAACTGTATATTTTATGTACATAAGATGTTGTCTCTCACTAATATGAACGTAAAAGTGACTCGGAATGTGTTATTTCTTTTATCCAAACCTACAACCTTATTTCTTTTATCCAAATTCTATGTGTTTCATGTTCGTGTTATCACTTCATTTAAATAATATAGTTACACATATTTATACCTATAGGAACGCTTTAACATTTGTAACATGAGAAGAAATAGCACATTAGTCGTAAAAGTATCGAATTTCATTCATTTCCAATTCGGCCAAGGCTGCGTCAAAATGCATTCTACAAGGAACAATCCAATAGGGCATTGCAATGTTACTACTAATATAAACAATTATCTGAACACTACTACTAATAATAACTGAGTATTAGAAATAATAATAATTCTGTGTCTGTAGGTAGGTATGTCCTATCACCTGAACGGCTGAACCGATTTTGATATTATTGGATTGGAAAGGACATAGACTATAATTATACCGTAAATCATCCTTTAATGGGGAAAAAAGTGGGCGGAGCGTTTTATGGGAAATCCGACACTTGCGCGGGCTCGAGTCAGTAGTAGCTACTTAGATACCAACGATCAGAAGACAGAAAGCTTTGAGAAATTGTACGATACCTATTAAGTATTGTATTTTAACACAAGTAAAATGAGAAGCGCTATTTACGGCTTAACATATCTCATCGCTTAGTGTCCTTGATACCACAGTGGCAATCTAACTACTAACTACAGCAAAGGATGTTTGTTTGAACTAAGACTATCTTATCCTTAGACCTTATCTTATATCGCACTCGAAGGTAGGCACCTAAATATTATCCTTTGTGCTAATTGACCTTCAACTTCACATTAAGTTCATTTGGTCCTCCACACGCAGATTATTTTTTATCATTGAGTTGCTTTGTGTGGATTATTTCGAGGTAAAAGTACGGATGACAGGCACAGCACGTCAAGGTAACAATTAAACATAATTATTGAAAAAACAAAACACCCGTCTGCAAAAATTATTACGTTTTTGAAATGGTCTTCTTACTGGCTTTCATTTGATACCCATATTGCTATCGTAAGGAAAAAATCAATCCCCCCTCCCCCCTTCATTTCCATTTGATGGCGCCATTTTTTAAATGTATATAGCTTATGTCACTTTCACAATTTCGACGACACCTCATATGTCAAAAACTGTTCAGCCGTTTGGGTTGTAGGGCGTGCAAAACAATTATACATACATACTCGCTAAAAACATAATCCTCCTTCCGCAGTCGGGTAAAAACGGTGGCATTCGCAGTTGTACCCACCCACAAGTACCTCATATCTATCTAGGGGCTATTTCAGAACGAAAATATATAGTCTGGCTGGCCATTCCTAAATCATATTGTCGAAACATATTTTGAAACTTTATAAAATTCTTCGACGATGATCTAAGAGGTGGTAGTTTTTGCAAGTTTGAATTCCTAAGGACAATTGATAATCTATTTTAGGTTCTTATAATTGGAAAAGGATCATTTTTGAAGAAAATTAACATATAAAATGAACCTACTAATTTAATCTATCTACCTAGTAGGTAGATTATATTAGTACTTTACTTACAGGTAATAAAGGCTGTTCTTTTGGTCAGCGCCCCGCCCAGTCAGGGTGGACCAAGGGTGGTTGTAAAAACAGTGCTGATGCCAAATAAAAAATATAAAAAATACTTTAATTTTTTATGGGAAAACCCACAAAATCAATTTATTATTGCGATCCTAGCGAGCGAGTCGAAAAAATACCAACCTATCGGTAGCTACGGCGTAGCGTTTTGTAGCTACGCTCGAGAGTTAGAGTGAAGTGTTAAGAGGTTTTCTTTCAAAAATCTTTAATATTGTTGTTAAGCCCTATTACTCTATGACATGTTTCACCTTGTCTATGTTGTTTTATGTGTAGTGATAGCAACCGTTAGCTACGAATTTTACGATTGTATCTACTTATATCTTGACTGCTCTGTACCATTATAATTATAGAATAAAATACAGTTATTCATAAATGGATTATTTATTCACTCGACACTTTCATACATAACAAATCTGGCGACGAGGATCGAAGGAAATTATAACATACAAAAGTAAAAAAACTACAAAATGGCGGAACCACTACTGGGGCAGGTTTTAACCCAATTATTGGAAACCATGAAAGGTATGCAAAACCAGCAAGCCCAATTACAAGAAGCTTTACAAACAAAAGGTAATTTTGTAAGCGGTATTACACTCCACGCTTATGATGAACATAATGAAACATTTTCTTCGTACTTACAAAGACTAGACAACTACATTACGTTAAAAGGTGTTACAAGCACAACTGTTAAGACACAGATATTCCTCAATTGCATTGGTCCAAAGTTCTACCAAGAGCTGAAAAGCTTGGTATCTCCAGAATCACCTGAGGCGTTTACGTACGATGATCTCGTAAAGATATTAAAAGACCATATTGCTCCAGAACCCAGTAAAGTGGCACAACAGCATAAATATTGCCTAAAACAGCAAAACGAATACGAAAGCATTGCTAACTATGTAGCTGGATTGAAAGAAATTGGTGAAAATTGCAACTTCATCTGTAACAATTGCAAGCAAACTACATTTGACACGCACCTACGAGTTTAATTTATAAGGGGACTGAGAAGCACTGAAAAAAGAAAGATTATTACAAGAATCTCTATCTACCAAATTCGATGACTTAATTAAGATAGCCATGGCGATTGAAACATCAAAATCTGAAACAAGAGAAATGTGTCCAGATATACTACCAAATATAAATAAAATTTCAAAATTCAAGCAAAATACATCCAAAGAAAATACAAATACGAAAAGTACATATACAAATAAATACAAAGGATCTACATACAATACAGATAATACATACAAAGAACGAAGAGAAAGCCAAATAACCTGTTATAGATGTGGAAAAGAAAATCATACAGCAAATAAATGCAGGCTGAGAGAAAAGCTATACTGTAAGAAATGCAAAGTTAAGGGACATGTTCAGTCAGTTTGTTTCAAAGACCAGAAACAGTTAGACCAGGAAGATGAGCTATCTATTGATGGAAAAGAAGTTTTGGAAATAAATATTATACATTCGAATAACCTACAAAATGATAAATTTAATATAACATTATTACTAAATGGAAAATTACATACATTAGAATTGGATACTGGGGCAGCAGTTACAACATGCTCTGTACAATGTTACAAGAAGTATTTCAACAATCTTAAACTGAAAGATACATCAGTTAAATTAAAAACATATACAGGTGAAATATTACAACCGCTGGGTACCTGTAATACAAATTTATAAATACAAAAATACAGAGACAGAAGGAAGAATGTTTGTGATAGACAGAAATGTGGATGTAGTAATGGGAAGAGAATGGATACGACAGTTAAATATTCAATTTGACATACACGCAATAAATAAGGGAGTGGAAGAAATTACAGAGAAAGAATTCAAAGAAAAATTACATAAGCTGATAGAAGATTACAAAGATTTATTTAATGAAGAAAAACTACACAGATTACTAACAATGTACAGAAAAGTTCCTAACAGTACTACCGGAATAAGTCCGGGACAAATGATGTTTAAGAGAATCTACAGAACAAGGATTGACTTAGTAAAAAGGAAACCAGAAATGAAACTACAGAAATGAAGATATAGAAACGAACAAAGAGTTTCAAAGAGGAGACAGAGTTCAGATAAGAATGTACGACAGTAATAAATGGAAATTCGGAGAAATAATAAACAGAAGAGGAAAACTACATTACGAGGTAGAAGTAGATGGAAGAATACACCAAAGACATATAGATCAAATTATCAGGACTGCTTGCATGAGTGGTAATACTAAAATACCAGATGTTTACCTGTTGAAGCCGAGACAAGAAGAATACCCTGAAAAAGATGCTACACATAATGATATTACGCAAGCAAGCCCTACGAGTCGGAAGTCTATTCTACGTTCACCAGGAGCTGAAACAGAGAAGCCTGAGAACCTCTTACCGGATACAGTCGGACTAGAGATACCTGAATCTACCACAGCTACGGCTACGATGACACCTACTCCTACCTTGATGGAGCCACGTCGAAGCACGAAGACTAGAAGACCACCAAACCGGTTGAACCTTTGAATTAATAACGAGGGAGAGTGTTAAGCCCTATTACTCTATGACATGGTTCACCTTGTCTATGTTGTTTTATGTGTAGTGATAGCAACCGTTACCTACGAATTTTACGATTGTATCTACTTATATCTTGATTGCTCTGTACCATTATAATTATAGAATAAAATACAGTTATTCATAAATGGATTATTTATTCACTCGACAATTTCATACATAACAATTGTTTAAGGTTTTTTTTTTGGATAAGCATAACTCATTCATACCACCATCCCTGAGTAGGGGGGTCCAACAATAACTCGCTGTAATAGGCTATTTCAAAGAGTAAATTATTTGCGATGCACAATAGCTTTGAACTTAGGTCTTAAATTACGGTAAATAAGTATTATTACTACGCCTAAACTAAAAGTAGGTTAGTTGTATTTTTATATGCGGAGCAGGTATATAATAATTCAACCTACACAATGAAAAATAAAGTAAAAAAGAGTTTTGAATTAAGTATTGATAAAATCTTTCGATTTAAATTCAAGGTTAGCAATTAAAACACGGTCCTTCGATATTTTGGTTCGCAACCGCAACCGAATGGATCCCCGCTTCTGTTTTTTGATGTTTTGTTTGGGGTAAGCTAAAAATAGGGGCCAACTTTAGGTAGGTGCTATCTAAGTAAGTAGGTATTATAACTTTTTTACTAGGTATCAGTATCAGGGATCGGTTAAAAGCGAATCAAGAAAATCAATACATGTCTGTAACTGCGATGCAACTAATATTTTAGGAAAATGTTTCCATGATATGAAGAATATTGTATAACTATATTTCCATTCTATTTACTTAAATGTCGTTCTTAAACTCAACCACAGAAGACATTAACTTTGACTTGTTTTTTTTTAAATAAAAGCTAACTTCATTCATCATACTTAATTCTAACTTTTCACGCTCTGGGTATTATCTATAACTCTACAAGCCCTTACGTTACAAACTTTACACCTTAGTCAAAATTATGTGAGTTAGCCGTTGCTGTCATTAATGTCCTCCTAGCCGAATTTCGACCGCGGCGGCCTATCTCAACAGAGATTAGCCAACTGCGCGGGACATATTATAGTGCACAAGTGTGTGCGCAATACACAGGTGCACTCTCTATTCCTTCACTCTCATAATTCGGTGAGACGGCAGTCCGACATGACCGTAGAGAGATCAGGCGCAGGACCAACAGCTTAACGTGCTTTCCGAGGCACGGGGGTGGTGTTAATACCACCAACTTCCTGACTCCGGAGCTGTGTCTGAGTTATTTTTTAAAAAAAAACCTAACTCTCTCGGCCCGACCCGGAATTCGAACCCGGGACCTCGTGGATAGTAAGTTCCCAGCGTTGCTGTCATTACTTTCAATGGGTGTCACAGAATAAATAGTAGTGCAAGACTGTTAAACAATAGATCTTGTAGTAACGCAACGGCCTAGCCACATATTTTGACTAAGGTGTAGAGTTTGTGAAGAAACTTGTTGAGGTAGAATATATGTTTGGTCTACATGAGATCTGATAACTTTTTGACAGAGCAAGCAATATTTTAAATGTAAATGATTTTGGTTGGATTTATACCCTACGTAGGTACTGTGTTCTCGTTGCATCATTAACGATGAAGGCTGCATCTGTTGTATAATGCCCAGAGCAATTGCTTTAATTGAATTAAAATTTTAATTATGGCTATTGAGACCACGCTCGATCACGTCTCAGATTCTAAAGAATCTGCGTCGCGGAATGTTTCAGTGTGTTGGAGATATTTTAAATATCCCATCTTCGTTACAAGGAGTACTTAAATGGATTGTAGAATAACGTTTAACACTTTTACTTACGTTGAATTTTGCTCTATAACAAAAGGGGATTCTCGATGTCATTGCTGTGGCACTGACACACTTTTAATATAAATAGAAGATATTCTTTAGTCTACAAAAAACAAAGACTTTACAGACAGAATAACAATAAAAGGCACATATTTATTACTACAACTTGGGCGTCTAATAACTTGAAGCGATCTTTTCGGACGATCTTTAGGTACATACCTAGTAAGTATTCAAGCAGTGCCTAGATATCCCTTTTAATAACTACATGGGTAGAAGATGAATTGTAATAGTTTGATATTTTTTTGTAGTACCTAGGTATTTTACTTGGCCACAATAAATATTTTATTTTATTTACTAGGCTATAATTTATTTTAAAGATTGACATACCCCATTTGGAACTCTTTCTAGCAGAAAAATATAAAAAAGCACCTTTTAATAAGTGGATTAAGTACTTCAATTTTCTTAGAATTTTCTATTGACTAATATTGAAGAGCAGGAACTGATGTGAAACCTTTGTGTCTGGATCCATTAATGTGAAAGCAGGTTAGCTGAACTTTAAGAGATATACATAGGGCCTTAGGGAAGAATCAGCGTGATTAGCACTTTCTGTAAATGTAATAAAATTTCGGAATACTTGATGTAAACAGACCAGCTTAACTACTAACAAGAGATAGGTATTATGGCAAAAGGTACCATAAAAAGCATTTTTATTTAGCATAGTGTACAAACTAAGGGACCAGATATTTACTAGGCTCTACGAACTCTACTAGAATTCCGCGGTCGAAATCGCGGGCAACAGCTAGTTCGTTATTAAGACTACCAAAGAACCACGTTAATAACAAGAATTCTAGATATTTTAACAAAATACAATGCCTCAAACGAGGTTGATTAAAAGACTTTGACCTATCACGTGAGTGAATTTTTTGCGCTGCCCGCCAGTCTGTCTTCGCCACAATGCTTCACATAATACACAGGACTACATTTTTTTACATAGAGCCATGGCCTGATTATGCCTGGGTTAATTAGCACGTGCATAGGTAGAAATTTATTTTCTTTACAAAGTAATAGATGGTTTTAATATACGATATAGGTCTAGGAACATCTTGATATTTGTCTGTAGAAGGATTTTACGTTGAGTGTCCACGACCAGAAGTATTAGGTAGTACTCGTATATAGGTACTTTTATTCAAATGACACCCGAGTTCACCAATTTTTTAACAGCCGGTAAACCTAAAACGTCACTAAATTTGACACATTTACCATATAAAATATGTCAAATAATATTATAACTGTTTAATTAAACATGTGTTTTCGAACTCTACCCTAATTAAGTTCTGTAGAGCATTTAATACTTACAGCCTCTACAATGAGCGATGAATAAAATAGGCATAGGAATACAGGTAGGTATATGGTATAATGTACACATCATTAACGTACAGCCAACATCTTCTGGAGATGTGGATACCTAAACGACCATAAAAGTGAGAACTCTGACTTACAGGTCCACCTCCAATGAATGGAAAATGGTCACATAAACATGGTGTTGTTGTGCTTATGCGAGGAGCAATATTAATAACATGATTGGTATCCGTGTCTTTATATCCAATTTACCTATGTAGGTAGGTATTATTTTGATTTAAAAATATTTTTCTATCTTATCTTAGGGTTAAAAGTATTTGCTCTTTGCTAATTAATTGCTGATAAAGTGAAAAAAAATAATAAGTACAGGTCATAGTCAAGTCTATCTTTAGTCACTCAATCTCATACCTACACTAAAAATGACATAGGAGTACATATAATTATTTTTTAAAATTTAAGCAATTTCTTTGCAAATTTTACAAACGTAAATTTGTTGTTTCCTTACTTATTTTATTTATTTAATTTCACCTTCTTTATGTATTACCATTGAATAAATAAAAGGTTACGCCACCCAAGATAGTTCCAGTAAATCTATGTTAGCTCAAGTAAAGTAATTAATAGTAGATTATTCACCAAGGGGTTAAAGTGATGTCTTACGTCACGGGCGTCATTTTGAATCTCGAGCGTGACGAAGGATCCGAGAGTTAACTCCCGAGCGTAGCGAGGGAGTTAAGTGTTTACTCCCGAAGCATAGCGAGGGAGTTAAAAGTAGAATCCTAGTGGAGTAAGCTCGCCCAAGACGAAGACATCTTTATCCCCGAGGAGAATACATACTCTGCTTTTCACACTTCCTATGAGGCAATAAAAAAATGTACTACAATTATCTTATTTTATCTATAAGTATATATCCTTTGACTTTTCTGGCAGTAAATTATTATTATTATCAATACCAGCAGCTTTACATCTAATGGACTCCGGTGTCATAAACATCATAAACTCGACAATTTTACGAAAACATTGTTTGCAATTTCATAAAATGCATAGGTTTTTTCTTTATTTATTTCTTTTTTTAAAAGTGCGCGCTTTTTTTTTCATTCCATTCGTGCTAAAATTCTTGGCTGCTAGGTTCAAATTTCAAATATGTTCTCTTTGGTGTGGGACGGGCTAGTGTGATCATGCCTTCGAACCTTCGAACGCTTATTCGAAATTCAAATCACTTTGCCTCCCTAGGGGCGTAATGAAATTTCATACAACATTACGTCCCTAGGGATGCAATGACTCACTTTGAGTCAGGTTTACTTGATGTGTAATTGAACATTGCCGAGTAGGTAGTCTGAGAATTATGTAATTCACATCTTAAGTTAAGATGTCCCTTAAAATACAATTGTGTCTGCTTTGCGTTCAGACTTTGCTTTATGTTAATAAAGTGCAAGCACAGCTTGAATTTCCTTCCATAGTTCCATTTTTAGACGTCACGATTGAATAAAAGAAGACACGCATGGGATCAGTAGCACACTTTGCCTAACATCCGCCCTTCAAAACAACTCTATCAACTTGCCTAACTTTGAAGTTTGAACCCCTCCTGTCTGCGGTAACGTCTCGCGTTCTCTGATATCTGGTCAATTTGGGTCAGTTTTGAGCAACAACAGACTGGTTTATCTGGAAGTGCATCAGCTAGCCTAGTTGTAAGCGTGATTTATGAATGACATGCATATTTCGGTCATGTTCACTTTGCTGATACTTGATTGATATGTGTATTTAGAAACACGCCAGTTACATTGACACTAATAGGTTTACGATGTATGAAGATTAGTAAGTAAACAACTTACTCATTATGTATTATAGCACAACTAACAGTAAAAATGAAAGGGGGACTAAAAGTAGACTTAATGCCTGAATCTTAGGCGTTAATGGCAGGTTTTAAAGGAGCTTCAGTAGATGTAAGTTACTGCTAACAGTAAATGATAGGGTATTGCAGTAAAATAAATCCTATCTTAATTCTTAAACCGTTAAGAGGGTAGACAAACTGGTACCTCGACGTGTGTACTTGTTTCACATTTTGTCCGTTACTGTAAAACCGGGGTCCGTTACTCTTTAAACAAGGGTCGTATTTCAAGGAACTCGTTAAGGAATTATCGATGGGTTCGCCCAACTCGAAATCCCGTTAACTACCATTTCAAGCTGGTAAACGGGTCCGTTAAATTAAAAAAGGTGTATACATCGGCGTTAAAAGGTATGCGGAGAGTTGCTTCATGCAGTCTGGTTCGTACGTTGACGTTGCGTGCGCGCTGGTCGTTCACGTGTTACGTAAGCGACAGTTGCGCAACGCCAATGTCAAGAGCGCTGCGTCAACACCACCAACTCTCGCGCCACTCAGACATCTGGCAGTTCTGGCACCCACTGGGGCCAACGACCGCGATAGCAAACAAAAATTCAACCAGAACTTGAAAACATGCAGATTAATATCAATGAGTAATAAAAGTTGTCGACGCGAAAGTCCACTGAACCTGTCCCACGCTCTCGAACTTGAAATTTCGTCAGACACTGATAAAATTGTTTTCGCCAAGTCACTAGCCTTCAAATGATATCTCGAAAGTAGGTATATTATAAGAACAGAACAGGATGTCAAGTGACATAAAAATACAACTCGTCGTAAAATAAAACTGGAAGAATTAAACTTAAAAGTATTTAGTTCATGAGTAAAACATTTAACCATGCCACGCCAATAGGATATTGTTTCGGCATCTGCAAGCAACTACTAGCTACATGAGTTCAATAGTGTACATGTGAAAGTTGCAAATTACCGTTTCAAAGAAGCTCCAATGCCACCTAGATGGACCAACCCTCAAACATATTTGTTCGCAGACACACGCGTCGCCACCCCTAGTGGACTGGTCAGGGGTTCCCACGGTGGTTCTCCTAGTGGCTGCAGTGGTGGTTGCTGTGACAGCCCTAATCGCACGCGCAGCAGACGCCAAACAGACTACCAAGTTGCCCGGGCCACCTGCCTTACCGTTCCTTGGCACACGATGGCTGTTCTGGAGCCGTTATAAGATGAACAAACTACACGAAGCTTATGAAGGTGAGATACTGTTTTTAGTTGTGATGGAAATCTGATTTAGACTAACGAGTTGGTATTTTTTGAAGAAGGATATTTAAGTCTTAATTGCTTGATAGCTTGCCTATATTCCTAATTACCATAGATTTTATTTTATTGAGAACTCATTAGCAAAACAGTATAGCTGTTTAAATTATATTCTAATTTTTCATATCATACACATTCATAGAATTAAGTAGACCAGTTTGAATGGTGGTTGCGTGGAGCTATTCGTATTCCAAGGCTTCGCATTATATAAACCTGTTATTTGAAGTGTTTGACAGGGTTTCGGTAAACCACCTGTTAAGTAAAACAACACAATTTAACGTTTATAAACACACCGATTTATAAATGTATCCTGTTTAAGAAACCGGTAATTGGTAGACATTATACCAGACGTTTTTGTTTCAAACAAAGCTTTGATATTATTTGTTCCAATAGAAAAAAAACCTAAGTAGGAGTTCCCTTCTTCTACTGCTTACTTGGACCACTATTTGGATAATTATAGATGTTTCCTTCCCTAAACTTTAATCTTAATTTCGAACAATTTCTATTTAGAGCTTCATATTGACTTATCTATGTCATTTACTCTTATAAGTAAGTCAAGTTCTTGCCACAAGGCTAACAGCACGTTAGGCAATGCCCCTGACATTGCAATCACTGTTAAGGCCACAAGTCTGCTGTCTGTTACTTTTTTGCATCAGATTTGTTATTTTAGGATATCATTATTACCTAATATGCTATTGACATAGAAACAAGAAATTGACTTTTGATTTCTGGTGTCCCCGTTAGCCATCCTTAGCCCTTAACCAAACTTGGAAAATACATAGGCTCTCAATCGTTCCTATCTTCTTAACAACATTGAAGTCATGTACTGAGGTCCTACTTTGTATGTTGTTCTGATTTTGGGGTCTAACTACCTAGCTGAGCTAGTGGAGGCTAAAGTAGAAATACGTCACGACAACGTCTTACAGATTACGTGGTAGATTACACTAGTCTGGGGTGCAAGTCTGCTGAATTACATAAGCAAAATTGGGACATAATCATAATTGAATGGCAAGCTTTTGACAGTTCTTGTATGGGCCAAATGTCAAAATCATGCTATTCAATTTGTATCTATTACAATTATGCTACTGTAATTTAGCGGATTTGGGCCCCTGGTGAAGGGTTAACCCGTTAGCTGCCGAAGCGCGTTCTACGTTTGCACCCGCTGTCACAATGAGAGATTTGCACGCAGACATGTTCAGGCGTTACGGGCCGGTGTTCGCGGAGACGACCCCTGGCGGTGCCACGGTGGTGTCCATAGCGGAGCGGGCGGCGCTGGACGCGGTGCTACGGGTCCCAGCCAGGAGGCCGTACCGACCCCCCACGGAGATCGTCCAAGTGTACCGGAGGAGCCGGCCCGATAGATACGCGTCGACTGGATTAGTCAATGAGTAAGTAAAAGTAGTCTGATTAATTTGGGCACTTGGGATTCTAAAAATAATATCAGCTTTCTATTGATCTCACTTAACTAAATAAGTATTAAACTAGTTAGGACTAGCGGTAGCCCGCGACTTCGTCCGTACAAATTCACCTCTATTGAATTTCCCGAAATCCTGACGAATACGTCATTTTTAATTTCTAACCAAATAGCTAAATAGCTCAAACATTGACGGAGTTTCATATAAACTTGCCCCCCCTTTTTTACCCCCTTAGAGGATACATTTTCGGATATCATTTCTTCAGATCTTTTAGAAATGATGAGAAACATATGTGCCAAATGTGGAGTCTCTAGACCGAGCGCTTTAGGCTGTGCGTTGCAATATTAGTCAGTCATTTAGTCAGTTTTTATTTATAAATACGTAGATGTTGGATAAATGTAGATAGATATCTTGTGTATAAACAGCTAACAGACTTCAATTCAGTAAATATTGATCGAGAAAGTTGCAAAAAGAATACATCGGTCTATCAGTCGTTGGCAGAGTTACTCGTATCACAGAATAAAACATAGTCACAATGTTTACTTACTGCGTGACCAAGCGTTGCTTAGCGGTATTGATTACTTTGTCAATTTGATACCTCGTAATTTGGGGTAAATGCAGTTCGATAATTTTAGGCATTCATATTTACTATTTTTAGAAACGTAGATAGGTTACGAGAGACAATGCGTCTAGTGGTAGTGTGTAGAGCAGTGTACGTTCCCGATAAATAAAATCGATTTATTTATTGGCATTATAAAAAGATACCTATAGATAAAGACGCAATAAAGCGTTACATAATCGTTAATACTTCGTTCACACGGACATCCAAGGCCAAAAGCCCATTGTCATAAAACCAATCATTATAATAATATTTTGAGTATGTTTTATGATATTTTATGCAAGTGCCACTCTAAATAAGATTTATGTATTTATTTATTTTCGTACCTTAAGATATTATCTTTAAGTCTTTGACTGCCACGAAACAAGACATGATAGTAAATATTATATTGCTTGGGGGTCATCGGTGACCACTATATCTCTCGATGCGTCAAGCGCTTTAAGTTTAGGTCTGAAATGTAAACAGAAGAACAGAGCTACTATCGGATTTAGGTACACTTAAAAAAAGAGGGTGAAGACCCTGGGCGTGAACTTGAAAAACCTGTGGATAAGTTTTAGCGAGAATATAGTTGCTAGTCACGTAGCTGCGTAGGTTTCAGACGAACTAACTGCGCGGCATTGACTAATCTAAGTTTTTATAACTATGCATAGCTGTTTCCTGTATGTCTCTATTAACATTATTTACGTTCAATAAAATATCGTTACGATCTTAGTTTTTTTTACGAGCTGGGATATTTTTTTTTAAACTTAAGTTGTTTTGTAGGTATTTTTTATTATAAGTAGGCAAGTATATTAGGTACATATACATAGGCACATAAATAACTAGTTTACATTGTTACAATACCTTGCCTTTACTATTTTAATCCTCTACCTTTTAATTATTGAATACATTGATTGAACGATCAAGGCCAAATGACGACATTGCTAGTTTTGCTAGTGTAGTGTTTTTTGTTGTTTAGTTGGCTATTTTTCTAAAACTACTAGTATTGAAATAAGTAAGAAATTTAATCTTAAAAAAAAACCATTTTAAACTCAACCGCAACTAACTTAATCCATACTAATATTATAAATGAGAAAGTGTGTCTGTCTGTCTGTTACCTCTTGACGCTTAAACCACTGAACCGATTGAGATGAAATTTGGTATGGAGACAGTTCGAGACCCTGGAAAGGACATAGGCTACATTTTGGGTGAAATGGTGGATGAAAGTTTATATGGAAAATCCAACTCTTGCGGGCGAAGTCGCGGGGAACCACTAGTTAAAGATAACTTACCCTAATAACCAAAACATTTATTAAGAAATCAATTACCGACCTTTTAAGTAAGTTTATAAAAATGATGTGGTTTTAATTTATAGGATTTACTGTATACCAAATACTTAAGTAAATCACACTCATCCGTAGAAATGTTCTCGTAGGCAATTATTTTTTGCCTCGAATGCCAATTCTAACATTGGTTATTATTTTCAAGGTTTATGAATCCGAAATTGTAAAAACAGGATATAAAATAAAACTGAAGGTAAAATATAACAATAGGCTGTGAATACAATCGTGTTATTAATGTAACCTATATAATATCAGCCAGTGCGAAAATAAAATCGCTCATTTCCTTGAAATTGCCTGAAAATAACATTTGACTACTTCGAGTATTTCGTCTGTTTCGCGGACGGAGAACGTGTTAAACCAATAAATGAAATTAAATAAATCACCATGATCAACATGGTGATTTTTACAACGTTAATTTAAACGATATACGTTAGAGCTACGTAATGTGTTTATGAACCCTTGAACCGAATCGCCTTTACCAATTGGGATAAGTAATTAATTAGTTACTAAACAAACTTGCCCGAAGTGAAGTCTGATTATAGGTAATTATAAATAATACGAGCATTTCATACTTAACGTACCAGCCACAAGGCCCAATGTGATGGTGATTGATTTCAAAAATGACAGTGAAGAAATACCGATAACCTCATCAACTTTAGAAGTGAGTTCGAGTAGGAGCAATTAATTACTTCGAAGGCGACATACATCCGATCCCAATTTCTAAAACAAAACTGCACTACAACATCGATAAAACTTTAACACAACAAATAATTTGGTCTCAATTATTCCAGACAAGGCGAGAAGTGGTACCACCTCCGAAAGCACCTGACAGCCGAGTTGACCAGTCCAAACACAATGCAGAACTTCCTGCCAGAACTAAACAGCATCTGTGACGACTTCCTGGACCTGATACACTCCTGCCGAGGACGAGATGGCATCGTCTATGGCTTCGATCAGCTCACGAATAGAATGGGGTTGGAATGTAAGTTGCATCTTTTCATCATAGTCAGATGTAGCCGAAGGATGTCCACCCTTAAACATCGCATGGTCAAGCTTGGAGAGGTCGCTAAGAATTCCTCTATCGCTTACTAAAGTGTCCGGTTGGAAGCTGCCTGCATCCAGCGCACTCCTGCGTCCTTTTTGCAAGATCATTCGTTTTCTTGCTGGTGGACGACCAAATACGTTACACTATCTTTGATCTTCTGTCATAATAATATTTTAGATTACGTCGGCAACAACCAGTATTAACACCTATTCGGCGGGTCCAGGATATAAGTCCCTTAGTCTTTTCCCAAGTCTTCCCACAACTTCGTTAACAATGTTAACTTTCTATATAATCTTCATTTTCAGTGGGACTAAAACATATCACAGCTCAAATAACACTGAGCCAAAATATTTTACGTAGCGTAGAGTCTGTTTCAAATCTGATAATTTATTCTTCTGTTCATCAGTCCAGTAGGTAATTAATCATGTCATTTTCGTGGAATACATTGAGTGTTATGTCATAATGCTCGATATAAAAAAACCGGCCGGACTCGCGCGCGAAGAGTTCCGTATCAAAACATTAGGCAAAAAAAGTATATATTTATATTTTATTTATAATTTCAAAAGTATTCATCACAGGATCTTCTTCATAGTCGTATACCTCATGACTGAGGGTCGTGATCATTATGTGGAATGAAACACACACAACGACTTTCTTGGCAATGTTTAATGGAGTGGTTTGCCATTGCCTTCTCCATTTCACACACTAGACAATTAGTGTGCAGGTTTCCTCACGATGTTTTTCTTCACCGTTAGGCAGCGATATCTTTGAAAAAGACTGTACTTAAGTTTTTGTACAAACTCAGTGGTACAGGCGGGGATCGAACTCACGACCTCACGGATGAGAATTGAAGTTTTCTCCGCTCGGCTATCGCGCCACAATCATCACAGGATACCCGAAACAATTTTAAATAAGAGTTTCCGCGCCTGTTTCATTACGTGAGTGATTTGAAGTTTATAGGTCCAAGACTTGTTTAATTTTTTGTATTTTTTAAAATGAGATCGATATGTGAAGTATCCTCGAACCAAGTAACATGCAAATCAGTCCATAAACGCAGAAGATATTCTGCTGTGACAAACTAGGACGGACGGACTGAACGATCTTATAAGGGTTCCTTGTCGGACTACGGAACCCTAAAAACGATTTACAAATTTTTGACTATCAGGTTATCGCAAAGGGTTTATTTCGTTTATCGGTCCAGTCCAATTACTTTTTTTATAGTGTAATGTAGTTTTTAAGTCATTTTCAACAGATAAGCTCAGAGAAAAAACGACAGCTGTCTGTCTGTGTAATTACCCCGTTAAAATATTTTTGTACTGATAAGATTTTATTGAGTCAAGCATATGGCACATTCACATTATTTTTTATCGGGTCATATTTTTGAAAGAGTAGACATGTTTCAGTGATGTCTAGACAAAGTTTACTGAAGAGGATACCAACATCTCAGAAGCGTTATCTTTTATGAGGTAACTCAAAGCGGTTACTGTATTTATTACTGCGTTATAAAAGATTAACGAGTTCATCAGTTACAATAACAACTCTTTTATAATAGAATCGGTTCAGTAAGGCGTAACAATTATTTGGAGTTCCAATAAAATAGATAAGTAGGTAATATCCATTTGCGCAGTATTATTTTTATTACGATACAATAGTTGTAATATGATTCTGTGCCGTTATTTAGAAAAGCGCTGTAGAGTAGTGCATAGAAGATGCACTAGCTATCAGACTCATGCATTTATGCGATATGAAATTTCATTACCTTCTTTATTTATGGAAGGGCGCTGGCGCCGGTTGTCGTCAAGTGAGGTAGCATATCTATGACTGTGATGGGCCATGACGAGAAAATGACGTCTAGAGATAAGGCTGAATGTGGGTCATATATCGTAGAAAATAGCTACAGCGATTATCTGTACTTGGCATCCGAGAATGCATCGTTAGAAATGCAATATGAACGACCCTCGGACGAGACAAACGGTCGAGTGTCTGTGAAGCTGATGTTTTAGTAATTAATTAACTAACTTATCGTTTATGGTTTATGAGAGGCGTAGACACTTGGACAACGATTGTGCAATGACGCATGTTATATTAGAAATGCATTTTTAACTACTGCACTGAATAAGTGGGAAATTGGAACTAGTTTTTTGTTCAAGGCTGGAATTTTTATATGAAACCCTTAGCCAATAACTAGTAAATAGACAGGCAATATTTTTCTTTGATATATTTGAAGCTGTTGATTTCGCGTTGCTAAATATTGCGTCAGCTTTGGCATGTGCAGGCATTAGTTAGAAATAACTAGGTAAACGAGGTCTTACTGTCGAGTGATTGAAGTTTGTAGACTCAATAAGCTCATGTTCTTTTCCCTTAGTACTTTAATGTGTAGAGCAGTTTAATTTTCGTCAATTTCAAACAGAAATCCCGAGAACAGAGAGTCCCGTAACAGTCTCTAGGCACTTCTCGCTTCGAAGACATCTGCCACATGATAAAGTTATGTATTTCTATTTTCCAGCTGTATGTGGGCTCATGCTGGGCACCCGTCTCGGGTTCCTTGAGCGATCCATGTCGGGGCGAGCGGCAACCCTGGCTGCAGCCGTGAAAGCACACTTCAGGGCACAGAGAGACTCGTACTACGGGGCTCCAATGTGGAAGTTCGCGCCTACCACCCTGTATAGGACTTTCGCGAGGAGTGAGGAGACCATACACACGTGAGTTATTAGGACTTTTATTTGTAGCATATTGTTTCGTTCCTCAAAAGGAAAAAAACCGGCCAAGTGCGAGTCGGACTCGCGCACGAAGGGTTCCGTACCATTATGCATAACATTAGAAACTATAACCTTTCTTTTAGTTAGCAAAAAAACACGTTTGTTGCATAGGAGCCCCCCTTAAATATTATTTAAATAAAATAATTTGTTTTTAATGTTTATATTTATATTGATATTCAGTGAAAATTTCAAGTGTCTACATGTTGCCGTTTTTAATGTAGAGTAAAAACCACCAAAAAAATCAGGTTTGTTGTATGAGAATAAATATTTTTATTGTTTTTAGTATTTATTGTTATAGCAGCAACAGAAATACGTCATCTGTGAAAATTTTAACTGTCTAGCTATTACGGTTCATGAGATACAGCCTGGTGACAGACAGACAGACAGCGGAGGCTTTGTAATAGGGTCCCGTTTTTACCCTTCAGGTACGGAACCCTAAAAAGGAACCCTTATACAAGGTGAGGCAAAAGTAATCATCCGATGTTCTTTGGCTGATTTTTTTTTACAGATGAAAAACTTTGATTCTATTTAACTAAGATTATTATTAATGTTGATTTCATTAGATTTTTTCCATCAAGTCGAGAAGATGATATCGCACAAGTAGCCGCCGCCAGCATTAATGACCATACGGGTCCTTTTTATGGCATTTTCCATCTCTTTTGCTAGAACTTCAGGCGGTAGGTTTGCTCATTCGTGTCGGAGGTTGTCCTCGAGAGATGCCAGAGCTTGTTTACGTAAACACAAGACTTGAAAACCTCCACAAAAAGAAGTCTGTTACGGGTCAAATCGAAAATCAAAAATCTTGCCGGCCAGTGCAAATCAGAGAGATTAAAACAATTATTTCGCGTTCTTGAGGAGTATTGCGCAATTCATGCCTGTCGACATTTATTTAACATCTGTTTATTTCAAATACTTCTGTTAAAACCGATTTGACATTTGACGCCATTTGCAAAAACTATAGCGTCTTCAAATAGGGTGACTACTTTTGCCTCACCTAGTAAAATCACTTTATTCTCCGTTTGTAATTAAAGACCTTTTTTTCACTAAAACACGTGGAGATATCAATTAGAAATTTACATCTAATAACAACGGTTCCGTGAGTCTGTGAAACTAATCAAGCTTCTAAATTAACGGAATCCAAAGATAATGCCATTTTAGCCGTATTTTCCAACATTTCGCAGGGAAATCAAAACCTACCTACCTATAGAGTACTTTCCATAGGCCTAACTCATTAATTCGGCAAGAAGAAAGGTCTTACAAAGTAACTGGAAAAGTCCAAAAACCAGAAATTTGTAGTCACATCGTAGAAAAACAGTTGTTCGTACGGAACCCTCAGTGCGCGAGTCCGACTCGCACTTGACCGGTTTTTCTTCTTAAAATAGGGCAATTCTTCCACTAGAATCTCCGGCTCAGGTAACAGATAATTCACTCTTGTTTGCCCCATTCTAGTGTTTTAAAAATAATATTACTTTCTTTGTTCCACTCCACCAAAATATGAAATCTCGGCAGGATAGTATCGGATCTAATGGAAGAGGCCAAGTCGCGGTCACGGGGCTCAGCTCACGATGACGGCATGCAAGAAATCTTCCTGAAGATCTTGGAGAACCCTGCTCTGGATATGCGGGACAAGAAGGCAGCAGTCATAGACTTCATCACAGCTGGCATTGAGACGGTAAGTAGGTATGTTAGTTATTTTCATTACAGCTTCAAAGAGTACCTATAAGTATTAGAATTTCTGTAGTTATCCCGCGTGTTCAAATATGCACGATTCTAAAAAGGTCCTAACGAAGTTGAAAATATATTTTACAGTTTAACAAAGTAGACCCCCAGGTTCAACGATAGCTTTTGCTGCGATGAGTCGAATATGAATAGATCTTTCGAGTTGATGTGAGAGATATTATCAGTATAGATGTTTCCCGATTTTGATACAAATCCAACACGTTTGATTACAGTTAGCCAACAGCCTAGTGTTCCTGTTATATCTCTTGAGCGGCCGGCCTGACTGGCAAGAAAAGATACGTTCAGAATTGCCATGCAGTGGGGAGCTCAGAGCTGAAGAAATGGCTGCGGCACCATCCACCAGGGCAGCCGTCAACGAAGCATTCAGACTGCTGCCCACCGCACCCTTCCTAGCCAGGCTGCTGGAAGGGCCCATGATGGTAGCAGGACACAAACTGCCGGCTGGGGTAAGCATTGTTTTATTGTCGCTATAGCTCATGTCAGCTTACATGATTAGATTATGGGCTATGGATACTCAAGTAGGCATATGTAGCTGTAAGCGCAGTATCAGCAAGTGTTGCGTTAAGTTTCAATTAGCTGGATAAATTTCAGACATATCGTATTTAAATTCAAGTAGTTCCAAAATATGATATTTAAACTTTTACAATCAAATTGTATTGCCTCCTGTGGGTCTACCGTAATGCATAATTAAATGACTTATTCGACTACTTTTTTTAACAAAATTTCTGCCCATACCTATATTTTAAGGGTTAGCTAGCTTTCTAATTTCTTTCTGATTTTTGAGACGTTTAGAAATATCCGATTATAATTACGTTTGGATCACAACTTTTGCCTGCAGACCTTTGTGCTTGCCCACACTGGAGCAGCGTGCCGCCGGGAAGAGAATTTCTGGCGAGCCCAGGATTACCTCCCAGAGAGGTGGCTGATCGGAAGAGAGCCACATGCGGCGTCTTTGGTGGCCCCTTTTGGCAGAGGACGGCGAATGTGTCCAGGCAAGAGATTCGTTGAGCTGGAGCTGCATTTGCTGCTTGCAAAGGTAATTTTCTTTGGCATGGTACCCAAGAATGACTCTATCGTCTTTTATTTTATATATAATTAATTTAAGAGCGATGCTCTTGTCGGCGGAGTCTTCTTCATTTTTCTGTAATCCTTGACACCTCTCCCTTTGACCTCCCGGGAAGAAGTCTCCCAACTTTTCCTTGATTTGGTCCATGTTGACCTTCTAGGCCTTCCTTTTTATCTTTTCCCTCCTTTTGTTTCCTCTATAATCATTCTAATAAATTCTTATTACTATGGAATTTATAAACATGACCATAGGGCATAAACCAAGGGCATAGAGCAACATTCTCTAAGAGTGATAGTCTTCCAAAGTTCATTATTTGTTTGTAATAAATGACTTAAACATGTTGGAGATTTATTATTTTATTATAGCAACACTGCTTTTCTCTTCTATGTCAACCATAACATGTACCGTGTGTGCTTACGCTAATAAATTCCTTTTTACTGTGAAAAATATCGTCTTTCACCATCAAGCTTCCCTCAACACCCCATCAAATGGTCCTTCGAGCCGGATATGAACCAGCGACCTATGGATATATGGATTTATGTTTTTTAGAACCCTTATACTAAAACACCTTAATAATAATATAACCATAATATTACCGTCTCTTAGCTGTAACCTCATGTGTGTACTGCGGTTTCCGACCATTCTTATGTCTGTTCACTTTTCTTCTACAGATAATACAGCGGTGGAGAGTAGAATTCGACGGAGAGTTGGACATCCAGTTTGATTTTCTTCTGTCCCCAAAATCTCCAGTGTCATTGCGGCTGGTTGAGTGGTAGATGAATGCAGATTTTTATTGCCATAAACAATCTAAAGTTTGTTTTTAATTTGATGTATGTAATAAATCTGACACTTTGACGGTCACTTTTTACGATTCCTATTTGACGAAACACAAATCGGCATAATTATTGCATTGAATTAAAACATTGAATTAAAACATGGAGTGTGGTGGGTAATGAAATCGCTTTCGAGACGGACGTGCTTACTTAAATAGTACATATGTTAAGCGAAAAATGGCCTACTTATATTATGTCAGCGTAATTTGCTCTTATCATAATGCTCAGTGTATTTAATAGTTTTAAGCGTTACTATAATTACTAGTTATTTCTCTAGCAAGCTGCTATGGACTGAGTGCGCATTTTTCCAGATATTAAGGCTATTTTCTATATTATACCAGAAAATAGTCTGAGTATAAATATTTGTCAAGCCCAAGCTAACTTATAAGTAAAGACGTTCCAACTCCGCTACTTTGCTCACAAATATTGTTAATAGCATTTTCGTCTTAACCAAAGAAATGATAAACTGTACTTCCGAAAAGCGCCTTATCTTATCTAAGTAGTATGTATTAATGTGTAAGTTGTTGGTCCTTCGAGCCGGATGTTTAATCTTGGTTGCCATGACATAGCTCAAACTAGAGAGTTACAGGGTACCAGCACTGTCTGCTCAATCGATCACTGTCTTTCTAGTTTGTAAGTGCTGTTCACAAATTATAGTTAAGTACGTATTTTATATAACATTTACAAAGTAAGTATCGCTAAACTAGAGTGTAACTTTACATTATTATAAAATATGGCTGTGTTAATATCAAAAATGGTATTTATATAAAATTATATAATAAACCGTGAATACCTCTTGTTTATAAGACTGCGTACTGCCAGCGTACTAGCATTTGTCAGCATTTATAATCATGTATCGCAAGAGTATGTTAAGTCTAGTACTAAGGTAGCATTTCTGTAATAATAAAGACATCTTTTGTAGTAATGTATGTGGATACATATTAATTTCAAAATTTATCATTCCATAATTATTATAATGTTTGGTAGCATAAGATATTTATGCTAGCCTGAAATAGTGGCCATTCCTATTAGTTTGTACGAATTTATTGCAAACCTTATATTTCGCATCTTATTAATCAAGTAATATCTAACAGGGCCTTCTGTATAATATTGTAATCGTTTGACTAAGAAAGGAAGGTATAAATAAATGTAAGTTTTGTGTCCAATAATAAAATCCCTTTCATCTCCGATACATTACTTTTTAGGGTTCCGTAGTCCTGACAAGTTTCGTCTGTCTGTCTGTCCGAGGTTTTGCCAAGAGACCGTTAGTAATAGAAAACTGTAATTTTGCAGGTGTATAAAATTAAATATTTTATTAAGGTAGCTCCCCTACATGTGAAGTGGGATAATTTTTTTTTTGGCGTCTACCCCATCGGGTTGGGTACCATTCAGTAGGTCTTTTAAATGACTTAGGTGTTTTAGTACTATATTTAGATTAATTGCTCCATTAACGAAATACATATTAAACTTTAAAGTGCAAATTTTTGTTCCAGTCCCTTCCTCTAAAAGGTTAACTACTGACTTGAAAAATCTGAAAAAAATCATGATGACAATTCATTTCATAAAGTTTAAAGGAAAACTATTACGGTTAAGATAACTTTATTAGTTTAGCAGTAATAGTCATTGAACTTGGGTGTTGGATAAGTTTGTACCAAATTTAAAATCTTTAGAATAAATCCTATAAAGTGGCTAACATTAAATAGTTGTAATATCTTGTTTATAATGGGTAAAGACTTGCAACGAACAATAGATTCAATCGTTCTATATTGTGATAACGGGCTACTATGGAACCCTACACGGCGCGTGGCCCGACACGCACTTGGCCGGTTTTTTAACGATAGTTGAGACTTGTTTAAATATTTTGTTAATCGCTATATTCTGTAAAACCAATCACATTGTTATGAATAGGTGTTCTATTCTAAATTCTCTTATAATATACAATTTTATTCAATACTTAAGTACATAAAAATAATATACGATTTTTTACGACTTGTGTTTTATTTATTTATGCCTTATGAAACATATTTGTTATTATTATGGTCGTATTATGGATCTTAAAACAGTTATTGTATGCTTTGCAGGCCAGCTACAAGGAAAGCTTACGCGTGTTCAGTGGTGAATGTTAAATTACATTTCAAGGAGAAAATCTTATGTGCAACAGTGTATTCATAACGGTCCAAACATAATTAGATACTTTTGATCAATTGAAGTAAATTTGAATTATGAGTTGGAAGAGAAATCATATCACGTACGGAAAGGCGAAATAATAAGTTAGTTTGACACGCACAAATTAAGAATCAACAAGAGTAGTGACCGTAATTAATTATATACCTAGTTAAATTAAGTTCTCATGTAAGTCCTAATGAGAATAAATGTCTTTAAACCCAATATATTAAATATCAATGTTATAAAATACTATCTGTTGTTTAGCTCTTTCTGCTTTTGCCACTATTCACCTGTAACCTACTTCATTATTCCGCTGTGATGAGATGGCATTAAAAATTGATTGATTGCAAGATATTACAGGTGAAGGAGACGAGTTACATTATTGAATAATGTTATTTAGGTAATCTTGTTTTGTGGTCTTGCGTGAAGTTTATATAGCGAAATAACATCGCAACTTTTAGGTACCTATTTAAGTTTGTTACTAACAAAATGGATAAAATGAGAAATACGTAGCTTATATGAGTACTTACTAAGATAAGCTTTGCTTATCCTTCCACAATAATGAGGGATTTTCTGACAGCTCAAAAGTTAGTTTTAGTTTTATTTTATGTTGATAGATGGCGATATTCATCTAACTTATAGATACATTACGTCGAAATCATTGAGCATAAAACAAAAACAAATTATTGTAATATTTTGTGTACAGACACGTAGTGAAAGAACTTACGTTGAAATTAGCAAGTTTAGAAATGCAGTTAAAATTAAATTTAATGGAAAGGTTTTGATGATCATTAAATTGTTTAAAAAAATCCTGTCAGTATGCGTGAATCTAAAACATGCTTAACATAAACATTTTAACATCATAAACGGTAAAACCAGCCTCTTTCTTAAATAAAAATCTACCCGACTTAGGTTGTTCAACGCCGTTTACGGTATTTTTAAGTTACTGATTTTTGACACTAGAAAAAAATGAAATGATCAAGGCCTTACACTGGCAGTCTTGTTTAAATGCTACCGCCACCTGCTTGCTTGTCAAAAGAAAAATAATACTGAATGAAAGAAGTAAAATGTAGGCATGGAAATGATTGCTACTTTAAATTCATTTTCATTTAATGAAATGATGATTTTTTTTCATATGAAATCACATGTGAAATTTCATTGACAATGATTTTTTTTCACAGTGTCATTATGTAACACTTTTTGCTATTTGCTACTTATAATGAAATATGAATTATTGTGAACGGTTGCTAATTTGCTATTAATATGAAATGTCATATTTAGGTTGTCATGAAAAATCATGGCAAACGAATCTAAACTTTATGTTTATAAGTTTAAAGTTTTTAAAATGACCACCCAGTATCGATCGTCACCTATGATCGCATAACTAGTGTGGGCACCTAGGGCAAATCATTCCTACTCGCTTGCTCGCGACTCGCTCTGCTACATACAGTCATCAATGAATGAAATGAAATGAGCATGATCTATGATTTCGCAGAGTGCGATTTGTAGCAGTCTATATGAAAAAAAATAGCAGGTGTGAACAATGAAATTCATTTCATATGATTTTTCATCTGCTATACATGAAATCGTCCATGCCTAGTAAAATGTGATGAATATTTTTATCTTGGAGAGTAAATAAAAAAGTGACAGACTGCGAAATATCTAGTTAGTGAGAATAATATTATCATTATTGTTCTGTGTGATAGTAGGTAGCAACTCTGTGATTGATAAATAATAGTGTGGTTTCTTGTTTATTTTGTGAAGTTATCATTGGTTTGATAACAATATTACCGCATTCAATGATAACATAAATTAACCTCTTCTCTTGCAGCGGTAGCCATTCGGAGGATACTTTTAGCTGTGTAGTGTTGAATTAGAGTAAAAATGAAGTTCTGTGCGAATCTGGCCTTTATGTTCACTGAGGCAACGTCCATTTTAGAAAGGTACGCACTAGCAAAGGAAGCCGGGTTCAAAGCCGTGGAAAGTGGGTTCCCATTCGGGTTCACACTGGAACAAGTTCGACAGGCCAAAGATGCGGCCGGCATTGAACAAGTTTTGATAAATCTGAACACCGGTAAGTAGAATTTAAACTGTATCATTTAGATAGACGAAAATATAGCATTTAAAGTAACAGAAATTTGATCGAAAACAGAGGTATGTAGACAGGATAAATATTCGAGTAAAAGTTCCTAAACATTTTGATGTAAATACTACATCACTAGTAATGCGAAAATCTAACGGTTGGTGAAGTGTTGTGTTTACTAAAAACTACACAGAATGTAGGAAAAATACTGAGTTATTAAAAACTTGTATACAAAACCAAATCCATTAAAATCACTTTTATTTATGTTGCATTCAAGGAGATGTGAGCAAAGGAGAACTAGGAGTAACAGCAGTGCCCGGTAAAGAAAATGAATTCAGGGAAAAGTTAAAAATCACTATTGAGTATGCCAAGGCAGTGAACGCTAGGAAGATACACATCATGGCTGGAAAACTGGACAATGTAAGTCAGCAGAACTGGGAGACATACGAGAGCAACTTGAATTATGCTGCCGGACTCCTGAAGGATGCAAATATTTTGGGTGTCATCGAACCTATCAACCAACACTCCATCCCTAAATATTTCTTAAATAACTTTGAAAAGGGTAGGTTTAAAAGCTGTAAATGTAATTATAAATTGTAACGAATTTTTTTTAAGTTTTGTTAGCCACAAATTAAAATATCTTGCCTATTTTACAGCCATAGACATTATAAAACGCATAGACAGCCCAAATTTGAAGCTGATGATGGACATATTTCATTTGCAACAAATATGTGGAGATATTTCGCACAATATCAAGAACTTTATGCCCTATGTTGGTCATGTTCAAGTAAGTAAAGGCAAAGTAAAGCAATAATTAAGAATAACAGAGACTATACTAAAACCCTCAATCGTTTTTGCAATAAACACACCTATTTTGCTGTATAAGTGAAACTGCCTCCTTGTTACTTTTTAAAATGAATCCTATAAATATTGATAACTTGAAATTAATTTATTGCAGATAGCTCAAGTGCCTAATCGCAATGAGCCAGATACTCCTGGAGAGATAAACTACAAGTATGTACTAGAACAGTTGAAAAATAGTGGCTACAACGACTGGATTGGCCTTGAGTACAAACCCGCAAATGGCAGCAAAGCTGGTCTTAAATGGATCACTAACTACGGATATAACTTGTGATGATCAATATTTTCTCATAGCCAGTTTAAATTAACCCTGCTTTTCTATAAGAGTAGCTCAAAATAAATGAATCTATTATGCAATGAACTTAGAACTGTTAACTGCTAATAAAAAGTTATGTATAATTGTGAATAGTCAACTTTTATTCATGTGATTGAGATAAAAAATACATAAATTAATACTAACAGGCACATTTCGTGTTATTGGTCAGGATTGTGAAATGACCGTACCCAGGGGTGTTTCTTGACAGCATCCAATGACAACCGCTCTTTGCTTGAATGGCGAAGAAGCTGAAAAAAAATTAAATTAAATATTAGAATAGATATCATAGGGTATGGTGGCCCAAAATCGTGGAGAGTGGAGAAAGGGTGGAAGGCCTTTGCCCTGCAGTGGCGCACAACAGGCTCCTAATAATAATTAGAATAGAGAATTATTGGTGTTGCGGAGAAGGGGTTTCCTTTGACAAACGCGTGCGATTGGCGCTTCCTCGACCCCCGCAAGTACTATAATCAATATTACAGCCAGAAACTTGAAACTCAATTTTCCTACTGTAAATAGTTATGCTTATGACTAACTTATACATTCAACAATCATGAAATTAACTCCTATTTTTGTCCTTATTTAATATGAAAGAAGAGATCTAATAACCTTTGAAATAAGGTCCTTAGCCCCTTCTGGTACATGATCAGGGTAGGTCATGTCCAAAGTGAGGATCCTTTGGTATGTCTTGTCTTGTCCCTCACTCTCAAATGGAGGTTTTCCCACTAAGAACTCGTAGAGCAGCACTCCGATGCACCAGTGATCCACTGACACATCATACACCTCCCTCTTGATCATTTCTGGTGGTAGGTAGTCAAGGGTTCCACACATTGTTTTACGTCTGGAATCAAAATAAAAAATATATAGTAAAAGTTGAAAAATCTTTCAGTTTTTCTTAGCAAAGAAGATGTCACATTTGCTTACATAAGACTATATATCATACAGAAAGAACTTAACATACCTACTACGAGTAAAGGCAGAGAAGGATATTAAAATAATTATAGGATAGGATATTAATTAAGGACTTTAATATTTAAATAACAAAGAGTTTACTGCTGCCTGTAAAAGTTAAATACAGTTATGCTCAAGCATAAACAAATTGCAAACTTACCTCTCTGAAGGTGCATGAACAGACCAGCCAAAGTCGGCGAGTTTGAGGTCTCCACTGAATGCAACCAGAATGTTCTCCGGCTTAATGTCACGATGGATTACATGGTGCTGATGACAGTACTCTACAGCATCTGCTACCTGCAATCATAAGGCTTTATTCAGTTTATAAAACTAGGTATTGTGTGAGATGCTATGGAAAACCTATTCTTATTTATCATAACTTTTTTTGGCAGATCTTTATTTGGATATCAACAGGCACTTGTAGTATAAAAATTTTCATGTTTGGCTTGCAAAGAAATTAATAACACACAACATTATATTAAGCTCTCGAACAGACAGAATGTGAAAACTCTCTCATTTGAAAAATGCTGCTCCAAAAATCAGGAATACATAGTAAGTAGGTAGGTACACATTATAATCACTTTATAGTTCACAAGGCCGCACATCAGACTACTAAACTTTGACCTTGAGACTGCCCGTATTCCCTAGGCAATAAAAGCTGTTTTTGTAGTTAACATGCTTAACCTTCTGGTGCTGCAGACTGTACAATGTTATGTAATGATAGTATACAAGTTTATACTCAAAGTAAAAACTAAGTAAGCAATAATCACCTGATAGATGTACCGTGCAGCCTTTGCTTCAGGGAATCGTCCCTTGGGTGAATTTGTGAGATGTTTGTACAGCTCTCCTCCTGCTGCAAACTCCACCACAAGGTATATTCTTCTTTCATCATGGAACCATGTTAAAAGCCGAAGGATATTTGGGTGCCTGTAACACAATGTTATAGACTAGTAAGAGAAAGGTTTACTTACAACTAACAAAATCACTAAGTAGTGAGTTTACAGAATTATAGATGTTTAGAACCTTACTTCAGATGGGACTGGATTTCTATTTCCCGCATCACTTGGCGCTCGCATCTCGATTTAATGATTTGTGACTTGAACAGTGTTTTGATAGCTACCAAGAAACCAGTTTTCTTCTCTCTGGCGACATGAACGTGGCCGAATTTGCCCTGACCAAGAGCTGAACCAAGTTCAAAATCTTTTGGTAGCCATCTATACCTAAAAAGAAGATAATTTTAATAGCAACTTGGATTCTTTGGTGTGATCGTTGCCAACAAACCATTCTTACTAGAGTAAACTTACGATGTTCCGTATGCTTCATGATTTATTATTTTGGTCTCAAGCTCTAACACTTCATTCTTCATCGTCATATTAAGGTTTTGCACAGAAATCAGAAAGTAAAACACTTTTTCTCCACCAAGATATTATTTTCTAACTCAAACAAAATTTTCAAAAATCCGTTGAACTTCAAACCATAGATCAAACAGCTTGACATTGACAGAGTCACTGACAGAAAATGTCATATTGACAGGAATAATTTTGACATTACAATGTGTCGTTCAGAAAATGAAATTATAACGTTAACGGTATTATGAGTAACAATGTAATAATTATACTGGTAACGGTATTTCGTTACCAGTACCGTTAATCGTTATATTTTCGATTTCTAATAGGAATACAAGATTTAATAGGTTACCTGACACTGTTGTAAAAGACGGCATGTACAACGTAGGTACTACATTAGAAACAAAGGAGTCCCTGTAATGTTCTTTGTTGTGTTGTCTGCCGCCCAACCTTTAGTAACTATTATCTGCTATTATATAATCTGTGCTTTAGGTAGGTAAATGTGTTCTGTGTACGCTAAGGTGTACGCCCTTGACTTCGGTATAAATCCCTACGAACCATGACCTTAGTATAAATCTTTTTTTTTTTCTGTTTCAATCTGCAATCAGTCTCCCGACTATGAGCGGATGAGTTGTAGTGGTTTTCGCATGTTAAGTGTGTTCTCCAATGAGAGCACTACTTATTTATTTATAACTACACTCTCTGGTGCAGTTTGAGAATGTCGTGCCTCTTGAGACGATTGCTGTAGCTCTGTATCAGCAGCTGAGATGCCAGTTCATTGGGGTGCAGAGATAGCCGGCCCTGCTAGGTTTCAGCAGTAGACCTTATTTCCTCCATTACTGTGTTCATTTGCAGAGCATCATGGATTTCGGTGTTCCTAATAAACCATGGGACATTTCAGATGGTACGCAGAATTGTATTCTGAAGTCGCTGTATCATGTTTAGATTTGAGGCGCTAGCACTACCCCACAGTTGTATGCCGTATGTCCAAACAGGTTTTAATATGGATTTGTAGATAAGTAACTTATTGTCAATGGCGAGCTTACTGTTCCGTCCAAGCAGCCAGAGTAACGACTTGTACTTAAGATTGAGTTCTTCTCTTTTGGCTTTAATATGGTTTTTCCATGTCAGCCTGCGGTCGAGGTGAATTTCACAGATACTTAACAGTATTTGTGTGTGGCAGAGTACTCTCCCCAAGATGAACAGGCGGGCAATCGCCTCTCTTGAGAGTGAATGTAATATGCATTGATTTTGTCGCACTTGCTTTTATCTTCCACCGTTTTAACCACAAGTTGATCTCATTTAATCCTCTCTGTAGATCTCGGGAAGCTACCGCTTGATCTTTGTTGCAAGCGATTATTGCAGTGTCGTCGGCAAACGTAGCGGTAGTAACTCCTGTTACATTGGGTAGTATAAATCTTGGCATAACATTTTTACAAAATCTTTAATGAAACATACATCATAATTGTCTGTAGGTACATACTTACAGATGTGTCATACCTACTCAAGTCTGTCTGTCCGTGGTTTAGTTTAGAGAGCTTTGGTACCGGTGAAGGCGGGGTACTTTGACCCGGAATTTGGCCATTTTTATTTTGTGGTTAAAAAACCTGTCATGGAAGATAAAATAGAGATTGATTTTATTTTTTCAGTGACATATGAATATATACTACATTTTACAATAAAGCAACGAAAAACTAACCACAAGTATTTTTTATATTTTTTACAAAATTGGGCCAAACTTAATGTTAGAGACGGGTTACGTTGCCTTATATCCCCCATTTTAAAAGTTCAGTGCTAATGTAAAGCATACCTATCCATCCAACAAACCCTTGCGTGTGAAGTAAAACAGTAGATGCATTGAGCCATAATAATAAATAACTTTACCTTTCAACAAGGTTTTACACAAAGCTCTGCAGTAGTAAATTTCGCACAACTAACACTGTTACTTCTCCAGTTGTCACTGACAATCAGAACGCGATTCCATAATGGCAAAAAAACATTTACATGAAGACTGTTACACTATGTATGATTTGTAATTCAAACCTCGTGGAATAAACTACACAGAAGTCTAAAATTCACCCCTAGCGTAGTAACTATTATATTATCTGTGCCCCTAGGGCTAAAGTAACCAGCCTTTACGGGAGTTAGTTTTTGTTTCACTACAAACTAGGCATGGAAATGATTGCTATAGCCTGACCAGAAATATATGGGACCTGAATTAAGGGCGCTTCGAATGCACTTTATATGACAACACTCGGTGTAATCATACCAGCGCAGATTGGCAACTAAACATAAAAAAAACATATTTTTATATGTTTACATCCATGTTAATTTTTGGGCCTGCTGCGGCGGATAACAGATTCCACGATAAAATAACATGACAGAACACTCGCAAATTGAGTATAGGTATTGGTCTTGAATTTTGGTCTTAAACACTATTATTTTTGCAAAACCACTAATGGGTAACAGACACATTAATCCATTGTTTTTCTGAATGATATTATTCATAATGTTATCATAATTTTATATAATTTATAGAAAATCCTAAAAACTCTACGAACTACTTTAGTTGTTATGTCCAAGTAGGGTTGAAATAAAGAAAATAAAGCTCAAACCAAGTATTAATTGTAATCATTTTTCAAAATCGTTATTAAAAGTTTATCCGTAGCCTGTAGCCAATTTTTACTATACACACTATAAATTCATGATGACAACTATATCAGTAATTAATTTAAAGAAACCGTGGTGATCACATAGACTTTCTAGTCGAAAAATACTACAGCAAATGTTAATAAACCACTTTTCTTTTATAAAAACGAATAGTTCTTGGTATTTTTATCACATAAAAATTGCACTTAGTCGAAAATTAGATTACGCGTCCGCTTTGACACTAATCAATATGACAATTGATGACATGTCAGTGACGATTTGAGGTTTCTGTTGCCAGTTAAAGAAATTAGTTCCAGTTGTTTTCCGCAAATGGCGAGGTCCCATATATTCCTGGTCAGGCTATACTTTTTATTCATTTTCATTTCATGAAATGATGATTTTTTTTTCATATGAAAGCACATGTGAAATTTCATTGGCAATGTTTTTTTTTCGCAGAGTCATAATGTAACACTTTTGCTATTTGCTACTGTATAATGAAATATGAATTATTGTGAATGGTTGCTAATTTGCTACTTTATGAAATGTCATATTTAGTTCGTCATATTTAGGTTGACATGAAAAATCATGACAAACGAATCTAAACTTTATATTCATCATAAGTTTTAAGTACTTGAAATGCCCGCCTAGTATCGATCGCCACCTATGATCGCATAACTAGTGTGTTTGTCTTTTTCTAAAACGCACCTAAGGAAAATCATTCCTCCTACTCGCTCGCTCGCGCTCAAGAATTTCGCTCGCTAGACTCGCTCTGCTACATGCAGACATCAATGAATGAAATGAGCATGATCTATGATTTCGCAGCGTGCGATTTGTAGCAGTCTATATGCAAAAAATAGCAGGTGTGAACAATGAAATTCATTTCATATGATTTTTCACCTGCTGTTCATGAAATCTTCCATGCCTACTACAAACTAACGTGTGCACTAAGTAACGTGAAGCGAAGTGGCGAGAGTATTTTCAAGAAGTGATTGTCAAGTTTAAATAAAGAAAAAGAATTGAGAAAGAAAAAGAAAAAAACCGGCCAAGTGCGAGTCGGACTCACGAACTAAGGGTTCCGTTCTAAACTTTAACTGAATTAGGATCCACTTACTTCCATAATATTTTGTTGACAGCAAATATAACTTTGTTTTTATTCAGCAAATTTAACTATATAATGTTTGCGATTGTTGGAAATGGTTTCAGAAACCTCGATGTAAAGCTCGATGTCATTTTAAAAGACCTATCTATAGACACGCATAGGTTTGACTAAAAAACTTTTTTTAGTCATACCAAAAAAAAATTTTGCCCGCCTCACTGGGCATAGCAAGCACTTACAAAAATTTGTCGACTGACTAACGTCCTCCTTAGCTCAGTTGGTAAGCGTATTCGCCCGGATAGCGAAAGGATGTGGGTTCGAGTCCCACCGGATGACACAGTCAATTAATTTTTGTGAGCGAAATTCAATTTGATTTCGTAAAAACTTGCAAAATAATTGCCTAAGTTAATAAAATAATTGCAAGAGAATCGTCTCCCCTGAAGTAACTTTACGTTTAGCCATATCTGTTCCAATATTGTTTGTTTTTGTTGTGGGATCGGGACACACAAATAGGCCTCATAAGATCCTTAAATCCTTCAAATTATTATTTTATTGGGTACGCACACAATGAACTTAGCTGCATACATCGACGTGAAAAAAAAACTTTTTTCTCATCCATGGCTGCATAGAAGTATAAAATGTTGGCGACCCCTGCATCAAGTGCATCGTTGTTATAAAAACATCCGCTTCCCAGTCAACGCGGGGGTGGTCCCTATTCCCTAACCATAACCAACCCCAACGCGCGGGGTTCGACCCCTCGGATTATCTACCTACGTCAGAAGAAAACACTGAAATTGTGCAGACTGCAGGCGCGATGCGTTGTGTAGAAGATTTGAACTATTTACTTTTTTATTATTCACTACTATTTATTCAGTGGTAGAAGTTGATCAAAATAATATTTAAAATGTAGTACAGAGATGCTTGTGGCGTAGTGGTGGCAGCGCTTTGATAGTGATACCAAAAGTTAAGCAACCCACGGGGCGGGCGTGATTGGATGGGTGACCATTCCGACCATTTAAGTGACGTCCATGATCTCCGTGCTTCGAAAGGCACGTTAAGCAGTTGGTTCCGGCTAATATCTGTTGATATTAGTCGTTAAACCTAGTCAGAGGCCCTAGGGCGGCTTGATAACATCTATAAATTATTGTTTTTAAGTGATAAGCATTCACTATGCAATCTAAATATATTTTTGCACTTGAAAAAATGACCGCAAGAGGCGGGAATCAAACCTGCGTTTCTCGCATACCGGGCGATTGCCTAACTTCTGGGCCACCCTGGCGTTGGCAGAGCCAGTCGAAATTTTCAAGTGCTTCTTAACGCTGTAATGCCGCGTTGCTTTCATCAATGTTATTGCTTTCAGTGCTACGAAATTTGCTAAGACGGCGTCGATATTACAATCAACCCTTGTCGAACTCTATAGCGTGTACGGTTTAGTTTAAACTTAACAATTCGCCACCCGTATCCTAAGGACCGGATCCGGTTCCTTCCCGGACCGGAGGATATCTATAGAATACGAGTCTGCTTCACGCGTGTGTGACTCTACCACGCTACGTGTTAATACTCTAAAACCTGGAGGTTACAAGCTTCAATATGCATTCGATCCAACATATGCAATACATATGCATGTAAAGGTATGTATCTACGTCTAATGAATGAAACACATTCTGCAACCTTGTTACCGTATGGGCAAGTATTCGGTTTCATCATAAATAGATATTGCAAGTGCGGTTAATAGCAAGATATAGAATCGTTGCTATATTTAATGAAAGGCCATTACTTAGCTTTTGTGGTTGTTGCTTGCCTCTTGGTCTGTCAAGATCGAGCATTTTAATTAAAATAATTAATAACTAATTGACACTATGAGTGGGTGTAGATTTATTGTAGCACACACAAATCGTGATCCTTTCTGGGTTTTTGTGGGAGAATCAAGCTATTTTATTTTGTAGTAGTTTAGTAGTAGGAAGGGTCTCCTAAAATTGGAAGGACGTTGTACAGGTAGGTACTTAAGACTAGATAATGTTTTGGACATTCAAAATTGGTTTTAAAAATACCTTTGACTATCTTAGTCTTAGTTAGTTAGATAGTCAAAGAAAAATACCTAGTATTCGAACTAGAATCACCCCCTCAGACCTGCTGGGCTAATTACGTAACTCTGTTGCTAACAATTCAGGATTGAAATCGCTTGAAAATGTGACATTTGACAATTTCAGTTACTCTGTTAAGCTGGCCATTCACGGTCAGTTCAAAAAATGACTCCACTCACTAACATTAAAATAATCTGAAAACTGACTTTTATTCAGTGCTGGCAGAACGTGGGCAATTCCCCACGCAAAGGGGACTTGTAGCTTTTTTATTAAGTAGGTAAAATGGGCAAGAAGGTCTTAGAACCAGTAAAATATGGGCAATTGTGGAAAAAAATGATAATGTTAAGTTACTTTTTTAGTACTTATGCCTATAGCCTAGATTTTAATTACAAATATTGAAAACATCAAATTTTGGTCGTACCTCAGACCGACTAATTAGTTTAACTGGTCGTGAATGGTCAACTTTAGCAACAAAACTTTGATTGAAATAATTTCATTCAAAGTTACATAATCCACTACCAGAGGATTGTGTTATTTAGTTAGTCAACACCTCTTATCTACACTGACAAATGAAACTACAAAACCGAATATCTACTTAGATGAGATAACCTAATCAAGAAATGTGTTTTTCCTTTTTTTTTCAAATAAGATACTCAATAAATGCATGCATTTTAGTTCTAAAAGTTACAATATAATTAATTCTGCCACTTACTGCTGCCTACTTGCATTCCCAGGGTGCAAATGCATAATGAATGAGGGGGAAAACTAACTCTTCCCGACCAGGGGCCGATAGACGTCTGTACATGTATTATAATATCTGTGACTGTACCTACCTGCAAGGAAATTATTCACATCGAATACTCCCCTAACCTTATCCAATAAGAAACCAAAATTCACACACAGGTAGGTTCCGTTAAAAAAGTAGAAGTTATCATACTCTATTAAAAGAAGGTATTATACAATCTACGAAAACCGGTCAAGTGCGAGTCGGACTCGCGCACGAAGTGTTCCGTTAACTTGCAACATTAGACAGTATAGGCAAAGAAAACACGTTTGTATGGGAGCCCCCCTTTGATTTTTTTTTTCATTTTAATTTATTTATTTATTTGTGAATATTTCAAGCGTCTACCTGTTGCCGGTAATATTTTTATAGCGAGCAAAAAACGGTGAAAAAAAAAACTCGTTTTTCGTATGGGAGCCCTTAAATATTTATTTTACTCTGTTTTTATTTGTATTTGTTGTTATAGCGGCAACAGAAATACATCATCTGTGAAAATTTCAACTTTCTAGCTATCGCAGTTCATGAGATATAGCCTGGTGACAGACAGCGGTGGCTTAGTAATATGGTCCCGTTTTTACCCTTCGGGTACGGAACCCTAAAAAAGTGAAGCAAACCAAAACAAACGTTCCGTTTCTATCAATGTTAACTACAACGAAGTGCGCAGATCCGCGTGACTCGTAACAAGTTTTTGAACAACCCCCTGTCCGGGAAGGGAATATGGCGGGTTGGCGGGAAAACGTGGAAAACGCGCGCACACCACCGCACGGCTACGGACGGGGTGGCGCTCATTCCGTGGCAGAACACGCGGCCGCGCGCTGCCCAATCGATAACCACGCTTCACATCTAAAAACAAATCTAAACACTCGAATACTACAATCGATCGCGCAGGATGTATATCCACGACACCTTGGACATAAGTGAAAAAATGTGCCGGCCGCTGCCGTAGAGAATAACGCCTAGGTGAGTGTGATAATTATTGGCACGATCGCGATGACCTACTTACCGGCACAGTTGATCCGAAATTGATGTGTTTAGTGTAATTAGTAGACTAGCAACACAATGCGGCGTTTATTTAGAGGGCTTTTCTGTATATCACGTTTTAACACACTGTTTATTCACCCTATTACGTAGAGGCGAACTCTTATATTTATGATCCATATTTTTTACACATGTTAACGTGGCATGTTCGATTGTAATTCTTTAGGGGATTCTGTTCTGTTTTTCTAACATAACCAATCCAATAATAAGCAACAAATGCGTAATAAAAATAAGTCAATATCGTGAAAATGGAAAACACGCGCAAGGAATGAACAATTGCGTCGCAATTCACGGTTGATGTTGGCTGGCTGGACTCAATTGAAATGGTAATAAAATACCGAAGGATCTGAACATTGGAATGTTTGTTAAGTTAAAAAGGTCATTGATGGCTTTTGAGTGTAAAAAGAAGCATGATCTCAAATGTAGGTTTTTGCTTTTGTTGGCAAAGTTTGTGAAACAAGATAATATGATATTTTGACCATATGAAAAGTTCGACTGTCAACGTAGGTAATTGAGATTTAAGTAGGTATCAACGTAATTGAGAATTTTAAATTAACTCTCATTTTCTGTGTATCTTAGTTTAAGCATTTGATCAGTGTAAACTGATCAAATGTATTATAATCACAGTAATGTGATTATAATCAATACGAAACTACAACAATTTTGTGTTAGAAGGTTATGAAATTATTATAGCTGTGGTGTGTGATACGTGCGAGCATAGTAGCTAACAGCAAAGTAGGTACCTAGATTATGAACGGCATGCATAGGCTTTTTGGTTTTTTAAGAAATAATAATAATATCAAAATGAATATTCTTGTCCATATAAAATATTGATTTATAATAACAAATTCTAAAATGAAAAAGTGTCATTGATTCGTGACCACTACAGGATTTTTTTAATAAGGTTCTGCTACGAAAATGCTACGAAATTTATCGTAGCAGTCATTAATTGATAGAGCTAAAATTAAATGGTACAGACGGTCAAGAAAAGCACTGTGGCATCTTATGCAGTTGTAATAGGAGTGATTTTGCTACTAAAATTTACATAAAGTCCAATGTGCTGGCCACTGCACGTGAAATAGTTTGTATTTTCGTCTAAATGCAATTCGGCATTTTGGTAAACGGTGGTCCGAGACAGACGCTAAGCCAACTCAGCCTGCGGCCCGGGGTGAGACGATTAGTGTTGCCAAGTCAATCAAGTCTATTTCGGTGCACGGCAGTGTAGCGCCAAGTTTAGCAGGATTAGTTGGACGCCTTTGTAGCGGACTCTGTCATACTCTAGGTACTCCATCTTTTCACCGGTTTAAGCTTTGTGAGCAGACTCTATGTTGGTACTTATGTATTAACCGCTTTAGTTAGGTATGTAGACTTTTCATATCGTATTCCCAAAGGTATCCTATACAGGTTTATTTGCCTCATTCATGTTGAAGATGTCTCATAAACAATTGTGTATCATTATATATCCCACTACTTGTACTGGGTTAGTTTTTACACAGTATAATTCTACATTACTTGTTACTTGCCTATTTTTAATACTAACGAGTTATTAACATACCTCGTCTTATTTCTGCGCATTTTCATTTGTTACATTCACAAAAATATATTTGTTAGTGCGCAGGTTTCGTTACTGTTACAAAATTACGTAACACACGCAACTCCTAAAAGTCGTTTATACAAGCAGACAGGACAGGAGCATGCGACAAAAACGCGAGCGTAAAAGGTCCAGAGATCTTCCCGAAATGCCAGGCGCTGGTCGTTGACCGGATCCCTCTGTGCGTGCCAGCCGACTCGGCATACAGAGGAGAACACTGTTTCTCAAACCGTGCTAAACTCCAAAAAATAATGTCAGCTAAAATAAAAATAAAACAGAAGTTAAAACATAGTTAGTTACATTGCAAGTTGAATAAAAGCTTGTAAAATATATTTTTTCGAACTAGGACATTAATGCCACTTTACGAACTTCAAATGATTAAGTAAGTACACCTCTTAACCCGTAATAGCCTGAAATCGCCTTATTTCTTAAGCCTTGTTACCGGAACTACATGTAAATGTAAAACAAACAATTCCATAAAATGTTTTTAATTAAGTTGTAAATCGCCAAAATAATTTACAGTAATAAGGCCGTATGTAAGGTTAAGTTGGTAAATTACTACAATGTTTTACGTTGATTTAAAAAAAATGTTTTACGATCGATTGCCCTAATATTAAAACTCGTTAGCACCAAACTTTTGAAGGGTAACATTTCATTTGCGTTACTCTTCAACAAAATTATGGATTGTAGGTATTTAAGTTTGAGAAGCGTCGGAGTAGTACAGTAAAGTAAACACACTGGGATTGGGGTACGATACTTGCAACTTTTTGGCGGAACAAATCATATTATTTACCATAGTACACTTTTACCTAGACAACTCTACAAAACAGTGCAAATTAGGCAAGGATAGTCGTATCTACATTAACCTCCATTACTTATTTAGTATCTACTAGTGAGTCAATAATGCTTTTTGAACTTAACCTAGGCTAGGACGCACGCTACAAACAAAATATATAGAGTTGTATTCAGGGGAATCTGTATTATGTGTATCGCCTAACGTTAAAGCTACCATGATTGCAATTATAAATCAATTCAATAATATAAAAATTGAATTCATAGGAAAGTGTGGAGGTATCAAGTTGTAATTAACATCGAATACTTACATATGTCAACCTATAGGGTACTTCACTAAGTGCCGCACTCAGAGACGTCAATTAAATTTAATCTATAGGTAAGTCTCGTTCTGTCACTTTGTCAATGTAAGAGAAAAGGACAGCATGAGACTTAATGAAGGATTAACTTTAACCACGACGATTTCGTCGAAAAAAACCTTTGTATCGAACCCGACTTGCACTTGAGTTCTTAATTAGTTTGATAGCTATCATTGCTTTCTTGACGTTAACATGAAAGTCATTAGTGCTTTGCAAAATAAATGCTGAAAGCTATAGCTATTGAAATTTGAAAGCAATCGAGTTAAGTGATAGACATGTGTCCTCTAGGTTGCGTAACGAGTGCCTAGGTGGCGCCTCCACTGGGTGTCGGTCGACACAGGGTGACCCAGTAAGACAAGATCCTAAGAGCCAACACAAGGCCGCACGACAGACTATACATGTGGACCTTGAGGCCGCCTCTATTCCCTACGTAATAAAAGCTGTTATTTTGTTGAAATGTGTATAGATAGCGAAGGTCGCTATAGAATAGTTGCATCTTGTTTAAGGGCCTGACTGACGTGCTGCCGACCGTACAAAGGGTGGCAAATAATTCGGGCCAACTCATGCCAGTTGGGATATTAATTTGGTATTCTATTGCCCAAAAGCCGCTCTGCTCTGAATTAATATTTGAGATTAGCCCTTTGAGTAGAACAATGATAAATTGCTTGAATATTAAATACAAGTATTATATACAAATTGTAAATTAAAATATAGGTTGGTACTTATTTCAATTACTATATTAAAGAAAAATAAGAGATTGATTTTAAGTCATCTGTTAAATAAACCCATACAGCCTTAAGGTAATAAACAATACTATGTTTGATTTACCTATTTATTTATTCAAAAACCGCATCCCATTTACAGCTTTGAGCTTAAGCGTGTAATGGGCAACAAAGTGTAGAATTTTGAACGTAGTGAACATAGGTAGAAAGAATCTTCAGCATCTGGTTGGGAAACGCCCCATCCAGGACAAGAATTTAAACATATTGTTAACGGGATCTTTTACCCCCGGGTATTTCTATTCTGTGCCCTCGGCTTGGAATCGCCCTCGGGGACATTGGATAGATACGAGATAGGTCAGGATTCTTGCATACTTTAACTTGCCCGTACTGTGATAGCTTGCAAAAATAGGTACCTAACGTAATATATTAACAAGAATACTATTAAAATAGTAAAAGATAGTTTTATAACAAAACTATCTGATGACAATGGTACATAGTAAAATACTGCAAGCAGTTAGTATGTCCTTACTTCACTTTTTAATTGACAGCCACTGAAGTGAGCGCAATCTTTCAAGAGGTAATTCAACATGAACCTTTTCATGTTCAGTTTTAATTAAAACACAAATAAGCTTTCACTCTTTACGAATCTTACGAACTACAGCAAATCAAGCCAAATACTGCGTTTATTATGCAATTGTAATAGGGGTGACAACAAAATTGGGTAGTCTGGTATGCGGGCTGTACCCGTGTCACAAGAATTATATCATAAACAAGAGTCGTTCGAACCACGAGGTATAAATTAAATGATTCTTTTCCTCAAGGGACTTTAGTCTCTATGATGTTTTAAATAAGAGTGGTAAAGTATAATGGGATGTAGCTGCATATAACTCTTCAGTGGAAAGCTGTTTACCACAGCAACTCGTCGATAGTACTTCAAGCGGTGTGACGAGTCTGGAGAAAAGCTCCTACGGTGACCATGATACGGTATGAATACGTGCTTATTTAGTAAAGCCATATTAATCGTTAAAATGCAGTTCATATTTTTGTTAGTAAGACAGGTGCAAAATATTAAAAAAAAAATACTTAACTAATATTTGTTAGCAGAATTTAATTAAAGTTTTCATTGATTGTACAGCGTGTTTCACTTATGTTTGTTACTTTTACTTTTGTTAAAACACTTAATTATTTTGATATTAATAAATAAGAAAACTAAGAATTTGAGCCGACTGAAGATGAAAGTATGACGAAAAGATAAACTTGCGTTAAACACTAACTGTACCTTTGTTCTGTAATTAACAGATTTGCTTGATTGGCTACGGTCTTAGATTCATGCACTTTCCAATTAATTTCTGGAATTTGTCTAAAAACTGAAAGTTTTTGCTATTATTCTTGTTTTTATTTCAGTATGTACTCTCTTAAGATGGTTGAGAGAATGCGCAGAACGATAAAAAGCGTGATATGCACGAGCGCTTTTAATTTTCCTTTGTAAAAGAGCATGTATTCATTATCCAGACGCCGAGCTTTGCATTTATGTTATGTTTTATCTATCGTGATTTGAGAAATATGTATATTTGACTAATAAACCATTTTAATATATTTTTCAAGTTCAACACAGAAAGGAGAAAGAGGTTCTTATAACATAAAATCGTTGCTTGTAGAGAAGCAGGCTTGCAGCTCGTCATAAATAAATCAATACATATTTGATACTGTTGATTACTATGTACATACATCAATGTGTAAGATTTGTAGTATTCTATAACAAATTGAAAACCCTGACTTAGTAAAAAACCCATGAAAATACTGAAACTTTACATATTTACTAGGTAGGTAGTAGATAGCCATCAAAGATAACTCAGGCGCCCGAGTAATACGAGTCCCTTGCTGGTGACTTCTTGTTTGCGCCGTTTGGCGTTGAAACATTTGGACCGTGGGGACCCCATGCTAAATTACTTTTCGGAAAAATTGCACCCAAATTAAACTTTTATTAGAAGACAAAGGAGCTGGCTCGTTGCTCGCTCAGAGGATAAGCATTGCTATACAACGCGGAAACGCAGCCAGCATTCTCGCCTTGCCTCAAGGACACGGTTTTGTTTTTGAATAAGTCATTTGTTTTTTATTTTTAAGTTTTAGGTTAGTTTACTAGTGTATTTAGTTTAATTGTTTGTAGAGAAAACCCTGTGAATATACATAAGTAGTGGCGCCCCTGTTTTTTTATTTCACTCAAATCTCTATATCATTTACAGTTTTCGACGTACTGTCCACGTCAAAGCCAACTAGAGAATGAGAGTGAATCCTTTTAACTTTGACTTTGTTTTTATTTAAGCCAATTTCACTTGTCCATACTGTCCTCGCTAAAACGACACTTATGGAGCCCTTAGCGCTTACTAAGGTACCGCTAACTGTTTGGTAGGGTCACTTTCACTTAGCTGGTCGCGCGACACGCCCATTGCTGATGAATGTACCTACAACGACGCGGGAGCATAATTGCTTGATTGGGTAACGATGGGAAGTGTGCGTTTATGCAAGGACTACTATTTTTGCGCGCTAGCAAGCTGTGTGTGTTCCTAGTCTGGCCATAGGCACTGAAGTAGGTACACTTACTTCTATTGGCAAATATATCTATTGATGCGCTTTTTATTGCCAACAAAAAAACCACAGGCGGGGCCTGGTGGGCTACCTGTAACACCAGTTACTTAAACTATTACAGGCACCAGCCTCTCGCATATAACGAAATAAGTAATTAAACGTAATTTGTTATAAATTACATGCCGTGCAACTTATAACAAATTAGTAAACTTAATTTGTTACAAATTACACGGCATTTAGTTTGATATATACTTATAAAAGATATACTTACCCTTGCTTTATGATATATTCGTATCTCTATGAAACTAGCGAACGCCCTTATTGAAACAAGACGTTCGCGTTGTTTATTATAGGCCATTGTGAATAGAATTATTACCATAATTTAGATCATTCAAATTCCGAATCCGCAAATTGCTCTGAGGACCGGTACCTCGATTGGAGCCAATGGAGCGCATCACCGATGTCACCGCTACTCGGACTCTATGGTCTATGGCTATTAAACTTTTTGTACAACTTTGTGAGCAAAATTGATATACCCAGATAGTTCTTGCGAGGCACTATTAGGGACATTACTAAACAGCAATTTATTATGCGGGCACGAGCTGAATACCAAATTAGCCTGGTAAACTCTACTCTACATAGTTTGTGCTTACTTAACAGTAATAGCATCAAGGTCTAAGATAGTGAGCTTTTATAAATTAATAATGATCCCTTTGATAAACTACACCCTAAAATTATAGTTTGCCAGCCAAAAGAAGCGACAATGATTACGCGATATTGGATGAAAAGTTGACTAAAATCCGTGTTCCCTAGTCTTGGAATGTACCTATGTACGTACAACCAAAGACTACCTTACAACCTAAGTTAAGACAAAGAGATAAGAAAAATGGCAGTGAAAACTCTACGGTAAGATAGTTTTCTCCCTAAGGATAAGTTCAGAGACTCGAGGCTTAATGGAATCTAAAGTCTTCCAACTTTTCACACCTTAGATTTATGAATAAAAACCTCCTAGTAAGAGTACTTATCTATTTGGTATATATATTAGAAAGTGAGAATTGGAATTTTGGATATTGATACTGATCTCAAACAGATGGCAATCGAATCTAAATTCAAACAAAATGGACGTAGATACAGTAGGACCCTTTTGCGTAAAAAGTGTATTCGCTGTATACAGGAATTAAGGATAGCATAAAGTTAACCTCAATTATTTTAAGTAAAGGTATTATAAAATATTTTATTTATCAAATAATAGAGCAAAAATCAGGATAATATCGTCTTCCTTTTCTACCCAAAAAGTAAATCATGTTTTTGAAAGTTGTTGCAATAGCTTTTTCGAGGTATCGTAGAATAAAATATAGCTAATAGCGCATAAGATTACACAGAAAGTTCACTGCTGAACGTAAGCTTCTAAAATCGATTTCCTAAGTGAACGGTTGCAAGTGTGAACTGCATCCAGCAATATTTTACGATTTTTACTGAAACTTCCGTTAATCTTGATAATTTTTACTGCACTCAGAGTTTATGGATAACTTTTGTGCCAAATAAATAACTGCTATCAGTGAAATTCAACCTACTGAATTTATAACCAGTATGAGACAAGTTCGAAGCGTTTGCATAATATTATGTTGCTCTTTTAGCGTCATACTCACATCTATTGTTGAACGTTCACAACAAATAAGGTTTTGAGGTTGCAATAAACTTTAGATGCAAGATAGTTTTATATGAGTTCTAAAACGATTGCTCTGTTAAGCTTTATTAAAAAACTAGCGGGGCCCGGCGAGTTTGTCTGCACGCAACGGTAAATTTCCCACAAAATGCATCCCCTACCTCACTGAATTTATATATTTTCGAAGTTTTTGTTGTTATTCTACTATTCCGGGAAGAGACAAATCTAACATTAAAAGCTCATAAAAAGCGGTCCAGCCGTTCTTCAGTTAAAAAATGGTGTTATAAAACCGGACTGTGTCTAATAGAGAATATTTATCTTTGCCGAGGTGTAAATGTAAATGTATTTGGTAAGTACTGCCATGGATATTACTTACCAAATATACCTACATTTTCTATGTGCAAACTAGTATGACCGATATGACCGATTTATATGGGAATCAAACACGTTGCACTGAAATGATGGAAAACTGGTTACTGCCGTTATTCACCCGGTAAACCCTTTACCACATTTTTGCGGTCACAGAATATTACGTCTGCCCTCAGGAATTCTGTCAATCAAAGATAACACTACTTTTATAATGTTGGATGAACAAAGGGAACTGTAAAAATAAAGCAAAGAAGAAACCTTAATAAAACCCTGAACAATAGAGAATAGGGATAATGAACAAGACGACCGGAAGTAAAATCTGACAACGAATATTTCTGGTAAACGTAGCTTTAAAATCAATGAAACTTAATATCATAGTCTGACACGTATACCTTAATAAAGTTATGCTCTTGGAATAATATTTATAGGCTTTGTGCCAGCGCCAAACTCCGCCTTCTTAGGTATACCAAACTATGGGCCACCAAATTGCAAAGAAAAAAACAATAACTGACCACCAATAATAATGAGCTAAAAAAACCTTAAGAGTGTCGTCGCTATGTCCCACAATCCACATCAATGGTAAATCAAAAAGTTCCATTGTTCCTTTTGAAAGAAAGGAGCATGTCGAACCATAACAATTGAGAACGAAATTTCCAATTAGATCATAATATCATTGTCACCCTCCAAATAATGGCAACGCCATAAAGTAGAAAGGTAGAGAATGTCCAATCGTTCACACTTGGGTTCACAAAGGTAAACATTGCTTTTTTCTTAAATTAATGGTGTGATGATGTTGATTTCTAGTGCAGTTTCTGTGTCAAGTGATCCATAGGAGACTTCCTTTTTTTGGGAAAGTAAATAAATAGGCGTTGGTGCTACATGCCATGGCATTTTTATAAGGCATGATGGTGTGCAACTGTGGGCGTGCATCGTATAATATCATGCTTAAAAATACACGGAATATTCCTTTATGACAGTTAAACTACATTCAAGAACCGTTTCCTTTACTATTTATATATACACTGTGGCACATCCCATAACACCATCATAATTTCACTTTCATATAATTCCATCAATGTTCGCAGTACTCTATCACGTTATAATTGGTAATTTTCTCTTTGCAGACAACACCTTTGCAAAATTGCACGGAGCGGGGACATGGTGTGGAAGTGAAATTTTAAGTGCTTAAGTGAGGAAGCAGAAGCAAGATGGCGGCGGCTGCTCCGGCTTCCTGCATGAGCACCGAGCATGGCTGCGTCATGTTCGACTGTCTTGTCCACCTGTGGGAATGGTAAGTGATTTTCAGCGTAATTTTTTCAACCTAATAAAATGTCATATTATTTTCAGACGCACTTTTGTCAGCCATGCATAAACGTGAATGTCTGTACTTATCTTGTTTGTATTTCAAATGTAGGTACATAAAAGTGGCAATGTGCAAAAAATATATAAATATTTGTATAATACTTACTTCGAAAGCAGTTAATTAATTTTTCAGGAAAACTTAAAACAATAAGTCTGTATTTGTAAGAGAAATGACTAAAAGTTACATCTTAAAATTTTTGTAACAAGTTTAAAAAAAAAACCAATCGGTGATAGTACAAGGCACTCATACAAGTACACATTTTTTAAATCCTACCCCAAGTTGGCCCTAGTGCTTTTAAAATAATGCATTTTCAGTCGTGTTATTCGTTGGGCTAACGCTCTACCACAATTGAGGTATTCGATATCAAAGGTCAAATACTTATAATATCAGATGATAAATGAACATGAGTTTGTTATTGTTACAAGGATAACTGGTTCTATTACTTATATTTTAGTACCTAAACCTAATGCACAATCTTTTATTGTTTTTAAGTAGGTATGTATTATATTAAAAAGTTATGGTATCCATGACAAAGAGCATACTTATTAGTAAAAATAGCTGTAAAATTTATGAGAGTAAATGAAAGATAAAGTGTAATTAATACCTATTGTAACTATAACTATTTACAATTTTAGAAGCAAAACAATTTAAATTTGAGCATCGGAAAGATCAATTTTCAAAATTTGATTAGTGACAGAACGGGAGAGTAGATTATACTGTCTTATGTACGAGTAATAGGTTTTATTGTCTCGGGTTGTAGAGAGCTAGAAATCATTTTACTGCAGCACATCGCGGTAAACAACATTGCGAGACGTTGCGCGCGTATTTATGTTTTCTGCATATATAAAAAGATTTCTGACACACGCGAGCAACCCACGTACAGTTGTCCGTGGGAGAAGCAGGGGGTGCCCAGGTGAATGCCAGCTACTTTTAGAGTTTGTCCTTAACTTTCATTTATCATGATAGTGAAAGTCACTTTTAAATGAAATTGTAGGCGTTTGAACTGGGAGGGTAAGTTTGTGGGTATTATAGGGATTCTGGGTATCAATACCGTCTCTCCTTTGGCCCTTTCAGTAAGAATCGTGGCCTGGACGATGTGCCTTCTCAGCTCTGTGATGCGTAACATAGTGCCGTTGCACAGTCTGGGCGCGTCCAGGTCACGGATCAGTATGACAGGCACACCAACTTTAAGTTCCAACTTGTGGGAGGGCATCCCTGACCGGTCGAGGGAATATAAAAACTCTACTGAGTATACAGTTGCGTCGTCAGTTGTCATTACCGTGTCTATTGACACGTAGGTCTTCAAATCACCTGGAACTTGCTCTAATATTCTTTTATTATTATTTTCTACCAATTCGTTTTTGGGCGCCATAGCTCTTTCGCACAACCACTCCTCGTAAGCCAGGTTTTCTTGTAAACTCAAAAACCTCATTAATAAGGTTATCTTTCGAGCTAACAACATTGCTAAATAGGCTGCCAAAGGTTATTTGGTCGTTAGCATCCGTCGGCATGCGACCTTCGCCGACCTCGAGAAGCGTTTGTGCGAAAAGTCCAGACTCCTGATCATTGAAGAGCTGGACCCTTATGTTAGTAATCAGCAGTAAGCGCTCTACTTCAGCCCACAACGACAAAGCCTTGAGTCATGCATTTATCTCGTCTGCCGCGGTACCTCGCTCGATAACCGGCAACGTCTGCCGGAAATCACCTGCCAGCAAGACGACCACTCCACCCATCAAGATTCGATTGCCCCAAATGTCTTGCATGCTGCGATCCAGTGCTTCGATCACTCGCTTGTGCGACATTGTGCATTCGTCCCACACGATCAATTTGCACCATTGCAATAGAGCACCGCGAATACTACTTTTGCTGATGTTACAAATGGGCGTTTCTTCACTTGCAAGGTTCAGCGGAAGCGCTCAGTAATGTAACATCGTCGGTGTAAGGCATGCTGCCAGGGGCGGGTTCATGCATTTCCCTTGTTATGTAGTCTAAGCAGATGGTGGACTTATGGTGATAAGGGCGGTTTTATAATTCAATACCACGAAAAAATTGTACACATTATGATTGTACACATTAAATCCACCGACACTCACCACGGGCCGGCCAGCGCGCGTGGCGCCGTCATAAGCGTATGGTATTTTAAAACAATGAGGTCTTCTAAAATAATTATTTAAATTGAATGGTATAATAGGCAATTATAATCTAAATTAAATTCTTGTGAATAATAAAGTATTGATTTGGACTAATATTAATACAATTCTTATGAAATCACCTTGTTGAGTAATGCACTACTGTAAAACATTTATTATTACCATAAAAAAGGTTATAGTGAGCAAACCTTAAGAGATAGATATATACCCTTGCGCACTTTTCTGTAGAACTATTTGAGGCAAACATTTCTGACATACATTATATTGGTGTAGCTCTTACAATTTTTGCAGCAAACGCGAAAATAGCTCGAAAATTACAGTTTTTTTCCGGCTTCATTAACACTTATCGTCATAACTTCGGTATTTAAATACGTATCTTTATGAAACATAGTCTATGTGTTATTCCAATGTATAAGCTAAATTTGTGTAAAGTTTCATCGAAATATATTCAGTAGTTTTTGCGTGAAGAAGTAACAAACATACACACTCACACACTCACAAACTTTCGAATTTATAATATTAGTGGGATGAAGGAAACGTAAAAATTGCAATTTACTAAAGATGATACTATACCTACATGCATTATCCAACCTGTATTCACGTATAAGAATCAACATTTTAAATAAATACAGTACAAGTATAGCAATTTAATTTCAAAGGAAATAAAGAAATGGAGTCGCTCAGGAGAAACCGTGGAAAACTAATTTAAAATAATGTTTATTATAGTAATTTTACAATTTTTGAGTAAGGTGCCGCTTTGGAAACAATTGGCCCATCCTACTTGTTTTGTCTTATGTAACAATATTATCTTCGGCGTTTTTGGTGGCGTATTTTAATAACACAATAGAAGATATGCCTGAAAAGCTCCTTAATCTTTCTTAGTTCATTGTCGAGAGGCGCTAATGCCACGACCATCGCAAATCAGTAGTGCTTAGTATCAAAAGGTTAGGTAGGTTAAGAAAGAAGTTGGATTTTAGTTTTAAACCCCATGATGAAGGTTTTATCTGCAATACTTAATTGTATAGCGTACTTTACACGCAAAAAACGTTATGTTGCTATTAGTATATTAATAAATGTATTTTCTTTCTTTCAAAGAACGATACTCGTAGGTACGTTACGTAGACAAACGGATTAACGGAGATAGGTTGGATTAGTAAGTACCTATTTCTCTTAATCTCTAAGTTTCGAAAACTGAAGATTTATGCATACCTTCTTAACTTTAGGAATCTTTTACTATTGCTGACACTGATACAATTTGTTTCTTCAACTTATGTGTGTATTAAAGTTAAATCGAGCATTTCTATTATTTTTATTGGATTTATCACAGCTTACAAAGTACTGGAGAGAAACGCGCTACTTTGCGTGAAAATTGCTGCTTTGGTGGATTACATAAACACATGTTAATACACATAAAATAAATGGCGCATGGAATGTCTACATGATCAATTTACAAGACGACCTCGGTATTGGATTTTCTTTCGTAAGTCATTAAAGCAGATTAACTTCACTTTCCACGTAGAAACCACAAAATGTTTATGATAATATCATATATACCTACATGAGTGCTTCGTATTACAGCTACCTGCCCCGGCCACAGAATACTAGTTCTTCGTACAGAAGTATGACTTAGCAATTGTATCCAAAGAAATGTTTACTCAATGTCGTCAACAATATGGCGTAATTTAGTTCGCCTCAGAGTCAAGCACATTTTCGTGTAGACACCTACAAAAATCCATTGCAAGATAATTTCATACTTATTGCTCTGGAATATGATTTATAACATAATACACTAAACCTATTCAGTGACGTAATATCACGCGACGCGATAGGGTTGACAGCTACGAGAAGCTTCTAACGCCATCTAGCGCATCTTTCTAGTACTTTATTCATTCTCGTCCAGCCAGCAACGTAGCCGCGCGGCCGCCGGTGAATAAAACGCGCGAGCGTGTCGCTGGCCGGTAGCGACACGCAACTTGTTTTAGCCCCTAAGTAGGGGCGCCGCGCTAAGATCTAAGGCTAAGATCTCTTGGTATTAGTCGTTAAGCCTAGTCAGAGGCCCTAGGGCGGCTTGATAACATCTGACAGTAAGGTTTGTCACTTGCCTTACAGACACCCCTCCACCAATCCGAACTGAGCCCGCGTGGTGGAGTATGGCTCGTTCCTCCTTATAGTTGAGGTGAGGCCTTTTCCCAGCAGTGGGATCTAATAGGCTGACTTAACTAAGGGGCGCCGCGCGTAGGTACGTTTTTGCTACCTCCGCGGGGAGATACACAGGCCTGCCTCGGCTTCGCATGTCACAAAGATTTTTAAGAAACAATAATTTAAAAGTTATGTCACTAATAACTTAAAAAAAATATTCTTTTTTTAGTATTTGTTATTATAGCGGCAACAGAAATACATCATCGGCAAAAATTCAACTGCCTAGCTATTACAGTTCATGAGATACAGCCTGGTGACCAACAGACAGATAGCGGAGGCTTAGTAATAGGGTCCCGTTTTTACCCTTTGGGTACGGAACCTTAAAAAAGTTACTGTTACTATTTGAATGATCTTGATACATAGTATTTACATGGTAATTATACTTTAAGTAATATTTTGGCACTATTAGCTCTTCGCGAAGTAAGAAAAGGGAAAGGGTTTTCTTAAAAACACCACGCACGCGCGACCATTTAAATGTTATTAAGTCTTTTCCATCAACTCTTGGAACTACTTGGAAGTGGCTTATTATTTAATTTATTTGTGTAATAACTTAATAAGAGTGGGTAAAAGAGGCTAAAGCGTCGGTTACTTGATTGCGTCCGTTGGTAAATGTGAGAAAACTTAGAGAAATTGTAGAGATGACAACTACTTACTGTGAGTAAGAGCTGACAATTTTTTAATGAGGATGGCTCGAAAGATGGAATGTCTGGATAAAACTTAGCGTAATACTGGTGATAGTGGTAAGGTTAAAAAAAATATAAAACTGGTAACTTTATTGTATGAGGTCAATTGGAATGGCTGAAGTTTTGGTTGAAAGTCATATACAATATCTGGATTCACTGTTTTTCAGTCTTGGGGTGGGAATTTTTGGGTTACACCCTCAAACTAGTCACAAAAAATATTTTACAATCTGTAGAGCTTTTCAAATGATGTGCTGTGTTGAATTCAGAATATCACGGTCCTAAATATAAGCAAGTAATATTAAATTATAATTCGCAAGGAAGCGGCGGCTGGTGGATTGTGCATTGTGTACAATGAATGTATTTTGAGTTTAAATCGTGATTTCTCCTCGAGGCAACTTCGTGCGCATACGAAACGCGAACTCTAGCTATAAACTATTCTAGCACATCATCTTAGGAGACAATAATGATTTATTTATGCGCTAAGTGAGCCTTTAGATATTCACATCCGCCGACGAACGTTGGAAATCGTTTGAGTGAAAACGGGATGCTAGTTGCTTGCTAAGTGTCGCGGTTTCAATTGAGATGTCACACTTCGAGTGGAAAGTTATCGTTGTGTATGTGATGATTCTACGCGCCTCTGCTTCGTGTGAGGACGGTAAAAAGTAGTGGTTTTTGCATATTACTGCAGATAATATACGGGTAAAGGCATACAAATTACCAGGTCACCTAGACAAGATGCATCCTATTGCAAACAAAACGTATGAACTGAAATAAGCGAAGTTCGCTTTAAAATAGATTTAATCTTGCTTATAAGGGCCCTGGTTATCTAAGTGTTGCGGGCTCTCTAATAAGGCATAATTATAAACTGATATGGAAGATCTAATATACATAATGTCCTCTTAGCCGAATTTCGACTACAGTGGCCAATCTCAACAGAGATTAGCCGACTGCGCGTGAGATATTATAGTGTACAAGTGTGTGCGCAATACACAGGTACACTCTCTGTTCCTTGACTCTCATAATTCGGTGAGACGGCAGTCTGACATGACCGAAGAGAGATCAGGCGCAGGACCAACGGCTTAACGTGCTTTCCGAGGCACGGTTTAACAGGTTTCGAACACTTCTTTAAGTAAACCTTACTTCGAAGACCCAGTCAGCAGGAGAATACTTAGCGCTGGCAGCAAACCGAGGTGCTATTCTCATTTCATCTCTGTTAGACATGGATATAGACCTTTTCGAAAAAAGTTCGCTTTGACACCTCTGTCAATTATCATTCTTTACTTAGCGTAAAAATACATGCATTTAGGATCTTTCAATATCAGCAAGTGATTTGCAGACGGATTACGTAATCCGATAAGATCACGTGGAATGAAGCGCTTCAAATTGCATCGATAAAAGTCGCGAAGTTGAACCACTGATCGGAAGTATTCCAATCGATACGTCCGATTATGAAACCTGCTGCTAAGCTTATGGATTCGACTTGTGGCGGGTTCCTATATTTGACGTACGGATACTACGGATTGTCAAAGAGTCTGTTAGCGTCAAAGGCTTTTTACCCGGCTGCGGAAGGAGGGTTAAGTTTTTCGAGAGTTTGTATGTATAATTGTGTGGCACGCCCTGCAGCCCTAAGTGCTAAACAGTTTTTGACATATGAGGTGTCGTTAAATTCGTCATAATTGTGGTAGTGGCATAGGCTATATACTTCTAAAAAATGGCGCCCGCAAATGAAATAAGGGGAGGGGGGATTATTTTTTCCTTACCCTGGCAATATGGGCATCAAATAAAAGCCAGTCGAAAGACCGTTTCAAAAATATATATAATATTTTTTGCAGTCGAATATTTTGTTAGGCATATCTCATTGGAAATCTACGTTCCTAGATCTCTGTTATGATTGGTCGCCGTAACTGAAACGGCTAGGACTTAGGAGAATATGAATTCACTGTAAAATGGAACAGCTACTCTAGGATTGGTCGCTGTAACTGAAATGGATACTTTTTGGAAAAATTGCACCTAAGTTGAATTCTGTTTTGGCAAATAGTAAAGCTGGCTCGTTCCTCGCTCGAAGGATAAGTATAGCTATCCAACGCGGTAACGCAGCCAGCATCCTCGCCTTCTTGCCTCAAGGACACGGGTTTAATTTTGATTAAGTAGGTTTTAAGTTTATTTATTTTTATTTCTTGCATGTCTTTGTTTTTCTTTTCTTTATAGGAGAATATTAAATCACTGTGTAATTGAACAGCTACTCATAACTCTCATTGAAACACGTCAACTACATAACGAAGTTGTGGTTTGTAGCACAAAAAGAACTTTGTTCCAGAGCGCGACGTACGATGTTGTCACAGTGGAGTTTCCGCACCGACTCGTAGGTAGCGGAGCAAGCGGTGCATGAAAGGGCCCTGAGGCCCTACTCCTGGACCGTATTTTCGAGTCTAGCCATCACGCTCGTTCGCGTTGTCATTCTGTCGTGGGTGAAAGGGACGGCTACATTCGAAAATACGGACACCAGAGTAAGGCACCTGGCTGTTTTATAAACTTTGTTAGAGTTTAATTCAAACAATGTTACACTAACTAAAAATATAACTTGATTGATCCTAGTTAATTTAAAAAAAATGTTACAGCTGCGGCTACAGGCTACAGATAGATACTACGGCGTAGGTTAGAGTGCATTTGTAGTGAGCATTACCATGCTATATAAATCACAAGATCCATATCTGGTGATAACAATGACGTTCAAAAAAACTTACCTAAATTAAAAAAACATCATCATCATCAAATTTAAGAGCTAGGCTCTTGTCGGTGGAGTTTTATTTATTTATTTATTTAACAGTAAACATACTGACTTACAGTCGCCCAAAGCGTTAGTATGCTAGTCACTCACAGTAAAAAAACAAATGGTCGAACAAACATTACAATATAGAAAATCAAATTAAAATAAAAAAAAAGGTCAGGATTACAATAACATGTCACTAATATTAAATATTATGTCAGAAAAAAAAATACACATTAGAGTCAGTCAGAATAATTAAAAGTTTAAAAGTAATGAAATTCTTATGTCAGGTTAGGTAATACTACTGCGAAAACACTCAGAACACAAACTTTCTATGTAAAAAATAGCTTTGTGCATGAATTGACTGAAGCTGTCTGCAAATATGTCAATATCATAGTCGTCGGCGAGTATATCTCCTATAAGGCGTAGAGCCCGAACGGTGGGAGCATTCGCGGCGTACTTTGTGCGCGCTGAGGGCCAACACAACAGGCGCGGTCGCCGTCGCGGCCCCACCAACCCTTCCGCGTTCCAACTTAAACGATTAGGCACCTGCAATCCTATTTGGCTCAGAATCGACGGGCTATCTATCTTGTTGTGTATGATACACAAATAGTGTACAATCGTCTGCATAACTCTTCTAAATTTTAACGTATCTAGTCCTACCATACCACTAACAAATAAGGACGGATATAGATGTGGATAGTACCCATACTTTCTTTTGTATAGCCAACGTGCGAATTTCCGCTGTACCTTTTCCACCAGGAGAATATATTTATCCTCATAAGGATCCCACACAGGTGCGCCGAATTCAAGTTGACTTCGGACATACGCATTGTACAGAACCATTGCGACATCCAATCCGTCAAACTGAGAAGAGGTACGGATAAGGAAGCCATTTTTCCATTCCTCTCTGCTTTCCGCCCTTCTCTTAACCTCCTGATACGACCCGACATTTATCTTTTCTTTTATTTGCTGCATGTAGCTTATTTTTGGTCTTCCTCGCTTCCTTTTTCCTTCTATTCTTCCTTCTATTATCGTTTTAATAAAATTGTCGTGTCGAATCACGTGGCCTAACATTCGTCCCCTCCTACACTCTATTGTTTCCATCAATCTCCTTTTTTTCCCTAACCATAGACAAAACTTCTTCATTTGTTTTCTTCTCCGTCCAACTTATACGCTCCATTCTCCTCCAGCACCACATCTCGAAGGCTTCCAGTCTCTCTCTGTCCCTCTTTGTCAATGTCCACGCTTCACATCCATAGAGTGATATACTCCAAATGTACACTTTAACAAGTTTTTTGCGAACTTTGCTTGATATTCTGGCCTTGAGCAGGTGCTTTTTTGCATTATAAGCTTGTCTCGCCATCGCTATCCTTGCTTTTATATCTGGTGTACATCTGGAGTCACTAGTTATCAAGCTACCTAGATATTTGAAGGTTTTAACCTGTTCTATTTTGTGTTTTTTATTGAGATAGGGCTATATTTTTCCTTTTTAGAAGCAATTAGTGTTTTTGTTTTATTTATGTTAATTTTGAGACCAAATTCTTTAAAAATAGTGTCCATTTCTGTAACCAGTTCTTAAAAAAACATAGGGTGATAATAATAACTGAGGGTAAGTTATTTGAGGCCAGCTTTTGGTTAGGTAAGCACTGATTACGTCATTGGCGTTACATCTACTGTCAACTATTGTCATTAATTCGTTATCTGCCATAGAACCAATGAAGTTACCCTATTCTTAACCCCCGACGCAAAAAGAGGGGTGTTATAAGTTTAACGGGTCTGTCTGTGTATCTGTCTGTGGTATCGTAGCTCCCAAATGGATGAACTGATTTTCGTAAGTTTTTTTTTATATTAACGTATCTACATGTATGGAGCGTATTATGCAAGTTGTGTGTTGCACCAACGCATCAGACTATCAATGTTTTTATTGCTGAATCGCCCTTAGCACAACAGCATTCAGTAGTAGTGCTTTATTAATGTTTAACCTTTGCAGAAAAAAAAATTGTAATATTTATCCATGCATGGTAGGTCTTAGGGATGTAGCATTGCAAGAAATAAAATATTACCTAAAATCGGCTTTCCTCTTTTCAATCATAATCGATTTGGGCAAAATCGATGTTTCTAATCACTTGTAAATCAGAGATTTGATTAATAATGTTATTTCAAGTGGATTGAGGCCAAAAAACACTCGAAAGTGAACCAAAAATTGATTCGTAATTAATCGATTGACTCAAAAAAAAAATTGCTTCGAAAATTCTAATAGAAAAAAAAAACCGACTATTTTCCTTTCCCTAGTAGGTCCTCGCAGACATTAACATGAAGGATAGTTATGTATGTTCGTTCGTCGTCTGTCCTCTCTTTAATATTTCAGCGCTCCCGTTGTGGATGGAGCTTGCGTTTATTCCCACGAACCATTATGTGTTCGAGTATGGATATTTTTATGTTCCACTCTGGAATGCATAAAACATTTTACAGAAGCTGCACTAATTGCTTATTTTATGAAGTCAGTAGATTTGGTACCGGTAATGTATGCTACAACCTCGTAAAACTGTTTAATGTTTTGAATTTGAACTTAAATGTAGCCACGATATTATACCTAGGATATGATTCTCTACTTACCGACTATACTTAATCTAAGCGATATGGTAAGTGGATTTATTAAATCGACTTACATGCCTAGGAACACAAATTAGAATTAGTTACGTGACGATTCCGTTTTTGACTGTGGCTATGGTTTCTGCGACAAATCAAATTTATTTAGGCGGTAAGTATATACAAGGTGTTCGGTTTTCAATAATAAAATTTTTTGACAAAAAAAACTGTTTTTTTATGTTTAGTTTTGTTATAGGTTCAAAAAAGTATTTAACTGTTTCAAATTTTTAGCAAGATTTCTTAAAAAAAAATGTTTTCCTCTGTGGCGGTTAATAATTTTGAATTGATCTTTATTTCACTTGATAGGCGATAGCGTTACCTTTTAAAATAAATCATTTTCATAACTTTTAAGACCTCCACATCCACCTAAATGTAATATGTAGTATATTTTTAAATAATTAAAATGGCTGCCATTTCAAGCGGAAGGGGTGGGGGGGGGGGGAGTTAGAACCCACCATTAGGGATCTTTGTCGATAACATTTGATAGCCCATAAATTATTGCTTGTCCACACTGTATAACCTACCGTGGCAGAGTAAGAAACTCCCGTAAACTAGACACAATGTGGTCTTATCTAAAATACATATTGCTTTCTTAACGAGGTCGGTTGAGCAACAGCAAATCCTAGCCAAACAATCTGCGTCGTTAATCTAATCTGAGATCAAACAGTTTTTGGACGGGAAAGTGATTTTGGTTCCGCCAGTGTGGTCCCGGTGACCGTATCGTCAAGACCAGTGGTTTTCAATCTTGCAAGAAACTCAGAAAGACAAATTTTTTATGGTACTTCTTCTTCTTATCTTGTCGATGGTAAATCGACTTAAATTTGTTGTGCCCAGTAATTGGCGACGCGGATTACGAACCGATACAGTACTAAAGGAGGGATAGGAGGGCACGAATGTTGGGCCACCTGATTCGACACGACAATTTTATTAAAACGATAATAGAAGGAAAAAGGAAGCGAGGAAGACCAAGAATAAGCTACATGCAGCAAATAAAAGAAAAGATAAATGTCGGGTCGTATCAGGAGGTTAAGAGAAGGGCGGAAAGCAGAGAGGAATGGAAAAAACTCCACCGACAAGAGCCTAGCTCTTAAATTTGATGATGATGACAGTACTAAAAGTAGTTACATACTAAAACTTACCACGTAGGTACTACGAGTAGGTAGGTACGTTCAAAAGGTATTGATTAGTTTAAGAACAGTCATAATTATCAAAAATCACAAAACACACGACTGCAAAAACTGGTATATTTTTGAAATGGTCTTTTCACTAGCTTTTATTTGATACCCATATAGCTATGGTAAGAAAAAAACAACCCCCTTGCCCCTTTTTTAATTCATTTGCGGGCGCTATTTTTTTAAAACTTATATAACCTATGTAACGTGACTACCACGATTTTGACAAATTCAACGACACCTCTTATGTCAAAAACCGTTCAGCCGTTTGGGCTGTAGTCCCAAAAAAATAGGCATACACACATACTTACATACGCTCGAAAAACATTACCCTCCTTCAGTCGCATTTGGGTAAAAAGATAAGATTTTATTTGTTCAGAAGTATTATTTTAACGAAATATCCAACCCATTAGCTGAGTTTGTATTAATTTAATAAAACTCGACGCCACCTGTGACATGGCCACTATATTACGCATGTCTTTTAGTTGCAACTAGCTGCTAGTAAGTATATCCAATCGAATTAAAAAAAAAAGTTTTTAGTAAAAGAAAAGCGTAGTGTTAAAACTAACTTACGAATCTTTTTGGATCGGATGCAGTCCGAAACCGCCCCACTCCCCAGTTGGTAAAAATACCCTGATGATGACTGTACTCGGTTACAGCCACTGCGGTATGTGGTAGGTAGAGCCATAGGAAGCGTCACGATTGACATAAAACAGTCTCCTATGTTTACATCTCGTGTTTTTTGGTCACCTCACATGTTGTCACTGTATATTGACTTGGGCAGCTTTATTTATTTTAAAACCCTTTGAAGCGAGTAAAATATCGAGACGGATTTCGATTAACGAAATAGATCAGTCGGTAAATTAATTTAGTAACGACAGTTTGGGTATAAAATAGACGACGTTTTTTACGGGAAAAATTCAGTAGGTGAATAGTAGAATAACTTGCAGCTTATGTTGTAACGACATGTCTTGTGTCATTAAGCTTTTAAGACCCGAGTTTACCAATTTTTAAACAGCCGGAAAACATAGATTGACGGTTTATTTATAACGATAACACAATTCCCATACAAAATATGTCAAAAATATTAAATGTCGCCACTACCGCAATGCCTGAAGAGCAGGGTGTATAAACAGTGCGTCCTACCTGTCATGACCTACGGGTCCGAGACGTGGAACTTGATAGTCAAGCTAGCCCACCGACTGCATGTCGCTCAGTGAGCTATGAGCAGTCTACGCTGGATACTCTACTACGGATAGGATAGGAAGGGATAGAATACGGAACGAGATCATCGGCCAAAAGACGAAAGTCATAGATATCGTTCAGAGGTGCAGTGAAGTGGCAGTGGGCTGGTCATGTCTGTCGCAGAACCGACGGACGTTGGAGTAGGAAGGTTCTCGAATGGAGACCACGTCTCGGGAAACGTAGTGTTGGACTGCAGGGGGGCTGCTTGGTGGACCGATTACCTGAGGAAGGTGGCCGGTGGTGGCTGGATGCGAGAAGCGGAGGACCGTGAAAGTTGGCGCAGCCTTGGAGGCCTATTTCCAGCAGTGGACTGCAATAGGCTGATATGATGAGAAATATTAAAACGACTGTTTAACCATTCAGATATCATATTGTTTCTACACACAATAGAAAATCAATTGTTATGAGACCGCCCGGCGGTCTTATAATCCTCAAGATAAAAAACTGATCACGTGTTCGTGAACTCTACCCTTAGACCAAAGTTCATCAATTTTGAAACAGCCGATGAACCTGAATTGACAATTTATTTGACCCAATTTCCATACAAATATATCCCAATTAAAATGTATTGATGAACTCTACCCTTAATATTTTACTTAACGTACCTAAAAGTTTTAAGCTTAAAAACCCTTAACTTTAGACGGAATCTTAATTATACTAAAAATAATAACGTGCTAAGCTAGGTAAGTTAAACGTTACAACGTGTGAAGAGTATCGTGGTTTTACAAGCGAAAGCGAGCGCGGCAGAGGTATAGGAATAAAACTTCTTTTATACTTGAATCTTGAGATTTCCAAGAGGCTGGTTGACATCAGTGGTGACGTGACCCAAGAGCTGGCAGCTACCTTGCTTCGTAATGCTGCCAGCATCCTGGGAACCGTACCACAAGGCCCCTTTTAAAATTTTTGTTTTTCTATTGCATTTAATATTTTTTCTTAATTTGTATTAATTAGTTGTTACATAAATTACTTGTACTAAGATTAGAATATATTAAGGAAGTATTCCATCAGATGTTCCTTCTCTATTACCACTGCATCGGTAGCTACTTAATCTATACACTAAAACATAGTTACATCTGAGTTATATGGAATGTACGAATTCAATGTTTTCTTAACATTTTATTGAAACTGCTGACTGCAAACATGACCTATTAAACATTTGTCATGATTTGATGGATTATTTAAATAACTAACTAGGACTAATGTTTCGCTCAACTTCCTTATTTTTTTTTCTTTTAAAAGAACCTTCTCCAGACAATCATTAACTGTTGGTGAGAACGCAGCCTTAAATATGTAATGTTAGTCTAAGCTCACTGTGGTCTTTGCTTTCTGATAGTATTATGTACGTGTATATTATATTGTTATTATTGTATAAAGATTATTATTATAACCGTATGTCGTATTATAACTAATAGAATCTTTTTGGCGTCCGCTACCTGTCGTATTCAGTCTTCTTAGCTTTACCTAGGTGGCGTCGAGTTACCGCAGCCATATTCTAGGTTAATGGCGTCTCGTGTACAGACCTTAATGAGCTAATAACGGCTAGTTAAGATAGATTGAAAACGTAATAACTTTGTTATAACTCTATTTGGTTATACACGTTACGGATAAACAGTTGTGGCGATGAAATACGGCTTCCTCACGAGAGAGGTATCTACTCGAATTTAAGTTATAATAATTTATTTGCGATTGTTGCGTTATTAAACTGATTGGCATCTTTTTGTTTTGTAAGTAATTAAAAATATATTTGGAATGAAAATCTTTGACAGAAATTGTACACATATCATATCTAAAAAACTTTCATCACTTAAATTGAAGTTAACACCTACTTATGAGATCAGAAGCTATGTCGGGTAATCTTCCCGAGCCGTTTTCATAAGTAGGTAGGTCTAGTTTTCATAGGTAGTCCAATTAGCATTTCAAGGATTCTTATTTTTTCGTATTTAACATTTTAGGGGAGGACAGATTAATGAAGTGAACCATCACAAAACCACGAAATGTGTTAAGCTCGTTTACGTGTCATTATGTCCGTTGAATCCAGGTCGGTAAACACATGGTATCTTACGAGCAGCTAAGCCGATGAAACGGATTTATCCAGGGATGTCAATTCTCAAAAACCCCTGTAGTAGGATGCTGAAAACTTTAAAAGAAATATGTTTAGCTTTATAAAATGTAAATCCAATGTTGGCTGTATGATTAGTATTTAAGAGACATGTAAAACTGTATTTTTGAGAGCTGTGTATTTTGTATAATAATATAACACTTGTGATATTGAAAATAAGAAACAACGGTAGTACCAATACCGAAATGTAATGTGTATTTAGACCTCAAAACAGTCCGAATTATTTTACAGACTTTTGTCAGTTACAATCAGCTTAAGCCCATAATTTTCCCGACTCTGAGCAGATTTGACGTCGAGGACCGAGGAACGTATGGTACGTTCCTCGCTACCGTTCCATGTACCGTGCATGATAAAAAAATTACATAATTTTTAGATGTAAGTAATTACTTTTAGTTTAATTTAAGTAGGTACACTCCAATTTAAATTTCTGGCTGAGGGTTGTTCTGGGAGTCTCTCTGTCTTTTTCTCTGCTTGATTTTACGCCTAAGACAGCTCACAATTTTTTTGAGTATAAGATACATTTTGAGACCACGGGGAGGCTGCTTTTTGTCGCGATATAAAACCTTGAAGGGGATGAAATTTGGAACGAAAGTTTTTATGGAAAAACTGACATTTACGCGGATGAAGTCGCGGAGAAACACCAGTTCACTTTTAAAGTTGTCAACCCTCTATAAATTGAGGTATCAAGTTAACGTTAGTTCCGATGACGAATCCGTCGTCACGTTGGCCGCAATCTACTCCTGATGGGTCTATAATTGTTGGTCAATTCTGTGAACCATTCGAGTACGGTCATTACTATTCTAACAGCAAAGAGGTCAGACGAATTTGCCTCAACTTGCGCGACAAATGTCCACCACTTTCCAAAGGCAAAACACGAAAGTGTGTAGTGAACTATGGTGAAATCAAAGTTTAAGGCATTTAAGTAGGGGACTTTTGAAACCGATTCTGATTCATGTGTTTTACAAAGAATCGATAGCGGATACATACGATGTTTTTCTGTTGGTGCCCGAAGAACAGATAACTAAAAGGGTGTGCCCCTGGTGTTTGTGACTAGGCAAAAGTAGCAAAAGGCTGCTATCAACAGGTTGGTGCGATGGTGACAACAACATAAAGGAATAGTTAAGAATTTATTTTTAATATTGAATTTACATCATAGCTCAATTCTTAACTCTGCCTTTTGAAGTATTTTTTGTATGTAGACTCATGTAAATCTTTGATTGATATTCATGCAAGATATACCCTGATTAAGTTTCTTATTAAGATTTGTCATAATTCGCCGTGGTTAAGTCACAAACACTCTTGACTTCAGATTTGTATAATAATATTATTTTACTTCATTTCGCCTCTCATGCTGGCTTGAAAATCTTGAAATATCTCACAAACGAAACAACACAGTAGTAAAGACGAATTACGGTAGCATTTGTACAATAAGCCGGTGGATTTGGCTTTTGCTCGGACCATTTCAACCATTTAGCTAACGCAAAATTATTAATCAGCTTATTTGTAGCAGTTTGTGCACGGAAGCCACGAATATCCGCATCGTTTAACTATTTTTAATGACATTGCCATTTCGTCATAGGTACTATTATTGCATTCAGATCTGCTATAGCAAAGAAGATAGAATCACTTTCAAACGGATTATCCAATTAATCCACGTTGATTAGCAGCTAACTGCCATAATGGCGAACTATATCAAACAAACAGTCAAACAGCGCTTAATAGAGTAATTAGTAGATCTTGCACCTAATTTCGTGCCGTATCTTCTCTTTTTGATTGAATAAAAATAGAATAAAGAGATTAAGTAATTAATTGATGAAAATGTTATTGCTGTAGCATTAAAATATACTTATATCACAAGTGTAGGTAAAAATTTCAAACTCTAATGAGTGATTTCGAACCACTCAATCATGTGGCGCATTGGTCGACCGTCTTAGCATGAAAAATCTTATTTTTCTTGGATGTTGTTCTTTCTTCAGAATATTTAATAGGACCGATGTTATATTTGCCAAGAATTATAACTGATTTCTTTTATTTTCGCAATGTTGTTTATCTCGGTTGGGGCTCTCATTGATTAATATTCCTTGTGTATTCTATGTTTTATCTTCCTGTACATGGGTTATTCAAATTGGATTTCAATTACATTAGAGTTTTGTTTCCATTTCTCGTTATCTTTACCAATATAGTACCTATATTTGCCGTTTGCAGATATTGATCTGCTGAATACTTATTCAGCTACAATTCCATAGAGTTTATCGTATGAAAATAAATCGAGATTGAAGACTATCTACAAAAATCTCAACTCTAAAAATCTAGTTCCAGAGAAGTTACTGTCGTTAAAACTTTGACATAGACGGATTTTGTGTCGAACTTTTCATCCGGAATTGAATGTAGCACAGAAATCTCACATTCAATACTCAATACTCAATACTTTATTATGGAGCAATAAAGTATTGAGTATTGAGTATTGAATGTGAGATTTCTGTGCTAAACACACTGGAAAAACATGATCTAACTTAACATTAGTTTCAACTGCACATTTTCATTTCATTTACCTGACTGTATATGTTATGAAATGTACCTACAAGCACATGAGTAGATAAATGAAATCTACTCATGCGGTATGTGGGTTCTATTCTATTGTTTATTTTACTCAATACTCGATCGTTGTAGTTTGTTGACGTTGCCTCTTTTAAAAATAACGCGATTAAGAGAGGCTCACCAATTTTGACATCTCTTTGACGGTTGATACTGTAAATTAACTGAGTTTTTGGTACGGGAATCAGGGCCCACATTCAGCCATTTGCTAACATGAACCTAAAAAAATACCTTGTTTGAAAATGTAGATAGCGCCCAAAGTGAACGATGAAGGTAGTTCAAGCAAAGCGGACCTAAACAACTTTCGTTTTACAAGAATTTCTTTAATGAAATCGAGTTCGTACAAGGGTCCTCTAGTATTCGTTACTATTCAGGGCACGCGGCGACATTTGGTGAGAAATACCGCTTCGGCCGTCCCTTCACTTTAATCATTACCATTTGACTTAGTGCCGACTTCGTCATTGTGATACTTTTCGTTCGGATCTTCGAGGCCTAATGTAGTAATCAAGTGAATTAGCGATTCATGAATCAGCAACGTTTTTAGTTCGGTGTATATGATGGCAGGTGTACGTCGTTTTGTATGTCGTTATGATAAATTCTTTACCGTGTATATTACTACTCGAATAGGGGTGTGAACGAGTTTCAGGATGACCACAATAAATGACTCGTCCTATATCTAAGTTTTGTGTAAAGGATGTAGAGATAAGTTCAATAGTTACCCTAAAAATAAATAAGATCTCATAAGTAGGTAATGGCAATAGCTCTCATTATGCAATTCTCTCTCTCTCTCTCTCTCCTGGGCATTATTAATCCCATCTGATGGTGGGGTCTGCCTTCTCAATTTTTCTTTTCTACTTTGCTCTATCAGACGCATCGTCTACGGAGACATTGCAGAGTCTCAGGTCTTTCTTGACCACATCTGCCCATCTTGTTTTTGGTCGCCCTTTGGGTCTGGGCCCTGGGTATTTTAATTGGTAATTAATTAAGTTAATTTGTTATTTTAGTCTTTAATATTCCAATTTTACAGGAGATTACATTCTCAGACTACTGCCTCGTTGGTCTAGTGGTCAGCACGCTGGGTACTATCCACGAGGTCCCGGGTTCGAATCCCGGGTCGGGCCGAGAGTGTTTGGGTTTTTCTGTCTTGAAATTACTCAGACACAGCTCCGAAGTCAGGAAGAGATGGTGGTGTTAACACCCTCGTGCCTCGGAAAGCACGATAAGCCGTTGGTCCTGCGCCTGACCTCTCTACGGTCATGTCGGACTGCCGTCTCACCGAATTATGAGAGTGAAGGAACAGAGAGTGCACCTGTGTTGCGCACACACTTGTGCACTAAACATCTCCCGCGCAGTTGCCTAATCTCTGTTGAGATAGGCCTCTGTAGTCGAAATTCGGCTAGGAGGACATTATTATTATTAAATTTACATAGCTTAAACTAGTACGCTTTCACATTATCAGTCAGTATTATTTTATATCACAAAACTCAGTGAGCAATTAGGAAATGAATTGGTTCTCTATTTGTTTGTCCGTAGCTTCATCCATCATGCATGGGTTTTCCATTAATGTTTCAATCGCATGTCTATGAGAATTTGACCTACATTTAATTTTACAAACACTGCTTTAAATTGGGCTGTAAATGCTTAATATTGTTCATTGTTTAAAAAAATTATATAACAGTTATGCACAAGATAGGCAGGTACAATTTTCTTACTCACCAATCGATATTAAAATTATTTGGATCAAAAGTAATTGAATCAGCTAAAATCTCGCGGATTTCAATACCCAAGACTTGATTCAGATTAGTACAGCTACTTCAATCTTTACATAAAGACTTCGTGTAAGAGGCACAGTATACATTTTAATGGTACTATCAACGTACTAATAATGTGTTGTAATATCTGTAGTACTTTTAATAGATGGTTCTGTTACACGATGAGTAACTCTAAAATGTTTTTCGTTTTGGAAACAAAGCGGGTCTGTTCGCTCATGCGCCGAGGCTAATTGGTAAAAGTGAAGCTTTTCTTCCGCCAATAAGAAAGGCAAATAGAGGAGTAGAGCGTTCGCCGGAACTGAATCACGAACGCACGTGTAGGGTCGCCATTTTTTGTCTTCGCCATTGTAAATATGCAAATAACTATTTAAATAAGAATACTCAAGTAAGGATGATGGTTGATGGAGCAGACGCGTCTTAGAGTGGAGACCGCGAACAGACAACGTAGCGTCCAGCGGCTCGTTGGACAGACGACCTGAAATCAAATATAAAACTAGAAAAAAGAAATTGCACTCGTATATAATCTTCGGAATAAAAAGGAATTAAATTTAGTGACGGCTAGGACTGGTTATGGAAGGAAGACTATTTCGTTTGAGGGAGCAAAGCTTTATAACAAACTACCATCTGATTTAAGGAATTGTAAAACATTGACGGTGTTATTACAAAAAAATTTGAGCAGGTTTAAAATAGGTCTAAATATTTGCCGACAACAGAGGAATAAATGACACATTCGTGACATAACCTAATAGAAAAACGCTTTTCTAATTGGCTAGCTTATTAGCTAGCCACTTAGCCTAGTCCTGGCTTAAACTCGGAACTAAGTTTTTGTAATAACGGAGTGAATGCCTTTAAAAGGAAGCTTAAGCTACATATTGAAGCGGGTACTGGTAACTATTATAATTAGTTAAATTTTTTATCTTATGTTATTTATTTTTAAGTGAAACTTGTATTTCTTATGAGAATAAAGTTCTTTAAACCTATACCTACCTGGTGAGGGTTTCTGGCGGTAGCTTGATGAGAAGGGCTAGACGGAATAAGTGGCTTATATTGGGGAAGGCCCACGCCAGCATAGGACGGCTGGAGGCTGATATGATGGACGGCAGGCATCACTTTAATGTAAACACTGCGGTATCTCACGTTTTTGTATGTACCTTATAGGAGCGGTTTTACATATTTTTTTTTGCAAAATTTGTAGTCTGAGGTGCTGATTTAATTTAGTCATTTGATTCTTTTTGATAATACAGATAATTATGTAAATCTTGGATAATGGCATGAGACTTTCTATGGAAGCCTAGTTACAAATTCTTCTCAGAGAGCTACTAAAAGCATCGTGATAAAAAAATATTACGAATTCTTACAACGCAGGAAAAAACTTATTTCAATGTTAAACTTCCAATGTTATAAGATTATTATTAAAAGAATGATGATAAAATATTTTTTTATCTAGAAACTTGGAGCACAATCGCAATTATAAACTTTGAAACTGTTAACAAGACATGGGATCGATTCCGATGTCCCCTGTCGACTAATTTTAAGTTCAGCCTTTACTACTTTCTGTGCTTAACAAACGTAAAGAGTCAGACTGCAGTAATTAAGGAACGTCAAATTAAGAGATTTTACTTTTTTCGTCTAACCATGTCTAACTTAAGTCGTCATCGAATGAAATCCCTACTAAATTGACTATGGATCCTGTATCCTCGTAATTTAACCTTCGAGCCCATAAAGGAATAATAGCTCTTTTAACTTTCAAAAAGTTTTCATGTCTTATAAAATCCGCACGTTTGGTTTTCCTATGGTCCGATGTAGGGCTACAGTAAGCGCCTTGAATCCCCATTGTAACTGTTCTGAAGCTTCTTATTGTTTCAACTTCTTACCGATCGTTTCACTTTTAGCTTAAAATTAGTACAGTTGTAGTAATTAGAAAGTTTATGTAGCTATTGGTAACGTTCGCAGAACTACGGACATTACATAAAATTTAATTAGCATTATTGTGCTTATGGTTGTAGAAGCAGAATTTAGTACTAGAATAGAAAGCTTGCTTATAAAAGTGACGAATGCTACTAGAAATAATTTGTTTGTAGAAGTTGTCTAAATTTGTATTGACTTGAATGTTGCTTCATTGATTTTATACAACTAAATATACAACCTACAAAATTTAGAAAATACTCAGGTGATTTGGGCACTGCGATAACAATATAACTTATGTCATCAACAAAAGTGTGTAATTGGTTTCGACATTAGAATCATTACTTCGATTAACACTACATTGAGCGATTAATATTACTAATGTTGTATATCCATATTGGTGTTTATGTTTTTCTGACAAATTGAGTTTTTTCATAAATATTATGTATTATTGAACTATAATTTGTATAAAACCTCACTATTTAAATGATCTAAGTGTAAAACATTTATGTTTGGGAGTTCTTTTATTACTATAATATGTACCAACTTCCTCTCATTTGTTTTATAATCCGCAGCAGATGAATATCCCTCAATTTAATTATTTATTACCTATGTACAAGTGTTGTGATAGTACAGTGCAAGTGTGGTGAATTTGGTGATTCATAGCCAGACGAAGACACCTATATGTTTATTTACACAAGTGACTTGCGTTGACCGTTAACGAACCCAGTATTCAAATTTTATCAACGTTTTCTTTTCGAATCACACATCCATAACCACAGCCTTTGGTCGTGCCTCCGTCTTTTTCACTCTGCAGGAATTCAAATTACCTTATCGGCACGCGGCGGCCTCAGGTAAAACCTGTATGTTAACCGGCAAAAATGCAGAAGCCCTTGTTCCATGTTGATTTCATTAGTCGCGGAGACTGTTTTCATTAGTTGCTTGTAAATGTACCAGCGATGACGTACTTCGTTGTCTCTTTTACGCTCGAAGATTGTTTATATATCTGTCGCAGCCCCTCCCACTCGCTGATGGCCGTCGCGTCGCGAGTACGCTACTATCTACTATTCACCAGTCGACGGCGGGCAACTGGCGTAATTCCACACAGCCAGACGGTCTGTTCTATTTAATTATTCCGACTGAAAACAAGAAACAAGTGAAAAACATAAATTAAAATACCTTCACAAAAATATTCTAACTAAGAACAGAAGAAACAAAAGGTGACAACGAATAATTAAACAAAAAAACAACATAACGAACAAAAGAACCACAAAAGTTTTCGTGTTTGGTGTGAAGTGTAGTGATTTTTTAACACAAGTGCCAATCAGAATGTTAAATGAAGCTTAACAATATCTGTAGCTGAAGAGGATTTGATGCTGCCAGCGAATAAGGTACGGGGAACCGGATATTGTACTAGTTACTAGACAGGCGGTCCGACTAGTTCGAATAGCTGTAATTATGGTTATGTTGTGTAGTGCCTTTGAAAAAGGTTCACCTTTGGGATTTTAAAAGGTTGGAGATATTTCCCCGAAGCGTCCAATTTAAGATCGGATGGAGTCACGCAACGTTTAAATATTTGTGGTTGAAGAGATAAACATTGGTCCCTTAGAGCGAGCGGGCACGCCACCCCAATACTCATATGCGCCAGGTGCAGTGTCAACAGGTGGACTTCATTAACTCCAACGCTTGTTTGCACTTTTTGTAAAGGTGTAAATTAGACCCTATACTCAGAATGTAAAGTTTTCAGATCCTATATTTGTTACGAGATGGCACAAATAATATTCATATTTTTCAAGTTTCAGCCTTAGAATTATAAGGTTTCAGCACAATATTATTTTTATATTCGTTAATCCAGTATAGCAAATACCTACATTGCCCAAATTTGGACATTCCAAATGAAACATCGCATACAAAATGGCAAATATAAACGAGTTCGTGATTCAATAACCCCTATTGAAGCCTCATCATTGTTGACTTTTTGCTCTTGTACATCTTTGGGTTTTATTCGTTTGGGTACTGTGACTGTATATGAGTCATATCCACGTGACATATCAGCTGCTAAAAATGCATGTTAAATAAAAACACCTACAGTTAATTTGAATGTGGCTAAATACTTTTCTACTGAAAGCAACAACGCTAGCGTGTGGCGTGTCATCGACATCTCGGTCCTCGGGACATTTCTTGACTTGTCTTTGAAGCAGGTAGTTGAGGCCTTTCGCAAGGTTTTTTGTCCCTATACCTTTGTTTGGGCGCTCAATGGCCGAGAGCTATGGAGACGTTTGCCTACTTGTTGCTATTACCTACGTGATTCGCCCTTCTGTTTTTATGATGCTATCGGGTGTCGTTTCTACGAAGTATCGAAATGATACTTATCGTGTTCTACGAAAGCTTAACATGGCCTAAGGTTCATATTATTTAAATCAAGGAACGTTCGCGATAGTTCGGTATGCAGATTTTAAAATAACTTTTGGAAATGTAAAAGTAACGCGTAAAATTGGTCGCGTATAAAAAAGATAAAGGACATCTTCTTTGGGAACCGTTATTTTTTCTGGCATTGGATGCTTGAATGGAATTTATTTGTCCAAGGCATTAGTTAGTTTCCATGATGCATCGTAGAGGATACACCCTGGCGCGGGGTGAGTGCCCGGCGCCCGCGCAGGCGGCCCAACAAAAAACCTTCCTCCTTCCTCAACTTTTGTTGCATTTGTTTTTAATAATTCATCCAACTGAACCGCTGCCAACTGCTATCATGTTATTATGAACTCGGAATTAATTATGATGATATAAGATGTTGTCGGTGTTTTCTTTGATTAAAGCTAATGGTACTATCTAGAAAATTACGTTTGTCGTGATCGTGAGCCACTTTTATTTTATGAACAACGTATAATTTTCTTCGATTTCAATTAATCTTTTAATAACTCCAAAGTAATCGGAAGATAACCTTTTTTTGAAGTTTTTGGGTAAGCAGAAACTTAGTTGCTGCGCTGATGAATAGCGAAATAAAATTCTTTTATTTCTCTTAAAGAATCATGTGCTTTTGTCTTAATTTTGAGAACGTGCGACACTTACACTCCAGAGATTCAGATTCTGAAAGCGAACATTATTCGGTAAAATCTATTTGTTCTGGCTTTTAGATCAGTCATCGAAACGAGGCTGCATTATCACGGACATTGGAAAAGTTGGAGCGATGCTGCGGTGACGATGACGTATCGTTTCCAATGGCATATTTTTAAGCGTAAATGTGTTTTAAATATTAGATTTAATTGAGATATTTTATAAACACTTCATGACATTCAAAGAGTTTGTTTCTTATTTCTTTAATAGAAACTAAAACTCTTGAAGCAAAACAACTGCCATACACGAAATATTACACATTCACTTTTATTGATCTCTCAAGAGATCAATGACACGTCCACCTACCACATGTATTGAAAATATCCATTACGTCAACAGTTGGATCTTATTCGGACATCATAGCGTCATGCTGAGAGGCAACAAATATTTTATTACATAGCTTAGATGGGAATCGACATTTGCCCGCTGGCATATTGCAGAATGTTGCAAACTCCTTGTGAAAGGAGCTTTGGAATGCGCCATCCTTGCAATGCAGTTAAGGCTAAAGACATACTATGCCTATAAAATAAATGATAAGCAACTCATACTATGCACAGAGTCCACTAACTTATGCCATTTAATTAAACGTAGCTTGTTTTGTTTAAATTGTGACACTGTGCATCTGTGACTGGTTAACCATAGCGAAGAAACGAAGGCGTCTTTACTTTGGGACCTGTCAATAAGAAGTTATTAATCTAGTATTTATAGTTAGTTAAAGAATGCAACAAGTAACAACCTAATTTTCAGTGTGGTCATAGCCCTAGACTTGTTTATCTAGAAAAACTCCAGTTCTATCGTCCTCGCTAAAAGCAAATTCTTTCTTTTATAAATGTTTTTAACAAGTTCTTTCGTTGTTTCAGTTTCTCTTTTAGTGAAGCTGTAGTCATTTATTTTATTTGCTTCACCGGTCTCGGCGGTAGGTATCTAATTAAAAAAAAACATTTTTGCTTTGTCTTTGACAGTTTGTTATTTATTACCTACTCGTAGACTCGTAATTATCAAACGTCTGTCTGTCGCTTCACGTTTGAATGCGTTGCATAACTGACTTTAGCAGTTTTCTAGTAAAAAATATTTATGTTTGTTGTAAATTAAAATCTAAGTTATAAATGAGTATGAATACTACTCTTTTTGTATGATTTGCATATCGTCGTGATCATTATGTGGACAACACACACAACGACTTCTTGGCAAACCAATACTATGTAGGTAAACCTAAATATGTTTAAATAAGATGCTGCTCATTTGTTTTCATTTTTTATTGTGAAATAAATTAATATGGGTACCTATGTAAAATATTATGGTACTTACAACTCGTACATAACGAGATCATTCTTGAAAAAACAGGACTATTATAAGAGAATGCACAGCATAAATAGAAACTGCCCATACAAGCTGCAAAAAGGTTAATTTTACGTGATCGTATCATGAACTTTTACAAATAAGAAAAACTAGATGCACACCTAGTCGGCCCGGTGCAGCTGGTGCATTTCAGGTGCAACGCAGGCGGTGCAGTGCGGCCGGTGCACGGGTCCGCGGTCGATACGATTGCTCTGCAGACCGCTCGTCGCATTCACGTCTTTTCTGCTGCCGGACATACCTATAATGTAAAACATACAATTTTAGTACATATCTTAGAAAAGATTTATAGGCCGACGGCGTACCGCCTATTTTGAAAGCTATCGCTATTGCGATTGCAATTCCAGAGCAATTACATGTAAAATGACATTTTATCATTATTTGGAAGTCAGTTAGAAAGCTACTAATACTAATATTGATTTCCTAAAAGCTATAAAGTCTATAATTTGAAAGCAATCGCATTTAGCGGTAAAACTGCTGGAGAGTGTTACTATTCCGGTAAACATGTAGATAGATATAACTGAACCAAACTAAACATAGCTAGGCTAGGGAGTGGAATTCGTTGCCAGCTGAAGTGTTCCCTAAACACTACGATTTGGATTCCTTTAAGAAAAGAGTGAATAGGCTGCTTCTAGACAGACATGTCCCATCATCGGCCGCATCGTCGCTTACCATCAGGTGAGATTGCGGTCAAATGTCTGCCCAAAAAAAAACATTGTCAATTTAAATAATATTTCAACGCAGTAAGTGGATCGGAGCTAACTATGCAGCGCAATAAACGAAACCATTTGACGCTAATATTTTAATACGAAGTAATGGTTCAGTATAGAAAAAACCTCAGCATACTCGTAAGCACTCGGATATAACTAATCTCCGCCCACGAAATAAGAACTTGTATACGCACAAACATTTTATGTAGGTCTAAGAACACGTGGACAGATAAGAAGTTCAAAGCTCCTACCACAATAGACGTGAATAAAGAAGCCTTGATACCCGAAAAAGAAAGACATAAAACAATATTTTCGTAAGTTATTCTCGTTAGGACAATAGACCGAATGAATCTGGCACAAAAGATACATCAGAGTAAAAATAAGAAAAAAACTACATACTGTGTTGCAGAAGCGTGATAAAGAATTAAGCCTTCTGCAATATCTTGTCTTAACATACTTGGCACTTACGTGCTACAGGAAGATAGAGAGATTGTAACGTTTTGGACAAATACCAGTGAGCTAATGAGCGAAGCTGGAAGCGTGTTATTTCGAGATGTGCCATTTCCGGCAATATGAGTACGAAATTGGTATTGGAAACGGAAGGCAATATGTTTAGAACATTTTTGTATTGTCACGAACGGAACGCAGACAGGTTAACAACTACCTGTCTATTAGGGTTCCGTAGTCCGACAAGGAACCCTTATAAGATCGTTCAGTCCGTCCGTCCTAGTCTGTCACAGCAGAATATCTTCTACGTTTATGGACTGATTTGCATGTAACCTGGTTCGAGGATACTTCTCATTTTTAAAAATCCAAAAAATTAAAATTACCCCTTTTTAAGGGTACCTCCTCATACATGGAAAGGGGGGGGGGGGGGGTGAATTATTTTTTTGACTGCACCCACTTGTGGGGGTTTGGTATCGTTGAAAAAGACTATAAAAATAAGGTAGTGTTTCTATACAACTATTTTTATCAGTTTTACCATTTGCGAGATATAGCCCGCCAAAGTCGTTTACACGGTGCCCCCCCCCTGTAATTTCTAAAGTCTTGGACCTATAAACTAAAAGAAAACTAAAAAAAAATCGGGTATCCTGTGATGAATACTTTTGAAATTATAAATAAAATAAAAATATATACTTTTTTTGCCTATACTGTCTAATGTTTTAAGTTAATGCTACGGAACCCTTAGCGCGCGAGTCCAACTCGCACTTAGCCGGTTTTTTTATTTAAATCAAATAATACTCAAAGGTTTCCTTCAAAGTGAAAATAATCAAAGGTTACCTTTGAAATATAATTCAAAAGGTTCTTCATGAATGAAAAACTTTTTAAAAAGATTCTTATCTAAAATTCAGGACTTTCTTTTCTTACATTTTATTTAATTTCCATACTTATGACAAAAATTTGAAAAAAGGACTGAGTGGAGGTACCTTCCCCTAAGGGGAACCGATAGATAACTTTTCCGAAATTTACTTGTCCGAAATTCATTTGACCAAAAACGAGCGGCCGACCTCTTTTTTTCTATACTTATGTATGGTTTGACAGATTTTAAAACCTTTCCCTTTCATACTAAAAATGATATAAATTGTTCCATCTGAAACACTATTTAAAAGGAGAGGCTACACTTCTCGCAGCGCCGGAAACGAGGAAACCCAATTGCATGCATTGCGTGCTTGCATCCTAATTGCGTGTTTGCTGCAATATGCTTGCTGGATGCTTGATGGATACTCGCTGCATGGGTGTTGGATGCTTGGCTGCATGAGTTTTGGATGCTTCCTGCATGCGTGCTGGATGCTTGTTTGCTACTGATTAGTAAGGGCGAATAGGCGTTCATAAATTGATTGAAAAATTAAACGTCGGTAAGAATTAAAAAAAAAACAGCAAAAAATTATACAGATTTATTATTATATGACCAAGTTTTTATATTTATTTAAACTTGCTTAGTTCAAAAGTTAGATTGGGAGGGACGCTTATTTTACTACTTTGGAAACGTTAGACTTTTAGAGAAAATGGTTTTAGGAACCTCGATCTCATTTAAAAGAACCATCCATAGACACACCCCGCACACGCATAGGTTTGACAAAAAAAAATTTTTTTGGTTTGTGTTACATGTATCGAGTTTCGTAAAGCGGTTGACAGGATACATCTACCTAACAAGTTTCAACTGTGTAATGCTAATAGTTTCAGAATAAAGTGGCTGTGACATGTGGACGGACGGACAGACAGACAGACTTGACGAAGCTATAAGGTTCCGTTTTTTGCCATTCGGCTACGGAACCCTAAAACCAGTAACGAATGTTCGTAAACACAATATGTACTTCGAACCAATGTTATTTTGGCCAAGCAAAACTTCGGTAAATTTTTTTTCGACCAAATGAAATGTCGGAGTAAAAAAAACCGAATTGATAATAGGTCCAATATACAGTGGCACACGATATTTCTTCGAGAAAGTAAAAACAAAACGAAAATAGTAGAAAAGTTTTCGGTCAAAGCATTTCGAACGTATGATAGAAGTATCCAATTCAACGTCTAAGATATCCAATTAGTATGAGTATTATTATGAGAAGAATGATCATGTTGCTCCCCCAAAAATGGTTCTCATTTGACACCTAATAAGGCACTAATTACCTTGTTAATTAGAAGCTAAGAGTTTCTCAGAAGTCCCGAGCACGTTGCTTTAACTCATAACAATAAAGTTTTCCATTTAGAGCTACTTTTACGCTAGGATGTTTTGTCATTATAATATGGCGACTACACGATGCTAACTCGCACCACAAGTAAAATAGATACAGTAAGGGTCGAGTTTACCAGCGACGACATGTTGAACTTTTGAACCGCCGCTATAATATTATTTGAAATATTTTGTATGGGAAATTTGTTAAATCTACCGTAAATTTAGTTTTAACGCCTGCTTAAGAATTGGTTAACTCTGCGCATAATATAAAACAGTTAATGGCAGATATGAAATTTTTTTATGAGTACAAGAAACAATCCTCAACCAATATTTATTAATAAATAATAAAACTTGTACATTTTGGTGTCCGTACTTTAGTCTTATGTTAGAGTGAAGTTACTTAATGTGTTTACATTGTGACCATAAACAGGCTGTTAAATTTCACGCACGTTAGCTATGAATTTATGTCCGTAATTGTCTTTAATTTACATAAACACTATTTCGGTGGTTAATGTGTTGAGAGTTAAGTATTATTTACTTGCATATTATTTTCATAAGATTGTGTTATCTGTTCAAGTACGTGATGATAATGATATCTGTGAACATTATCGTTAGAATTAGAATTAGATATACGATCAGTTACGCTCAGGCATGAGCGTAACTTATCATGCTGTATCATGATAACAAATCTTACAATCATAGTATTAATTTTGACATCACGTTTTAAAAACTATTTTAGCATAATCTAACATGCATCTAAATATCTGATGACACTCTTGGTGTAGAAGTTCGCTTTCCGGAATACAAAACCAGAGGTTGCGGTTCAGATCCCGCAAGGGGAAAATGTTTGTGTTATGCAATCGAGCATTATTTGTAGTTTTTAGTCATGGATGTTTATAAATATATTCAACTATATCTATATGTTATCCTAGGCACCATAGCAGAAGCTCACGCTTAGTTTGGGACTAGGTAAAAAAAGCTAAATCTAAATAAATTTAAAATTAAAGCCTATTTTATTATGAATGGCTCAACCCATCTCCGCCGCACAGGATGCGAATCCACTGAAACTCCCCAACAGATTTTACGGTTGATGAATTCATAACAACGCCTGATACCGAAATACAACACAAAGACGCTCGGTATAGCCCACGGAAATAACTTGATTGCACTCGAAATGCAGACAATTTTCGATACCCAGATAATGCTTTTTCATATTCGAAAGGTAGGAAATTAATTAAATGAAGAAAATGACGTTGCTACTAAAGTATTTCCGTGTACACTAGCGTAAAATGCTTTGCTATACACAAAGTCGAATCCGTTCGGCTGTACGTAGCCGTATGATTAGTTATCCCGCTCGGAAAAGACCTAAAATAATTGTTTTAATTATATTAAGGCATTCTTAAGCAGCTTTTTTTTGGGTGAGCGATCAACTCATTGACTGCATCGTAAAGTTATTGGTATATGCTTCGTAGACAGTTGTGGTTACCTACCGACTTGCAAGCACCTTTGTACGAATATCAAAATTTACCAAAAATATTAATGTAGACGACGTGCTTGCCAAAGAATGGAATGAAATGAAATAAGAAGAAAGAATTAAAAAAAGGTTTCTCTATACAAGTTGTTGCAACATTGTTTACATTCAAATAAAACTTTCTTCCTTGCATCGATACATGCCTTTAAACATGTCTAGTGGATACAAGCTCTTAGTTAGATGAGTGTTGATGGCTTTCGCACACCTGTGTCCGTAGGAAATAAGGGGGATCATGACCGTTATTGATGTTTGAGAGAGCACTGAGAGTGCACCTGTGTATTGCGCCCTCACTAATGCACTATAACATCTCCGCGCAGTTGCCTAATCTCTGTTGAAATTGGTTGTTGTAGTCGAAATTCGACTAGGAGGACATTACGATGCTCGAAAGCTTGAAGTATCTTATCGAGAATAAAGCACAATTGCTTTTAAACGCAAGTTGATGGAAAATAGAAGAATAGTAAAGGAACATCAAAACACTGTGAAACTTACAGCATCATAATAATAAACATACAGTGATCATACTTATGTATTTCTTCTACCACCTACTAAACGAAATTCTTGCTACAGTGCCAAGTGGGTGACACGTTTCTTAGTTTAACTGTATCAATCTAGTTCATTTTAAAACTGAACCAGCAAGTGTAATGATGTTCTAAACTTGACATAATAAGAAGCCGACAGATAATCCAAAGTTTGTGCCGATTGATGTTCCTGATTATGGCATGTTAAAGTGCTAAAACAAGCATCCTGTAATTTATTAAGAGATGATACATAATTAACAAAAAAATAAGAAATGCTATCTGATCTGATTGATTAAATCTACTTGTTTTAAAAACAATTGAAAATCATATCAGAAAATGTCATTGAAAGCATATAACCAAAAGGATCAGTTGATCCATCATTTCATACAAGAGCAATAATATATTCTGCCCACCTATACGGAATTGCAATGCGTTTACATTACTCAGATGAGATTACGCCGCCATCATAGTAAATAGCCCAGTGTAAGCGGAATTGAAAATGAAAGCCCAATAAATTGATTTTCGATTAAGGCTCATTATTTCCGGGCTATGGTGACTAAATCAAACATTCGTGATAGACAATTTTGGTTGAAAGCATTTTGAAGTTTGAGAATATTGTGTATGAAAATGATACGTGATGAGAAGTTTTACTAATGTTTATAAACACAAACATCGATCGTAAAAATTCGGTCTTAAATTCCATAAACCTAAACCTTGTAAATATAGCCAGCGATTAAATTAATAATGCTATTTCAAGAGGAAATAACTCACGGAACATAAAACTTGGGAAAACAACCGATACTGGCTGTAAACTACGAGTATTGGTACGTCATAAAATTCTTTACAGTGGTAAACATTTACTTTTACCAAACTGTTACTCACTTGTATCTATTCAATGGATTCGATAAACTTCGATTACAAAATAGGTTGGTCATTAAACGGTATAAATAAGGAAAAAACCCAAAGACGGTCGAAATTAGAAAAATACCGAAGTATTTCGGCCATTAATGCGGTTTGTAATCAATTCATTGCGGTGCATTACTAGAATACCTTTCGGTTTATTTGGTAATAGCTTAAAATGCTGATACGTAATGGTAAGACCCCGTAAGTGGGTAATTGACTTCCATCGTGTTACGTATCTACTCGTATATAAATAGAGACAATTACGGACCATTGAGTAATTAATAAAAAAAATCTCGGGTGATATCTGTGCTGTCGAGGTTACCTATTTCAATTTATCAATTAACAGCAATATTTATCAATCTAATTTAAAAGTACGGCTACAGTCGGTTCTCAGTCTCAGTGGAACGAGTTGGTATTTAGCACGCCCGTCAAACATCAGATTAGACCATATTTGTAGACACATTAAGGTTTAAACATAGGTAAAACTGGTTTTATACCAGTTACTTACTTCTCTGAAAAGTATTAGGTAAATCTCTCGGGTACTGATTCTGGTGCCTTAATACTATTGTATTTTTACTATGGGCACAATTCTGTGCCCATAGTACTTACTAAGTACTAGTACTTCGTACAGAAGTATGACTTTACAATGAAATTCAAAGAAGTATCTACTCAATGTTGTCAACGATATGGTGTAATTCAGTTCGCCTCAGACTCAAGCACATTTTCGTGTAGACGCCTACAAAAATACATTGCAAGATAATTTCATTCTTATAACTCTGGAATATGATTCATAATACACTTAACCTATTCAACCTACGTACTATCACGCAACGCGATAGGGTTGACTGGGTAATTCACGCTCGTCCAACCAGCAACCTAGTGTCGCGCACCGCCGGCGAATAAAACGCGGGAGCGTGTCGCTGCCGGCTAGCGACACCCAACTTGTTTAGGCCCTTACCTAGGGGTCGCCGCGCGTAGGTACGTTTTTGCTACCTACGCGGGAAGATACCCAGGCCTGCTATGGGAGCCAATTTTGACTGCCTCGTTGGTCTAGTGGTCAGCACGCTGGGTTCTATCTACGAGGTCGGTTCGACTCCCGACTTCCGGGTCGGGCCGAGAGTGTTGGGTTTTTCTGTCTTGAAATAACTCAGACACAGCTTCGGAGTTAGGAAGTTGGTGGTGTTAACACCCCCGTGCCTCGGAAAGCACGTTAGGCCGTTGTCTCTTCGCCTGATCCCACACTCTACGGTCATGTCGGACTGCCGTCTCACCGAATTATGAGAGTGAAGGAACAGAGAGTGCACCTGTGTTGCGCACACACTTGTGCACTAAACATCTCCCGCGCAGTTGCCTAATCTCTGTTGAGATAGGCCTCTGTAGTCGAAATTCGTCTAGGAGGACATTGTGGTAGCGACATCGAAATCGCAAAATATTGACTTCTCCATACAAAGTGAGCTAATCGGTGATTTTGTAGGGGGTTGTTTGAGCATTAGAATCAGCCCCTAAGAGGTTTTGCATTAACAAATAATAATCTTGTATTTACGTCACCACATCTGCCGACCACATCAATTTTATCTTAATTGGAATTGAGCCCTATTGTGTTGGTTGTAAAAAGGGAAATTGAATTTAAAATTTGAAAATTTGAGGTAAGTGACATGCTGTTGACTGTACTTGCGTCTAAGATCCTTTAAGTGTGCTAATAATTTAAGTACTAATAGGCACGTTTAATTCTGTGAATTCTGTCATAATTACAACACACTGTGGACTTTACGGAGGTCATTTAAATATGACTTATCTACTTATACGACTTGTTTTGTCTGGTTTCAAAATACACTTTGTGACTCAACCAAGGAAAACGCGAGTTTATTTGCATGTTTTCCGTTGCCGTATGAATACATTAAGGTTGGGGTGGTCTACCTCCTAGTGGTCCACAAACGGAGTTTGTGATGGCGGCTAACCGATCCTATCAGCGGTGGAGGGCTCCGTTAGGTGCCGCCTCGTAGCTACCACCCTCCCACCGGAGCCAGGCGCCAAGCAGCTTGCTGTGTTCCGTCGGTGATTGGGAGTGCCAGAACCTTCTGGGTGAACTCGCTCCATAGTCGACTCTCTGTATGCCATGTCTGGCTTAGTCTAGAGACAAAAGTAAACCCATTCGAAATATTTAAAAAAACATACGGCAATACTCTAATAAATTGACTGAAATCAAAGTTTCATCTATCCTGTTTCAAAAAACTAATCTTTCATTTCATCATTTCTTAAGCGATTCGAACATTAAGATGTTAATCACAAAGCGATTTTACACGGACTGGTTTTTGCGCCTAGTTCGCTTAGAGGCAAAAATACAAAAAATAGAAAAACTGCTGGACCCGCTAGTTTTGTCTGACACTACATGTTGCACTTAGATTTAAAAAAAAAAACCTGCTAAAAAGATTACAATTTATTCTTGCCATGCCATATCTACCTATTTTGGTTTTATTCTCTTATAGCCATAAAAATGGCATAGGTTACCTAATAATTGTGATATTTTAATCGGTCAGCTAAGATTTTGAGAATTTAAAAAAGACAACTTAACCTAATCCAACAACACAATAAATAAATAAATAAACACTGCATTCAGTGGGGTTGTTGTAAACTCGTCACAGAGTAAATTCGTCACACGTTTTCATAATCCACACATTTGGAGTAAACTCTTCACAGGTTTGGTTAGACTTTGAATTCTGCTTATTACAAATTCCAAATCAATATAAGTACCTATGTTTTTGTCAATACTGTATGTTTGTATCAGTTACATTAATTTCTCTGTCTCAATCTTAAAATAGACTTTCCCGGTAGGTAATCGTGTCAGACAATCACCAATGTCGCCCAGAGGAATGGTGTCACTAATGTTAATTGCCGGAAAATGGAGGTTATCTGCCGGCATCGAAGTCTCACATGCGAGCACGCGCTGCCATATTACATACATTTACCCCTACATTAGCATTGATAAGGATCGTGCTACTCACAAACTTGACCTTTATGCTGCGTCTTTCTCCCACTAAGCAAGACAGCGGCTCACATAATACAAGGTGTCCAGTTAATATACATATATAATATATGCTTAGAGATTCATCACGGCGTATTGCACTTGTATACAATTTTTTTTGCCCTTAAATGTCAACTATTTTTTAGACTTGGTTTTTAAGGTTTCAGTGATAAATGAATTACACGAAATCGAAGTATTTGCCTCTCAAAAATATGTAGTAAGAATTTCATACGAAGAAAATGGCATATAAGGCAGTAGGTCAGGATGTTGTGCCTAATCTGTTGTTGAAGGATTATCCTTCATTTACTGGATGAACACCCTGTATAATTCTTATTCGCATATTAAGCAGGACAAAGGTAGTGAACATTCGTGAGATTTGTAGGAGCTGTACCAGTGCCAGCGTTACCAGTACAATTACTTTCTTCTCTCACGACTGTCGTTACGCCGCCTCTTAACCGTCAGATATCATCTGAGAAAACCAGCAATTAATATACATTCAGATGTTTAGTGTCGTGATATGATAGTTTGTTTCCGACCGTTTCGATTTCTGTCCGACAATCTTGATAACTCAATTCGGTGGTAGAGTTCAAATTCTGTAAGATTTACAATTACCAAAGCGGTTACAAGCAAACATATTTTTAATTTATTGTTCTTCATTATTTATGAATTAAGATCTCTCAGACAAAACTATTTCGCACGCTATTGTAAGCCGAGTTATTCAGTCAAGAAAACTAAGGTAGGTAGTTTACGATAATGTAGGTATTATTATCAAAGTCGTTAAAACAATCTTGATACCGAATAATGGTATTATTGTAAATTGTATAAAGTTATTTTATAACATTCGATACTGTCCCTTCATTGTTAAGAGTATGTCCACTCTGAAAACTCTGTAACTCTGAATGATAATTATTTTCTAGGAAAAGGTTCAATTTGGTCATAGAATACAGAGCGTATCCGATTAATAAGTACTTAGGTAGCGATACTTAACAATAAAAAAGCTAATTTGCAACAACTTTAGAAAAAGGAAGTCGCGTTTTCATAAAAAATATCGTATGTGTTATGAAAACGCAAATGTATATTAGGATTTTGAAGTATGCCTATCAATAAAAGCTATAATATTGGGATTGAGATTTTATATACCTTCCTCTTGGAAATAATAATAATAAATTTGTTCTTATAAAACTACATGTATTCAGAGACACTGTATTTCAGTATGAGTTAGGAGTATGGGTATCAAATACCCAATGGTAAAGTTTTAACACTTCGTAAAGTGTGTAGGTACATATAGTCGAAAACTGCTTTCGCATGTGCGTCTTTAATAAAACTGCGAAATTCTGCTCGATGTCGAAGTATAAGATGAAATTTTTCCGTCAATCTAGATTTTTGCTTGTGAATTTCTGTGAGAAGATTGCTATATGGTGTCGAAATGAGATGCCGACGAATCTAATCTATCGAGACGGGAATCTTATAAATGATATTTACGAAAGCTTCCAGCCGTCTTCGGGGAAGTTGCGATGATCGACGTGCTATTTATATTAATCTCGAAAGTAACACAAATAATAAATATCTAGTGACGACTTAAGCGATCGTCGACCCACTTATTAGTTAAGTAGAATGAAATGCACGTATCTATAGATTATAATGATTAGAAACTTATCAAATGTGTCCAATTCAACTTTGTTCTTGTTTTGAGAATTAGGGTTCTTTTATAATAAAAAAATATTTCAGGGAAAAAAATATAAAAGAAGCTTAGACCCACTAATAATAAAGTCTTTATTCATCCAATACCTACTACACAAACATATTTTTTTTTTTACCTTATCTACGATTACCTATATCGGTTGTTGGAAATAGATAGGCCTAAGAATTAAATTCCATCTATGTGTAACACTTATTTAATACAATAAAGCTGTTTATGTTAGCATGGATGTTAGATACCTACGTAACTTCAATTTGTAAAAGGTTAGTTACAACAAAAAAATATTTTATAGATTTGTACTAGCACGTGTTAGTTCCGTTGTAGATTAATTAAACACTATACGATGTTTTAGGTCTGTGGAAATATCTTAAATTATTTTTCCTTTTTTGTTTGGGAAAGGAAAAGAGAAATAAAAGGTCGTTATCTCATTATTTTAAAAACATAGCAACTTACGCCGATGTCGCATGTGTTTTTCTTTTCGGGCACACACGAATGTTGTTATGTATTGTGTGTAAAACGCTGCAAATATTTTTAATTTTCGCTGTTTCAGATTTACATACATACTTTTAAAAACAACATAATGAGGACATAATGTTGTTTTTAAATCTGAAACGACAATGCGTCAATTAAGTGCAGTCTGTAAGGAACCCTGGCGCAAGTCCAACTCTCTCTTCACATTGTTTTTTTTTTCGTTTCCAAGGTGCTATTCCGTATGATTGTTCATTTATTGTGATCTGAAAACACAATGAGGTACAGTAATAGCCTTAAAGTACGTGCAAACTGTTATCTTACTTTTAGTATTGACTATACACGTCAATCCTTATTTCCACGTTTACTTAGTGCTACTTATGCAAGTATATTTACAAAATAGACCAACCATCACGTACCTACCTAATTGTTGCATTTATAATGCCATTGCGTTCGTATCAAATGCGGTTAGTGTAACAAAGATAAGTTTATATGCTGTTTTTTCAAAACCTACCGTGTGATGTCTTCACATTGCGTATATAATATAAGCCGTGATCAATTTCAAATAAAAGCAAACGTGTTGAAATGTACCTAAGTTAAATATAACGACGTAGACGTAAGAGGGACGTTATCAGAAGGCTCATACATAGTGGCGTACACGAAATATTAGTCCGGTTAGTTATTACAGACGTCTATTTTCAGTATCACAATCAATTTAACACAAAATAACAAACAGAGAACAGGATGGCTTCGGATTACAATCAAGAAACGCGGCAAGTTCAATACGGCGACGCAAAACTCAAAAAGACAACCACACAACCATTTGTGTCGGCACTCCGGCCATAACAATCCCCACGGGGTTCTCACGTTCCCGACCAACGACACGTCAACATGACATAAGCAAGTGCTGCCACCGCCGTATCGACCATGCCCAAGTAAACTACTTGACGTTTCCGACTGAATTCAATAAATAGCCACAGGAGAAGCGCGGGAAGTGGCGGTTTCGGAGGGCGTCTTTTTTTCGGCTGATAGTAAATTTTGATAAAAACCATATTAATTGGATCAGAATAGGCAGTGAAGTGTAAAATTTTTAATAGTACTGGTATTTATTTATCATTGTAGTGTATTTTGACCTTTCATATTGGGTAAGTCCTAACTTTATAGTTTGTTCTATGGGCGACGACGAGCCCCACGATCCCGGCGGAACAACTGTCCCTCCGGTATCTAATTATGTTACTATTTCGAACTCAAACACATGTATGGACACTGAGGGATCAGTAACTGACGCATCAGATTGTTATTCTAACCCTAAACGCAAAAGAAAATCGCCTAGAAAAATCTGCAAACATTGCAATAAGAAAAGAAGGCACCATCATAAAACTTCTGACTTAACCTCATTAAATGAGTCTAATTGTAAGTGTGTAGGTTATGATAGTGAAATAACTGAAAATACCACAGTTACTGTCCCTTCAACTCCAACAGTAAATGAAAATACACCAAGTACCCCAGTTGCTAGACTTTCTTATGTAGCTTCAGATTTGGCCCCCTATGTGGTTCATATCCAAAAAATTCCTTCTGATCCCAATGAAAATTGCTCAATTCACCCTGTAACATTTGGTTTTTTCTTGAAAAAAAAATGGCATTAAGAATATCATTGATGGTAGCTTGAAAAATATTGGCAGGAACCGAATTTCCATATCATTTTCTAAAGTTGATGATGCTAACTCTTTCCTGGATAATGGTGCACTAAAGATACATAAGTACAAAGCTTTCATACCGTCTTTCAACGTCACCCGTATGGGTGTAGTTAGGGGTGTTCCAACAGAGTGGACCAAAGAAGAAATTGTTAACAATATTACAATACCATTAGGATGCGGACATATTCTGAAAGCCAGACGACTTAAAAGGAAAACTGTTATTAATGGAAATGCACAATTTGTCCCAATTGAAACGGTTGTATTGACTTTTGATGGTCAAGTACTTCCTAAAAGAGTTTTCTTATGTTTCAATTCCCTGCCGGTTGATTTGTACATCTATCCCACTGTACAATGTTTTAGTTGCTGTCGCTATGGCCATGTGAAAAGCCAGTGCAGGTCAACGCCCAGGTGCTACAAATGTGGCTTAGGTCATTCAGGAGATAGTTGCTCTGTAGAGGAAGAAAGTATACGGTGTTGTCTATGCTCTGGCCTTCATATGGCTAATAGTAAGATTTGCCCTGAATTCTCTAGACAAAGAAATATCAAGGAATCGATGGCCAAAAACTGCATATCTTATGCAGAGGCTCTAAAGTTACATCCTCCCTGTAGTAAGTCATATGCAGATGTTTTAGCTTCAGCTCCACCTCACATTCCTGAATTTTCATTAAATGTTGACTCCACAAATAGAATATCTGAGAAAAAATCTTCTTACAAAAAAACAGTTTTCCTTAAACCAAGAACCCCTCCAAGATTTACTAAAGGATATGACCGCTCTGCCCATGAAGAGATTATCCAGGGATTTAACTCCCCTATTTCACCAAGTAAAAGTTTATTAACTAATAGTGATGAAAAACAAAATTTCAACAATTTATCAGTAAAAGAATTAATGATTATTCTTATAAATTCTCTTTCTCAATCAAACTTAGTTTCTCTACCGTCCAACGCAGCCCCTATTGCAGATATTTTATTAGCAAAAAATCGAAAAAAAGAGCCTCCGTGTTGTTGCTGGAGCTATGAAATCCAGCCCAAATAACGCGCTTCAAGTAGAATGCCTTGATCCACCTCTTAGACTTCGCCGACAATACTTATCCGACAGATTTCTCTTTCGCGCGTTACAGTTTTCAAATCATCCTCTTCGTTTTAAACTTCATGCTTTGTCAGAATATGTAGATAATGCAGCTTACTGGCGTCACAAATCCCCACCATGCCTAGTTATAAGCTATCGGAAATATATCTCTTTACAAGCCCCTACGCACAGATCCTCTTACCTTCCAATTTTTTGTTCAGATTACCGAGAGGCAATTCTCAAACCAGATATTCATTTTGATCTAGGTTTGTCCGTTGGTGACAGAAATGCCTACACTAATTTCAAATTTATTATTGAGAAGGATTGGTCCGATTGGCATCATATATACAGCGATGCTTCTAACAGCGACGTAGGTGTTGGAGTTTACCATGAGCAATATAATATTATACAAAAAAACTAAATTGCCCCCTGAAACATCTGTCTTCACTGCAGAATGTTTTGGTCTTTTTAAATCTATTGAGTACATATGGATCATGAAATTGCAAAAAACTATTATCTTCACAGACGCCAAAAATGCTCTTCAATCCCTTAATAAATTTCCTTTTAAATCAAACACGTATAATGCAGTTATCATGGATTGTAGAAGACTACTTTTTAAATGCTTATTAGGAGGCTTAAAGGTATCCTTTGGGTGGATTCCTAGCCACAGCAACATACCTGGAAACAAAAAAGCAGATAGATTAGCCAGGGATGCGATTTCTAGTGGTGATAGATTCCCTTACAAAAACTATTGCCATGATCTTTTGCTTCTTTCTAAACAATTTCTTAAGAAATCTTGGGAAGAAGATTGGCTTAACAACAGTCAATCTAAGGGTAAACATTTTAGAAATATCCAGCCGAATATTCCTACAAAACCATGGTTTTTCAAACTGAAGCTAAATAAGACAGTAACTAGTAACCTTATACGAATGCGATTGGGTCATGTCTGTTTACCTTTTCATTTGTCAAGGTTAAATATTGTAGATAGTGATAAGTGTGACTGTGGTGATGAAGTGGGGGATTTAAACCATATGTTCTTTTCGTGTATCAAGTACGACCATTCATCCTTTATAATGTCACTTACATCCCTCAGCGTCCCTCTCCCTACTAATATTTGCTGTTTACTATATTCTAATGACTGTTCTATTTATAAATGTATTTCTGTTTTCATAACCAAAAATGATATAAAAATTTAATATGCCTGCAAATCTAATAACATTTATGTTCTAGTACTTATTATATCTTTCCCATAAATATTTATCGGAAGAAGTGTATATTCCCATTTCCTATCATCTTTTCCGATACTTTAAAATTCCAGTACTTATTATATCTTTCCCATAAAATATTTATCGAAAAAAAAAAATTCTGTTTCCTATCACCTTTTCTGATCCTTTAAAATTCCCGTAATTTTCCTTTTCTATAAACACTTCCCTACCTTTTACTCCGTTGTGGCTATGCACAAGCCGTGTAGGCCAAAAACCCACAAAAAAAATAGCCACAGTTTGACGTAAGCTTAAGATGTGATGTTTAAACGTCACAACCGAATGACGTCTGTCATCGTGTTCTGACAGCTCGAAACTTCAAAATAAACACCGCCAATCGCCTCATGCTCCGACAAATATTTATCTTTCAGTAGCTTTGAATCGAGTTGAGACACTGACACTTACTGACACATAACCTTTTGTCAGTAAATACTTTGATTGAACGAGGATATTCAGTACTATTCAAAAACGGAGAAGTTAAGATACATGCAGGTAAAAATACATACATAGGAGAAAAAAAAGGAAGACTGTATACATTGACAGTAAGTACATCTAAGCAAGATTGTTCATACACTACCACTAATACAGAAAATGACAAAAATATATGGACACAAGCAAAAAGAACACTGCGTTATCTGAGAGAAACTATAGACCTGGGATTAGTTTATACAAAGAAAACAGAAGAAAAGGCTGTTGAAACCTACTCAGATGCAGACTGGGCAGGAAATACTACCGATCGAAAGAGTGTGACAGGATCAGTTTCTCAATACAGTGGGAACACAGTAGCATGGTTATCAAGAAAACAAACATGTGTTGCATTATCAACTGTGGAAGCTGAGTATGTGGCAGCTGCAACCAGTGCATGTGAATTGTTGTATCTAAAAGGACTGTACATGGACTTTAACGGACTAAACAGTGCAGTGAAGTGTGTGTTATACATGGACAATATTGGTGCAATTCAATTATCTAAATCTTTTGATATTGCTTCATTGTAGCTTTGCGGTTCATCTTCTGTGCTTATTAGACAGTATGCTTGATGTAATTCATAGTCACTTAGATATTTTGGTTTATTTATTTTTCTGCCTGCTCTTGTTTCTCCACTATCTTCCGTATTTTCCTCTATATGTCTATTTTCTCTATCTGTATTTTCTTCTCTATTTATTGTGAATTTATTTATATCTTCTCTCTCTCTGCTTTGATCTTGTACCTCATTATTTATTTCTTTTGCCTCACATTCTTTATTATTATTTATGTCACTGCATTCATAGTATTCATTTCTATCTTCACTTTCTTCATTATTTTTCTCCATGTATTTAATGTCAGTTTCATCAAATCTTACATCTCTGGTAGTAGTAACCTCATTAGTCTCTTGTACCCATACTCTGTATCCATTTTTGGCATATCCAATCATTCTCACTTGTATTGCTCTTTGATCTAATTTGTCTCTTTTAGGTAAAACAACCATCCATCCTTTAGCTCCAAATGTTACTAACTTCTTTAGTATAAATTCTCTTCCAAAAACCTGTGCTGGTATTTTGTATTGAATCGCTTTAGATGGGCATCTATTTATTTGATAGGTTGCTGTCAAAACTGCATGACCCCATAAGTGTCTTGGTAAGTTAGATTCATCAAGTATGGTTCTTGCCTTATCATATATGGTTCTATTCATCCGTTCACTTTTTCCGTTCATTTGAGGACTATGTGGCACTGTGTACTCTATTTGGATTCCTCTGTCTTTGCAATACTCTCTAAAGTAGTTTGAAGTATATTCTCCGCCGTTGTCACATCTTATTTTCTTCACTTTAATGTCTTTTTCTTTTTCTATTGCTTTAATGTAGCTAATAATGTGCTCTGCAGCTTCCGATTTATTTCTCATTAAATATGTTTGAGTAAAGTGTGAGTAGTCATCTATTAGGGTTAAGAAATATCTATAGCCCTCTGGAGTAGGCACTTTTGTTGGTCCGGCAACATCAGAATGTATCAATTCACCAATCGCTTTTGATTGTGAATGGGTTACTGGTTTGAATGGTAACCGTGAACTCTTATTCTTCATACATGAGTCGCACACTTTGTCATGAAATGGTAGCTTCATCATGGATAAACTCTTTCTATTTAAGTGTCCTAATCTTTCATTCCCTATTTTTGTAACACTGGTAGGCTTTGTGACCTGCCTTCCCGCATTTGAAACAAGCAAAGAAGTTTGTGTCATGTTGTTCAACATTCTGCGTACCTGAACTAGAACCTGTTCCTTTTATTTTCAGCTCAGCATCCAGTAACCTAGATTTCACAAAATCAATTGTTAGCTCCTCATTCATCGTTTCCATGGCTGTTATTACAGAGTCATATTCAGATGGAAGTGTTAATAATAAGTGGCACACTTTGTCCCCTTCCTCCATTGTAGAACCGGTCGCTTCAATTTTTGCAATCAACGTCTCAAATCTAAAGAAGTGATTTTGAACTTCCTCGTTCACTTTCATTTTCATTGCTAAGAGTTGTTTCTTGAGGTGTAATTTGTTAAAAACACTCGTCCTTTCAAACACGCCTTCTAATTGTCCCAACATGGCGGACGCCGTCGGACATTTTTTTACTATTTCCAAATATTTATCTGGTAGGCATTGCACTATTACAGATCTAGCTTTTGCATCTGCTTCCTTCCAACTTCCGTCTTCATGTTTAGTTTCTTTTAGGGTCTCACCCAATCCTTTTTCTTCCAGCAATATTTTCACACGAAACTTCCAATGTGAGAAGTTTTTGTTTTCGTCCAATTTGGGATATACACACCCGGCCGCCGACATCTCTTTTATTGTCAACTACGCTCTGCTGTTGTAGATTGAAGTTTTGTACTTATTTTAACTGGAGGTCCTTAAAGAAATATCGGCGGAATTTATAAAAACACATTTTAATCAGCCATTACCTTTATTCCTTTTTTCGCGACAAAGAACAAGAGAGAGTGTACACCACAGATAATACAAAAACAGGGTGCGTTCGGAAACGCATAACATATTAACTTCAACATTTAGAATGAGAAGCAAGATTTTCTTATACACATTTTCCCAGCTATCCGAATATACTTCTTGATTGAAATCACCAGAAGTCCATAACGCTGCCAGAACATAGGTTCACCTACCTGATTGTACAGACTAATAATTGAGTTTATTGCTGTCGGCTTTTCAAGGAACCAAGGAAGCAAGACTAGACGGTACCCGTCAAAGCTATTGTAGTTCGATCGTAGGTAGATTGCAAGCAATTTCACCTTTGCCCTAAGCTTCCTTTGAAGATGAGCTGATTGGCAATCCTTCAACTTATTTGAGATTAAGAGCTTTATCGTAAGTGCATAGGGTCGAGATAAGCGAGTAATGTGAGTATAGAAGCGTTGATAGAACCAAAGGGAAAATAAAGCAGCTTGTAATATCTTGGGAAATCTTGTCTTGAGCACTGATGCAGTGATTTTATGGACATTGTACACTTAGATACATTTGATGATTATATTTAAAAAAAAAGGTGTGCCTTTCAGAATTTCTTTATATCTATAAAGACTTACTTCAATTCTAATTAAAATGTTGCCAAAACTTTATGGTTACCGACAGCTTCAGTATTATCACTTATAAATAAATGGAGCATATGCATGCAGCATACGAAGTTGAATTGATCCTAAGGTATGTGTCAACTATGTTGGGTGTCGGGAGCTTATGCATGGACCTAAGTATTTTCCAATTCCACATATGTATGCGATCATATGATTGAGATTTTAACCTTCTCCGAACTCGCACTATTGTTAAAGACAGCAGTGCAGTCTCCTCGTTTTCCTAACCAGAAAAAAAACATACCTACACTTCTTTTTGAATTTCTCTACCTACACTTCGTTTTGAGTGTCTGTATTTATTGGACTGTGGTCTGGAGCAATCGGAATGTAGCACGTTTGGCAGATCGCGGCGTGACGTCACGAAGGCTTGGCGGGAATGTGGCCAGGCACAATGGCATGGTCTACTCCCACCATTCAGCGTGTTAAAACCAGCGCTCGTGGGTAAGACCTATGTACGTTACTGGCACAACAGAACCTGTAATAAACGAACAATGTCGCTTGTGAGAACTTAAGTTGAATCGTCGTTAGAGCTGCTTTGTCATAAAATTGCCTACCAGCAACATATACAATTTCAAATGAACTTGACGCTTAGGTTTTTGGGTTTTGAAGGTTTTTGAGACCATGAATTTACCTTGGCAAAAAAAATGAGCTGAACCTACATAAAAATCGCCGAACAACACATTGTATACATGATAAAATACTTTAGTAGGTACCAACTTCTTTTCTCGTATGAATACCTACTGATACGAGAAAAGTAGGTAAATTACAGTTACATTGGTAGATAGATAGACAGATAGATTATCAAACCTTAAATCAATGAAATCAAATGTTTAATATTTGCTTTAGTTAACCAAACTTTTAAAGTATATATTCGCAATATTTTTCAACACGATGAAAGATAGCGAGATAGCCCAATCAACGTGTTTTGAAATGCTGTTGACCTGCAAGTACCACAAACACTCAAGGTGGCCAGCTTTGATTAAACCTTCAAAACTTTGCTTTATAAAATTTATGTAAATATCACATTAGACCAAAACGTCTACCTATCTTAGAATAGTTGCTCCTGTTGATATACTTAATTATTTGGGCTAGCAGATTGATACACGTTTGTATCATAGTAATTAAAAGAAATGTGCAGTATCGTAAAGATCGAGTAATGGTTATTGATCAATAAATATTCCGTTATGTAACATTTCGGCGGCTTGTTATTTACAACTCGTTTTAATTGCTGCTTCGATCGTGATCCATAATGATCGATAAGGATTCTGTGGATCGGATTTGGGGCGAGTTAAGAGGTGAAAGTCGTTAAATTTTAACGTGATATTTTTACAATATTTGAATCATTCCATCAGAATAGTGATTCCTGTTGGTATCTGTTAGATTGCATACTACAGATTAATGAGTTTGTTAAATTGTGATTTTGATTCGACATGATTTGTGAGACAAGACACGTTACACCTATGATTCCAGAATGCATACGCATCAGTTGACTCGTATGAAAAAGCGAGTTAAGTACTATAGTTCAAACAATGAAACCAAAAAATAACAACGACATTTTTTAACTTGTTGGCAGTTGGCATGAATAATCATGATCGACACAGGATCCTGGGAGAAATCTCACTAACTGGGTATAAAAAAAACTGCACATTTTTACATAAGTTTCACTCACGTCTTTGATACAAGGATTGTATTAACATTTTCGTTGTTCCTTGCTATGCCAATTGCATGCAAATATTTTTAATGGTCTCCTACAGAATACATACGAGTTCTTATTTTTCCTTATTTCTTGTGTTTTTATCTTATGTTTACTTACTTTGTGAAGGAATCAAGCTTTCTCATGAATATAAACGACGGCGTTGTCAATTTCTAGTGATAAGTAATTAGTAGTTGCAGTTCAGAGTAACTATTAGGTATACAGTGTTTTAGCACTGTTGGAGGCTTCAAAAGGAAACTGTATTAGCCGGTAATGGTCTTCAGTGTCAAATAAAATAAGAAGAATTCAGGAAAAAGCACCAGTATCCAAGTTCGTAGGAAGTTGGTAGTGTTGGCTGCCTAGCTACCACAGATAATCAAAATAATCTGTCGGAAAATACTAGTGGAGCACGGATATTTTCCTTGTTGTAACAAAATAGATACCTATGACACAAAACGGGGAAATATGATTGATGAATTGAATTTTGAAAATTACTCGCTCTCTTGACTCCAAAAGTCGCATCTTCATCCTATTATATATAATATTTTATCATACAGTTTTTTATTTATTTAAGATTCATAAATCTGATTAAATTGCGTCTACCGTCTAGTGTCCACAACAGAATCTTAAGAGTCTGTGAGTCAGTCATATTGTGTAACGTATTGTTGGGCATAGGTCACTGTGAACTGCGTGAACACGTGAGCTCGCGGTCTCCCCGCTACAAAGCACTAGATGTACCGTTCTGTTGTCCCATTGTTTTTGGTTTCTGAACTCGGATTTGGTCTTTTTGTTAACAACACGCGGTAATATTACACCAGTCACAATGACATTGTCGCGATAAAAAACTACTTGCTTACTTACTTTTGACTTTTCGTGGTCTGTTTATCACGAGCGTTTAGTTTCAAACTTATCTCAATTCAGCGTTTTGTTTTGTAGAACGCGAAACGCCCACAATGTATAAATGTGTGTTTGACGGGTAAAATGTAAGTTAGAATTTACGACGCTATAAATTTGTTAGACACTTAGACAGGAATTTGTGAAGTGGCTGCATCATAAAATTAGAATTCATAAAACTCTCCTATTTCTTTGAATTTAGATGATTTAAAAATGTGAGTTCTTTTAATAGAATTGTATTACCTATTTATTAACATCATTGAGATGTTTTGATTTATTATTTTTGTTGGTTCATCGTCATCCTTAGGTGGTAGTTATCAAACTCAAACCCCTTAATCCTAAAAGAAGATAAGAAGCGAACCATATGCGAAGATATTACGCCGCAGCTTTTATAAGGCAACCAAAGATTATTCAGTTGTTAATAGCTTGATGCTGGTTCATGCTTATGTACCTAATGACGCCGATATCATTTTCAAAAGCGAAAGCTATTTTCATTCAAACATCCGGTCTATACACGTTGGTTACCTTTCTCTCAGACCTGCACTTATCTGTCTGTCAGCCGGCAGTGTCGCGTTGCAAGCTGCAAACGAGATGACTTACCTAGAACTATTTGCAGTACTACGCAGTACGCTATATGGAACTATACTCACGGATCTCGCGTTACTGGTACTTATACCTCAGTGATATCTATGCAAGTTCAGATGTTCTTGGATGCTGCGGTTAGGACACAGTATAAATATTTGCAGTGTGACAAGAGTCTACCTAAACTCGATTATTTACACAGTTATGCTTTCTATTTGTGTGTGTTGACAGACATGCATGTTTGGGAAGTACCACTACATACTAAATATATTGTGTTGTTTATGAAAATATTTGAATTAAAGATGCTAGTTTGTCTTAGTACGCGTATCTGTCTGTGTAATTTCATATCAAGTGTTTTTTATTGTACAATTAGTAAAAGAACATGGCAATGACTGCACAGATAATAGCCACAGTACAAATAAAAACAGTTTATTACTACAAACGTCTCGGTAAAAAGTAATGACGAATACAAGCCACGTCTCTCAGCATAAAGCATTTTATAGAGCAATTTTTCCCTTTATAAGCAAGTTAAGAAATCCAGTTAAACATGCCTGTCCTAGGCTGTAATGCAATTAGCATTTGTAGGCGCGTTTAAGTCGCAAGCAGCTTTTATGGTCCTGAAGCTAAATATGGAACCCTTAGAACTAAAGCCATGAGTGGTCTAAAGGCTTAGTTCATAACTTGGCGCACCATCTTAGTAAGATTAGCTATAGTTTGCGTAGGATCATTGCAACATTTATCTACTTGTTCACTTTGAACTTCGTTTGAACTTAATTTGAAATTGGAGAAGTTACTTTTTTAAAAAAAGGGCCAATCATATGCAATGTCAATTATTTCTAGATACCGACAAAAAGAAATAGAGGGAGGGAACAGACACTATGATGGAAAAATATGTCTGGCCATTTTACCAGCTTTTCAGAAGCTAAGCACAAAAACCCGTCAAAAAGGTAACTAACATCCAGTACAGCGGCAGTACGTCAGGTTACCCACAAAAACAGATTTTATTACGTATGGAATAGAGGCGGTGTCAAGGTTAAAGTAAAGCAGTCTGACGTGCGGTCCTATGTAAACTGCAAGATTTAGGGTTACTTTTCACTTTGGGCATTAGCAGAGGCACGGCATAAACATGCCTTTTACGCATTATAGAGGCACGGACTAAACACTAGCACATTTACTGGCCTGGCTGTGCCCATTCGCCCTGTGACCCGCGCCCCAAGGACAACCGCGAATGCGGGTTGTTCACCTCAGCCAAGAATGCGACGATCGCTTGCGGTATACAACCGGTCTAACGTTCCTGGACCTAAACCCTAACATCTGTCAGGCTGGTTCAACAATTCCACAACTGGACCCTGAATAATCTATCCTATTTTCTAGCTAGGATGTATAGATTGAATTACGACGTTACGGCGAATTAGGACGACCATTCTTTTATCTTATGTAAAAGAAATTTTGTCTGTCGGCTGGGTTATAATGCAATGTAATCTTAGACAAGTCAACCACAATGTAATCAATCATGCCTCAGGCCGTTCAGGCCAAAATATGGTTTATTCTGGAGTCCCACATAACCCTTAGTTACTCCTGCGGCTAGTAAGTATGCGTAAGTGTATTTCCCTGACGTAAAAAGGACATATGGTAAATTTGTCATGGAGATCAATGCAGAGAGCTTAAAATATGCTGAGACTGCCGATAATCTTGTTGGGACGAAAACTTGAAAAAAAAAACATTGCTGTGTTTACTACCATAATATCTTAAGTATATTGACACCTTAGTGAATGGTTGGTCCAACTGGACACCAGTCCTGGGCCACCCAAGGCCGACCGCGGTTGTTCACCTCACCGGAGAATGCGAAATGCTTGTGGTGGACAACCGGTCCTACTCAGCATCAGATCACTCAAACTGGACCTGAGCCCTGGCTAGTCTAATCTGAAAAATATTTTGAATCCTCGATGAGGCAATACAAAATATTTTTGCGAAAAGCGCGGGACTAATGACGGTTAACGATATTGAAATATGTTATCAACTATTTTTATAGATGTTGCAGACATTTTTTATCAGATTTGGATACGAACATTCTTATGTTATTTCAAGTTTTGTTAAGTTAACATTGCGTACGTAAGTATAATTGCGTGTAGTTTGAAAATTGTACGTTGAAAAACCTAGTTATCTATGTAAATAAAGCCCTGACTCTAAGAATCAAGGCAATTAAAGTACTTTGATACATAAGTCAATAAAAGATCAGAATACTGATGTAGTTCGTACATTCCAACGTGATGATTTATCTACTGCATTACTCATAGAGAATGTTTGCGAAAGTAACGGTCCAAGTTACGCCACTGGCACCAAGACAGGTTCAGCCGATCTAAAGGGCTTACCGAACAAGAAAACACTCACATTCATAAAAGTGTTTCTGCCGAGGATACTTAAAAGTACATAGGTTTAAATGCATACAAAGAGGTTGATGATTTGGGCTATTAGGGCTAGAAGAACTTAAAACAAGCCATAAACATTGACAATCGAAAAAAAGTATCCTCGGAATGCTTCTTCTGTGACTGACCCAGCTCCTTAATAGAAATAATCCAAACAAATAGGACCTAATTACTTGAAACTGAACTAAACAACATCAACAAGTAGCTAATGACCATAAATACTGTTCTGCTCATGATCATAGTAGGGCATAAATGTAATCTAACACTACCTTATTCCATTTTCTTGTATTGTATACCGATCTGTCTATTAATGGTCACTGGAGTATGAAGATTGATTATTGTAGCAGATATCGATTCCAGTATATGATTATTATGATAATGAGGTAGGAGAGTATAAACCGGGTCTAGGACATTTTGTTAATAGAAAATGATATCTACTGAGGTATTTTTTTCACATTGTTTTTGCATAAACATCCAATGAAGCATTTTGTATAACACTGAACTGGTCCTTATTGTCTGGTTCTTCATCCAAATCTTTACCCCCTATTTCACCCTTTCCAAGTTTTGTTTTTGCAATAATTGGAATATGGCCCTTTGCCCAAGGTTCAATCCATCTCCACGACTATAATTCATGAAAAATAGATAAGACAGAAGTGTGTGCCGAACGTCAGGCTACCGCACTTTGATTTTAAGACTACCTTTGTTCTCTGTGTCATACAAACTGTTTTTGAATTCTAGTGGGTAACCTAATGTGCCGCCGACCGTACAATGGCTAGCACATCGCACTATAGATCTTTATTGAAAAATCGCCCCTGTTACAAATAACACAAGGCACCGCAGTGTTTACTTGATGCGCTTTCGTCCGTTCAGTTCAAGTGTGTTATCATCAAATAGACTTGCAGAATCAATTACTTTAGCACTTAGGATTTATTACTCGCAATCAACAGGTCCTGACTAGTTTGCCGCGTTGACTGCAATTATAATGTTGAGGCAACAGTTTCCGTTCTCAAGAACGTGGATTGCAAACTTGCAGGTTGCAAGTCTGGTTTTAATGGGACGGATGGAACCTAAGATTATGATGTATCAGCTATACAGCCTAACTATTACCCTACACTGTGACAAGATCTAGCCATTATCGAGCTATCAGTAACTTATGTTCCCACGTCGATTGCGGGCAATTAAAGTTATACTTTACCTGTCTCTGGTAATGGTCTTTTAATCTGAAGTGTAGCTGGTAGAAATTATCCATGTAAGTAGGCTCACTAGTAAATACACATAGACGATCTATTTTAAAGTATATAGCTTTGTTTAAATGGACATGTATATTAAGTTACATGACTAAGGAGCCTGAGTCTCTGATGACCGTCTTAGAGTTATGATAAACCTGAGTTCTTAGTTGTTAATTTCTATTTAGTTTGCTCTTGTCGTGTTTGTTATCAAAAGTAAGCCAAATGTACAAATCAATATTTTCCTCCAAAAGTGTTGTCGCAAAATGTTTGTCTTGCTTGATATACCATTCTGTATGACCATGGAATACTAAATGCCTTGACCATGATACTACTAACTACCTAGATCCGACAAGTGAGTGCAGCATTAAACCGATTACCATCTAACCTTAGTCTGTAACCCTTGGCCAGGTAGGAAATTAATTTAACTATAGTATATCTTTTGTATTCGTATCAAATATTCAATGGTTTCAGCAGTTTTGATAACAGATCTGATACAATTTAAATAATGTGTAGGTGATCTGAATATAGTATCGCCCGGTAAAAAACCTAATGATGTCATTGAAGAATTCAATGAAAATTCCGACTTGAATGCGAACAAAGATGGTTTTTGTGTGTAGGCGAGTCCGCGGTGGTGGTCGGATTGGTCACCGTTCCCACTGGCACAGGTAGACGCGTTTGTTATGGTGGATATTTGACATTCCGAATGTCAAGTTTATGCTGTAGTTTATTTTTGTTAGTTGCCAAATATTTGTTTGGGCTTGCACTAAGGCTAGACTATTGTCTTCTTTGCTATATACTCTTAAATGTATTATTAGTATTCATTTTTTAGTAGTATTCATTTTTCAGTTGACGACCGTCTTGGTGTAGTCGTTCGCGCACCGGACTTCTAAACCAGGCGGTTGCGGGTTCGAATCCCGCAAGGGGCAAATGTTTGTGTGATGAGCACGAGCATTTGTATCTAAGTCATGGATGTTTATATGTATTTAAGTATTTCTATCCGTTATCCTAGTCACCATAGCACAAGCTTATGCTTAGTTTGGGGCTAGGTAATTGGTGTGTTTGTTGGAACAATTTATTTATTTATTTGTTCATTACCATTCAGGATCTTATAATTTTTAATTACTTTCTTGCCAGCTTGATGATAATAAAGCTAAATCCAGGACCGCGAGTGTTTTAGAGGCGTCTTAAAACCTTTCGTTCGGTTATTGAAATTGGACTAGCTTCACCATTCACAATTACAGGGTGTAAATGGTGGAGCTAATCTAATTTCGGTGATATCAAAAGTTTACTACACTAGTAGTACTCGTAAGTACTAGACAGTTATCTTAAAGATTTATGAATAAAATACAAACTATAAAAACTCCAAGAATTATTAACTACCATTAGAAAAACAGCCCCAACCTGAAGCCTTGACAAAGATGCATTGGTTTAAGCAAGAACCTAATGGACTGAGACACGCCTAACCTGAAGCGTCGTTATAATGTGAAATTATTATTTTTAACGTAATCACATTGTCTTTCAGTTCCCAACGCTTATAAATGTATAGAGGTAAGGACATCAAGCTTAACATTGCTGCATCTAATGCAGTTGTAATAAGGGCGCCTTTGCAACGCAAACGTGTAGTGTGGTGTGGCGAACATACTTGAGTAATCCTCCACATCAGCTCTCGTATTAACATTAAAAGCGTACTCATCTCGACTACATTAACATCATGTCAGATTACAGGTTTCAATTACCTCTATTAAGATTTTATTGGTGAGAGGTAAGCATCTCTATTATGCATTATAGCAGTCAGTGGCACAGATATCGGTACGCCGAAGTTAGGAGTAGTAAATGGTATATTATGTTTAGTGATATTTTATAAATGTTACCCATACCATTTAAATACCTTTCATGATTTATTAAATATTCTCACCAAAAATAAATATTTCAACAATTTTGGATCTAACGAGTGGGTGTACTTTAAATCAGTTGGATTCAGTGAAATAATTTTATTTTTTGTTACCGTATGGCCCCGTTGTCTTTTTTTAGTTTGATAGAGTCCAATTTATTTCAGTGTTCAAGTTATGACTTCTATAATGCATTGGAAAGTAGGCATCTAGCTACGTACCACAACCAGCATCAAAGGATGCAAAAGTAATAATAATCTTTATTTTTCTCAACACCTACAAAGACAATTGAATGAACGGGTAGGGCTTAATACTAAGGGCCAGTGTATGTGTGAGACTGGTAAAAGTAGACTATTGGAAAGTAGTCCACTTTTAATATCTTCCCCTTTATTCATTATAGTAACTATGTGTTCCATAGTGCATTTATCATAAAGATGCAATTCGCAACTTATATTAGGAATAAGGAGTACATTAAAAAAGATTTTAGTGGCGTCGTGACCTCTTTCTGGCTGGATTGAAACCCATTATTTTCGCATCCAAGAAAATCGTCTTTAGCAATTTTCACATCATTACATTTGCCGATCACTGTAGGTTTGTTCACATTGTCGGTAATAGTCTTTTTATTACATGTAATAGTAGGTATGAGTACACACGGCCGCACGTCAGACTACCCCACTTTGACCTTAAGACCATCTCTATTCCCTACGTAATAAAAGCTGTTTTATAAGTTTACATGGGTAACCTGACGTGCCGACTGTACATGCACGGTGAAAAGTTACATGAAACAGTAATGCGTATTTAATTAGGAAAACGTGCTTGGGTTGGGGTTAGCTTGGGTTTTACGTTAATGAAGCGGCAAGTGCTCGTATAGTTAAATGGATGGTTGTGAATAAAAGACAATAGGTTCACTTTTCACACTTTTATGAAAAAAGTAAAGTTTTTAATTTTTTGTTTATTTGATAATCTTCTCCCAAGGCGGTCAATTACTTAGTTTATTACTAAGCTTAATCATTATCTGCAACTGCCATTGATATAGATATTTGACAAACTATCAAAGTCTGAATTTTAAAATAATTAAGTCGTGCGAGCTTCTTATTGACCTTTATTTTCCGAAGCCTGCACTGTTTTGCACCCCTGTGCATGGGGATAAACCATACGCACGCGCTTTTAATACAGTAAATATAAGGTTTTCAAAATCAGCTGTTTTGGTATCCAAGGACGCCATTCTGTGTTTTACCGTTGCCTAGCACCTGCTTTCTAACAACCAATGAAATGCATCGGACTGGTTTGGGCTGTCTCGCGCATGCATCTTGGCGACCAATGATACCATCGGAGTGATCGGCTGCCTGGCAACGTCTTTGTGTTTTGACTTTACTGCTGTCAATTGTGTATTTTGTAATTTTTGTGTTTTGTACGTTTATTTTGTCTTTTTTTCCTCTTTTGTATGCTCTTTAAGGATTGTATATAGTAAGTATAACTAGTTTTTATAATCGTGTTTTGGCGCCTTTCATAATACTATGTCACAGTCTTCTGGCAGTGCTGGTGATGCTAATTTGGTACAATGCCCTCATTGCTCATTTCCGCGATTCTTTAGAGGTAATAGAGGTCTAAAAATTCACATTGGTAAATCCCATAAACCAATAGACAACGAAATTACCGCTTCTTCACAAGATTTATCAAATCAACCTCTTTGGCAATTACTCGGTAATCTCAAAAATTCACTACCCGTAATAAAAAGAATCCCACGAAGTGCTCGTCAACAAGTTGCTTCCTCTCTTTCTCAGTGCGTTGACCGTGTAATAAATGAAAATTCTACTGATAGCTGGTCAGATCTTTTAACGTTTGCTTACAGAATTTTAAGTGTCACCCAAACTCAAAACAACAGCATAGATAGATCCCTTACCCAAAAAATCAAAGAAAACTGCCGATCCATAAAACACTTTAATGATTTAATAATCCCTCCTTTTCGGTCTCAAAATTCTAATCATTCCTTGAAATTAATAGAATCAAAAATAAGCGATGGTGATCTTAGGGGTGCCTCTAACCTACTTTTTAGCAGTGATGTCATTGCTCCCTTCTGCAAGGAGACTTTTCTTGCTTTGGAAAATAAACACCCACCTTCAGCCACCTCTCTGCATCTACCTGTGCCTCCTGCTCCAAATGATTCGCATCTCTTGGTTAGAGAGGATGATGTTCTTGCAGCCATATTTTCATTTAAGAGTGGGTCTGCTAGTGGTTTAGATGGTTTGTCTCCACAACATCTCAAAGATTTGCTTTCACCCTCTGTAGGAGACACAGGTAGAACATTATTACAAAATTTAACCTTGCTTTTTAATTTAATGCTTGCGGGTAAGGTAAATGGGGAAATTACAAGCATTCTATACGGTGCCAACCTCGTGGCTCTTAAGAAAAAAGATGGCGGAATCCGTCCCATCGCAGTTGGGTCCAATTTTCGCCGGATAGTCTCTAAACTGTGCTGTAAATCTGTTAAAAATTATTTGTCTACCGAATTTCAGCCGATCCAGCTTGGTTTTGGCGTCAATGGCGGTTGCGAAGCAGCTGTCCATGCCGTTCGAACCTTTCTGAAGCAAGACGCAGGGGAAGTGGTTTTGAAGGTGGATGTAAAAAACGCTTTCAACTCGGTGGATAGAGGAGCAATGTTATCACAGATCCTTAATAGAGTTCCAGATATATATAAATATTTATGGCAATGCTACTCTCAGCCATCAAAGCTTCTTTACAAAAACAAGCTCCTCTCTTCATCGGCTGGCTGCCAGCAAGGCGATCCCCTTGGGCCCGCTATTTTTAGTTTAGTTATTCATCCCATTATTTCCTCTCTTACTTCTAAATTAAATATTTGGTATTTAGATGATGGTACCATTGGTGGTGATGTGTCAACTGTTCTCTCTGATTTAGAACAGCTTATTTTGAAATTCAAAGATATTGGCCTTAATCTAAATTTTTATAAGTGTGAGCTTTTTATTCCAGATTCGAAATTCTCTCATCTTGAGAAACAAAATTTAATTTTAGATTTTTCTACCCTTGCACCCAACATCAAAATTGAAAACAAATCATCCCTACGTCTCCTTGGTGCCCCAATTTTTGAGGAAGCTTTTTCTTTTTTCATACAAGAACAAATTACTAAATTTGAACAGTCATCTGAAAAACTCTTCCAAATGAATCCCCACATGGCTTTATTTATCATTAGATTTTGTACTTTTGCACCCAAGTTTACTTATTTCTTACGTTCTACTCATTTTTGGCTCTTTCCAAATTTACTAGACAATATAGACAACCTTTTGCAGGTAACTTTAGGCAAAATTCTAAATATAAAATTTTCGGGCCAGTCATGGACTCAAGCCACTCTCCCCATCCGTTTTGGTGGTCTTGGTACGAGAAAGGTGTCCAGTATCGCTCTACCAGCATTTCTTTCTTCCGCTCATGCTACGTCCAACCTCTTTATTGACATTCTGCGTCCTTCATTAGGAGCAGTGGAGTTGGCGTATCTGGCGGAGGCGAAAAGTGCATGGTCAATGGCGTGCCCTGGGACAGACCTCCCTTCGTTACCATCCTCCCAACGGATGTGGGATGAGCCTCTCTGCTTGAGTGTTCAGAGGGAGCTTTTGGCTCACTCTGAGAACAGAACAGAGCGTGCTCGCTTGCTGGCAGCTTTTCGGATAGAGTCTGGCTATTGGTTACAGGCACGACCTGCAGCTAATATTGGGACTCTCTTCGATAGGGTTACTCTTTCCATTGCTGTGAGTTTAAGAATTGGCGCCAACACAAATCAGCCCCATCGCTGCCGATGCGGAGATCTTGTAAATGAATTGGGGCATCATGGTCTTTCTTGCCTATTTAGCGCTGGCAGGGTCTCCCGCCACACGAGCATCAATGACGTCATCCGCAGAGCTCTTGTCGCCTCCAATGTGCCGGCTGTGCTAGAGCCACCTGGCATTTTTCGTGATGACGGCAAGAGACCTGACGGCATGACGCTCATTCCCTGGAAGCGGGGACTTTCCCTTGTATGGGATGCCACATGCGTGGATACGCTCGCGCCGTCCCATGTAAGTGGTACTTCTTCCGCTGCTGGCGCGGCGGCAGGCTCTGCAGAATCCTTAAAAAGGCGCAAATATGCAGCCCTCAATGATAGCTACATATTTGTGCCTTTTGGCGTAGAGACCATGGGCTCTTGGGGTCCCTGTGCCCTTAGTTTTTACAAAGATCTCTGCAAAAGGCTAACTGATTCTACTGGTGATCAAAAGGCTGGCAGCTACCTTGGGCAAAGAATCAGTATTGCTATCCAGAGGGGCAATGCTGCCAGCCTTTTGGGCACCATTCCTTTCGGCACTGCTGGGGCTGATGCTTTTTATATTTTGTAAATATATATATATTTTTACATTACTTTTAGTTAAGTTTTAGGTTATTGTATTAGTTTTAATATTTGTATAGTAATCATAATTAATTATTTTTAAACATAGCATAGGTAATATTCTGTTTTGACAAACTATAAATTACGATTCATCAGTTTGTAATTACATAATATTTAATGCCGTTATTCAATATACGTTTATGTAACTGTTTGTCTATCTGACAGGCTCAGCTGATTGTATGTCAGCGCCAATCTCGGTACGATGAGATTGAATGTCACGACTCACTGTCGAATTAGGTGAATGTTTTATGTTTGTTACAGCTAATGACATAAGAATAACGAATACATATGCTAGCAGGCTTCCTAACTCGATTTCTTTCAAATCGCAATATTTATAGCTTCCAGGGAAGCAATATTTTAAGAAAAGCTGTCAAACTGGCGTCTAGAAAGCAGTGATAGCTTTTAATATTGAAGAAATGACATTTTATACATAATTACTTTGACGACTGTCATGGTTTGTGCTCAGGACCACAAAACAAGAGGTTTCGGGTTCAAAGGGATGTTTGTTTGATGAGCATGAGTTTTCGTTACTAGTCATGGACGGGTAAACATGTTAAAGTATGTCTATTCGTTATCCTAGCCGCCATAGCACAAGCGTATGCTTAGTTTTGGGCTAAATATGGTGTATTTGGTAAAACAATTAATTTATGCTTTGAAATTGCAATCGTTATCACGATAGCGTTTAAATTAGTCGGTAGATCTGCAGGTGTAGGTTTTTTTTTGTAAAATCGACCATTTCTTCCATTACTAAGCATGCATGTACACGAAAATTGTTAAAAATTTATTTTTTATTTTTTATTTGTATTACAAAATCAACAGCTCTTAATATGATAACATAAAATACAGACATGTAAGACTTACAGCCAATGACGGATTTACATTTTATATACTATATTTTAAGTAAGGGTCTAAATATTATTCTAGAGTAAAGAAGTACCTAATATATTGATGTATCATCCATTATAAAATATTTATTGGTTCATTTTACACCTCATCGGGTTATTTAGTTTAAATGTAATTTAACGTAGTTTCCAACCATGAGCGCATTGCATGCGCTATTGCGTTTTTAAACTAGTACGAGGGGCGTTCAATGTATTCTCGGTATCGGGGTAATTTGCTAATAACGTGGGTAATCTAATTATCTTATTTGTTAATGACACTATCTGAGGGTATAAATAAAAAAAATCATTTAATTACGATCATTACTTTTCTATTTATTGTCAGTGAAAGACGACCAGAAGGTCTGACGTCACAATGATAAAGAAAATCGAGCATCGCGCTGTTATAAAATTCCTCACTAAGCAGGGAAAAAGCCAAAAAATCATTCACGAAGAGATGGTCGCTGTTTACCAAGACTCTGCCCCGTCGTTATCAACCGTTCAAAAGTGGTCAAGTGAATTCAAAAGAGGCAGAGAAAGCATTGAAGACGACCCTCGCTCGGGCGGGCCCGTGAGCGTCACCACTGAAGAAAATGTGAAAAAAGTGGAAAAACTTGTACTTGAAGATGCTAGAATAAAAATCAAGATGTTAGCAGAGATAACAAACCTATCCGTGGGTACCATACATGCTATCCTGCATGACCATCTTAACCTCTCAAAGGTCAGTGCAAGATGGGTGCCGCGAATGCTGACCGCACCTCAGAAACAAGTTCGTGTCGAGTGCTGCAAGGAATTTTTAGAGCTCTGTGGAGAAGATTCAACGAGTATTTTCAAACGACTTGTTACTGGAGATGAGACGTGGGTTCATCACTATGACCCTGAGAGTAAACAGGAGTCCATGCAGTGGGTAAAAAAGGGTGCAGAGCCCCCAAAGAAGTTTAAAGTCACCCCATCCGCCGGAAAAATAATGGCTACGGTTTTTTGGGATTCCAAAGGTATTTTATTGATAGAATACACTAAAAAGGATGTAAGCATCACAGCAGCATCATACGCAATCACACTGCGTAATTTAAAAGGAGCAATCAAAGAAAAAAGGCGAGGAAAACTCACAGCGGAGGTGTTGTTGCTCCACGACAACGCGCCGGTTCACACGGCCCGCGTGGCGAAGGCTGCTGCGCGAGACTGCGGCTTCGAAGAAATTAATCATCCTCCGTACAGTCCAGACTTGGCCCCCAGTGATTATCACCTATTCCCAAATTTGAAAAAAGACCTTCGTGGAAAGCGATTTTCCGACGATGAGGAACTGAAGACAGCAATTAATGCCCATTTTGAGGAGAAGTCAGAAGAATATTTTTAGAAGGTTTAGAGAAACTTATTTATCGTTCTAATAAGTGTATTGAGGTTCTAGGGGATTACATTGAAAAATAGGTTTTTTTCCAAATTTTCTGAGTTTTCTTTCATGCCCATACCGAGAATACATTGAACGCCCCTCGTAGTAGCCGTATCCCCTAAATCCAATTAGCTTGTTGACGTCATGGGCTATGTGCTGACACTATTAGAAATATATTAACTACGTCATCAACCGTCTTAAGAAACTAACGACACAATGACGTAATTTAATATTGCATTGGTTACGACAGTTTATATTTTCACACTTGAAATGGCTATTTACACTCATATACATTTTTACATATTGACATTATACATACCGTACGCCAAGTAGTTCACCCATATCGCCAAAAATTATGCCTTTCATACTATTTCAATAAATTGGAACAATGAAAGCAATTGCGTTACAAATTGCATTAGTTTTGATGTTAAATTGTCCACGGAAAAGCAACGAACAAATTAAAACAAAATTTTTGCTTGACGAGCTCGGTTTTTCAAGGCAAGATAACGTTTAAAGAACGACATAAAAACAAACAGACTAAAGAAATACATTTGCCAAATGATTATCAGTTGGCGCGAAAGGACCGTAAAAAGTTACTGCAAGCTTTCGTTCGGTTGCCAAAATGAAACGAGACATTTTATACCCTATCCTATTTTCTGATAAAACGCTTTCCACTGTGAAAATAAATCTCTCAAGGATAATTCGATCTTAACTAAATAGAACAACATGAATGTTTGTTGTGTAAATCAGTTTTTAAATAAAAGAATTGCGGTACTGCAGCACTGCTTCTCACAGTGAGAAATATTTATCAAGAAACTTTAAACAAATTAGAAATTTGGGAAAACACAATATTTTTAACAAAACTTCAGTATATTTTATGAATATTAAGGAGAATAAGAATAGTTTTCGAAAACTTGAAACCATCGTAAGTGTTTCAAACGAGTGCCAATATTTTATGCATGGGCGTGGAAACTAACTTCTCCAAAATGGGTTTAATGTCAAAGTATCAGAAACTAAATATCTTTATCGCGTTGAAGACAAGTTCAAACGGTTTGCCCAAAGGCTGTAAGGTCGTGTTACGGATTTAGGGCGACGACCACAAGTGCTTAGTATAAATGTGGGTCGTCTATGGTTAGATTGACATTGGGGTTCAATCGTGTGTCCCGTCAGTCTAAACGGGATACCAGACTGCTGGATCATAGCCAAGTGGACCGGTGTGACTGGCGTGACCAGGATTTTGAGCGAGAGTTCAGGAAACTTTGCTCATCTGTCTACGAAGTTTGTAACGAATGTGCCTGACTTGCTTCGAGTTTTTGTTAAGCAGTATCTGCTAGCGTTTTAAATATGAAGAAAAATATTTTTGCTTACTCAAAAAACAATTTTGTTGAAAATACTTTTATAAATAACTAGTGGATCCCCGCGACTTCGCCTGCAAGAGTTGGATTTTCCATATAAACTTTCATCCCCCATTTCACCCCCTAAATGTTTTTATATCGCAACAAAACGTAGCCTTTGTCCTTTCCAGGGTCTCGAACTAGTTCCATACCTAATTTCATCTCAATCGGTTCAGTGGTATAAGCGTCAAGACGTAACAGACAGACAGACAGACACACTTTCGCATTTATAATACTAGTATGGAGTATGGATTTATGTTTTGTGGCCTGCTATGCAAATACAAGTTCAATTCTTAAGATATTTAATTTACAATACTCTCTTTCTGATGCAGTCAAATCAAGGAAATATATCTATTTCCTAGATTTGACTGCATCAGAAAGAGAGTATTGCAAATTAATGTATTGATGGCAGATACATTTAACTCATAAATATCCATTAGTAATAATAACCCACTAACTGCCTCGAGGTCAGTTGCAAAGATTTCATTGGCAAATAAAATCTCTGTCTCGCTGTTTGAATTAATTATTGTCATACTAGTTAACAGCTTCATAAGATTGAGTACGCCGCAACGCATGCGATATTGGCGCATTATTTATATCGACTCAGACTAAACAGAAAGTCTCGGTGCTGATTGCGGGAAAAGTTATTTTGGGGATGAGATTTTTTCTGCAGTTGATTTTTTTGAAAATGGCCTCTGTGTAATATATCATTTCTGAATTTAAGTCACTGACCTTAATTTGGGATGTCTTATTACATATATACTCGTATATTCAAGGCAAGTATTTTTTATAGAGTGCAATTTCCGCTAATGAATTTTACAGCTTTTTTCTTGGTTCTTATTTTTGGTTAGTAATTCGGGTTTCTGAAAAAAAAATCTATTTTTCATTTAGAATAACGGTTCCATTTTGGTCACTGCAACTCCTTAATGACACAAGAAGGTATAATGATACATACAGAAATATGAACCCATGTCAAGTAATGAAATTGAATGCTAATTCTTTCTTCGATAATTTTCTTAGGCACAGGAAGGACTTAAGAGTTCTCAGTAACATTTGCATCGTATTGCATTGACTATAGGTAGTGGTATAGAGATTAGTTCACATCCGTTGGCGCGCGTGCGAGGGTTGGCGATTGCTGATAATATGCTCTAATAAAAAACTCAAGTGTTGTGAATTTAATTACAAACTTATTTCAAGTAGGTGATAATGAGGGTGTGAGAAAGGTTAACAAAGAATGTGCGTCTTTACGGAGATTGTACACGTTAATATAGTTCAAGTATGTTTTTTATTTATTTGTGCTCCAAGTGTAACCAAAACAACCTACTTAGTTGTTTTTCTTACAAAATTATTTACAAAGCGAGGTTGAAAGTTCCGAATTAAAAAAATAAACAACAAATAAACTTGGTAAAGATTATAAATTACAGAACATCACTTGTTGCTTTACGACAACTAATTTATTTTAACGACTTTTGTAAGCTTGTAAGCTGATTCCCGCTCCTCTAACTTTATTCTAAAATTGAAGCTTGACAAATAACGGTATATTCCCTAAAGTGCCTATTTACCTACTTAGCGTTTGTGTCATAAAAACAGCTTTTGACTTTGAATTCAAAGACTGAACGAAATTGTAAATGCTGTTTGTTGTGCCATGCAAGGTAAATGTTTGAGTTTCATATACCTAGATTTTATTCTACATGAATAGATTTCTAGGCTATTTAATTAGTCTTGGATTACACCTGTAAATTTCGAATGAATCGTTTTTCTTTTCAAGTAAAAGGACGAAGCACGCTTTAAGGGTTTCTCACGGTCTATTGCAATACTTTATTTTTAACTACGTGGAAAGTTTTGAGAATGGCTATTCGCGTGTCAACAATCTCACAGCATATCAACTTTATAATGTATGGGGCTGAAACATGTACCCGGTTTCTTTCAGTTTTTATGACGTTTGAAATATTGTAGTGTTTTGGTATTACACTAAATTAATATTTAAACACGTAAATATTAAGAAGCCAAAGAAACTTTACACTACTGGAACAATTAAATGAAATACTATACATATAAGCGTTAAAGTTGTACTAAACAACGAAAGGAGGATTATAGCCATCACGATAAATAATACGGTTACTCCACGAGGAGGCTTATGAAGCGTTACGTGACAGTGCGCAATGGAGTCGTTCTGGCTTCTCCACACACGCACCTTATCGCACAACGACGATAAACCGTCTTCGATTAAGCAACTCCAATCCAATTGTTTTGGTCTATATGTTATCGAGCACGCAAACATAGTCTTGAAAATAATGCCTTTATCTAATAGAACCTAATAAACTTGACTTATTTTAGCTTTATCGTTGTTGCAGGCTTGACCCACCAGTCGTTCAGTCACAATACCCGATGGAGAACAAGAAAGTGGCACCGGCGACCCAGCAGCCCCTCACACAACAACATCTCATGGCTCATCATGTCCATCCAGACCAGATATACGCCGCTCAGAACACTCAGCTCGCCGCGCACCTCACATCTGCGCAGGCCGGACAGATCCAGCCAAATGGCGTCATGCATCAACTCCTACAGAGCCAATACCATTCAAACATGAATGCGCGGTCGCCGCTTCTCGAAAACAGACATGAATTGTACGGAACGGGCCACAATCACGACTACGCGAGGCATTATGGGGCTAACGACAATTACAACTATCCACAATCGCCACCCAGAATGGAACGCAACGACGTACACACAGACCACAATGTCAATCACGAACTATTACAAAACATCCCAAAAGGATACAACGCAGAAGTGTATCAAGACTATTTGAAACGTAACCCACCGAGAGATACCAATCAAATATACCAAAATCATCAACCTGCATATAGACCTAATGTAAACCAGTATGGATCGAAGCCGTATTTGCCATATTCTAGTAGGATAGGACCTCAGAGTAACACGGAGTTGTTACGAAGACAGTATAATGAGATTCAGCAAATGAAGTTACAGCAGCAACTCCATTATCAGAACCAGGCGCAAATGCAACAACAGCAAAAGTTTGCGGAGCGGCAGCTGCTTCTCCAGCAGATACATGGTGTACAACCACCGCCCAATTTGCAAAATAGTATATACTCCGACGGTTCGTATAGAGACTTAGATGGATACGGTAGCAAAAACGATTTCAAAGAATATAGCAGCCCTGACCTGCAGAAAGACTTAGACAGGTATGCGAAAAATAATGAGTACAGAGACATCGAACAACAGAATAGGCATTTCGCGGAATCTCAGTGGCAGTCAAACCTACAGTCTGAATTTAGAGAAATTGAAAGACAACGACGACAGTCCGAAGGAGATAAAAGCAAAAGTCAGTCTCCGCCGTCGGATTTGAATAACCAAGGGCAAAAGAATAATGTTGGCGTTATTTCTCCCATGAAGTCAAGTGAATCGAGTACACCAAGTATCAAATCACCTTCTTCTGACAGTCGAAGAAGTAGTGGAGGAAATCAGGCTCTACGATCACCTGTAGCTCAGAGAATACCTGCAGCGCCAGTCACCATGTCCGGTATTCTCTACAAGCAAGGTTCAGATGGTTTGAAAGTCTGGAGGAAAAGATGGTTCGTGTTGTCGGAGTATTGCTTATTTTATTACAAAAGTAAGTAAAATGTACCAATTTATAATTTGACTTTAGAAACTTGAGTAAGCAAACTAAAGTATTTAGTAATGATTGATTATGTTTTAATACTTTTTAAATAATTGTTTCGAAGGTGGTTTTTAGCAAAATGCTGTAAATGATATTATAATTTTATCAAATGTTTTTTTTTTTTTAACCGGTGACAAAAACTGTCTTTTTCATTATAAATACTATACTCAACTAATTACTTTTACGCTACCATTTCAAGGTACTTGGACGAACTAATCATTCATCCAGGAAACCTAAATAATAGCAAAGCATAATTAAAATAGATGATTTTAACTTTTTCAGGTCAAGACGAGGAAAAACTTTTAGGTTCGGTGCTTCTGCCGTCTTATAAAGTGTCTGCTTGCACAGCCGAGGATAAAGTTTTAAGGAAATTTGCCTTCAAATTGGAGCATGCGAACATGCGGACTTATGTGTTAGCTGCACCGGACCAAGAGTCCATGTTGAAATGGGTCAAAGCGTTGACCATGGCTGCCCTTATGCAAAGTCCTAAGTAAGTTAAACTTTTTACTCGCTTACCATGGTATATTAAAGTTGATGCTTATTTAAAGTTGTTAATAGTACCGATTTAGACCCATAATAATCTTTTAACTGTCTTTTTTCAGCGAACAACCACAAAAGCAAAGTAACCGCACAGCCGCGAGGACAGAGGTGGGTATTATTTTGTGCAGGGACGTGTACACTGCAGGTGATCGACAATTAGTGCGCCAGAGCGGAACCAAGGACAGCGATTACACAGTCGTTATAACTGTGCATAATACCTAGTCTGAATGTCGTCGCAAATTGATAGTGTCATTAACGTCCATATACGTCTGCGACATGCATGTCTATGATGATCGATTTTATTGTTAACTTGTTAACTTAATAAGCTAATTGACTCTTTGGTGATTTCAGGAAGGAGATGATATTCCTACTTATGCTAATGCTCCACCTAAACCGAGACGATCCAATGAAGGATATAACTCACCCAGCCCTGACATGTAAGATCTAATCTTGTTTGTTTTTGTGTTTGTAAATAACTGTTCTCATTTATCCGACTAATCCATATAAACTAATTCGCAACATTACAGGTATGATCCAAATTACGATCTTCTCAAAAAACCAGCTTCATCACACTACAGTCAGGGCGCTAACCACACTCGTTACCAAGAGCACACGAACTATGGAAGCAGTCCTAACCAAGAGAGCACATACACTCTTAGTCCGCAATCACCTACCCATCAGCAACAGCCCCCGTACCAAGCAAAACGTCCCTATGACTCGCATAATCTTTCTCTCCCTTTGACTAACTCGGCGAACGATAGACACGATAACATTCAGTCAAACACGTCGAACATGTACATGTCTAATCCACAGTCACCTTACTTTAATAATAGGGTCAGAAACCAGCAACCGCAGCAAGTGCCTCAAGAAAACAAACAAGACCAGATATACGATCGACAACCACAACGCAATCCTTTTCTTCAGGACAACACGCCACAAATTGAAGCACCGCCTAAAGAAAATGAAGTTCAAATAAAAAAAAATCGAATGAATATCGAACAAGATAGAGTGCAGCAAAACTATAACGATGCTTACGGCGAAACTCGTTCAAATCAGAAGACCAATGCAGAAATGAATCCATTTAACAGAGAAGTTTACGGAGAGATAAATTCAAGACCGAACAAAGTTCCTGCTGGAATGAACGAACGGCTGTTGATAGAAAGGAGAACACCTGATGCTTATGGCAGGTCAAATACTGCTATGGCTGCTTTTAACAAATCAGGTCCAAAAGGTAGTGATTACGAAGACGTTTATGGGACTTATGCAATTGAAAACGAGTATGGTAAAACTTATGCTAAGTCACCAAATACAAATCAATCTAACCAACAACAACCAACAGAATATGACACAACCTATGTAAGTATTGTAGACTCAGTTATTTATTACGTAAATATATTTAAAAAAAATCGGTTATTAATTATTATCATTGCTTATTGTATATTAAATCATCCATGATTATTGTCTTAATAAATAGATTATATTTAATAATTTATTATTAACTTTTTCAGACTCAGGAAAAAACATTTAGTGGCCCAGCAGTTTTGCGCCGAAAGAAAATGCAGTCTAGTGGAATTCAACCTCCGATGCCAAGACCTCACAGTGCAGATTTCTTGGAATACGAGTCCAAGAATGAAATGTTGAATAAAACTATGCCAACTCGTACCACGTGCGACCCGCCAAAGCAACCGCAACGACCTAAATCTAGTCTCGATATAAACTCTTACTACGACCCTAGTTCAGACAGATATTATTCTGAAGAGAGCTATGCGGAGAAAATGCGCCAGTCCGCACAGTATTTGCAACATGGAATGGGTCCGCGAAATATTCAGATACCATTAGCAAAGTATGCTAGTGGTTTAGCGGAGAAGCAATTAAGCTCTGCATATTCACAAATCACTAATAACAACTATGAACCGGAGTTCAGTGCCAACAAGGCACCGCGTGAAAACGCTAGCCTTAGTTCAAAATATGGAGATTTAGAGGGGCTTAATTCTAATTGGACGTTGAAGGAGAAAAACCTTGAAAATCAAAAGGAATATTTATACAGAAGTGGAAGTGTGATGAGCGATGGTTCCAATGTTAGTGCTTATACTAAAGATATGAATAGGTTTGATCAAAGTGCAGATAGTTTTATGCGTTCAGCTAGTGCACGACTACCATCTACAGGAAATGAAAAAGAAGGCGAAAAGAAAGTTCAACAGGTAATACAAATTAACCTTACAACCGCGAATTATATTGCGTGTGTTTATACTACAGTTTAATTCTGATATTTGTTCGCAGAGGGAGGAATCTATGAAAAGATTGCTTGAATGGAAACAAAGGATGCTCCAGTCTCCTTTGACTAGGAAAAGCACACCAGCTGCGATATCTCTGGCTCGTTCTCTCAACCAAAGTCGGCAGTCCTTAAGGTCTGACCAGTACAAATCGAAGACTTACACGAATGCTTCATATAACAGCTACTCTTCTGATGATGAAGGTTTGTTTCCACCTTATAATTTGTTTCATAAAATCATTGTATATTTTCATGGCATGAATTGTTGAAGTTCGATAGATACCCAATTTAGAACGAAGCAGATTCAAGCATGTCAAAAAGATTTTTATTATGCATGAAGAAAAAGATTGTAATATACTATTTTGAACTTTTAGTTCCAAAAAAACAACCTGTTGGTAAATCTGGTCCCTAGTAGGGTAACGCGTTCTTTTGATCATTGACTTAATAATCCTTATTTTACCTTTTAAATTTTATGTTTATAACTTTTTTTACGTGTACAATATGGCCTTTACAACTTCCCCGACGATGTTTGTATCTATTATGCAGTATTCATATTATAACTTTAATCTTTGTATTTATATTTTAAGTAGCCATTATTAGTCGTAATGTTAAAACATTTGCTTAGGTCCAAAATATTATATTATCATAACATTAATATTTTATGGTACATAATATGTTATTATTTATTGTTATTTTTATAACAAACAAACCGTCCTGCAGTAGCAATATAATGACTTCGCTTTGCGGAAAGGTACCTTCCTGCCTGCGGGGACATGTGCCACTAACAAAATATTCTATTGGTTTACTAAGGTGGTGGTTAAAGATTACGGGTCCTGCTGGTATTGAGTAGAATGCACATATCTAACACTGAAGCCGAACACACATACTAACCAATTCAAATATGTATAACAAATAAAACAAAAATAACTACTTAATCACAAGCAAGCGTAGTAATTTCGGTTTCACTTTTGCACCTCAGAGGAAACATCGGGCACTGAACTGCGAAACCCAAGAGATATACAGGCAGGAAGGTCCCATAAAGTGAATTTAACAAGTCCTATCATTATGTCACCTATACCCCCGCACGCACCTTGTATTAGTAATGTAGATAGAAACGTAAACGAGGTTAAGTCAAACACAAAAGATACAGAAATTACTGAAAATACTTACGAAAACATACTTTGCACTCTATCTGTTCCCAAAATAGACGTCGAAAACGAAGAACATATTTACGAACAACATGAAGCAGAAAATGTAGAATGTAAAAATAAGCCCGAAGTTGAAGCTAATCCTAGTGGATATGAAACCCATGAAAGTGAAGCCGAATCTGAAACGCAGATGGAGTACACGGACAATGACTTGGACGAAGTTTTATCTGAATCAGATTCAGAAACACCAGACGTTCAAGCTGCCGACCCGAAAATAGATGGCAGTAGCTCAGACTTAGAACCAAATTTAAATCCCAATGAGAACAATTGTAATTCAGAAACACCCCCCATCACTACTGCATGCGAAGACCATTACTTGCCGATGAGTCCACGAAAAACTTCGGCAGCTGAGATAGCCCATCAAATGATTCTTGAAAATTTAAGTGTGTTTGACGCAGCGCTACCAGTCACCTGCGAGGATAACCCATACGTTGAAATGAATTTAGGTAACGAAGAAGAAGATACACAAACATATGAAATAGTTTGTGTCAATGGTGGCAAGGTAGAACCAGTTTATATGGAATTAAATAATGTGACTAACAGTGATAGTAAAGAATCTTCTACAAATAATTTAACATTAGATACTGCGTCAAATTTCGCAGATACTAAAGAACACACCTTAAAGCGAGCTTCTAAACCCGATAAAGGAAATAAGGAAAAATCTGATTGTTCAGATGCTGACGACGAAGCATCTAAAGATATATCACTTGATACTCCTTTTAGCAGATTTAGTATATCGGATACATTTAGACCAGCCTCGTATTATTTAGGTGGAAGTAGAAATATTTTAACTAGACAAGATAGTTCTGATAGTGAAATACTGTCTCCACCACCTATTCCAAATTCTACACCTCCGTGTGATGACTTATCAGATGATGCACTTTCTAAGTACATTTTAGAGAAGCTAGATAAATCGGATATGTCCAGTGACAACTCTATTCTCAAAATGTTAACTAGCGAGAACCAAAAAATGAATACAGTGAAAAGGAAAACGACATCTCTAATGATTTATGGGAGTCGGACATCTATACACGATACTCTTACAAGAGGAGAGAAAATACGCAATAGTAGGGCAAGTCTGACAAATGATAGAAATAAGGTTAGTGAAACGTCTTCAAAATTACTGAGCAATTCGATTTTGGAACATTATAATTCTAGCAGTATCGAAACTGATTCCTTGAGAAGTTATAATGCTGATAAAGCATCATCTCGACTGTCACTAGAATCTGATGTAAGCAGTAAGTTTGAAATGGCCCCATCAAATATCTCATCAGAAGTCACTAGTTTAAATGATAGTGAAACCATTGACATTGATTTGAGACACCCGTTTGAATACCGTGATCCAGAAATGATACTTAAGAGAAGGCCCCTGTCAGATGAGTCCTTGTTTGAATTGTCTGAAACTGAAGCACCTACTCAAAATGAAACAAGTAATAATATAGACTTAGATAGATTTTTAGATAATTTACAACCTGGAACTAGCGATGCAAGTAATAATATTTTAGAAAATTCATTATTTAATATTTCTGCTTGTGAAACTAATAATTCATCAAAAGATAATCTGTTTCATGCGGCCCATCTTCCCTCAGCTCCTTCACATATGAGGTGCTCTAGTACTCCAGTGAATCACGGTAGTAAAATTGACGTTTCCGTCAGTAGACATTCAATCGGAGCTCAGTATAGGACGTTGACAGAGCAAATATCAGGATACATTGGATCACAAAGTTCATGTAGCTCGACAGGAATGCCAAAATCACCTATGTCATACTATTGCAAAAGTTTCGACGAGGAAAATATGTTGAGTAAAAACTTGAATAACGATACATTAGCTGATAAAATTAAAGAGTTTGAGAATGAGAAGTTAACACTTAAAGCCGGTAATGAGACCAATGCTTCTTCTACTACCACAGGCTTCCATAGTAGAGAAAGTTCGACTGAACATAGTGCACCATATTATTATTCAGATCTTTCTTCACAAGAGCATATTAATGTACTACCAACATCTCACTACCTTAAGAATACTAACTTGCACCGCAAGTTAAATAACCAGCGACGTAGAGGGCCATTACACAAGAAAAATGAAATATCCCACATCCACAATCCTATACGCAACAACCAAGTGCTTATGTCCGATCGACCATTTGAACTAGCTGCTTCAGCGCGCAGTTTTTCTGTAGAGTTTTTGAGTGCTGCAGATAAAGATCCCGAAATAGACATGAAAAATATTTACGAATCATCTGGTGGCAGAAATTCAAAAATACCTGAGTCAATGAGTTTGATTTCTGGACTTGGTTGTAAAAAAAATTCAGGAGTCGGTAGTACTGTCGAATCGTCTTCACCGGATTCAACTGTGATAAATCGTAGTAGTCTTAATTCAAGCTCTTTACTGAAAATGTCTACTGCTAGTATGTCATCGCATTGCAGTGGTAACTCTTCGAATACTGTTTATTATGATGCTGAAGCAGAGGCAAGTGCCTATGAAAATGTTTTGTGTCAAGGAGAAAAACATTGGGATGAAGATTCCTTATGGAGAGATAATTTAAGAAGGGTATCGCATAGGCACGCTAGATCTATGGATGATCTAGATGATTGTAGACACACGCCTGTGGAACCATCTATGAGTCGCGCTAGTATTGACGCCAGTGGAATGAACAGCATAAAAAGAGTCAAGAAAGAGTATAAAAATAAGCCATGTCGAAACGTGACTTACGTTAATTGTGACATCCAAAGTCAAGTTATGCGACGCAGGGAAAACAGTTCTAGTTTTCATAACATTTACATAGAAGAGGAAGAAAAGGTGGATGATAACGATGTTTATGTCAGTCTTGCTGAAAATGCTGAGACGTCGTTAGAGCAGTCAGATGAAGGTGTTTATGAGCAATTAGCTGTAGATACATTAAGTAATTCTCTAGTCAATGTAAAGTCTGAACGGAAACGGGATTCTCAAGAAAGGAACAAGAAGAGGTTTGAAATAGATAGGGAAAAGCTTAGGCAGTGGGATTTAATGTCAAGTGGTTTGATGAAGAGTGGGGTAGGGAGCGTGCGGGGTGCGGGTGTCGGTTTGGGCGTGGGCGATGCTCTCAGTAACACGGACAACGGGACTGACAGTGCAAGCAATGAAGGTATCCTCTAACACTCTCAGGTCCTGTAAGGTACACTATGTAAGTTCTATTTCTTTTTCAATATTCAGCAAAGCAAAGTCATTTTATTGTGTAAATAGCCATCGGAGTATTACCACAAACTATTTTGGTTTTGTTCGGTTTAAACACGATAAGGTGTATAGCAAATTGCAAGCATGCTGTTTAACCTGAATTACGTGTAAATATCAAAAGAACTGTTTTTCTTTTTTTATTTTTATCTACTAATCGCACACTTTATCATGTTTATACCATATTTTTTGTATAATGTGTCTGGATATAGGAACAGGTAATTCAATTCAATTTCGTCCTTTTTTTAGCTTCTATGACAATGTCAGGCAAAAATATAGATCCAGGCTCAAATAATAATATAGTTAATCAGCAAGCATTGTCAAAGAAAGCTTTTCTCGGAAGTAACACATCAATAGGAAGGACTAATAGAGACGCTAATATACCAGTACGTGCTGTAAGCCCCAGAGTTAGATGGGTGGAGGAAAAACCAATTAATGACACTTATGGATCACAACAGATGTCCAATTCACAACAAAATGTGAGTATTAGCAAAATTATTTTTCTTGAAGGGTTTTCAAGTCACTAGGTTCTTTAACAATTTTTTTTTCATAAATTTTCAGCTACATACGCTTACGCCTCAAGAGGATTCTTGGGCTACAGCTCGATCTCCATCCAGAGCTTCTCAACAACCTATAAGAGCCGTTAGCCCTCGAGTTCGAAGGAACACAGAAAATGACGATTTGGTATGCACATTCTTTAAATATGTTACGTTTATTTAAATTTTGTCTCATTTTGTATTTTGCTTAACATTTGTGTTGCATTCATTTCTGTCATTATTAGCAAAGGGATAGTCGGCGTCACAATGACCATTTGGGTGAGGTCCCAACAGCTGGTGAGCTGTTGGGTCGGACTCACGAAGAGCTGGTGCTTCTCCTTATCCAGTTGAGACGACGTCATGCAGCAACCCATCGTGCTATCGAACAGTGCCGTGCCCAGATCTGTAGCATAGAGGTGTTTTATCATTTTGTTTTGTTTTTCTTTTTTTATCTTTTTGTTTATTTGTTATACTCTGGTGTCGGACTTTCATCTTACTCTACCGTTTCTAATTAAATGATTACTAAATCACACTGCTAATGTCACTCAAATGCCTATTAATTTTTAACGATCTTCTTGTAAATTACAGGACAGCCTAAGTTCTCTCAAAGCCATGGAAAGAGAAGAAAACTTGCAACGACTGGAACATCTACGAATGCAATTAATGGAACTGGAACACCAGTACGAAAAGAGCAAGCCTCTGGTTCAGTTAGTGGATAACATGGTGAAGCTAGGGTCTTTGTACAATAGGCCTGGTTCTACAGTGGAAAGGTTGGAGAGGAACCAGAGGTTACGGCAGAAGGTCCTCGCTGAACACGCATTGGAGCAACAACGGTAAGTGATGGTACAGTAAAAGAAAAAAATACGTTGACGCAGTGTGTGGTGGTTGAAGAAATTAAAAGGGTGAAAAAAAATTAAAGAGATTTGAAATCTAGTTCTTGAATTGCTTGTTTTCCTAAATTGCGTTGGTCTTTTAGGCATAACTTAAACAGTATACTCGTGAGTATGATTGCTAGTTATTGCTTGATGTTCCTGATGACAGTTGGTTGGAAAGCGCCGCAGCAGGGAAGCCATTAGAGACAGAAGCAGCAAGAGCAAGAGTGGCAGAACTTTGGGCACTGGAGCAAGAACTAGCGGATGAGGCGGCGATACTGCAGGGCTTGAAGACTGACAAGGACGCTATAGAGTCATTATTGACGGGTGAGGGCGTTGTACTTTAGAGAGCTTATTATTATAATAATAATAATAAATAACAATTAAATTGTTTCAACAATATTACCTAGCCCTAAAATAAGCGTGAGCTGGTGCTAAAAATAATTATGTTAGAAATAACGACAAACGAATAAGGCAGGTAAGTAGGTATGCAAGCCAAATAAGCTTGGAGCATTATAAACAAGTATCATTATATATGATTTGTCATGCGGTTACGACACAGTGTTACGATGACTACGTTGATCATGATTCTGGCTCTTTTTATTGGACCCGATTTCCAATATTTATTTGCTGAATAGTTTTATTTATAATTTACTTATTTATTATTTAATGTCACAAATATTAATAACTAGTAGTAATGTCATCATTTGTACAGATCACACAAGCTCAGTTGGTACAAATAGTGATATATATCTGTCACCGTAAGATTATAAACATCGTTCGATTACAATCTATCTCTTGAGATTGTAAACTGTTGAACAATTGTGAACCGTAATATATGATTAATATTTACCGCTATATTATAATCTATCGAAGTGAAACTGTTAAATTGAAATCTGTCCCGCGTCAAATTGTCAACTGTCTGAAAGCTCTTGATCCTGATTGGTCGGTCTTATTGTAAGAGCGACTAGCCGTTCTTTGTCCCCGAAGAGTTAGAAATGAAATAAATACTAAAACAAATATTAAAACACAAAAAAAAAAAAATGTAATTTAGGTTATGTTTGGAAACTAGCACTAATTTGTTGGTTTATCATTGAAACTGCTTTTTTTTGTTAATCACATAATTTTTTACGTCCACAATAATTTCACATAACTAATTCTATAGATACAAGTTATTTTCAACACGAAAATTATTTATAATCACGAAAACACAGTAGTGTACATTCAACAACAAACCGAATAACAAACAAATATGTCAAGTGCCAGAGCAGCGGGGGGCACATAACCAGGCATCTCTCACTCGATGTACTTGCGCGCGATAATAGCCTACTCTCGAGCGCACCGACGTCGGTGCGTAAATCAGTAGGCTGCCAACAACCGTCGGGCGCGCGCGTACACACTGTAGAATTAGGTATTTGTGTTACGGTCGATTTGTTTTTAAGCGAACTAATTAAGTAATAAAGTTTACATATCCGGTCATTTACTGTACAAATGCAACCAGAATATTATAAGTCCTGATTTAGTCTCAGATTTAAATAAAATTCTGGTCTTATCAGAGTCTCAAATAATTGCACTTTTTAAATCTTATCATAATTTTACGGCAGGCTAAAAGTTGCCTCAGATGAATTGTATAACTATGTGTGTATACATTTTTGAAAAAAAATTATCTCATAACAACATGTTCCACGTTTGTGAGCGAAATTAAATTTGATTTCATAAAAACTTGCAACCAAATTGCGTAAATTATAAAAGTAATTCATCAGCATCTTTGATCTCATAAAAAGTGCCTTTCATCCCACTTTGCCCTTGTTTTCCGCATTACTACTTACATATTAAAACTGTTAGTACTATTCCGTTTTTTTTCCGGGAGAACCGGGAATTTTGCACATGTAAACATTTTGTAAAACACTACATCATAATTAATGGTTAAACGAACTTACCTTAAGTGATGTTCGACCATAATTATACTAGACGTTACATCCTCAAGATTTTATAAACACTTTGTAGTTTCACTTCTCAATGTACTAGGCGTCGCACATAATTTTTAAAGCTGTAGAAATAAAAAGCAAAAATAAAAGTAAATCTGAACAATACTATTACGTCACGACCGCCTGCACCCACTAGCGTCATCTCTGCGTTACCTCATTCTTTTTAGCAACTACGATCGCGTTTGTGCATGGGCTTAGATTAGGGTTCGGGTGGGACTAAAATCTCTTCGGATGTAACGTCTAGTATAATTATGGTCGAACATCACTTAAGGTAAGTTCGTTTAACCATTAATTATACATACGACGTTACATCCTCAAGATTTTATAAACACTTTGTAGATGTTTAGCGCTTTACGAACGAGATCGAATGGAATTTATTGAAAGAATCGAATAATTCAAATATCTGTAAATATCTTTGATTGGTTTAAACCAAAACAATCACATACAAAAACGTAAACAATTTCACTTGTAATAATATAAGAAAATAATTACAATCTATGTGTGTATTTTAACAATAATAACCTGTATTAAGGATTATTACAAATTGCCTCTGCAAACGCATTGTTATCATCAGATGATATTGGCCGATTATAAAATTTTGCAAAAGTTAAAGAATTGCCCGACCACCCTGACCACGCATCAGTGACAGCGTCTGCACACGTTGTCCAGTAGATAACGCGAGAAGAGCTACTAACTTTTTAGATAGAGATTCTAAAGTCAAACTTTCATTTGGGTACAATTTTGATAGATGATCGAGAACAGTATTTGTGTCCCAAGTATGATTATATTTTGGAAAAATTGGTTTGGTTCTGTATACCCCTTTCATGAATCTGATAATTCGATCATCTTGGCTAATATAAATGCAAGCGCTGCGCGGCAAGTATTAATGCAAGCGCTGCACGGCAAGTATTCAGGGTTGAATAGTTTGCACCAGAGTGATATTGGGAGGAGAGAAAACTCAAGGATATTGGAAATATCAGGGCTAAAGATATTATTTATACCATTTTGATGGCAAAATTGCCACCATTTTTTAAGTACAACATTATATTGTTTTAAAGAGCTATCGGCTAGAGACGAAATCATAATCTTTATTGCGCTTAGCGGTAACGATTGCCTTATGTACGCTTGCTAGATAATAGCGCTGACACCAGGGTAAGATGCTTGCATAGTGGATGTGGAGTCCTGAAAGGAGATAGGAGCAATGAATCACTGGGTCCAAGATAAATAGGTTGACTTTGGCAAAGAGATAGAAAAAGAGGCTACCATGGCTGACTAGGCCAATGCGGTACAACCATGATACCAGTAGCTTGATCATTTATGATTTTACGTAGGCATTTAAGGATTAACAAGAAAGGCGGAAATGAATAAAACAGAAACGGTTCCCAGTTTATGGTGAACGCATCTATATTGAAAGCGCAAGGGCTCGTTTCCACGAAATGTATTTTTTGCACTTTGCATTTAACCGCGTAGCAAATAAATCGATTTGGGGTTCCCCAAAGACATTTTTTATTGTATTGAAAGCTTGTGAAGAAAGACTCCATTTGGTGTCAATATTGACATTTCTTGATTCTTGGTCGGCCTCTGCATTTTAATATAAGAAGCAAATACTATAAGTTGTCTTTGCTCGCACCACTGCCAGATTTGTCTGGTAATGTGGTTAAGGTGGGGATATTGAACCCCTCCAAATTTATTAGTGTACGCTATAGCGGTCGTATTGTCTATACGAAGCAATATCTCCTTGTTACAGAGATCCTTGGCAAAACACTGTAAACCTTTGAAAGCGGCCTTTAGTACTAAAGAATTAATGTGTTCTTTTGATTCTGAATGTTTCCAAAAGCCATTGGCACGCTCACCATTGCAGTAAATACCCCACCCCGTAAGTGAGGCGTCCGAAAAAATTTCTAATGCGTATTTACCGCTGCGCAAAGGGTTTTTTGTCATTAAAATATTGCTTTTCCACCAATTAAACTCTGACGCTAAGTCTGGTGGTAAATTCATGATACTATCATAATTATCATTGGAATTGCGCAGTGCCAGAATTTTTTTTCTTTCAAAATGCTTTGTATAGACCCATCCAAAGGAAACTGCAGGGCATACTGAGCAAAGCAAACCTAGGTATTTGGCAAAGCCTCTGATTGGTAAAGAACGTAGAAGGCAAATACGGTTTGTTTCTTTTAAGATTTTAAGACGTTTTTCCTCAGGTAGGCTCAAACACATTTGCTGTGAATTTAACTCAAAACCAAGGAATGTACATATTTGACTTGAGATTAAACTGCTTTTTCCCTCATTTATAACAAAACCTAAGTTTTTTAGTAGATCTACCGAAGCGGAAACAGTTTTGGTGCAACTTTTATAAGAGCTATTAATACACAGAATATCATCCAGATAAATAACTAGAAGAAGACCTTGTTTCATTAGTTTTGTGAAAACTAAGGGCGCCAGAGATAAACCAAAAGGAAGGCATTGAAATTCGCATGTTAAACCTTGAAATTTGAACCTTAGAAATTTTTTGGACGAGTCATGGATTGGAACCATAAAATATGCTTCTTGAAGGTCTATTGTGGCCATAAAACAATCCTTACTAATTAATTTTGTAGCAGTACGAATATCTTCCATTTTAAAGAGTGCTGAGGTAACAAATTTGTTAAGCCTTTTTAGATTAAGAATGAATCTATAAGTACCATCTTTTGACACAAACTGTCCCGGTACATCTTTGCATTTTTTGATAGCTCCTACAGATAAAGTTTATTTATTGAAAATTTAAGCTCTTTAATTTCAGTATCACTGAACTTAGGATTAGATGGTTCAAAATCTTGAATGGGATGTTTGACAAATGGAATTGCAAAACCTTTGACGTAGTCTAAAATAACAGGGTCTTTAGTTATAGTTTGCCAAGAGTTGAAAAAATGGCACAATCTACCGGCGTGAGGTACCTCCTGAGGTACCTACCTGAGGTGTTCTGTCCGCGGTGCTGGAGGGGCCCGACTCTGGGCTGCCTGGGGTCTCCGACCTTGTGGGGCTGTATAGCCTTGAGTGTTCATGTGTCTCGGTTTCTGCCCACCCTGTTTGGGTGGCCTGGTCGCTTGATACCTGGGTGGGCCTCTCCAGTTTCCCGGTGCCTGTCTAGATGTGGATGGAACGCTAATATTATTGCGTTTTACCTGAAGCCCCGACTTTTCTGCCGTTTTAGTGGCTCTTATTTTCTCTCCAAGATTAGTACCAAAAAGGAATGCATCTCTTTTTACGTCAGTGACTGTGGCACTAAATTTCTTATCCAAAGACGAAGCTATTAATTTTCGCCGTTGCTTTGTATTCTCGTGATGCAAGTCTAGAAAAATCTGCCCTACTTCAGATAATCTTTTCAAGATATCAACCTTCGTTAGATCCTCAGTTATTAGCGAGGATGCTAAATTTGAGAGACCTGCGATACCCAATCCGAGTTGATTTTGGGATTTTTCAAAAAGCTTATCCCGATTTTTCATATTGTCACTGAGAACTGCGGAAATTTCCAAGTTGAGCTTTGGCGCCTTTGATAAACTAAAATTTTCTGGAATAAGAGTTTTCTTTATGATGGCATCTTTGGTTTCTTTTGTCAAGCCTTCCACAAGAACCCTACCCCAGCGTTTGGACATCTCTTCGTTAATTGCCGGACCCAGTATTTCCTCTTTTCCTACCGGATCTCCCAGAGCATCTAGGATTTCTGGAGGCAGAACCTCGGATTCGGCAGTGGTCACCGCATCGGTTGGAAGTTGCTCCGAATCCTTGGAGGACTGGTCTGTCGTTGCAGCTGGAGTATCGTTTGCACACGGCGGATCATCGGGATCTACTACGCATGATCGGATTTGTAAGTCATTGTCGGATACATCTGATTGGGAAGATAAGAACCCCGACGAAGACGGCGACTTTGGCCAGAAGCGTTCGTACTCTGCAAGAACAAAATAGAACAATACTGGGAGGAACGTTCGTCATAGCAGCCATTGTACGTAATCACAGTACGCGTCTAAACTGCGAATTCGACGAGCAGCTTGAAGCTGTCTTTCCGTTTAAAGTCTTTGTACGGACTCACGGTCCGTCTCTTGACTAAGTTGTTATCAGCCGTGCTCACGACACGGAGTATAACAAGAATTGGTGTTGATGATATTTTACGCAGACATTACATAGTACGCGAATATATTCTATATTTAGTTATTAAAATTTTTACACATTTTTTTTAAACATCTTACTATTTTAACTTGGTAAACAAACACGTAGGTAGGTATCCGTAGCGAATCGTATCCGTTGCGTAGTGTATTCTTATATAAAATATCAAGCATGAATATCTTATGATTTATGAAACAAAAAAATATATATCACCAATGTGGGTACACTGGAAAACTTTGTTCGGCGAATAAATGTTGCAAACACTTGTCCGAATATCTAATAAAAAACGTAACCTAGCAATCGATTACCATCAGACGAGTGCATACTTTAATTGAAATACTGCAACCGGAATAGGTATAAGTTGTTTACTAACCTTCTTCATCCGAACTCGATGTGGAGTCCCGTAGCTTTTGTTCTAAACGTCAAATTTTTCGTCGTATCTTGGAACTATAACGATCACGTTTCCTTTTCCCATTATACAACCTATTATGGGATTTTTTCACGTGTAAAAACACTTTGGATTTAGAATTGAATTTACTGAGATGTTGCGACGCCCGCACATAAAAAAGGAATGAGGTAACGCAGAGATGGCGCTAGTGGGTGCGGGCGGTCGTGACGTAATAGTATTGTTCAGATTTACTTTTATTTTTGCTTTTTATTTCTACAGCTCTAAAAATTATGTGCGACGCCTATTGTACTATTGAGAAGTGAAACTACAAAGTGTTTATAAAATCTTGAGGATGTAACTTCGTATGTATAATGAAACATTTTAAACCAATCTACAAATTAAAAAAACCTTATATGTAAAGAGGCAACCCTGACTTAATTATTATTACCGACGCGCCGCACCGGCCGCGCGCAGCTGCAGAGGAATAATAACGTAATGTTCGATGCTTAGGGTACATTTTCGTGCGCAGTGGTGTGCTACAGTGTGCTACAAAAATTGTAGGCTATTATAAAAGTAGGTATGGACGATTTTATATGAAGTGATTTATCTGTTAAGTAGTAACTATTATATAATCTGTGACATAACGTTCAACCAATCAGCGCCTGAGATGCATTCCGTTCTACGCCGGTTCACAATTTGACCGCTTCCCATCGATAGATTACAATATAGCGAAAAATAATGCGTTAAATTACAATCGTATGTTACGGTTTACAATTTCTCGACAGTTTACAATCTCACGTGATAGATTGTAATCGAACGATGTTTATAATCTTACGGTGACATATCCGTGTTGCAACGCGAAACTCCGAATAACCTCTTTGGCCCTTGTTCAAAACCGAAGTTTATTTAGATTCTCCATCTACCTGGATTTTTCTCTCTATTAATAAGTTATTGCATTGCTTTTATACGTGGATCTAGGTGAACTTTCTCTAGAAATACATCCAATTATCCATCGTTCCATTTCAGAGTTAATTTTCTTGTCGTTGGAGATTTTTCTATGTTTCTCTATCCTCCGCTATTACCTTGACTTCCTAACATGACACGACGCCTAACTTTTTCTTCACTTAGTCTAGTACTAGTAGGTTCGAGATCTTCTAGGTCTCCCTATCGGCCTGTTTTCTTCTATATTCCCTTCAATTATCTATACATAAATGCTAAACCTCTTCACGCTAAACCGCTCAACAATTTTGATGAAATTAGGCCAAGGTATAGCTTAAGACCTGCGGGAAGAACTTCATACTATTTTTTTCGCAATAAAAACGTATTAAGGGGGCGAAATGGGAGATGAAAGTTTATATAGGATCCAGGATTAACGTTTTACTGTCTTCGTTTTTAGGTGTCCGTGGCAAGCTAGACAGCGTGCCCCGGGGGGAATTGCCCCCTCGCGTGCTAAACCCTGCACCCCCTCCACCGCCTTCAGGCGCCGGTCTAGAAGCAGAACTGGCCCGCGTACACGCTATGCTGGCGCACAATTCTAAGGTTTCTAAGGTTTTCGTCTATACATGCACTTTTACTTTATATTTTAATTTTATGTAATTTATATTTTGGAGCACCGTCTCTTAGGTGAATTTTTGTAGAGCATGTCGCACCTTCAGAATTATTGAGACCTAATCCAAAATTTTAGGATTTCGACTTTTCTACATAGAATGGCTTAAAATGAACACGTCTATCGACTTTTAACAATATAGGCATTTTTTTGCGTGAACTGAGCTACGCATATATTTCGGTCTCTTTCACGCCGCCCCTACCCCCGCGTGTTTTCGGTTTAAGAGTGACGTAAGCAGTGTTGCGCCGCAAGTGTTTCGAGCAGGTCGTTGCGTGTTTGTAAATATGGAGACCTAATCCGAATTTTGATGGAACAATACCAAACAAAGGTAGGGAAGTGTAATTTTTTTTCAATAAAGTAAAGACCTATTGAGTATCGAGTCTATTTTAAAGCAAAAAGTATCGAATAAACTTTGACGTATTTGTATTTGAGTCGCTCTCATACGGAAAAAATTGCACAAATAGAAGACCTAAGGGCTAATTGGTCTGTGTTGTATTAAAAGTAATGTTTATAATATATTTTATTCATTAATTTGTCTCCCTTGTATTAAATACGAATGCAATAGCACCGACCGTTTTAGAAATGAGTCTAACATGATTTAAAAATGTTTTGTGGTCTTGGTGACTTGTTACATAATTTACATACAAAGTTTACATGGTTTTAGGAAAATTATTATATGAACAAATATTAATTCATAATCGCTTCACTTGAAATATTTTCAGAATAATGGTCTGTGCCCACTATACCGTACCATACCATAACCGTGCTAGGACCGTATAAGAATACACATTTGTTTTTCAACTCTAAACAGAGGAGTTAACGTTCAAAGTATATAAACGCGATGTTCGTTTTGACAGTGCCAGAACGGTGCATCGACGAACACCGAGCTCATACATTTTGAACTTTAACTTCTCACGGTTAGTTTGAAAATCAAATGTGAACTTTTATACGGTCTTAGCACGTTCGGGGTATGGTACGGTGTAGTGGGCATAGACCTTTACTCTAATAAGAAAATAATACCTCACTGTTACGAAAGTACCGATGAAATAGATTTTTTCAACCCGATGTACTAAATTCTTTGTGAAATAAGTAATTCACACTGTTACTCATTGTTATCAAAATTATTTAATCCTGTAAGTAAATAATATTTTTTTACTTAATTAACTATGATGTTTCATAGTACGCCTAGAAGAGAACTAGACAAATAATATCACATAGTTCTTCTAATAGAAAATTCTCCGAGATCCATCTGATTCTGCATGAACAGAGTGAGGTGAGTTATGATATTCATTTATTTTGAAGTTTTTGTTTATCTCCGCGCACGATAGTTAACCTTAAATTTAGACCAGAACTAACAATCGTGCGCGCATATAAAGGTAACGCTACGGTCATAATGGATACATCATCGGACGACGTAGGTGGGTACCTACAAACGCGTAAAATCAGATCAAACAAATAAAATCTTAAAGAAAACCAGCGACAAAAACACGGTGACATTTTAAGTCTAGATGTTCAACAATTAGTACCTATGAGTGCAAAACCACCGAAATTGTAAAGGTTGCCAAAAATCATATGATTAATGCCCTGCTACGTCCCATTGTTAGTCAAATTGATAGCCCAACCTACAAATAAGCTCAGCATTGAGGCTAGAAAACTATCAAAGTTACGGGGAGGAACAACGGCATATGTCAAGGATTCCTACAATTTCATCACCGAAATTAAGAACTTCCAATTAGCAGATGATGAAACTATGGTTAGTTTTGATGTTCAGTCCCTATTAACAAGTTTACCAGTAACCAGTTCTGGACTACATTGAAATCACCAAAAAGAGAAGCTGGTTCAACTCGACATGCCAAAAGAATATAACATTGGAACATTGCCTTACATCTGGCTATTTACTATAGGATAATGAGTTCTATCTGCAAACTGATGATTTAGAAATGGGCTCTCCGGTATCCCCAGTTGCTGCTGATATATTCTTGTAGGATTTTGAGGATCGAGCTTTGAGCACATCACCTATATCACCAAGGTTTCATAAGCGGTACGTAGATGACACTTTTACCCACCAATATTGTTTCTGCTTTTCTTAATCATCTAAATTAAATACATCCAAAAATCAAATTTACTATGGAAATTGAGACAGACAGTAAACTAGCTTTCTTAGATATTTTACCAACTATAAATTTGGATCATACCCTTAGCCACAATCTTTAGAAAAGCCACCCATAACGATAAATATCTCAATGGTGCGTCTCACTATCTCCTTTCACAGTTAGCTACCGTGGGCAAAACTTTGCTTTAGAAAGCGAGGGACATCTGTGACGACTGACACCTAGCTGCTGGGCTTCAGCATGTAAGGAAGGTACTACGGGACAACCAGCTTCTAGTACCACGTCGTTGCAGACCCCGTGCCAAGCCTACGACAGTTGGACGCCAACCTGCAGTACTACCATACATGAAGGGAGTCACTGACAAGATTGGGCTTGCGTGAATATCTTGAAGCGTGCTTCAATCAAAACTTATTTCAAGCCGCAAAAGAAGATTTCTACCACCTGTCAAGTATAACATACTTCTTCAAGATGAAGGAGTGTACAGACTGGAGTGTGACTGTGGCCTCTCCTACATCGGGCAAACAAAGCGATAAAATATAAGCGTGCGAATTAAAGAACACATAGCTAACATAGACGGAACACCAAATCTGCAGTGTGTGAACATGCCCTAGACAAACTCAACCACTTCACTCGTTCCGACCAACTTAAAATACTTGTAAAAGAAAGGCGTTTTATCCCGCGAATTTTACGTGAAGCCATTGAAATTAGAAATTAGAAAACATCCAAATTTCAATAGAGAAGATAGTTGGAAAGTTCCACCGGCATGGGATCCTATTCTAGCAAAGACCCAAGCAACACCTCGCACTGCAAGATCTCAAGACACGGTTAGCTCTTTCTGCGTAAACAAGAACGTAATTTAATATATTTTATGATTTATGGTAGTTTAATTTTTCAAAACTATGTAATGACAAATAATACCGTTGTCTTCCTGTAAAAACGAACGCTGTAAACTGTTAGAAACGTCAGTCAGGTTTTAAATAAAATGTAAATAAATCGCGAAGTAATCCCTAAAATTGTGTTTTAATGAGTTCTACTATTCTCGTAAAAGTAAGAAACAGATAGAGCACGTCTTAGGGTACTCGTTTTACCCCCATGTATGTTCCGCGATTTTTCGTAGTTTTCGAGTTATGATTTTTTTTTGCAGCAAAATTTTCGTTAGTTGTACCTTTATATAATATTAAGTGATAATGTGATTTTATACTAAGTTACCTACAGACTGACTAGAATTAAAAAAAAATTGAGATACTTTTAGTGCTTAAGTACACTGTTACAATTTGTTTTTGTCTAAGTTTTGCTGTCAAATAAAATATTTTGAATCAATATATGGATTTTCATTAATAGTAAATAGAAAGTAAGGTATAAAAATGCTACCTTTATAGTAAAAAATTCAGTATTATTGAGACTGGACTTGAAATGAAACGGGATTTTTAATAAAAGTTCAGAATTAGAAAGACCTAAGCATAAAAAGGTCTTTTTAAAAATATATAGATTTAGACAAACAAAGATCTAAATTGCTACTGTTACAAATAAACGAATATAATTATATATTTATACATTACTTTTGTTTATTTAGCTTTGTAATGTGTAGATAAATAGTTATATTATGATTTGCAACCGTCAAATTTTTTATTTTTTTTCACAATATCCAATTATCATCAGTTTTCGTTAAAAAGTCGTGATCTGCGAATCTTTATTCGCTGTTTCCATAAAACTACAATTTTTGCATTAGGTCTCAATAATTCTAAAGGTGCGATGTATTTTTTGCAGTAGAACGTTGAAGCATGGTGTTAATAGAAAGTAATATGGTGAGGGTGTAACCTGTGTGTTGAAATGAAATGTTTATAAGTCACCTTTACCCATTCGTGTTATTGGCTCGCTAAGATCATCAAGATTAACTGCGCTTATAAAGAAAAAAAAAGTTATGACTGTAGAAACACACTTAGTAGTTTTGTAATTTTAACACGTTTCCTCATTTCTCCCTCCAATGGTAACGTCAGATACGCTACATTATTATAGTCCACCTTTGTCTTTTACTCATCTCTTAATATCTGATTAGATCTCGTCTCGACATTATACTGTCTACAAAATTCTGCGTGCTTATCAATACTTACTTACCATTTATTTGTACAGAAACTGGAGCAGACAGTGGCAGACAACGCTCGCCTGGAGAGGGAGCTACAGCAGCTACGCCGAGCCCTACAGGCCAGACGATCAGCAGTCCCCGCGCATCCTACTGCTATGCTAGAAGACGGTAAACAATAATCTAACAGTAAATATTGCTCACAAAAATTCATCGATCGTCATAAGGTGGGAGTCGAACCCATGAACCTACTCGGGTGAATACTGAGCCACCTAGGACGTTAGTCACTTGACGAATTTTTGAATTGCTTGCTGCGCCAGTAAGCCGGCCTTTGTTTTCATAAATACTTTGAGAAAAAAAATGTACCCAAAAGTATCCCATAAAAATATTTTTTATCGAGCTCTCATTTCAAGCACGAAAAAGAGCTATTATGCAAATAGGTTTTCTAGAACATTAAAAACATTGTTTATTCCACAGAAGTGTCTCGAGTCCAGCAGCTAGTATCAGCACTGCAACGCCAGAGACAAGAACTAAGTCGGGCTGTCCGTCATCTTACACAACAGTCGCATGCGCTGCAGACAACTCATGACTCTATGCCTGGTATGTTTGGTTCATTTTAGCTTTATAAACAGACGTTTTGTTCTCCCTACCTATGAAAACTAAGTTTGTCACTGAGACAACCATTGCAAATTTTTCGTCATCTATACCTATACTAATATTATAAAGAGGAAAAATTTGTTTGTTTGTTTGTTTGTTTATTTGCAACGAATAGGCTCCGAAACTACTAAACCGATTTAAAAATTCTTTCACCATTAGAATCCTACATTATCTGCGATGGTCATAGGCTATATTACATTATCAAAAAAGTTTGGTTTCCGTATGAACACTTCGATTATGTAACCAAAGGTGTAAAAGGAAAATCATTAAATTGCGAACGCTGCGAAAACTATTGACAATAGAGCAAAGTAATGTTCTACAATTTTGTAGAGGACATCATTATCTACAATAAAGTCCGCGATAACATATGTCTAATCATAACAGTTAAGTCACAATAACTCCTTTTTTGGGGAAAAATATGAAATTTTTGCGGCGGCAAAAAGAAAGCCACAGTTTCAGTATGTCGGTATTAATCCTTATCCAAATAAATCATATCATATTCAAGGCTATATCAGTACCTGTAAATTACTTTTTGAATTATTCAAATCGGACATACCATTAAAAAATTATCACGAGTAATATAATATTGTATCGAAGTTAGGACGGTAGCAAAGTTGGCCTTTTGCTATATCGTCAATAGATTATTTTTTTTATTTAAAAACTTTATTGCACTTAGAACAGTGTACAAAAGGTGGACTCAATGCTAAAAGTATTCTCCCCCAGTCATACCTATAAGTCATGCAGAAAAATTGTAATGGGTGCAGGATAATGTAGTCGAATAGAAATTAAGACGCAACAAAATATTATAATGTAGATATAGATGGCGCTGTACGTATTTGACTCGCGGGTCAGCTTGAGTTTTTCCCAATAACTTAATAAGTAAGTAGGTAAATACTTACTAGGACGTACGAACGGTGTGTTGAATTGAAGTTCAAGCAAAGAGATATCTGCCATATCTGCCAAAATCCTAAATTTTCGCGAACGAAGTCGCGGGGGACCGCTAGTTTTATAAAACCGCTGGTGCAAAAACGTCAAAACCAACAATCTAAGTTTTTTATAGAAGTTCAATTCAAATGTTGTTAGTTTAATAACTGACCAAAATCTCGTGTCACGCATTTTTTGCACATTCGACGTTATTGCATCATATGTGCGGCTATGTTCGCTTATACAACATGATCAGTCAGTAGTTTAGAGAAAAAGCTAAAATTGTAAATATACCGAGTTTATACAATGCCTGTTTGGTTATTGAAATTCAGGCTTCTAGTTTTATCCACAACGAAGTTATATGGGGTCGAAAAAAGCCTGAACTGCTTCGAGAAAAGAAAAAAATATTGCCCCCAGATTTTATCTGCAGTGGGATATAAGATGCAATCCACTTACATCTCCCGTCTACACCCTCATATAGTACAATTTTTTTAACAGGTAAACGCCGCCCCCTCTCTTCCTGGCAAGAGACGAATCTCGACACAGGCCACACCATCGACCACGGGCAGTCGGACTATGATTACGAACCAACTGCCCCCCTCCTGCCGCCCGGGCACTATGAACCGAACAACATGGAGACGCCCCTGTACGTGGACACTAGGGGCGGCGGCCCTGACGTCACCTCACCGATGACGAGTGAGGATATGCAGCAGGGTGGATTCGGTAAGTGTAGTTGATAAAAAATAAAAATCATTTATTTTCAGACAACGTAGTCCATAGTGTGTAAAATAACAATTAATCTCAGAAACTATGTTAGTAACAATAGTGCAAAGAAAAGACAATTGAATTGAGTGAGAGTAGGCAGCCTCTCTGCAATCATCATCAGAAATTCCGTTCCTGCTTGCCCTTTGTCTTTGTAAAACAGACGCGGTTGTGCGCATAATAGCATAAAATCATCAGTCTGGGCATCAGCAAACATACCAGAGAAACTTAAGCTTATTATTGGGGATGATACTAGAAAAGAGTATGACTGCTTGTATGAAGACTGTGCCTTGAGGATTATTAGTATTAAAATATGACCAAGAGTCATCATAAAAGCTCCATTTATCGATACTTATATTATAAAGAGAAAATATCTGTATTTATGTATGTAATGTTTGTAACGTATGAACCACAAAGCTACTGGACCGATTTCAAAACTTCTTTCACCATAAGTTTTTGATTTCTGAGTGATATGTATTTTATTTTATAAATTGCACCCATGAAAAGCCAGGACCTGTCGCTAGTCTGCTACAAAATAGGAGTAATAAGAATGAATATGTAATAAACAGCTTACAGTTCGAACTTTATAATCATATTGATATTTCTTTTCTTTTGCAGGTAATCTGTCTAACGTAGAAAAGCAAGAAATCAAAACGGTCCGGATAGTGAAGCGGGAAAGCGAACGCCGGCAAAGGGATAGGGAACGGTCCCTTCAGCCAATGTCGGACTGGCCGAGTCACGGCATCACTGCCAACCTCGACCAATTCATCGAGGAAGAGCTAGTTACATCTCTAAATTACGCCAGAGCTTCATCAGTGCCGATGAACGATTTCAACACAAAGTTAGAAGAGTATTGCAACACGCACAGAGTGCAGCAAGAACCACCGAACTACCTCCGTCTGAACGAACGAAATATGGAACTCAGCCCCAAGTATCCTTCAAGCCCTTCCCTATCCAATTACGACTATTCCCGTGACATGTCGTCCCTCAGCAGTAGTTACCAGAAGAGTTACGATAGATCTCTCTACGACAGAACAGTTTCTTTATCCACTCAGTACCTGAACAGTCCGACGGACAGCGCGAGGACTTTGACCAACGATCCGATGTCGAAGACCAGTAGTATAGCTAGTCTGACGAGGTCGCATATGGAGCTATCACCTATCTTCAAGAGTGAGGCGGCGAAGCAGATAATAACGGAGATGTCAGGAGAGCCTAAAACAGGGTCGCTGCATAGGAGGCAAGTGCCTAAAGAAAAGAGGAGGCACAACACAGCTCCTCATCATTTGAGCGCGAAGACATTGAACGAGTTGCCGAAAGATGCATACAACCAAGATGTAAGTTTTCTTTTATCAGCAAAAGATATGTATTGGATATTATATAGATAAAATTATTAAAATTAAATAAAGAATAAGTTAACCCAAACTGAATGCACATTAGGAACTAATGCTAGTTAATTGACATCATAGACAAATAAAAGATAGTAACGGGCTTTAAATACCTAAAACCTTAATCTGTAGTAACGGTAGGGAGCAGGATCTCTTTTTAATTTCAAACTTTATGAACCACTACAGACGTTCAACATGGGCAAATTGGGTAACATTGGACATCAAGCATGAAATAATTAATTATCACTAAAGTGGCAGGTGATAATTATGTAGTGATTGATGCCCCTGTGGATCTATGGGCAGTCCTCAGCACGTCAGGTTATCCCTTAGAACTGCTAAAATAGTTTTTATTAAGCCGGAAATAGAAGCGGTCTCAAGCTCAAAGTGGGGTAGTTTGACATGCAGCTGTGTGTACATGCACAAATGTAATAATTTGTATGACTTTACGAAAATCATATTAGGACGTCGACCGCGGACACGCGTCGGTCGGTCAGAGAATGCAGCGCCATAGGCCTGTCCTATAGATTTCAAAAGTAACCTGACAAGCAGGCATCCAGTGCGTAGGTTTGTTCAGTTACTTACCATCACCATCTTACATTTGCTTCCCTAGAAACTCGGTCGCTCGCTCGACGACGCGGACATGGAGCGCGCGCTCCGCTCGGCGCCGGCACCTGACGTGGTCCGCTCAGCTTTGCCGGCGCAGGCGCACCGCCTTGCAGACAACACCATTGACCAGCTGCTCGCCGCGCCGCAGAAGATACTCATACCGGAGCGGTATATCCCTGAGAAGGTAACAGATAGTAAACCCTTTACTGATAATGAATTTGACATTACTATAACACTTGATTAAATGAGACGGCTAGTTTGGAATTAATGCCATATAGGCACTGGCCTCTGTGATACAAGTACGCTGCTCTGCATAGTAGGTATGCAGACCTAAAAATGAAGCCATGTGACTGTCGCCATTTTGGCGCTGACAGCTGTAGTGAGTGTCCACGGAACTAATTAAAGTTCATATAAACGTACGTAAGTTACTCTATTTTAGTTCCCTGGACACTTGGTGGGGGCGATTAGGCACAAAAAGTATCTATCATTTCATAAAGAACTTTTAGTCCAGCATACTTGTATAATAGAGGTCATTGCATATAGGTGACATGACATAGTAGAGACGATTATAAATTAGGTTAGCATTTAGTTACTAATACCCTGGTCAAGCCACATTACACATTGACGCGACTAAATATGAAGATCTATTGCTTCCTTGGGATATTCAAATATCATCATTGAGCTGAGAGAGGTTGAATAAATGATAAAAAACATGGGTACCTAATACGAGTAGGTGGTGTACCAAAGCTCATTGACACTTATTTTTATTCTAGTTAATTGAGCGTATGTCGTACCAGGAAATTAAAACACAAGTATACAATAGACAGGAATGGCGATTACTCCACCGACAAGAGCCTAGCTCTTTTGTGTCTTGTGTGTTATTAATATATCAGTTTGTTCTCCTTGATCAGTACAAAAGTACCTTACTTTGTAGAAAACTATAACCCTAAAGCAGTAAATCCCGTAATCAATAACTATGAGAAAAAAATGCTATAGAAATTTAATGAAATATAAATCAAAATTACCTTCTTTAATAGCCTCCTGAACTGTCTCCCGAAGAACAGCAAAAGCGCCAGGAGAAAGTGGAATCGATCAAAAAGATGCTCACAGGCTCTTCAGCAGATCAGAACAAGGTAAACCATTTTAACTCGATAGATAACATAATATTAAAGATTTCGCCTGTAATCTAAATAACTTTGAAAAACCAAATAGATACTTGACCAACTTTTCTTATTAGATTTCTACATAATTGTTAACTCACTTTCTTCAAATTTAATGCAGTCACACCGTAGTACTACTTTAAAAAAAAATTATGTGTTCTTGGTGGCTACCTTGACATTTTCAAATGTTAATTCATCTGTGTTTTATTCACCTTCGTCTAATAAACAACTCTTGTGTGCTGTATCTAATTTTCATTCATACCCAACGTTATTACATTAACTTCTTTAAAAACCATTTCATTCAGACGTAGCAGTTTTGTAACTAATCTCCTTGGCATTGCTTTCCCATTAACTTCATACTAATATCGAAGTAATTCTACTTAAGAATCTTCGCGTTGTAATATCATGTTTCATCTTCTATCCAATAAATTAGATCATAGCACCTTGTCTCGCTCGCTCTGCTTTCGATGTTGTCATGAATGATTTTATCTTCTGCATGCTTATTATCACTCTTTCTATTTCTGATAACCAAACTGTACTTTTTCTTGTAATACTTCATAATAAGTACCTAGTTAATATTATGTGACCTGAAGTTACAACTTTTGGTTGGACCTTATTGCATTTTGATGAGCTTGTATACAGAAATTATTAAGTGTCTAATATTAAAACATCTAGCCCTTGAGAAATAAAAACAATCATAGTAAATTGCGATTATGAAGTGGAATCCAATTTCAACACCTTTTTTCCAATAAAATATGTATACAAACTCCTGGCTTCAATAGCCGCTTGAATGTTGGCTGTACATACATATACATGTATGCTTGATGACGCTAGAGCCCGGATGGAGAAGAGAAGAGACAACGCGAGCACTTACTCCAGATGAACCAGATCCTGGCGAAGCAGGTCACCGAGATGAGCAAGATCATCGCAGGTAAGCTAATAATGATTTGAGTCCTGTTGCTATGAAACTAAGTTCAGTTTTGACTGTACGCCGATTTATCAAACTGCTCCCTACTCGTACGTGTCAAATACATATATTTGAGAAGATGTTGATTTAAAACAACAATATTGTACATCTTTCTGTGTAAATTGCTGTATTTTTTTGTTATGGTTTGCAATAAAGAGTTGATCTGATATTGCCATTCCTAAAGTTATTATCCATACATTAATTTAAGTTACTGAAATTTCTTACCATTTAAAATAGCTTGACTTCTGCTTGTAAGAAATAGTTTTGTGCAATCTTTGGTAAGCAATAAAATAGAAGGTACATACTAAGATAAGTTACTGAGTAATGATGGAAAAACATAAACTCCCATCAAAAAAGGAAGCAGTCCTTATTTGTAATTTGTTTCAAGAAATATTTGTAATTTGTTTAATAACAAATTAAACTAAAACCTTCAACGAGTAAATTCAAGCCCACATTTTAATTGATATCAGTTGGTTCAGTTGTTTATTTGTTGAATGATTAATTACCCTGGGTCGGAGCAACAATTAGTGCCTCTCCCAAACATCAATTAGTAAACGCTTGTTCCTTGAGTTACAGTTTGATAAATCGGCGGTTGGTAAATGACCAGTATCTTCACTTATTTTGACAGCATTTAAAACTTTGTAACCATTCTCATCTCAACCAAGTAGTCATAGTCTCAAGTTGTCTGCACTTTGATTTGCTGTTTTAATTGTATTTATTACATCTGTTATTAGAGAATCAAAAATGTCACCAAAGTTCTCGAATTCTCTTCACTTTTTGTAGTAGAGTTATTGTAACACATTTTCTTAATTTAAAATAAACACGCGTGTTTGTTGTGTTTTACACGTACTTGCTCTTTGTTTGCTCTTCTCTGTTATTTTTGAGAGACGGGTAATCAAGGAACCCCACACTTGGTTGAGGCCCGACATGCACTTAGCCAAGTATTTCATTGCTCTTACCTAAGACTGAATTTTTTATGTTATTCGTACATTTTTGCTCTAACAATGGATGTAAGTTTGGCGTGACTAACACCCACGTGTGTCCGCATGTAACAGCCGCTTGATGTCGTTTGTCCCATCAACAGGAACCAACACTGAGCAAGGGCCGTCCACCACAAACAACTGACTTACCCACAAACCCACATAACAGTCACAGCACATTCACACATTACTCATAGACTAAGCTATTACCTCCAAACTGTCGATGTTGGCTGCCTGGGCGGCTCTTAGAAGACTCCTGCTACCCTGTGTTGCAGCATGATAACGTTTTTTGCATTCCGTTGTGAGTAGTCTTTTGTTTTATTTTCTATTTTGCATTTCTCATCGTAATGTTGGTTCACCAAAGTCATTATGTACACCTTTAACAATTCCCTTTTAATTTTAATGATGTGAATATCGATTTTGGTGAAGCATTTTCATGTCTGTTAATTAACTGTTTGAGTGTTGTTTGGTTTTAATGTTTTCTAACTTAATTATCATTGGAACCATTTCTGTTTATAAATATTTGTACATTTTCCCTAACAGTGAAAGCGTTGGAAGAGCTGCCACAGAATATTAACAACGACTTGGACGACCTGTCACCCGACGTCGAACTCCCGATTTACCAACAAAGGGATAACTTCTTCACATAGATATCAATGACATCACCATTGGATTTTGACATTATATTAACCTGACGACGCATTTGTTGCAAATGTAAATCGAACGGAGTTTAAGACTTATGGAAGAAAAACAAACAAATATTGACATCATGTGTGTAGTAGGTTTTAATAAAGGACCTATATTTATCATTGTGAGCTTCGCGAGGTCAGGGCCCTCGCAATAAGCTGCAATTAATGCTACAGCGAACTTCGCAATTGCCAACATAATGTCAATATATGTAATGGAAAAGTCACACGATGTTTCGACGGGTCAGTTTCAGTTGTTAGCGATAGCAAACATTGCTGTAGAATAGATTGCATCTTGTCTAAAGGCTCAGCTATAAACTTGGATACTTATCATGTATGTTACTTGATATTAGATATTCATCGACTGATGATTAATTAACTGAATTTATTCTCTGGCAATTATTAGTACCTACTCGTACCCTAACGATATTTATGTGGCCTGGTGGTCACTCCTTGAAAATGTAATCAAATTCTGGGGGCTTTAATATATTGTAAGCGAAAGTAGTATGTTCAATTAATAGAGTATAAATGTACTAGTAGACTACTTGAAACATCTTTAATGACTTGTGGACTTAAAAAATTTCTAGCTCAAGAAAAAATAGATTTTATTAGATTCTTTAAACCGAAATCTGAAGCGAAAGACTTTGTTTATCAAAGCTTTATCGGATTAAATACTTGATTTGAAAAATACCACTAAAATCTTTCACAAAATTAACTTTACGTTCAGATGAGAAAATAACATTTAACACATTGAGCGCCGTGGTGGTCACCGGTGACCCCTAAACAATATTTTTTTATTGTGTCTAGTTTCGTGGCAGTCAAAGGCTCAGTGAATTCTGTCAAGAATATTATGTTTATTTTCAATTAAAAATATTGCCATAGCCTTACCTACTTTTGTCAGTTGCCAATACCATACAAAAGAGGTTGTTGTTTTTAATTAGTTAAACCCTATTTTGTGAGTGCTGAGTTTTATTTTCCCGATTTAGGAAAATGTTTTACTGTATGCCAACCAAACTTCCTCCAATGCTTCCGTTAACAGTCAATCTGAACCCAAACCTAATTTATCATATAAAATGACTGATTCTAATTTGCAATTGCTGATATTGATATGTATCCGCATCTCTGAATAATTTTCTTTATGAAACTTGGAAAGATGCTTACTTGACACACTGGATTTACTTTAGCTTAAGTATGTGGCTGAAATTTACATAAAATCAAGCTTTGCACATATCCTATAATGCCATATCTATTTAATGTAACTGCGTAGCGACTTGTTGGATTATTTTCACGATAATTGCTCAATTTTTAAAACATTCCCTCAAGTAGTTTTTTTATTGTTTAATATGTTTTATTTTATTACATTGAGTTGTAGGCCAGTTTAAAGCTTAAATAGTAAAGAACAATCAAAGCTAAGTGTACCTTCTAAAAGTCTTCTATGTAAAGGGCCTTCTTTGTTACTTTAGGTTAAGGTTATTTATAGAAAAATGTACTTAAACAGAGTCTAACAAATTCAATTGTATTCCTTTCAGGGGGTGAATCTATTGCTTCAATACAACAACTTTTACCATTGAGACTACCTACTATGGGTCCAACATCGAAACACACAAAAAAATCCTCATTTTCAGTTTTATCACAGCTTCAGGCAGGGGTTTTGTGGGTATCAGTATTTCGATGTTGAACCCGTAATAAAAGTAGTTGCACTTAATGCGTCCTATCCTAGCACCCCCAAACGGAAAATCTGCGAAAAATACACCTTACAGTCACTGTATTTATGCAATAATCATATTTTTTTTGGAGATTTCGATGTTGGTCCCTTAGTAAAAGTTGTTGTGTTTGAGCAGTAAAATCACCCCCTAAGAGGAATACAGTTAATAAAGTTAGACCTTATATTTAGATCATATTATAAGACGATGCCATGTTAATCAATTGATACAATTATACCGTAGTTAAAGCACGTAATATAAATAATATTAATTTTATTAATTCATTTTTACTTATATTAAGTTAACAAAATTTTAAAAACGAATAACAATGCGTTTTAGTATTATTTCGTTTCTATAATTTTTTGTATTTTATTGTAAATACATAATTACAAAGTTTTTATTTTATTTTAGGATTTTTATTTTTTTACCTATTTTCATCAAGTACATATCCATACAGACATTATATAGGCGATTTTTCTATGAAACGTAACAGCGATTGTCACTAATAAGTAACTCTAATTAAGTGAATTCTGAATTCACTTTTCAATTTTGTCTTTGCATATGTTTGAATGTTTTCGACATAATGATATGTGGGATATTTGTTCGTAAATTACAGTATTTTCAGTAGTAGATTTCTGTTTAGTATACCTTCATGAAAAAACAAGGTTAAGGTTTAATATTACAATGTTATGTTCGCATTTAATTGTACGTTTGCAAAAAGAAAATAATAGAATAATCAACGATAAGAGAAACTGATATGCAAGTAATTATAGCGTTGATTGCTCTCGGTATTTTACAGGTGACTGTTTTTATACGACGAAAATTTACGGTCACCGTAATGATATTGTAATTCTCAGTGTGAAAATTTGCCTATTGTGGTAAGAGGCAAATTCAGGGTGGGGTCCGAACCATGAATAATTTTCAATGTATTAGACAATTCAATTAATAATGATTAGACTACTAAGACTTACATACAATCGAAATCGATATAGTTAAAGGATTACCTAACTCTACAACGATGTTTGACACTGACTTGGGATGTGGGAAGCATGTGATGATGTGATGCCACTCCGGTTTGATGTTTTTTTTCTAATAAAATCAAAGATATAACCTTCGTTAGAGTAAATAATCGATGCCTATTATTCAATGGAGCTCATAGATAGTTTGTCAATTGTACTTTACTGTCATAAAATATAATAGATTTTTAAATAAAAAAATTACAACTCGCTGATAAAAATATTTGACACTAGAAGAGAATAATATTGTTACTATACCTAATAGGTACCTTAACAAATGCTAAAATACTACAAACCTACTACCTACCTACTTCATAATACACCACTCATTCAATTTGCTGTACTAATAATTAAACTATTCACAAACATCTTATTATTACACCTAGGTACTAGAAAATAGATACGTGTATAAAGTAAATAACTAGTATTTTGTTAAAACGAACTGAGTCTTTTCCTAACTTTCCAATACCTTCAATTGCCCCACTATCATAAATTGTAAGTAGAAAAATATACAAAAATATCTAAAACCTACATATATATTATAGGGCAACGAAATCTTAACTATACTTTTGTGATATTTCTGTTTTAATACCTATTTACACACTACGAACTAGTAAAAGTATGCAGCAAAGATAGACTTATTTCTGTTTCAAGAAAATTTAATTTATTTATCTATTCTTTACGGTAAAAACAGCTGTCAATGTTAAATTTAGAAAAAGCAAACGGCCAAAACAAAGACGCTGGCTTTTCTGTTCAAAGGTTTCGGGTTGAAAATTCAGGGTCGAAACGAATTTTGTCATATCGGAGTCTGGAAGATGGTGGGGTGTTAACCCCCGTGCTTCGAAAGCATATTGAGCTGTTGGTTTTACGCCTGATCCCCGATCATTGTCGGATTGCTGTCTCAACAGAGAGTGCACCTGTGTAGGTATTGCGCACACACTAAGAGCTGTATAAATGACGCGATTTTACTAGAATGATAGGTAGGTACTATAAAAAACAGGATATACGCGCAACTGCATGAACAGAACGTCGACCCTCGAGTAACTCACGATCGCGCGATTCGAAACGTGCGAGTAAGTATAAACGTGTCATCTGGACAGGGTCTTAGGTATGCTAAAAATACATATAGGTAAGTAATTAGGCTAACTGGCTAAAACTAGGCTTCGAAGAGATGATCGTTGAGGTGAAGCTGAAAACCCAGCGAATCATCAATCAATCAATCAGCGAAGTTACTGTCTCGATTTGTCTTACTTACATTTGGATGAGATAAACTAGTTATCAAAAAGTGAAAAAAAAATCTCTAGTCGGCCTATGATCACGATCTGTGAAACCCGAATGAACGAAACGCCCAGGCAAATTAAATATAAAAAATAATTATAATTCAAATGAAAAAAAAAATTACCCTAAAAAGAACGCATCTGCTATGTTTGAAGTAAATTAAAGGTTATGATGTTTTTGTGACTATCCGTCGCGTTTATCCCCGTTTAAAATGTGTTTTAATAAATTATGCATCGCAAATTTATAAAAGTTATTATTAAAAAAGTATGTGTTATTTATTAGACTTTAATGATGGTATGATAAAAGGACTGAAAACCTGCTTTACTCATAATGCTGTATTAAGTTATTTACTCGTAAATATAGACGATTATTGACGTAGTGGGCCACACAAAAACGTACTAAATCTGTCAAATGATATGGAACTCTATGTAATCAATCAACAAAGGGTTTAATTAAGGTTGCAGAAATTTGACAGATGTACATAGATCCACTGTACATAGACGTATTTAGCACAAATGTTTTTACTGAAACAAGACGTGTTAAACACATTAAGAATAAACAGTTATTTTTTGTACAGAAAAATTCTGTAAGATTTATGATGTTCCTCTCATATTTTGCAGAAAATTACTACTTTTAGTGCTAGCTAAGTTACCTAGATATAGTTTTTTTTAATATTCTTTTCTAAAACGTTATTTATTTTCTATAAAAGCTTTCAATGTTACAGTAGTAGAAAATCAACTATGATTTTTCAGAGACTTATCTAGAAATGCAATGTCTTTTTCTACCATCATATTTACCAAATTTACTGCAGGACAATTAGTTAGAGCTATATACATGACGTATGTTAACAAACTTATCAAGGCTAATACTATATCATCTTTCGTTTGAGAGTTCATTACTGTCTATTTGATGTGTGTAAGTTACTATACGTTTGTTTATCAACTATGTACCTAATATTATACAACTACAAAGCTATTGTCGCTAACTTGTTAGTTATTAAACATGCAAAAGCAAACCGACACACACTTGAAATCTTGGCGAGATAGTTTTGATACAAGCGTTCTAATATTGAACTTGTAATCAAAACAGTTATTCTATCTACAATTGATTTGACAGATCGTCTTTACAGTGAGTAAGAAGATTGTGCCCTGCTTACTTAGGCGCCATTTATTATGTAAGTGTTGTTATTTTGAGACCCCTCCCACGTTAAATATTTAAGTATTATCTTAAAAATCTAAAAAAAGTAATCTGACAAGGGTTTGACTCATGTCTCATGGTCAAAAATAATGACTTCAGAGACAAAAGCATCGTTTTTGATGTTTTAGCCAGAGGTGGTTAATGTCATACTTACCTCCTGTAATGTCTGAAACATTTCCAATGTAGATTTCGAACTTACGCCTCGACTGAGTTGTTGTAAGAAAACCTATAGGGTTACGTTCACACTGTTTTATATTTATTCTATTTTTTATCCTACTATGTAGACTGTTGTTCACGTCTGGAAATAAATGCTAACTAAATTATCTCGTTTTTTATTCAAAACTTAAAACTAAGCTCGTCAACGTCAATGGGCTTATCTCGAAATTCCTATCGTATTCTTGCTTCACAAGTTTTTGTAATTCAAATTCAAAATATTTATTTCAGATTACACAGATCCATACATAAAATATTCACACAAACAGTAATTTAATAAATTACATGAATATAATTTTAATAAGTGGATAGTAATTGTTTTAGACCTTTCCTACTTACGATCACAGAGTTGTATGCTTAAATTACCAGATTTTATTGGTTTAGCTCGACAATGGTTCGCTTCGTTTTATGTACAGCCAACTTGAACTTGGCTAAAATATCAGTCAAATTAAAAAAAAACTTACTGCAACGGAAACTTATTACCATTAGGAAATAATCAATCAGTCAACAATTCGAATTAAAACAAGAAGTGGTAAGGAAAACTATAGTTAGTAGGACCGAAGTGTGTCTGTCAAGATGGCGGGATCCCGGCTTGGATATCGATTTCTTTTAAACCGAGTTTTGTCTTTTACAAAACTCGGTTTAAAAAAAATCGATATCCAAGCCGGGATCCCGCCATCTTGATATTTTATTTAGTTTAAAAAATAAAAATTAAGTTTTTATTTATCCTGGCGATGACAGATGTTACGACCAGTTGCATAAATTAAGTTGGGAAGCTTTAAGTAATTTATTTACAGTTAGGATTCCAAGGTTATTATTCAGGCAGGCAGGCTTGGCGTGCTAAACTGACTCATTCATGACATGACTGACAGGACAACAGGACAAACAGTAACAAAGAAAGTGGTTTGCGGTTTTGTAGCTTTTTATTAAATAGGTGGATCATATACCTATTGCAAACTTAAAAGTTTCCTTATACTTCACTTGTAAATGAAGCAAAAAGTTTTAATAAAAATACGCTAATCAGTTTTGAATGGAATTACACTAATATTTTGCACTAACAAAATGGCATCGTAATATTTGTAGGTAGGTACTTAGTAGTTGATACCTTACTAGGTAGGCACTCGTATGATTGAAAAGTGAATATTAAATATAAGGTGTTTCTTGTAAGGTTTCATGCGTAGTGAGATGTGACCACCATACCTTATCAATTAATCTTAAATGTATGATCAGCGAATTTTGATACCTAATTATAGAGATATTTGCAAATACAAAATGTACAAAAAAAAACTAAGTGGTTATAAAAACTAGTTGTGTGTATTTTGACCACAGATAAGGTTCTATTAAGTTGGAACTGAAATCTAGTTTATGCAATAGCGCATTTTGTTACAATATGCAACAAAATGCGCTATTTCTTTAAAACTTTGATCTTTATTCATACATACCTATTGTTTTGCCACATCACGATAACTACCAAGTATCGTTGGACATACCTACATGGGGATTGGGGGTACAATTGATAAGTATAATAGTCCCTTAACACTACGCCTCGGCTTGACATCTCACAAGAAACACCCTGTGTAATTAACTGACTCACTTAAAGTTTTATATAATTCGCGCAAAAAAATGCTATCTGTGAAATCGCTGAATATGCATATTGCAAAATGGGCAAAATTTGTAAGAAAATGCAACGTAATCATTTTATTTGACTACCCGAAGTTGATCTACGTCTATCTTGTTAGTAGACATATGTCATAAACAAGTTAGTTTCTTACGTATCTCTAAAACTAAACTAACTAATACGTAAATATCTAACATAAGATATAGATTCTGTGCATATCTCTAAATTACTGGAGATTCATCGTAACCTAAATTCCAGAATAATTTATTAGGTCTGCCTTTCAATTCAAAATACGACAATAGACCGTAGGGTATAGAGCTTCGACTTGGCCGATTTAAATCCTAGATTAGAGTTTAGTTTAAGCAACATGGGCTCGATTCCGAGGTTCCCTGCCTATGACTAAATTTAAATTGATTCTATCTCTTTGAAGAAGTGAAGTTACGAAAAGAGACTACCTACATTAATCAAGAAACGTCAGAGTTAATAGCTGTCAGTTGCTAAGGAAATTACAGAATCCATAAACAATTAGTAGGGAATGTCATTCGCTGACGACTAAAGTTAGATGAAAATACGCAAAAACTTGTAAAAATAGATACGCGAGAAGTCACATCACTTAGGTTTAAATAAGAGAAAGAAAACTACACATCGCTTAATTTGACGTTTCTATTTTTGTTAGTTCGCCGGAGAAACAAAGAGAATTAACTTGAATTTACTGGAATCCATCCCAAGCTATGGAATCGAGCCCACCTTATAGCTATTAGAAGCAGTGAATATGTATCGATCGAACGAGTAAATTAGTTCCATAAGATGAGAAATTATTTCAAGCGCAGTGAGAGAGTGTAGATACACTTCATCTATAATCCGATTTCCAGATAGGCAAATATTGACAAATATAGCAAATTGAGGTTGTTTTGTTGTTTCGCCAGGACGTTCATGAGCTTTAATACCATCGATGAGTCCTTTACATACTGATTTTTGAGATTGACGACCGTCTTGGTGTAGTGGTTCGCGCCACGGACTAAGCCAGGCGGTTGCGGGTTCGAATCCCGCAAGGGGCAAATGTTTGTGTGATGAGCACGAGCAATTTGTACCTAAGTCATAGATGTTTATAAATGTATATAAGTATGTCTATCCGTCATCCTAGTCACCATAGCACAAGCTCACGCTTAGTTTGGGGCTAGGTAATTGGTGTGTTTCTTTAAACAATTTATTTATTATTATTTTCTAAAAAAATTCTAGTGTGGGCTCTATATCCACAAAGAAAATATAACAATGGAAAAGCCCACACGACAAAAAAAATATATGTTGAATACCTAAAATAATAAAAAAAATATATCTGTATCTAAAATATTATAAAGCTGAAGAGTTTGTTTGGTTGGTTGACCGCGCTAATCTCTAGAACTATGGTTCGAAATCACTTCGAAATCTAAAGATCAGATATTGTACCTGTACCTTGATTGAAAAGCTCTAAAATATTGAAAAACAACGTTTGACTGTCTTAGATTGGTTATTGGCTAGGAAATCGAAGGTATGCGAGAAACGTGGGTTCAATCCCCGCCTCAGGCAGTAAATTTTTTCAGGTGCAATATCTAAGCTACTAAGTTTTCTGTAGTCTTCATCAGTTTTAATTAGCTCGTTGTATTCGGCGCATGCCCACGGCAGTTTGTCTTCCCAAGGAGACTCGTCCTGCGTGCGGCCGCTGATCTGTGGCCGCACCAACGGAAGTTTCCGCGTGTGTAGAATGCCGATCAGAACGTTTGTTTTCAGTCAGACATTTTTGTAATTCGGCTTAGTTGCTACTAAATATAGGTATAATACTTATAACCCAAACCCTTTTTTTGAGCTATGCACATTATTTTTCACTAACCGATGCTGTTACGGTGAAGGAAAACATCGTGAGGAAACCTGCACATTCAGGCGACTGAATGTGTAGGTATGTTCCAAACTGGTAAGGTTCCTATGTTAATAGGGTTATGGAGGTCAGATAGCAGTCGCGCCACTGTAATTACCTGATCTGCCACATCCTGGATAATAGTACAATACGGACCCTGGGCCTTGGGCTGTGATCCCTCCACGGAACTCCAGGGTCCCGTAGACTACCATTTGGAAATCACTAAACTAACTACAACCGAATTTAGGTGCAACTGACACTAAGATTGTTTGCCTTAGCAGACCACGGCAGAAAGTATAGTGGCCAGTATTATTCTAGTATACAATTATATTGCAAAACCGCCCCTATTTACAACATAAGAAAGTGGAGTGTCATTCTTGATGTGCTGTCGGCCGTACACACCTTAATTAACCCTTGCCACCATTACAGCTCTGGAAAATTTGGTACTATACGTTTTAATTTAAAAATATGTACAGGACAATTATTCAGAGGGTCTAAGGCTCCGCGCAGATGGGTCACCGACCGCAGCCACCAACCAACTAGCACACAAGCGCTATAAGAAGCTCTACAGTGGCCGTTAAGAGGTTGTCGATTACGGCATTAGCTTTATCGATAAGCCGTACAGGAGCCGTATATCCTATTATAGCGCTACTCTAACCCCAAAATAGGCACTTTTTATAACGGTATAAGCTCTACAATAGCGCTATAGTAGTGAAACAAGAGTTAGAACCGCCATATAATGACGCTACAAGAGTGGTAATGTACGTTAATGTTTGTAAAATGACGCTATAAGAGTGGTTGTGTACGCTAACGGATATACAAGAAAGCTTAAAAAGGTGTAGCGTACGCTGGAAGAGTAAAATTATGTTTTGTAGCGCTATTCTGCAGCTCTTGTCGTATTTGATCGCGATTGAATGACTAAAAACTAAATACTTATGAAAAAATAATAATTGTGACTTTAAATCAGTGCAAATTACACAAGGTGTCTGTCAGAAGTTTTCCAAATACATAAACTCAAAACTTGAAGTTTGAACATATTATTACTGTGCCATATTTATTGCGAGTATCAGTTTACTGTGAATATATACATGTATTTTCGCTTAGATTTTAACGCGCCCACAAGATAATACGTTTTTAGTGTTATAATACTTTTATAATATTGGTGACATAGTTTTTTATTTTATTAAAACTTCCCAATAGATGTTTTAGTCATTTATGAATAAATAATAATGAAACTAAACCATATAGTTGTAGTATTTCTTATTAATTTCAAGTTTTTGTTCTATTCATATGATCGAAGATTTTAACAAAAAATGGACGACAGCGTATACTAATCAAAGCATTTGAAACCGCTCCTGTCCCACTCAAAGCGCTATAGTAACGCTATAAACGTATTACTCATCGTCTTAAGTAATTAAAACCACTACTATAACGCCTTAAGCGCTACAAAAGAGTTCATTTCCTCAAATATAGCGCCTTAAGCGCTACTACAGAGTAACTTTTACTCTACTGTACGTAATGACGCTACAAGAGTGGTGATAAACTATAATAGACCTTAAGAATCTATAGAGACGCTCTTTTCCACTTAAAGTGATTAAGTAGCACCCTATAGCGCCTTCCAAACACTCATACCTTCCAAAACATCATTTATACCTTTACTAGTGGTACAGGAGTGTTCACAACTCTACTATACCTCCTTTACCTGTAGAATGACGGAACAAGATACCATTGTAACTCCGTTAGTGTAAATGATTACGATTGTATGGCCACTGTATCGCATACCTGTATAATGACTTTAGAATACGTTCCTTTACAGGCTGAGGAGTTGGTTGGAGCTTTTCAACGGCAATTGTATCGCTAAGAAGCTCTATAATGGCGGTGAAAGCTGCTTGTGTGCTAGTTGGGCAGTGGCTGTCGCGTACCAGGTTTTCCAGTCCCGCGCAAACGAAGGTAGTCTGGGACCACCACTAGTAGTCGGTGGCCACCACACTGGTTGGTGGTGGTTCTATAGCCATTATCGTTTGACAGACGTTTTGTCAAAATGGTAAGTGACGAGTGGTCATCTCACGAGTGGACGCCACTCGCTTTACGTGTGTTTCGACTCCATACAAAACGTATAAATTCAGAATATAAATGTACATTAGTAATATATATACAACTTATTAATAACAATTAAGATACATTATTTAATACGATACAAAAATAAGAATTATAAAAAGGGTCCTTGTGGTAAGGTTCTCAGGATGCTAGCAGCATTACCGCGCTGGATGGCGATGCTTATACGCTGAGCAAGTTAGCTGCCAGCTCTTAGGTCACCACTGATGTCAACTAGCCTCTTGGTTATACAAATAAACAAAACGTATTAAAAACAAAGTGAACAGCTTGTGGATAGCCAATCGGTGGCAGTGGTCGGTGGCCCATCTTAGTACTAAATCAATTTGCTCGCGTTTAGTTCGCCAAAGCTAATGATGGTCAAACCACAAAAACATACCCCGCCAATACAGCCATTATCAATCAAAACGCAACTAAAATTTCTAGCATTTTTGTTGCGAAATCACCCCTAAAATGACTGAATAAGATGCCGCAGTGAAAAACTTGATATGTTGTTGTTCGTACTACGGTAATTTTAATATTTTTGTCATTCCTTGGCTATCTTTGTGAAAACAGCTAATTCTTTCTTTTTCCAGAATTTTTTATTATGAATAACACTTGTTCTTAATTGAGTTATGTCTTACCTACATAATACTCTAAGGTCAAGGTTACACTGAGTGACTATAATGTGTGTTAATGGATACTTTTGATGCCTACGTAATTGGGATCTGTGTCAAATACTCAGATCATGATTCAGACGTAAGAATGTGATAAAATAAGTGATATTTTTAAATAACCAAATTATTAGACGTATTGTTTTAAGAATATTGTAAAGCTGTACATTTTCATACGAAAACTTATAATTTTTTTTTTCCGTAAACAAAGTTTGGAAATGTTGTACATATATATAATTAAAGAAGTAATCTGTACGTTTTTACTTTGAAGAAATGTTGCTTGCGATATCTAATATTTATACAAAATTGTTTTTGTTTCCGGTAATGGTACGGAACCCTTCGTGCGCGAGTCCGACTTGCACTTGGCCGGTTTTTTTTCTTACGCCAAAGCATGTGGCGTCCAAACTATGAAACTACAAAATTGTATTGGCCAATACAACAGGTCCAAACCTGATAATAGTAGGTAATTCATGGTTGATAATAATATGTTTTAGTTACGGATTCCAAAGGGGCCTATTAGAAGCAGATAATAGTAAAGACTTCAATGTCTATTTATAAGTAGAATGTGTAAAGACATATATTGAATATTTAAGCGGTGCAGATTTTTTCTTTGGCGAATAACCATTTCAGTATAATGATTCTCACCAAGCGTTGTTTATCTACTTTTCTTCAGTTGTGTTTTCAGACATGATGATTTCATCTTCATAGCAGTGTGTACCGTTGAAATCAAATCTGCATATGTACCTAAGTTATCCTTTTTATGTATTTAGATAAGGAATGAATAAGAAGAACCTTAATAAGTATTCGAAGTTTCCTCGTTAACCTCTAAAGACCTCTGTCAACAAATTTGTAAGTAATTGGGTTCACAAACTACCATATCTAGGTAACCGGCTTCCAATCTCTCAAGTCATTCACTTACTACACCTAGATAAAATGACTCACCGACCTTTGCTTCTATTGTGATAGACGATGATTGAGATTCTCTGCGCGTGCGGCGATCTCGGAAACAAATTTTAGTACACTATTTACAGCCTTATTGCTCTAGTATTAAGGGTTAGGTTAAAGGAGTGCTTGAGATGACTTCTTCCTTCCGTTAGCTCGCGCCAACCGGTCTCAAATGTCAATAAATCTAGATCAATAGAATTCGAGAGCATGGAGCTTGCAACATAGAATGCGGTTAAAACAATAATCATCAATAAGATGGATGGTAATTAAATTTAGGTAGATACATTACAAGTACTTATACATCTACATTGATGCTGTATTGCGTTTGCATGGCGACTGTATCACTGCAGCTAGGTGGCCTATATAAACTGACTGTTCGCGATTGTATTGATGCAAAAAAAAACTAAATCTATGTAAACCTATACACATCCCACTGCTGGGTAAAGGCCTCACCTCAAGTATGAGGAGGTATGAGCCATAGCACAGAATAAGTACTAGTACTTCGTTTGTGGTGGGGCCACACGGACTCAGTGCGGATTGGTGGAGAGGTGTCTGTAAGGCAAGTGACCAACCTTACAGTCGGATGTTATCAAGCCGCACTAGGGACTCTACTGTATGTGTGTATAAAAGTCTTAAGATTAGGCTGTGGAGGCTGATTAGGAAGTGGTGTTCTTCCAAATACCAAAGCAAAAGAGGGTAGTGATTAGTTACATTTCTTAAAGAAAACCTTGAAAATTGAAAAAGTAAAGTCAATTGACTTGATTGACTAAAATTTACTTGCCTGCTCATTAAGTAGGTATATCGTGCTAAAATGTAGGTTAGACAAAGTTATTCATGTCAATGTTTATCAGGCTTCACATAATTAGCTTTTAATTATATTTCTTAAATAGGCATTGATTTTATTATGATAAAGATAAAGTAATTAATTAATAGTCAGTTTATCTATACTCGTCGTAACGCCTATAACATTATATTAGGTTCATTGATATTAAGGGATTTTAGGCTATTCGTAAAGCTTGATTTCTTTAAGAACATTATGTTCACTGTTGCTAGTCAGACCTGACGAATCCTCGGCCAAATCGTCGCTTACCATCAGATGAATTTGCGGTCAAATGTGTACCTATTAATAAAAAAAGCTATACATTTCCAAAATATTAACATTAGTAAATAAGCTCCAAAGTATGTTGAAAAGCACATATTTGCTTTTTATTGTTGTTTTTTACAGCGCACATTTATAATTATCCCCATAACACTCCGATTGAAGTGATCGTAGCGTACGAATTTAAATTTTATTTTGAAAGCGTTTCGCTCAAGCACAATGCATGACCGAAACTCGTTCGTTAAAATGTTCTCAAAGCAGATCCTACAATTAGGTTTTAACACCATGGTTGTTCCATTGTACAAAGTTGTGAATGTCAAGGGTTGCGTTGAACGTTTTAAATTCCGTCGCCCAGTTTTCGCTCGAGCGCTTCCAACGTGATAGGTGAACCGCCTATCGGCGTTCTCACGGGCGCTAGTAAACAACATCAAACGAACATATTCAATCGTAACGATATAGGTAAGTATTTGTTGAGTATGAGAAGAGGTTAGGTCAAAATTAAGCAGTGCATAATAATCGAGGGTGTCTGTTAGGTATTAGTTTAAATCTGAAAGTATAGTAGGGACAGTCATCTGAGTTACAGTTAGTATCCACTTTTTGTAAGGTGTCATGAACCGGGTTTTTTTCTAGCTAAGGTTATACTGATATTACGAGTACTTTCAAGCATTGCTTGTATTGCTTCGGTACTTAGTATTACCAATAATTTGTTATGAGATATTAGGTGGGATCGTTGGGACAATAATTTATTAGTTTATTTTATACGCTGCACTGCGTTTTAAGTTCTAGCTGGCCAAGATATCGGGATTTTCCAAAACATACGCGAAGTCTGTTTTCAGATTCAGCCCGCATTTTGCGAGCGTGGATATCAACTAATCCAAATTCCTATCATGGTTGAGTTATCTTGATTGATACATTCGTAAATGGAGGTCTTTGAACAGTTGAAGCATGTATACTCATATACAGGTTGTTGCTTTAATCAATCGCCATATTTAAGGGGCTAAATATGTCTGTCTTACAATACAAATAGGTACCTACAACCTTTACTATGGGTAATCCATAATGAAATGTTCGATGCTCCATACAAATACATACTCAATTTTGCTTCCACTATGGTAATGAAATGGAGATTAAAAAAACACCTTTTAATATGGCGACTGTCTAAAATCCACTTTTAGGTATATGGTGATGTTTATAAAAGCACATCTAGTTGCTTATTTAAAAGGTGTTTTTTTTTCACATTCTAACTATAGCTGAAGAAAGGGTTCAATGGTGCGTCTTGGGAGAGGTAGAGGTCTTGGTCTGAACATATATTCAGCAGAGGACTTCCACCAGCCTGATGATAAGCATGATTTGTGGAAAATATTTACATAGAGTGTGAATTGGCTTTTCTCTGTTAGTAAAGGTATGACAAGAGTCTACCGCACGTTAATCAATGTGGTAAAATATTAATTCACTTTTACCACAAAATTATTGTAATGTGTATCAGGAATAATGTAGCTTAAATCATAATTTGCCTTGCCGTGTGGTATTTGTGATATACGTTGTTTTTCCCTTTCATTTTGAAAACAACAAAGCATTCAACGAAAAGTGGTAATGTTTCATTTATTCATAAAATATAGTAACCTAAATTGCTGTCTGATATTGAAAAGATCTGAGAGTCTTCAAATTACTTATCCATATTAAATAATATTGGGTTTAAGATATACCAAATTTAACAAGACGCTTTTTACTAGACGGTAACTTAAATTTTTATTGGTTCATTGTCCCCAGCTGTAAAAGCTTATTTCCAAGTTTACACTGTTCTTATGATTATAATTGATTTTAATCGATTAATTTACACCGGTTAGTACTTTTTAAGAAATTAGGGTAATCTCGTTTCGTTTTTTACTTTTTCTCAAGTGTAAGTTACCAATAAACTAGGTATTACAAAATGTGTGCCCGTTTTCTAATAAAAAAAAAGAAATCTGATTTACAGGTGGAAGTACTAATATACAGGTGTCCCGTTAATAAAAGATAATCCTTTAGGTACTGATTAGTAATATATGCCCTATTATATGACATAAATTTTTCAAGTATTAGTGTTACCATTTTCGAGATATAAATATTTAATTATTATATGGCTACTTCTTCAATTAATGACTTTGAAAAAGTATATTTCTAACTTAATACTCTGGAATATTTCGAACACCAAAATCACTAGTAACTTTTTACTAAGGCTCCCAAAAATAATAAAAACTAAGCATAAAAATCTCAGAAATGGCAACACTTTCGCTTGAATTTTTTTCGGCATACAGTAGAGCATGATATAAGAAATCTGTACGTAAAGGGTTATCCTTCATTAACGGGACAACATGTATAGGGTGTCCCAGAATTAACGTAAAATTTGAATTTACCACCATTTGTGTAGTAAAGTGCTGGCAACCCTGATAAAAATTGATACCAGACGGTATAGGGTTAGTGAAAATTGATTAATATTATCTCAAAAATACTAAAGTTTCATACAAAACATGGCCAGAATGATGTTTTAGCCCGCATGAGAGGCAACTAGCCACTACGCCACCGATGCTCCCTCTGCATCGCTCTATTCCGGTATTTTATTTATTTTAGTCAAATCCCGATATTTGCAGTTTTTGAAATTCTATCTGTCAATATTTTCAACAACAGAATGAGAGGGAAACACTATTTTTGACATTTGATACTGTATTCTCAAGTACCGGAATCAGGGTCTAGATAAAGTATGCCAAACAACTTCTAAACTTTCAACGAATCCAGACAAAGCACACATTCGAAATATCGATTGTTATCAAAACTAGTTTCCAAAACTTGGGAAGTACAATATCAAGGCAAAACACAAAATCAACGTTTCTCAGAACCGCAAATAACAATAATTTATTGTTTGTATATGTAGCTCTTAATAATATTCCTATTGTATTTTCGTAAGTATCCATATCCTTCTTAGTTTCTAGTTTAGAATCTGTAAGTAATAAAAAATAATTTTATAAAAAGTGAAAATAAAGCGGCACATTGTAAGTGAAATAAATTTAGATCGTTCAATGTAGTTGAAATACTGATAAATTTTATACAACTTTTCTTTTATTTAACTTAGTTAACATAATTACAATGCAAATGTATCTTTTTGTCAAATCATGTCATCATATTGCAAGGGATACTGGCAAAAAAGATGATAAATGAGCTAATTCCACTATCTATCGCTTAGCTGGTCATCGGGACTCGTTTTTTGTCACTCGATTTCTCTATGATGTCTCCGAGAATAGGTGAACGTCGAAAGTGGTTTTGTACTAAGTAATATTGATTTGTTTGTCAAGAATGGTAGTTAATTTTAAACTGCATTTATGTATTTGTACAATAAAACAATATTGCACAATATTGGTAAGAGCATTCGCTCGGATAGCGAGGGGTTAGTGGGTTCGAGTCCCATCGGATGTCACGGTCGGTCAATTTTCATGTGCGAAATTTAATTTAATATTGTACAAATGACGAACTAAATGTTTAGAGCTACCCGTAAAGCATAGTATAAAAAAGAAAAGAACGGTGATGCTAGAGCGAAAAAGAGATATTGTTTTGTTTTCTGCAAGTTTGTCCTCGCCTATGATTTTATAATCTACGCCCTTACATTAGGAGCAATATGACACCTTCGTGGCTAAGTGGCTCGCGCACCGGTTTCGCGTGTCGCCATTGCTGAGGTCCCGGGTTCAATCCCCGAATATATAACTACATTTATTTTGTGTCTTGAGTCTGGGTTTTGTGATACCACCGTTGTTTTCGATTTCCATAAAACAAGTGCTTTAGCTACTTCCTTTGGGATCGAGCAATGTATGTGATGTATTCCAATATTTACTTTTACTAGTATTTTTTTGATATTTGATTAACAGTTACTTTTACATTAGCTTTTATAATTAATACATCCAACAAAATATTACATAATTTTCTTAAAAAATCTGCCCTCAACCGGTATTTAATATCAATTTTTTATAACTAAAGCCTTAAATCCAGTCCTTAAAACAAGTTTACTGGCACTAAAAGTGGTGTTGGTATAAAATTTAACATGCCACTTAGGGAATTTCAATCACCCAAATTCCGAAGTCAGGGCAGGTTATAAGGGAGATTAAAAACGGATTGTAAGTACAGAACGGGAAATTTTTATCGGAGATATCAATTCATGTTATTTACGAATTTGGGCTATATACGGTTGTTCTGTGTCCCTTTAAATTAAGATCGAATTCTTTGTGCCTAGTAAAATGATCGATAACCAACGATTACGTGAGGTTAGCAACATTTTTATAGTCAGACAAGTTTGTGCGCAACTCTCCAGTGGAACGCAGACGTGCGGGGGTCGAGGCACAGTAGGTACTCGTATATATTCCGAAAACAAATCTGCTTATTGTGCTAGATATCAGCGGTGTTGTTGGGGGAAGGGGATGACCATGATCCTTTGACAGACGCGTGCGATTAGCGCTTCTTTGCTCCCCGCACGTCTTTCGTTTCACTGGCGGGTCGCGCACTAACTTGGCGGACAAATGTATTTAGATCATTATCATCATGATGGCCTTTTGGTTACCCAGTCTTGGATGTTGGCCTCTTCCCTCATCTCATCCAGTCAAGGCCCGCGTGTCGTCTGAAATCGTCGGTCCAGCGTTGCGGTGATCAACCACGCCCTCTAGTGTCTGCTCTTAAAGTCCAAAGGGGCATGCAGTCAGCGATGCTCGGAATCGCCCTATGAGACCGAAAGCGTAACGACTAGATCCGGAGTAACACCAAGGTTAAAGACGTAAAGTCTACTATAGCGAGTAAAAAGTGGGTAAAGGCGGACAAGATGGGTCCTTGTATGGTATTAAGTTTAAGATACTATTCTTTAATTACTGACGATAGTAGCATCTGCAGAAATAAGCTCATGAAATATAATATAATAAAAAATAATAAATTGTTTCAACAAACACACCAATTACCTAGCCCCAAACTAAGCGTGAGCTTGTGCTATGGTGACTAGAATAACGGATAGACATACTTATATACATTTTTATAAACATCATGACTTAGGTACAAATGCTCGTGCTCGTGCTCTTGCCCCTTGCGGGACTCGAACCCGCAACCGCCTGGTTAAGAAGTCCGGGGTGCGTACGACTACACCAAGACGGTCGTCATATTATCCTTCTGTACTTTGGTGCCTCCAAAAGTCATAGGTTAGTATTGAGGTTGCCTTTAAAGACTTAAGGACTCGGATACTTGCATCAGTAAGAACGTGTCCGTAGAATGACAGCAAAGGATGTAGAGGAACATTGTAAGGAAATCTGCGAAATGCTTTAGACTTGATTGTGCGTGTGCGTGAATTGAATAATTAAGGTAATTTTTTAAGCAGTGCAACGCCATTGTTTGTTTTGAAACCACACTCCTTCATCCTATAGAGCGTAAACACAGCATTTTAAACCCGATTATCCATTACATTCTTGGCTGGTTGTAATTGGGTATAATCGAGTATGACATCGAGTATCGGCAAATTGGGCCGATTCCCTACATACTGGTTTCCGGACCGTTGCTCGACCCGGTCCCATTGTTTGATACATTGCACTTTTCGTTTGTTGATTGTGCACCATCATCGATCAGTGTACAGGATGTTCATTATTTGAGATAGTTCATGGTAAAAATTAGTTTTTGAGATAGTTATATAGACCATTATTGTTGTTATTTTTTTATAGTCCATGGAAAATATCAAAAAGCTTTTAGTTTTTAGGGAGGTTCTCTTTATTGCACGCCCAAGCAGAAAATATAAAAGTATCTATGTTTACTGCTGGGCCTATTAGTAATCGGTAAAAATATAAAGAAACTTTAAAAAATAAAAGAAAACCAACTTTAGTAAAAAAGTGTGTCCTAATTGGAATTAAGGTGGTTCAATACATGAAAATGTATAGCAAACTAATAGAAATAAAAAAGAAACTCGGGTCGGACTCGTTCTTTGGCAAATTTCATGATCTTAGATTTATGGGAAGTACCCTATATAGGAATATAGAAAAGTATGACGTTTATTATTTAAACTTTGTTATAGTTTAATTAATCCAACTGATATTACAAATCCTGGGTAACGAATAAAAAGGTCATCTTACACAATGTCATATTTTTTTTCATTTTGTTAAATTAATTATTACCAAACTTGCCCGCGAAACTTCCACCCCTATATAATCCCCGAAGAGTTTAAGTTTCCAAAAAACCTGAAATACGTGATTCTTAATTTCTAACCAAATAGCTAAAATATTTTTTTTTATCGATTTAGCTCTGGAGCTACAAACTTTAGCTTTTCACAAACTTGCTCCCCCTTTTTTACCCTCTTAAGATCCTTTCTTACTGCACCCCTGGGCCTCATAAGGAACCTATGAGCCAAATATGGAGTTTCTATACCCAGCGGTTTGGGCTGTGCGTTGATATGTGAGTCAGTCAATCAGTCATTAAAGTCTTATAAATTAAATATTTTCAAGATGTATAATACCGTGAATTGCCAACTGCTTCGTATTCCGCACGAACCACAAAACAAATGCCCTTACCTGCAGATCTATATCACAACAAGGCGGCAAAACCGTTTGACGGCCGTTTTGGTGTTGTGGTTCGCGCTCCAGACTACAAAACCAGAGGTTGCGGGTTCGAATCCCACAAGGGGCAAATGTTTTGGTTGTTTTTTGTTTTTGTTGTGTGTGTATTGATGATGATAAGCATTTGTACCTACCTAAGTCATGGATGTATATAAACATACTTATATAAGTATCCGTTATCCTAGTCGCCATAGCACAAGCTCACGCTTAGTTTGGGGCTAGGGAATTGGTCTTTGTTAAAACTATTATTATTAAAAAATGGTCTTCCATACTGTCCACGTACACTGCTCTCGTTCGTCAGGCAGACAGAACTCTATCATCATTTTGACGGCTGCTTGCATCTTGCGTTGAAACTTAATTGCAACAATTTATTATTTACATTAATTATAAAACTAAAATCTTGGAGAGGAGCATATTTTCGTAACAGCTCCATCCATACAATCAATAAAGAATTCTCTGACAGCTCAAAACCGAGCACCCTGTGCACAGTACGCGGCGCGTGCGCATATAACGCGGTGCAGTGCGGCCGGCGCGACAATCGCACGCAGCTACCCGCACCAGACACGTGAGTACACTTTTTTTCTGTATGCACGCGAATTTTGCCGGTTGAAATGTGTTCGAAAATTAAAAGTGACATTTGAGAAAAGTGGTTTAAAAATTAAAAAAATAATGGTGAAAATATAAAAAAAACAAGTGACTTTTCTATTATTAATTCTAAAATATTATTGACTTAAAATATTAAGAAACTAGATAAAATAAAAGAAAACCATTTTTTTTTAAATAGTATAAAAAGTTATAAATTTTTGTAAACATAGACAAATACTAAATAAAAGTGTATCTTGACTGGACTTAAGCTTGGCTTATATACATTCATGAAATATAAAACAAACTAATAGAAATTAAAAAAAATGAGTTGGAGTTGTGCTTTGTCAAATTTCATCATTCTATGTTTATGGGAGGTAGGTACTATAGGTTTTTATTTCTGTACGAAATGTGAGAAATAAGTAAAATTTCTTTTTTGAATTGCGTTGAGTTCAAGGGACCACAACAATCATGAGTATTTGAGGCTAATTTCAACTGAATACCTCGTATGTATTTCCGAGAAAAAAAGGCTTGAAAGACACACGGGCAGACGGACGGACGAACAACAAAGTGATCCTTTACTTATTAATAAGTTTGTGAATCCGAAATATAGTTAAATAACCCATTAGAAGACAATATTACCTACCTAGTCAAAATTGTGTCGTTTTTAACGTTTTACGAAACTGTTTCATGATTATTAGGTACTGTTTAAAATATTAATTTAATTATTAGAACTCAATATGTCTTCCTTGACTTACCTACTTACCTATCAAATTAATACAAACGTAATATAATATGTATTGTGTGTAAGCGTACGCAGAGTGACTTTACGTAAACTGATTTTTCAGTTTGAATTATTATTGCCATTAAAAAAAAAGTAGCTTACTATTTTAATCGGTTAGCAGGAATACGCTTTTCCTTATCTATTAATCTTCTTTTTTGTTGAAAAAACTGAATAAATGATTTACTTAACTGCTTAGAACGTAAGAGTCCATAAATATCCATGCGGATTAGTTTGTAATTAAGACTTACTGTGTAGTTTGTTACCGAATACGTTGTAAATAATACAAAGTGAATTTTCCTTTTAAACAACATGCATGAAAATTGTTTTTTGGGTATAGCAATAGGGTATATAGTAATTTAAGGATAATTCTTTATTACCGCCACATCACGCCCTATTTTATGCTAATTTATTTTGCATCAACCAGTATTGAGAAGTTAAAGAAGGATCAAGTTATGGAACAACAATGTAATGCACGACAATACTTGTAGGTACTATTTTTACATTTAAAATAATAATATCTCTTGCTCTCACCTCCAACTTAAATTCGTAGTCGTCTACAAAATAAATAACATTATTGAATAGATACAGTGATAATAATACAATCATGGCATCGTTCTGCCAAACATCTTGTATAATCAGGCGTATCGTTTTATATTATTAGGCGTATCATAGTATAATAATACACCGTATTCTATTGTTAGTTTATTTAGATAAAATCTTAACATTGGAAAGATCTTTAAAAAAATAGTTTTATAATAATTTTAAGATTTTGGAATGTGTTTTGTTTGGATCTGTTCTTCATAATTAGTAGTCACCCTACATTACTTCTTGCTACATTACTACATTAAAGTTGGACGCCGTTTAGAACGTATCGTCACTACAATTGGGCTGAACGTTTCTAAAATATGATTACCTACTGCAATATATCTACTTACACAGAATAAATAATGGTCTACTTACTTAATAATAACGTACCTACCTGCCTAGTTCTTACTTCTACCTTGCTACTACTGACTGTAACAAAGTTGTTACCTTACATTATTAGCATTTATTTTCATACTAGCTATACTTCCTAATCGGTTAACTACCATAGTCGCTGATATATTGTTACTATACTGTCTAATCACAATATTTTTCCTAACAACTTACTTATGCTGACTTGAACTTAATTATTTAGCATCAAGTCAAACCGCCCCTGTTTAATCTGATAAATAAAAAAAAACGTGAAGTAACCCCATTATATTACAGCGACGTTTTTCAATCCGATGCGCCTACTTGTAAATACGTTTATGTTTTACGATATGGCTACATATACACGAGGTCACGTAGTATTTGTATCTACTTTGCTTACGTTTTGTGCGAACTTGATTTTGAGTGAAAGTAAGATTCTTGCTAAAAGCTTTTTTGCATAGTTTATTGACTTTCGGTTCTAAAAACTAGTTTCCCAAGATAATAGTAGATCTGACTAGTTTGACTATCAGATGAATCATATTATCATAAGCGGTGATTATCTTTCGAGTGTTTAAAGAAAATTATTACTAGTGGTTTATACTCGTAGTGTTATCAAGAATGTCACAAATGCAGTAAAATTATGCATTTCATGATTAATAGGGAAAAGTTGCAACTTTTTTACTTTGCAATTCATACTTAAACAAATGAAAGTTAAGGTAAATTCATGTTTTACTTAAATTAATTCTTCATTTGACAGTAGTAAATCAGAATTTATTTTTTATTATTTTTTAGTCAAACATGATAGTAACAAAAACACTAATAGGTTTAGAGGTCTCCCGTTCGATCAAAAAACTGTATTGGACTAAATAAAACAAATGAATGTCTACCTCAGGTTTTCATGGACGCTGAATGGCAAAGACGAACGGCAAAGTTCTTTGATGCTCAGCCCCAAATGCTGGCATGTTTTAGTCTTTGGTGAAAAGCCTAAAACTGTATTGACGAAAAAATTATATAACTGACATTGAACGACATTTTATTTGGTGCATTATGTCGGACTGACATTTAAACAATGTATGATCAGAGGGCTAATTACGTAACTCCGTTGCTAACAATTTAGGATTGAAATCGCTTCAAAATGTCACATTTGACAACTTCAGTTACTCTGTTAAGCTGGCCATTCACGGTCAGTTCAAAAATTGACTCCACTCGTTTGAATCTGAAAACTGACTTTCAATTAGTGCTGCTAGAACGTGGGAAATTCCTCACGCAAATGAGACTTTTAGTTTTTTTTAATTTAGTGGGTAAAATGGGCGAGAAGGTCTTAGAACCGGTAAACTATGGGCAGTTGTGGAAAAAAAATATAACGTTAAGTTACCTTTTTAGCACTTATGCCTATAGCCTAGATTTTTATTACCGATATTAAAAACGTATAACTATGGTAGTACCACAGACCCACTAATTAGTGTAACTGGCCGTGAATAGCCAACTTTAGCAACAAAACTTTGATTGAAATAATTTCATTCAAAGTTACATAATCCACTACCTGGTCAACATGACGCTTGATATAAATCATATACATATATTTAAATGACACGTCAAATTTCACGTCGTTCGGTTTGTTTTTGCATCCTTGAAGACGTTTAGTTGTTAATAATTTGTACATTCTGAAAATACTTTAAATTGTAATTCCCTGCTTTTTAAATTACCATAAAATCATACAAAAGCCCGCTAAAGTGATATTTATATTTCATGTGTCTCAGTACGGTGTCTCTATCTATTGGGTCGATTTATGCCAATCTTCTTTAGATGTTGACGTTCATTTGTTTATTAGCAGTGCGTCGAATTGATATTGGATAACATTGAAAGTGATCGGCACGTCACTACCAGGTTCCGATTCACGCTTGGCTGGCGCAGCACAAATCGCGTGTTACGTTTATTGGGTGCATAGGCCGTGTCATCTCTTTCACGGAGAAAACCGACGATTGGTTGATGTTATAAATTATTGTTTTTAAATCATAAGCATTCACTTTGCAATCTAGTTGATGTTGTTAGCTAATTTAGCTGTCGACTAACCTTGTTTTGGAATATGTAAGTGATGATTGGAACTGTAAAAACTCAAATATTTTAATATCAGATACAGCTAGCTATCTAGGTTTTTGGTGTAGATTAATAATTAAAATCTAATGACGGAAAAAGAATATATAAAAAGAAGGTATAAATACCAATACAGGGCATTAACACTAAAACTATATAAATGTATTTTTTTAAGCTAGATTTTTTATTCTCTTTTCAATCGGCTATTTGAAACTCATGCAGGTCTTTCTGTACTCCATTTGTATAGCGATATCTAGAGTTTCCTACTTAACCGTTCCAGATATACCTTCTTCACAGCACAATATCCTATTCGGAAAAAGTGCGGAGGTTAAGATCCATACTGGGTCACCAGCGAAGTAGTACTTAGTAGTAGATTTTCTAGTAGCAATGATGAGAATATGGAATGTTTTGTTATTGTGTACACAAAGCGTTTAACATGCGGGCAACATTGTTATCAGGTTCAGTTTGCATACGAAGCGGCATAATTTTGTGATCGCAGAATTGAAACGAAGCACGTCTAGCAATACACTAAAGCATCTAGTGCAGAGATAGAGAGTTTAAATTTACCAATATTCTAAACAAGACGTTTCTTACCTGAGAAAGCAATAATAAGGAAACTTTAGCACCACAATTTTTTTCTGGGCCCCTCAACGTCCCCCTCTAGGCTTTCAGCGCCCACAAGGGGGTGTTATCGCCCACTTTGGGAAAGATTGATCTAGTGCATCCAACTGCTGGCAGTAAATTTTAGCGTTTTAATTAAGTTTATGAAAATAAAAAAATATTTGGGTCTTATGAGATAAGGGTCGGGATTGAGGTCAGGGTTGGGATAGTCTACTCAGAGAATAACACGTGATTCTGCATCTAAAATAAAGCCTGGCATGCTAGCGACTGCACAAAGGATTTTAAATGATGACAAAGAAAGACAATTCTTTCCTGATCCGTGTGTGGCGAGTATTGTTATGCCCAGCCACTCCGGAGTCATGCGCGCTCGGTATTCCGAACGCGTGCGTCGCTGTGACCGCTCATACGATTGCGCGTGCAATGCCTGCTTCGAAAATGCTGCACTCGCTCTTGTCTGCGACTTTGTTTGCATTCTCGCGTCTGTAAATTAGCCGACTCTCAGTCAAACAATAAGGGTCTTTAAAAAGTTAATAGTTTGACTTAGTAATATTAAGTCAATATGATCTATTTTATGGTTTTAGAATCAATTATTATAAAAAAACACAAGCTGCATACATAAATATGTTGGCAAAGTCTGCATATCTTAGGCACGGCCTGAGAGACATTTTAGAATATTTTGCATCCTTAATCATTATATGTAAAGATAAATAGTAGGAATTAGATATTTATATTGCACGTGAAATATACCCGCCTGAGGGTAAAAGATAAATAGTAATGGACTTCAAAAACACTTAAGTATAATTAAGTCTTGGTATCATGATAGTACTCAAAACATTAACTGACCCAGAAAAAGGCCATGACTTGACAGCAAACATACATAACCTTCGCTTATATCATATTTAGGGGTTTACTACTCGCGCGGCTCATCGGTATTCGTGCGCGAGCGCCGTCATGCTATTGACATTAGTTGGACGCGTATTTTGCAACACCACCAATATTGGTGAACGAACGATGCAATAACCTATGCCATTTTGTAGAGAAATGCGCATTAAAACGAATTTTCGTAAAGTTTAAATTATTTTAACACGCTTTTTAATTGTGACGTTATATTTAGGCAACTACGAAAATTAAATCCTTAGAATTGGCTTAGGCTAACCAAAATTCATTGACCGCTTTAGGTCGTGGTGGTGGATAATTTTTTTTGGCTGCTATAAAATAGAATGCTTTGATGATAAAAAACTATCAAAAAATAATTACTCATACTGGGCCTATTAATACTAGACTAACAAATTTTTAGACAGCTAATTACCAAAGTTAAACAAATAACTATATTTCTAGGGTGATTATCTACTGATTCAGTATACTAATTCAAATACAGTAATAAAAATATTTCAATTTAAATATTTGAATCAATCTGCCCTAAAAATATTCTTTTATATTTTAAATGTTTTTCAAATCAGATTACCTACTAATTAGATAAATAGTTCAAAGGTTCAGAAAAACGAATGAAAATCGGCGGAGACCCTTAATTACTTACAAGTAACAAAATACACATTGTAATTAAGGCAAAAAACTTTGATATTACGAAAGAACGTACTCTCCTCTGTCGCCTTCAATCGTTTTATCAAAAGATTTTCTAATAGGCGTATTAAGTAAATGTTCATAATAAAATTACTGTGCAACTTTTCACACCGCTAGTTAACATCTTAATAAGCTCTAAGAGCATTGCACCCAAGTTATTTCACGAGACTTCGTTTTATTGTTTCTAAGTAATTTTAAGAAGCCCTTAGGAATACCAATGAAGGTCTGCGCCTTGAATTTTGTGGACCCGTCAACAAAGGTGATTGACATTGATCGTAAAAGTGATAGTAAAGACAAACTGTTTACTCGTTGAAGATTTATATCTCTGTGTGTCTATTCGATACGTGTTTATGGCCAGAATAAGCGATCATATAATTTGCAAGGCACTTATAAAGACTGCGTAAAAACCTTATCGTAATTGCTACTTCAACTTCTAATCCATCATGCGCGATAAATACGTGCTTCATTAAAAGCGTATAATTTCGTAAGGCGAACTTTGCTATCGTCAACGAAATGTCAAAATATATATGCAAAAGTCACATAATATTTCGATGGCTTCTGTCAGTTTCATACATTTGCTAGAGACAGAGAACATAACTGTAGAACAGACTCTTTAAGCATCCATGCTAATATTATAAATGCGAAAGTGTGTCTGCCTGTCTGTCTGTTACCTCTTGACGCTTAAAGCACTGAACCGATTGAGAAGAAATTTGGTATGGAGACAGTTCAAGACCCTGAAAAGGTCATAGGCTACATTTTGTCGTGATATAAAAAAACATTAAGGGGTGAAATGGGGGATAAAAGTTTATATGGAAAATTCAACTATTGCGGGCGAAGTCGTGGGGAACCACTAGTATGATATATTATACATATGCTTTATGCAATGACATATGAATACACAAGTCACGAGTGCACTCTTCGTTAATTCACTCTCATAGTTCGGTGAGACGGCAATCCGATACAAATAAATAATTATTTTTTTTTGACAAACACACCAATTACCTAGACCCAAACTAAGCGTGAGCTTGTGCTATGGTGACTAGGATAACGGATAGACATACTTATATACATTTATAAACATCCATGACTTAGGTGCAAATACTCCTGCTCATCACACAACCATTTGCCCCTTACGGGATTCGAACCCGCAACCGCCTGGTTTAGAAGTCCGGGGCAAGAACCACTACACCAAGACGGTCGTCAAATCGACATGACCGTAGACCTGATTCTCACCCCGTTTAGTAAGTAATTTTACCATCAGTAGTGCTGGAATCAAATAAGGGTAAAAGGACTGCCGCTCTTGAAATATTAATAAAAGGTATCAGTTCCGTGTTATCGGCGGCTAGTGGGTAGATGTCAAAGTGGTTTTCCCTGTAAGCTCGATTATGAAGGAGGTTCCTATGCATACTTTATGAAAAACGGTTAGGGATGGCCTTTTCTCGGATTCGGGACAACGACTCTCTTGACATCGATATGTTAAAATATGCTTAGTAAAAACTATGTAATTTTCCATCTTTGTCGCGCTGTATAACTAATACTAAAGTTTTTTTTTTATTCAGAAGAGTCACTTAGCTTCAACATACATTATCAAAGGCAATGGCGACCGTCTTGGTGTAGTGGTTCGCGCTCCGGACTACAAAACCAGCGGGTATGGGTTCAAATCCTGCAAGGGGCAAATGTTTGTGTGCACGAGCATGTACCTTAGTCATAAATGTTTATAAAATGTATATACGTATGTCAATCCGTTATTCTACTCACCATAGCATACAAGCTTGCGCTTAGTTTGGGACTAAGTATTTTGCGTGTTTGTTGAAACAATTTATTATGTATTTATTTAGTAGTATATTACCTACAAGTAACTAAAGATTGAAAGCTTCTAAGTTTGCAAATAGGAAGTAAAACGAACTACTAAACCAATTTTAAAAGTTATTTTAACAGTAAAATGCTACGTTATCACTATGTGACATAGGCAGTATTGCATATTTAGATATTTAGACATTTTGTGGCGCTAGTTTATATCTAGATTTAGGAGTTAATAGGAACAAAGATCAAATAGATTGAGACCTCCCCCTTTACAACCGACTTATAGTCAAGCGTGCATTTAACTTTGAAAAAATCTAGCGCACATCATAACTTATTTTTCCGAACGCGACCGACATCGATCGCTCGTGCACGATCCAGTCCTTTGTATAAACAATAATGACACAAGTTTGGACTCGTCAGTGCGGTACAGTACCTCGTCGAAGATGGCAGCGCATTTTGGCGGACGAGGCGCTTCACGTAAGTTATTATTTTCGCATGCTTTTTAATAAAATATTGTTTTTTAACTATTTATTTCGGTTTATATTAAACCAAATTATAATATTATTACTCATTTTTGTAACTATCTCCATTATTGACTTTTTTATTTTGCATCAAATTAAAAGATGCACGTTCGTGCGGCTTAGGTTTTACTTAAACTTTTTAATATTAATACATTGTTTTTTTTATTTCGTTGTATGATGATTTTTAACGGTTTTTTTTATGTTTTTAGGCCGCATGCTTGACGAAGAAATTTTACAAGTGTTGGCTGATGGCAATGATTCGGATATCGAGTTATTTGACGATTCCGACAATGAGGAACCGTTTTTTAACCCTGCTGTTTTCGATAATCTAGATGACCTCGATTTTCCAGACAATGCCGCTGATAACCAAAGAAACGAACAGGTGGAAGACAGTCAAGCACCAAGCACATCTACACCACTTTTATGATTTAGCTTTAGTCAAATGCTTGGCGTGCTTACAAAATAGATTGTACTTCCAATAATTACAGGCGAAACAAAACACTAGATTTGCTAGACTTTCGCCTTGAGATATCTGAGGTCTTACTAAATTCTCCTGAAAAACGCCGAACAGAAGGTATGGAGGAAATAGAAAACATTATGCCAAGAAAATATTAAAAAGCTATGAAGCTTAACTCTACTCTTCGCTATGATGGATATGATCATTTACCCGCATTCGACGACCTAAAGTCTCCCAGGTTTTGTCAATTGGAACAATGTAAAAGTCGTACAAAAATTCGTTGCGTAAAATGTAACGTTTATCTTTGTGAGGTTCGAGGACAGAATTGCTTCAAAGATTTTCATAGTAATTAATTACTTTTTTTGTTTAAATTTAAATTAATATTCCTCAAATATTGTAAATGATAAAGATTAGTATTTTGTGGTAAATATTGATGATTATTTAAATATTTGATAAGTTCATTGTGATTTAATTACAAAAAAAGTTTAAAATAATGTTTCATGACAAAAAGTTCCTTTTTTGATAGTCATTATTGCTAATTTTTGAGATTGAATATTGTAATACTTAAATATTTCGCAAAATATATGATTCAATTGTTAAATGTTGTCTAATTTCTTCAATAAACGCAACCAAGTACAAAGATGCACGAATGTGCATGTGTCAAACTATTCCTGAGGTGCAGGATCGTGCAGGCGATTTTCAGGAAAACCCGACTTTTCCAAATTTTTTAGTATTTTTTCTAAGTAGCTTAGACCTCTATAAATACAATTTATATCACAAATTTAGGGCTACAAGCTCATTTACAACATACCTATTAGTTTTAAATTTTTGCTCGTGTTCATGTAAACCTAAAAACAATAAGTTATGCGCGCTTGAAAAAAAACTCTAGAGTATCCAGTAGGGAACCATGGTTTAGTTTGGAACCTCAAAAGAGGATATATTTATCGAACACATAAACAAAAACCTTTCCTAGAACATTGAGTCCTAGCTAAACATTTACCGAAACTTTTAATTAAAACAAAATCAACTTCTGGTTAGTCAGTTCCGTGCGTGGGAGTTCATGCACACATTACTTATAGCAGACCCGTGTTAAACGTAAATAATTAAAATTAATTAGTGTTCCTTTGTTCCCGGGTCTTCTAGGGGAAATGAGCGGGTAATACACATTAATTTGTTAACATTATCAAAATTATCTTTTGAAGTTTTCGGTCTGTTAAACAGACTCGAGTTTCAAAAGGATTAGCCTAGTATATACTTTTTCGGGATTATAGCACGTGGTGGTCGTTGTTCGAGCGACTAAGCTTGTTTTTTTTAATAATTTTATCGCCTAGGTATTTGCTTACATACATATTATACTTTCGATCGGATACTAAATTAAGGCAAAATTGTTACATAATAATATACACGCGATGTTTTCTTTGTTTAAAAGTTTCTGATTACTGTTTTTACTATAATAACAATAATAATATAATTTATTTGAGACTTTTTGCCTATATAGTTAGTAACAATGTTCTTACCCTAGTGTTAGTAAAACAGCCAAAAAAAAACTATAATAATAATATTCGTCAGTCACTGCTGCCGCCATCCCACTTGAGATAGCGCAACAGTGATTGACGTATGCACAATCCAATCTGCTATTAATCATACTCAGGATGCTGTTGGTGCTGGCACGGATTTTGCGTACTAGGACGCGCACCGTTTGCGCATAATAGCGTAGAAACAGTCGACGCGGTATTCTGCGAACATCCCTGAAGCACTACAGAACCGCGGCCACCTCAACAACATCCTGAAAGCATTATTACTCGTAAATTGGACCCGGGGGGCGCTGTATGATTTTTTACTGTAGTCAGCCCACAGAATACACATATAGAATGATGTTTAATATGATCTAAAGAGTGTTATTTTAACTTCTTTAGTACATCTTGAGAATCTGCGAGCTATCATTTTACTATGTAAATAAAATTTAGAAATCATTCATGATGTCATCAATCATTTCGTAGACCGACCGATAAAGTTCTCTTTAGATAGCTCTTTAAATACATAGTTTCAAAAGACGTACGGCATAGAACGAAATATAGTGTTTATTTCTATGGTAAGATAAGATAAGATAAGATACCTTTATTTGGCACAACAAAACAAATAATTACACAATATCTTACATCTAATAAATAAACAAGAAAAAGATTAAATTAAAATTATTAGAATAAAATTAAATACAAATCAATTAAAATAATAAAAGATGGTGTGCCAAAAAGGTCCCCGCTCAGTTTAAATCGCGACAGCAGATGGATAGCTTGTCGCGAAACTGGTTTTCAGCGGGAACCTTTGGGCACAGCGTGTAAACACAAAATAATAATAAAAAAATAAAAAATAAACGAGCAATTAAAATTGAATTTAAATTAATACAAACACTGAACACACACAAAATAATAATAACAATAATAATACATACAAATTCAAATCATTAAACTATAGTTATCAATTCTGAAGATGCTGTACACAGGCCGTAAAAACTTGTATAAAAAACAAAAAAAAACAAACAAACATTGATTGACGTTTATTGTCTGTGTCCTTCCGTTTCCGTCAGGCTGCGTCAACCAATGTTCAGTTGATGTTTGTAAATAATAACAGCAAAAGTACTAGTACCTATAGACATATGATCATAGTATGCAGGAATGACCTATTCACTCGCATTACAGCTTCATACACGGTTTAACGTCCCAAACCTTATTCCAAAATATTTGGTGGGGAGTTGAGATGCCATCTCTTTAAGTTCCAAAGGTCGGCTTTTACAATATGAGCCAGAGTAACACGTCTATTTCATTCCCGTCTCTATTCTTAATATATTACAATAACGTAACGAGAGTTCTGTATCACAATCGAAGTTTCGAGTCTATAGTATAATTAAATACATAATTATCTTAACAGTTTGATTCAACGTCTCATTATAGAGCAATGTTAGTGATCCCTACATAGGTCCACAATCAAAATGCTACTGCTATTTTATTTATTTTGTCTGTCTGTTACCTTATGCACGTCTTAACCGCTGAACCGATTTTGGTGGTACAGAGATACCTGCGAAGTTGGAACCGTGCACATAGGCTAAAACGAAAACTAACTCCGCCTTCAAGTTTAATTTTAGGTTTAGTCTTACCTTTTAGGAAATGAGGGACAAAAGTGTGTATGGAAAATGTCATATATTAATTAATTTATTTTATTAACAAATGCGCGGATGATATCGCGGGAGACCGCTGCTCAGTATTTTATAAATAATAATAATAATCATTTAATCCTATAATATCCTATAAATAAATACTTAGACTTTTTTGAAAGGTAAAACGAATTGACATCAAGAAATTGCATTAAAACTGTTTTAAGTTTTTATTCGCCTTCCTCTCCAATAAGTTTGTATGCACTTTCTGCAATGCTCTTCACAACCGCATTGAAAAGTTGTAAAACATTTTACTAACCGTAAAGTAGCGGTTTCCGAGATGCAACGCTTTGTAAGCTGTAAGTAGGTATTAAAGAAATGTCTTCTTAATTTCCTTGTTGACTGTACAAGAACCTCGTTCCGAAGTGGGTTAAGAGCAGCCTTTACAGTTAACTTTATGCAAATAACCGGAATGTATGAAATTTAATTTGGGAATGTTTGTCGCCTGCACTCTTTCGAGCCTCTTGAGCGTTTGGACCTCTATGATGCTAATATGGACTTAATTGGCCACTTAACTGTGTTCATAATTGACTGACACTGTCTGGGACGTTTAATGATAGTAATTGGAGTCATTATTTTTCTTTGAACGTTAACTTTCGTTGGTTGTTTACTGTCCCTTCTTTCTCAAAGAGAATCTCAGTATAGTTATTTTGTGCTTAAAGATTAAAGTTAATGATGTCTATTTAAATCAATTTCTGTAGCAAACCCAAACTATTTTGAACTCGTTTTCTTTAAAACATTTTTTCAACTTTTTTCTACTACGCGTTCAACGTAAAACCTATTATTTTTTTTGGATATATACTGTTTTTATCAGTGTTGTGCTTAATCTAAATTATAATCATTTACTTTACGTTTTTAGTTTCCAATTTGGTATGAAAATCTCAGATTTCAACTTTAGGAGTTTCTTTAAAAGTCGGTATTACAACTCTTCGTATGGGGTCTTCTAAAATTTAGTTTTAACTACAGGTAATGCTGTTTAAATACTTTGTTAGCGTGACGTTGTAAATGCTTAGTTATTTTTGAGTTAAGGCGTCGCGTGTTTGCATGTGTTACATATTTTTAATTAAGTGAAAGAATATGTATAAGAAATTTATTACTTATCAAGATCTAAAACTGTTGCAATATACTTTATAATATCATCGCGAAATAACCACAGCTTTCAAAAAGAATCCGGAAAAACTAGAATATGTTGGCAATTTTGTTTTAGACCTTTTTACCAGAATAAAGATTTATGGGTGACTTGCTCAGCTTCAGTGTTGTTTGCAGATATTGTCTAAAATTGTATTTCTTTAAGATGAGAGTAGGATTTCCAAAACACCATCGGCCTTATTACATAAAACTTAGTACCAGGTTTAAACTAGGACTAAATTTTAGCAGACAAATTAGAAACGAATGACACTATATGACATCACCTATTAGAAAAACGCTTTTCTGATTGGTCGGCTAATATTTAGTCCTGGGTTAAGCCTGGTACTACTTTTTTGTAATAAGGGGACAAGTGACTAAATGGGAACATTGACGGTGTTATTACGAAAAAATTAGACCAGGTTTAAACTAGGTCTAACTGTTAGCCGACAACAGAGGAATGAATGACATATTCGTGACATAACCTAATAGAGAAACGCTTTTGTAATTGGCTAACTAGTAGCTTAGCCCTGTCTTAAACCCAGTACAAAGTTTTTGGAATAACGGGTTAAGTATGTAAGACTCTCTAACAGTATTCCCGGTTTTGTAGATTTTCTTTGAGCATCACAATTAGATGTTTTAATACATCATTTGAATTGCTGATAGAGTTTGTTACTCTAACAGATGTTCAACCGGTTTATGTATTATTACTTTGAGAAGAATGATCGATGTTTTTTCTTATTACTTATGTATTACTTATGTAAGCTTAAGTTTTATTTTTGTTTAGTGTTAGAATATATTAGATTTTTTATTCCCTTCCCGTTTTTAGGGGTCTGTACCCAAAGGGTGAAAACGGGACCCTATACTTAGGCTCCGCTCTCTGTCTGTCTGTTGTAAAACATACGATCAAATGGATGGCTTCTGATTGCGGTTGAGAAACGCGTTATATTATTAATGGCAACGCTTGAAGTATTCACAGAATATTAAGTTGTAAATTATAATTAAACTAAAATAATTAAATTAAAATTAAAACTATACGAGGGTCAAACTGAAAGTTCTTAGAAAATCAAAAACTAATTACATTAGCCAGTTATTAGTTTTATTATATCTTTTCAAAATATTGTCCATTGACGTCAATACACCGCTGCATGCGATGGAACCACTGGGTAAAGCACTTTGCCCACTCGTCCTTAGGGGTCTCTTCAATGGCATCGCGATACGCAGCCACCGCTTCTTCAGCATTCATAAACCGCTTTCCTTTAAGTTTTTCTTTAATTTTTGGAAATAAATAAAAATCACAAGGCGCGAGGTCGGGGCTATACGGCGGGTGACCCAGTAATTCAACGTTTGATGTCGCCAAATAGTCGATCGTTCGCTTGGCGGTGTGCGACGAGGCGTTGTCGTGGTGAAGGAGGATCCTACTGCGAGGTCGTTTCTCTCGAACTTTTTCCAAGACAAGTGGCAAACAATTGGTAGTGTACCATTCTGCAGAAACTGTTTTTTGATCCTCTAACACAATTGTTGCGAAATGACCTATCCTTCCAAAGAACGAGGCCACCATTTTTTTTCCCGCACTTCGATCTCTCTTCACTTTAGTTGGCAACTCCTCGAAAGGAAACACCCACTGAGCAGATTGTCTTTTGGTTTCAGGATCATAACAGTAAATCCAGCTTTCGTCACCTGTTAGTATGTCGAACACAGCATTTGAGTCACCTCCGTTAAATCTTTCAATCATTTTACGGCACCAATCCACACGATGGAGTTTTTGAGCCTTAGTCAAATTATGAGGTATCCACCGGGCGCAAAGCTTCCTGACCGCTAAATGTTCGTGGAGGATTTTGTGCACTTGACTCATACCGATGCCTAAGCTTGTCCAAATCTGCTGATAGGTCACTCTTTTGTCAGTCTCTATCATACGCCGCACAACACAGATGTTATTTTCAGTCGTCGCCGTAGAAGGCCGTCCCTCACGTACATCATCAGTGAGATTAGTGCGACCACGTTTAAACTCATTAAACCAGTTGTAAACAGTCGCACGAGATGGGGCTTCATCGTGAAAGGCCAATCGTAGTCTATCATAACTTTCTTGTTGACTTAAATGACATCGAAAGTCATAAAAAATCATTGCACGAAAATTTTCTCGTGTTAAATTCATTTTGACGTGACACAGACAATTTTCAATTTGCCGCCAAGTCGTAAAACAAATGACAAATGAATGAAATATATACTGTAATATTGGCAAAGAGTTCTATTTTCAAATTTTAGAATATTTTTTTTATTATATTGTTTATAAGTGGCCAGTTCTAAGAACTTTCAGTTTGACCCTCGTATATAAGGGATATTATTGTCCGCTACTGTAAATTATAGTAATCTTGCATAACCGATAGTTATTTAAGTACTGCTAAAAATATATCAGGCTTCTGATTCAATTAATGTCTCTTTATTTATCAATTGTTTTGTAAAATATTGCAGTCACTGGAGTAAAAAAAATGCTGAAAATTATACTTCCTAAGTGATTTCGCCAAGCTGCAAGTAATTTTGTAATCTGTTGAATCGTGATGACGCCGATAATTCTGAATATCGATCTCTGCCGTAGGGAATGGATGACTTTTGGAGAAATTAATTATAGCTATAATAAAGAGACAACACTATTATCGAAGATAAATATTATGCACGAAAAGTACGTGACCGGCAATATTTTTAGGAAAAACAATAGAAATATATAATCAATTGGTGTAATTTGAATCCAGGTCCAATCTCCATTATGGTCCATTATAGGTTAGCCAGTCTCGTTGGTCTAGTGGTCAGCACGCTAGGTACTATCCACGAGGTCCCGGGTTTGAATCCCGGGTCGGGCCGAGAGTGTTGAGTTATTTGTCTTGCAAAAACTCAGACACAGCTCCGGAGTCAGGAAGTTGGTGGTGTTAACACCCCCGTGCCTCGGAAAGCACGTAAAGCCGTTGGTCCTGCGCCTGATCTCTCTACGGTCATGTCAGACTGCCGTCTCACCGAATTATGAGAGTGAAGGAATAGAGAGTGCACCTGTGTATTGCGCACACTTGTGCACTATAATATGTCCCGCGCAGTTGGCCAATCTCTGATGAGATAGGCCGCCGTAGTCGAAATTCGGCTAGAAGGACATTACATTACATAGCTTAGCATCTTCGCGGCATTTTTTAACCAATTTTTCAGTATTAGCTACGGGTAAAGATTTGCACGTCGACTTCAGTTCAAGAGTAAGGTCTGCTATGGTTACTGCATTGTTTGTTTTTAGTTTAAGCTTTATCCACGCTTAAACATTTTCAAATTGGATAGGCATCAGAGGACTGTGAGGGCTAATCTTGCACATCAATACCATGTTCTGCTTTCCAAGTGGTGCAAAGCCGACTTCGGTGTTTAGGGTCATTATCCACTTGCAGAATCTAGAAATAATTTTGATGTGGAAACATCGTCTTAAGGGACATTTTTGAGCATCCTGAGTAGCGATGTAATCAAGAGCAATTTTCCGATCCTTTTATTGATAGGCAAGCACCCCCAAACATGCAATAGGCTACTGTGCACTTTTCTTGTCACTCGTAAAAGCAACTAAAGTATAAAATCTTTAGTTGTTTTAATTATTTCCGTAGTATGTTTCAACTCTCAAGAAATACGCGTAAACCAACTTCCAACGGAAAGTTTAAAAAGAGAAAAGTGTTTAAATGTTTTCCCCTTCTGTTTGCAACAGTCGTGTTTCCATTGTAACTGTTACGATAATTCACTTATATTTTATATTCCGTAACTTTTACTTCAGTGCAAATTGAAAAGTTTATAAAAACAAACGGGCAAAGGCATTCACCGTTGACAGTTTTGTAGAGCTGGGCTACTTAATTAATTGCATTGTTATCTTGTTAAGGCCCAACTGTGCCCTTGCGTCATAGCTGCGCAGATTTCGCTCATCATGAATGAAAAATTAAATTAAACAAAAATGTATTCCCATAGTTTTTTTCTATGTGTACTGAAGAACACAATTTAGGAGAAGCTCCGAAAATTTGGCACTATTGCAAATATATTAAAACAAAATTAAACTTAAAAAGACAGCAAAGTTAGACCAAACCTATAGACCTAACTAAGGATTTTCTATCGAACCAAATCCTTGAATCGCGTTACGAGATTATAATTCTTTAAGTTTCTTGTAATATAGGTTTAAAACTCTCACGATCGAATTCTTATTATAAAACGCGCTGCTTTCTGACTAAGCCTTGCTACATTTGCAAGGCATTGAGCATATTTCGCTTTATGGTCTACGATACCAGTTAGTTATGTTTTCATTCAACTGATATCAGTTTTACGAGAATGAAAACACAATTCTTGCCTTTTAGGGGTGATTTTAGTGAAACTACCGACCCACTGATTTAGAATGTCACCACCACTTGACACCTTTTGTATGAAGTCATTTAGAATGTCACCACCACTTGACACCTTTTGTATGAAGTAATTTTAATTGGAACGCTGAAAGTCAGATTTTGTTCATGATACCTTATTTCAATCGGTATTTATTGAATTCCGTCGTATATTATTACTAGCTGTTGCCCGCGACTTCGCCCGCGTAAAATACTATTTCTGTATCCTAAAGGAACTGTGTTTTTTTTCGGGATAAAAAGTAGCCTATTTGTTATTCCAGACTATCTCTATCTCTGTGCCAAATTTCATCCATATCCGTTCAGTAGTTTTTGCGTGAAGAAGTAACAAACATACACACTCACAAATTTTCGCATTTATAATATTAGTAGGATCACCATAACTTAATCCATCAGAATAATACCTAAGATAATAGGTACCACCACCTATATAACCATTCTGAGTATATGTATGGCAGGCTATGTCAGAGTTGACTTTCTGCTTAAATTTATTTTGTGGGTTAGTGGGGTGAAATTAGTGGTACAAGTGAGTGAAACTGATAACTTTAAGAATGTTTGTTTATCTAAGAGCTAGACAAGAAAACGTGTTATTGGCTCCTACGGTTGTTTTTTGGTACAAGAACAAACAATGGTCTAACATTTTTTTTTTTGACGTAAATATTACTATCTTATGGACCTAATTATTAGCTAGGTAGGTCGCACGCACAAAACGTGGTCTTTTTCAAATTAAAAACTAATTAAGTACATTTTAGCGGGATGCTATCAATATTAATTATCAGGAAAAAAACCTTTGATCTTTTAAGGAAAAATTGTGCCCGTTTATTCCATTGAAAAGTAGCACAAACAAATTAAATGAGCCTGAATTAAGTACATCAATTCAGCTGCTTTTAATTCGACGGAATTTTCTTGCCAGACTATTGATAATTTTATCGTATCGGTCATTAAGTAGATATATCAATAAATATATTTTTTATTTGAAATGGGTTTGCTCTTGACCCTAGACTAAGCCCAGATGTAGTAGTTAGAGTCGACGACGCATATAGAGAAAGTAGGTATTAAAAAACTTATTAATTATTTTATTCATTCATATTTGTTTACTTTATCTTTACCCTATAAATATACGCACAGAGGTACTTAGGTAATAAATCAGCTTTTAGGGAACATCAAATATGAGGACTATTTGAATTCAACTTGAAAAAAATTTTGACTATAAAAAGAAACTGGTGAAAACTATAAAAAGAAAATTTTGACTATAAAAAGAAAAGTGCAAGTCAGACCTTTTTAAAACTAAAAAAAGTTTTTTTATGAGTAATGAGCTAACTCTTGAACTTCATCTTTGCCCGAGAGCAAAGATAAGGTCTGAGCGAGGAGCGAGCTTGCCCAGGAGAAGACACTTGCAGAATCTAAAAATAATTTTGATGTGGAAACATCGTCTTAGCGGACATTGTTTGAGCATCCTGAGTAGCGGTGTAATCAAGTCCAATTTTCCGATCCTTTTATTGATAGGTAAGCACCCCCAAACATGCAATAGGCTAGCGTGCACTTTTGTTGTAACTCGTAAAAGCAACTAAAGCATAAAATCTTCAGTTGTTTTAATTATTTTCGTAGTTTAAATGTTTTCACGCACCTTCAAGAGTTTATCATAAAGCGTCAAGTGTTATATAGATAATGGTACGAAACCCTTTATGCGCCAGTCCTACTTGCACTTGGTATTTTTTTGCAGTTTTGCATCTTGCAATATAGAAACTGAAAGTGTTATTTCGGTTCAACATTTTTTTAGAAAATAACATCACTTTATAGGTACCAATGACGATTTTCAATTTGTTAAAAGACTTGATCACAGCTTACGGAAATAACACGCAGGTTAACAATATATATGTACACGATCGTTCTCACACAGAATACTGCGCTGACATCGACAAGTATCCTTTTTTTTTCCGGCACCAATAAACAAGTGTGCACATCTTAACCCAATGCTTCCTTGGACGCAGACCGCATCCAAAGCAGGCGATAGGGAAAATGCACAACCCTAACTTTTATATCAGTACAAGTTTAAAGGATTTTCAACCTTGTGGTTGGTTGTAGAAGCCGTTGTAAAAGTGGTCGTTATTGTAAAGAGGATGTACTGTCTAAGTGTGCCCTTTATGTCCGGAGTCTCGTATGATTGTGGTGAAGTGTTTGTTTGAAAATGTTCTTTAAAAACTTGGTAATATACTTTTGACACTCGTATCGTGTGACTCCTAAGACATCTTGCTATCGGTTCCTAAGCGCGTCTGGATCAAAAAAGATTCAAGAATTGTGTTGTAAAATTAATAGCGGCTTTATGTCATGCGAGTACGGAATTTTTGTAGACACATAAAAAAAGAAACAGTAACACTGTTGTTTTTGTTATACTTAGCTCAATCGGAATCGGCCGCGGCAGCGTTTTGGATAAAGACTTCCAGGAGGCTTCATTTTTGCCGACATCTTCAACAATCATCGTCATATATCGACCAATTTACATAAAACCTTATCGAATGATACAAGTAAACCTTCCCCAGGAATCCTCCAAAATATAACTCCAGTAGCTAGTTTTTGTGATAATCGCGAACATACCTACACAAAGATAGACGCGGAGGGCTTTTTAATATCTAGTGATACAATTTTACTCGTGTGTCGTAGCTCCTAGTATCGGTATTTAAAGGTCCCTTCTTAGGGCGGGACCAAAAGCTGTAGAAAATTTTTATTTCCGAAAAAAAAATAGTAGAACTATGGATTTTAACTTGTCAAATCCCATAAGACCCGAGAGCGGGTTAATATTTTTTTTATTGTGTCTGGATTTTTTTTATTGTGTCTGGAAAATTGACACGTGAAGTTTTAATAAAACTTTTATTCTTTACAGGTACATGATGAGAGCATTACTATTGACGACGTTGGCCGTCCTGGCTGTTGGCATCAATGCTACAGAATGTAAGTAGATATTAAATGTCCTCCAAGTTTAGTTTCGGCTTAAAGCGACCAATCTCAACAGAAATGAGCCAACGAATGATATATTGAAATCGAGCCCTGTCTAAGAAAAATTTTAGTTCGGTCTCTCACTTTTTGCCAAATAAACGAAAAGAGACAGACTGTATTAATTAAGAAATGTCAGTACAGCTGTCAGTTGCTAAGGAAATGAAAGAATCTATAGACATTTTAGTAGCGATGTCATTCGATAACGACTAAAGTTAGACAAAAACATGCAAAAACATTTTTAAAAAAACGTTAGAAATCGCGTTTCTCAATTTGATGTTCACTGAAAAAAAGAATCAACCAAACTAGTTATGTTAGTTGAAGGTTTCGTTGTAGGGAAGTCAACTTTTGTTAAATGTAAACAATCTTCTGGTTATCAGTAACAAAACTTGTTTGTTACTGATAACCAGAAGTTCGCAAGTCTAAATTACGGCCTACTAGTAGCCAAATTTTGGTAACTGTTAACCAATTATCTTTTTAAGTGCTTCTAAATTATTGTAGTCTGTCTCTTTATATTTTTTAGCAGAAAAAGAGAAAGACTAAATTTAAATTTTATCATAGATGTTGGAATCGAATCCATAGTGCAAAAGTGTGTGCGCAATACACATGTGTACTTTCTGCTCCTGAACTCTCTCTATTTTGGTGAAACGGCCATCAGACTGGCATTTAAGTAACTTAGGTTTTAAGTTCGGTTTAGTAAAGCAAAATATACCAAAAACGAGCTCCATATTACTATGCTTAGGTACCTTTAGGTGTGAGTATGTATCTTGGGTTTTATTAGAGGTTTGAAATTCCACACGAACGATCAAAACATTTAGCCTAGCCTGTACAAGAATTCCCTTAGACCTTAATCATGATGAGGTCTTCTTTTAATTATGGACCTTTTAATTAAGCAAGTTTACTTCATATTTTGTTGGAAGTCCGTGTATACCCTTACCCAAATATCTCGTGTTATATTTATAGTAAAACTAGTGGTTCCCCGCGACTTCGCCTGCAAGAGTTGGATTTTCCATATAAACTTTCATCCCCCATTTCACCGACTTAATATTTTTATATCGCGACAAAATGTAGCCTATCTCCTTTCCTTATAGGGTCTCGATATCAAACTGTCTCCATACAAAATTTCATCTCAATCGGTTCAATGGTTTAAGCGTCAAGTGGTAACAGGCAAACAGACACACTTTTGCATTTATAATATTAGTATGGATAATAAGCTAACGCTTGTAGGAATATCTAAATAACTAATCGCTCAAACAAATGGAAATAAAAATTCATAAGCAATCACTTTCTGCTTTCGAACCGGTATCGTCGTAAAGTTGCCACTTGGTATGCACGAATCACGTCTCTAGTGCAAATCTGCTTATTAGAGACCGTTAGTCAATATTCCACATACTTACTTACTTACTAAGTTGCTACTTACGTGACGGAACGGTTTCTTGATTGAGCTAAGGCGACGATATTAACTTAAACAGTTATAGGATGTCCCAGAATGAGCAGCACTCAACCGCCAACTATGTGAAAGCAAGATGGTAACATCATCATAATAAATATAATTTAAGCTTCCACATTCTTGCTCACATGGTAAAAATATAAATACAATAAATACATAAACTAAATAAGACACATGTGAATAGGGATCTACGGATATATCCGCAGATACGGTATAATGTCCTCTCCTAGCCGAATTCCGACTACGGCGGCCTATCTCAACAGAGATTAGCTAACTGCGCAGGACATATTATAGTGCGCAAGTATGTACGCAATACACAGGTGCACTATACACAGGTGCACTATCTGTTCCTTCGCTCTCATACATCGGTTAGACGGCAGGTGAGAAAGATCAGGCGACCTCGTGGATAGTACCCAGCGTGCTGACCACTAGACCAACGAGGCAGTCAAGTGATACGTTATAATAACGTATCTTTACACACTGTGATAATTAAAATAAACTATTTTTTGGATGCTGTAATACTTCCATGACAAACGCCTTACGTTTATATAATATGTAAATAAACTAAATCGCCTTAGCAATGAATACAGGCAAATATTTTTCAAGCAACTCTGTAATATGTGCTTTTGTAAAAGGTAGACACAATGCATCGATCTATATTGACGGTGTCTGACAGACTTGACAACGAACCTCTTTTAAGTTCGCAAGTACCTATCTTTGATAAAAAGTGGTGGGACTTTTATATTTTTAGCCGACTGCGGAAGGAGGGTTTTGTTTTTCAAGAGTATGTATGTATGTATATATGTATAATTGTTTGGCACGCCCTACAGCCCAAACTGCTGGACAGTTTTTGACATATGAGGTGTCGTTGAATTTGTCAAAATTGTGGTAGTGACATATGCTATATACATTTAAAAATTGTGATTTCTCTACGGTCATGTCACTGTCGTCTCACTGAGTTATGGGGGTGAAGAAATATAGAGTGCACCTGTGTTTTTATTTATTTAAGAAACCAACAGCTACAATGAATTATGCTATTTTATAAGTACTGCTAATTTAGTAGGCCAATACTAGGTTTCCTTTACATAACATTTTGTATAAAGTTGTGAGGTTAAACGTTAACAGCATAAAATAAGTAAAGTTGGAAGCACGCGCATTGCGCACACACTTGTGCACTATAATATGTCCCGCGCAGTTGGCTAATCTCTAGGCCTAGGCTAATCGACAGGCCGCCGTAGTTGAAATTCTGCTAGCGAAGGGGGATTGATTTTTCCTGACCATATAGCAATATAGGTATCAAATGAAAGCCAGTAAAAAGAACATTTCAAAAATATAATCCTTTTTGCAGTCGGGTGTTTTTTAAATTATGTTTGCTTGTTTTATATAGCGGACAGCAGAGCGCGCGTAGTATGCTACTTCAGCAACTGGGCGGTATACCGACCGGGTGTCGGTCGATATGGTATTGAAGACATCCCCGTCGATATGTGTACACACATCATATACTCCTTCATCGGTGTTACTGAAAATACAAACGAGGTTCTCATCATAGACCCTGAGGTAAGACATTGACTAACTTTTATTTAAAATCTTGCATGGAATAAGAACGTCGCTGGCGTAGTGGCCAGTGGCTTGCCTCTCATGCGGGAAGAGCCGGGTTTGATCCCACAAGCTGCCATGTACCTTTTCTGAGTTACGTACATTAGTTGTTTCACTAACCGATGCTCTTACGGTACGGGAAAACTTGTGAGGTAACCGTGCAAAACCGGGATAACGCTAGAATGATGATGATGGCATAATAGTACAGTTGGTTTCCATCTTCTGTACCAGCCATTTCAAGGGTTATTTTATCTGGGCCCTATGACTACCTGCCACTATTGCTCATTAGCCAGAGCCTCGTCCGTTAACTATACTTAGTCCGATAACTATATAAGTTGAAGTTCGTTTTCGGGGGCGAGAAAGCGCCTATCACACGCGATTGTCAAGAAATTTCTTTCTCCGCAACATCCACATCATCAACCTGTCCCCGCTGACGCACCTCTGACGCTCCTCTGACGCACCTCTGACACACCTCTGACGCACCTCTGCCGACCGCAGGAGGGTCGCGCTTGAATTTGTCGGACTATAGAAGGGAGTCACTCAAAAACAAAAATAAATTAGGAACAACAAAAACATCGCCTTAAACCTACTGTTCAAAAATGTAACAGTGTTGGTGTGAACTCGACCCTTAATAACTTGAGCAAAACTTTAAGGTGTAAACTTTAAGACGCACTAAGAGGTTGTAATTAAACAAAAAACTTACAAACTATTTAATGCTGGCAACTAAGTAATAACATCTTGACAATCGAAAAACCAGGATTAGTTTGTTAAAAAAGAAACATTCGTCTATTCCAAATTAAATCAGAATTCATATGTTCGTCCGCAAATAATTAAGCAAAGAAAACATGACGATAGTTCCGCGATCGTAATTCATATCCAGAAATAATAGCAAAAAGGTATCACGTGATTTGGGGCTTGAGGCATTTTCTTTGTCCGCTTTCATTTTTCGCTGGCCATTCAAAATGTGATTTTTATTCCCATTTCGGACTTTTACGAATCCTTTTGCTTTTATCTGAAATAAATCTTCAATAAAAAGCCTGTTTGTTTGAACTGGATTTTTATAAAATCTTTTTATGTGGCCGTTTTGAGTTAAGGCGCTCTGATTCAGAATAATGGATTGTAAGTATTGTTCAGTAAAAGCTATAATCCATTAGTCTTTTGACGGTACTTTTTCGAACGGCAAACAGTTTTATCCAGGTGAATCAATTCTATAATGAAATGGCGCCGTATTGCTAGCTGTAGGAAGTCTTCTGTGTTTTTAACTTAGTCTTTCAAATTGTACAACTCCTGAAAAAGCTTCTATAAATAAATATCTACTGTGTGTGCTGTGCAAAAAAGAGTGTGTGCTGTGCAAAAAAGAGTAACCTAATCTAGGCACCTAATGGTGTTTCAGTGTTTCAAAAAAATTTTTTTTTTTAGCTGGACGTAGAAAAGAACGGTTTCAAGAACTTTACATCGCTTCGTTCCAAACACCCGAACGTCAAATTCACCGTAGCCGTGGGAGGCTGGGCCGAAGGTGGCTCCAAATACTCCAAGATGGTGGCTGCGAAGAACTCACGGATGGCGTTTGTTAGGAGTGTAGTTGGTAAGATAATGTCAGATTTATTTTCTGCCATGCCGGCAAAGGTTATATGAATAGACTCTGGCATATCTAAATAAAAACAAGTGACAGTCGTTAAGCTGCAGAATTGAAGTCCGAAGCGCTGACACCTTTTACAAAAAATTAAACGAACACCGGATAAAACACTTTACGATTCTAAATTCAAATTAGCAAAATAATTAAAAATTGTGTAACGATCACAGGTAAAAAAAAAAATAGATATGAAGCCATGTTGCCTATTTCTTTTTCCAAAAGTCGTATTATGTGTATTGTTGATTTCGTTGTAGCACAATAGACAGATTTGTGTTGCAGTACTACCTGTACGTAAGTTAAAAGATATAATAATTGTCTATACGCTTCCGCATACCACACTTAGTAATTTTATAATTGCCTCTTTGTAACTTATGATGAGTTAATTAATATTTTCTAGTGCGTATCTCTTTGTTTGTAATTACAAGAGTGGGAAGTAGAGTAAACGTAGGGTTTCATAAGGGTTACGTAAATGCGTGTAGTTATTATATTAGATGTTATTTGTTCGTTTACGTTACTACTTAGAATAGAGATAAATACGTTTCCTGAAATTCCGGAAAAAAAGCTATCTGAAATTAATAAACTGAATGCCAAACAAGAAAGACAAAGCGAATTTGACAATTTAAGATGAAGTTGTTTACGAGAATTACCACTAAGTAATTAATAAAAATTTTCAGGCGATTTTTTTTTAAATTATCAAGGTTTTTTGTTATTAATTGCAATTATAAAAAGTGCTCTCTTACATACATACTACATAGACCAATATTAATTGCAGTTGAAATTATCACTGCCATATACGAATATTCGGATCGCTCAAATAAAAACGAATCAACAATAAAAACCTGATTGGAAATCCGTGATCGAGTATTTCTGCGTATCCCGTATACAACATTGCCTGTCGTTTTAATCGTTGTATTTCGCGTCGCGTCGCGCGAGCGGAAAATATCTGCGTGGAATGTTAAATGATAGCGTCTCGGACAGTAAGGATGTGATTTTTTAATCGATATTTTGAGTGAGATTTAAAAAAAACCTCGGATAGACAGAAAGGCAGACGGACATGTCGAAACTATAAGGGGTTCTTTGCCACGATTACGGAACCGTAAAAAGGGTATCTAAAAACAATATTATTTGAGACCAAAAATCAAAACTATCTATTTTTATGTGAAAATACTGATGCCTACTTAATGTGAAAATACTGATTTGAAAATTGTTCAGTCAGTATTTTTTACATTAAGTAAATTTAGCACACAAAGTTCATCGATGGTCGTCGGGAAGGACTTTCGAAAAAAACTTGCAAAGGAGTTATAAAATAGATAAACCAAAACGTAGTATTAGGTCTTCATTTATTTTTAAAAAAATAAGGCCTTTTTAAGCATTGTTTGCTTTTAATTAAAAAAAAAAACTTTTGTAAACAAAAAGTCTCGCGTCGAAACAATAATAATCGATAGGTATAATAGTAAGTGGTCACATCACTGGTAGACAAGAATAGAGTCTAATTTGCCCAATTTCAGCGAGGAATGTCCAATTAAAACATGACAAATAGATTCTCGTGTAACGTTTTGCGTAATATTTAGCAAAAAGACAGGATCTAAATACACAGGAGTTTTACTACCGTTTATTCATATGAAAATACTTGATTAAGTTTGCGTCTTTTGAGAGCAGAGTTACACAAATAACTTTTTTTGTGTAGTTTTGACTACGCAATGTTTTTATAGAGTAACTAATATTAAGTCATCATTCGTAGTATTATACCTACTTACTTCGCTGGCTCAGCGACCCGAAGTGGATCCTGGCCTCCGACATTAAAGTGCGCCATTCTTCCCTATTCTGTGCCAAATCTGACCAGTCGGCCAAGATAAGCTCTCTTTGCGGCTCGATCCTCTCCCATCCTCTCCACATGTCCTAGCCAGCGAAGTCGGGAAGATTTTATTTCTCCGATGATGTTCGGCTCAGACACTAGCTCTACTATCTCTCGGTTGTACCTACGCCTCCATGCCCCATCCTCTCCTCTTGTTGTTGGTCCCAGAATCTTCCGCAATATCTTTCGTAATATCATGCAATATTTTTATTGATTTCACACTACACGCTATTCCTACAACATTCAATAAGCAAATAAAAAAATGTTATACAGCTTAAAACTTATTACAAGAACAGTAATTGTTTAAATCGAAAAAGATGTATTTTAACATCAAACGATTACAGAGGTACCTACATCATATATATTTTTTATGTTCCCGGGATTTTTCTATTCGTTTAAAGGCGCGTAAGTAATTTTTGTCTCATACGTCTAGGGATGAGATCAGAATGATACATATAATTTAATTTTTGTTAAAAAAATTTTTTTTTTGCTCTAAATAGATTTGCAAATAAGCTCTCAGCTGATTGAGATCAGAAATCCACGTAAACTTTAAAACTTACAGAGCGGTATAGGTAAATACGGTCTAGACATACAATAATAATCCTTAAAATATGTAAGGTAATGCATAAAATCATTTGCAATTATTATAAATTATCGCGTATTCACTTTCTTATAGTAAGGTAAAAAGCATATTGAGAAAATATTTAACTTTCATTTGCGGCGATATGATTTGACCGTGTCTTATAAGGAAAGGAATAATGGTCAGTAATCTCAAGTTTTAAACTCCAAATCCTTCCTTCCTATCCTATCCTTTCAAATTGTGATTGATTTGAACGATTTATTTTATTGCACACCTTATAGTTACATAAATCTGTACCTACTTTGTCAATCATTAGGTATTTTTATATCTACTTAATTAGTGATATTTAGCTAATGATTGTATTCTGCACAAAATATTGATCAAGAAGCAAATTGATCATAGGTTTCCAGCTTCCACTTTTTAAGAAGTAATTCTTTTAATTTTTGGGTCAAGTAACTAATTTAACAACTGGAGTTCAAACTTAAAGATACTTAAGTACCTGATAGCCCTATATTGTTGACATTTAACTTTTGTGCTTTTGTGCTTCCAGAGCTTAGAATAAGCGATGTCAATTTATAACATCATAAAGTTTCAAAAAAAAACATTTGTTTATTTTTATAGAATATATTTATATTCTTTAAATATTGGGTGTTATGCAATCAAAAGCTTAGTAGATACTATGTTAGACATGTTTGGAAAATCTACATTTCAAGTAAAACTTAAATTCGGTTCTAAGACTTAAAAACAATGATTATCGATCATACGTCATTTCCCACAACACTTTCCCTTGACTGCAACTCCTGTTTAGCCAGTATCTATGTATTTAAGTATTTCTATCCGTTATCCTAGTCACCATAGCACAAGCTCACGCTTAGTTTGGGGCTAGGTAATTGGTTTGTTTGTTGAAACAGTTTATTTATTTATTCGTTTATTTATCTATAGCTTGTAGCAGAAGAAACTTAATAATCGAGAAACTCGGGCATCATCCTTTCAAAAGATAATCTCATCAGCTCTATTGCAGAACATTTAAACATTGTCTCGTCTTGAAGCTTACACTTAAAGTGGCTATGATTCCGCCACATACTCCTCAATAAACGCCTCTAGGTGGCAAGGCACTTCAGACCTAGTGGCGTCTCATTCTCCTATCCTGCAGTCTATTCTGTCTGAAACACTAGCAAGATACCTTAATATTATATTGGAATAAATTCTCCATTCTAGATTTCCTTAACAAGTACAACTTTGACGGTCTGGACCTCGACTGGGAGTACCCAGGAGCAGCCGACCGAGGCGGTTCCTTCTCTGATAAAGACAAGTTCCTCTACTTGGTCCAAGAGTTGAGGAGAGCCTTCATCAGGGCGGGGAAAGGCTGGGAGCTGACTGCCGCCGTGCCTCTGGCTAACTTCAGATTGATGGAGGGATACCATGTACCTGAGTTGTGCCAGTAAGTACCTTACATTCTTGAAGATTGGTCATAGGTTTGTGAATATAGGTAGGTTCATGTGGACACGTTGCCACAATGAAAAAAATAAGCGAATGAACCTGGATGTAACTGATGAGATTATCAATACGAAGTTTTATAGACTTTGAAGACCTGTCAGCAAACAGATTTTTAAGGTGCCGAATTGTAAACTTAGGCGCCAAAACACTGCGCTCAAAATAAACACACAAGTAATTAAGAGAACATTTACACAAGCTGCAACTATTCTTTCCATTAATTGTGACGCAAAACTCTCAACAACAGTTTTACATTCTAAATTACAGCTGCACTAGTGTTTAAATCATGATGCCCTAGTTGCAACAACAACTATTATTTATGCTGTTGTTACACTGTAATTTATCCGCAGGGAACTGGACGCTATTCACGTGATGTCATACGACCTGCGAGGAAACTGGGCGGGTTTCGCCGATGTGCACTCTCCTTTATACAAGCGCCCCCATGACCAGTGGGCGTACGAAAAGCTTAATGTTGTAAGTGCTCTTTCAATATTATATTTTTAAATCATTAATTTCAATTTAAAATGATAAGTAAGCTATAAAAATAGCTGAGACGATCCTCGTTTCTCACAGAACTGAATCAGCACTTTATTTACTTGTGTGCGAAAAACGTAGAAACGATTCATGTTTTTTTCCTTAAAATCTGACCCAACGAGCTTTGGAAACATAAGTAATAATCCAGAGCATTCTTTTTTGAAGTAGGTAGTAAACATTTAAGTGACATTCCAGTTGCCATGCATTTACTTAATTAGTTAGCATCGAATTTATTGTTTTGGGATATTTTACTGTCAATTCATTTACCGCGCCGTTGTAAATACAACAAAGGTTCGAAACAAATTTTATAGTTTTCCATTATAGCAACGATTCAGCTCACAATCATGAGAGTGACTGCCTGACTGCACATCTCTTTAAACCTTCCCGTATCATGATTTCAGACACAATAAAAAATTAGTTGTTATCAACTCGCCCGCAGGTCTTGTGGAGTTTGACAGGGCTAGGAGATGAGGAGAAATAACAAGAATACCTTTTGTTCTAGAATGACGGCCTCCGCCTCTGGGAGGAAAAGGGTTGTCCCACCAACAAGCTGGTTGTTGGCATCCCTTTCTACGGTCGCTCGTTCACCCTATCAGCTGGCAACAACAACTACAACCTTGGCACTTACATCAATAAGGAGGCTGGCGGTGGCGACCCTGCTCCCTACACCAATGCTACGGGATTCTGGGCTTATTATGAGGTAAGGGATTTAAAATACAGTCAGCAACACGTCAGGCTACCCATATAAACTACGAAAATAGCTTTTATTACGTAGAACAAAGGGGGGTCTAGGTCATAGTGCAGTAGTCTAACCTATGAAATCCAGACTTGTAATTTAAGTTATTAGAAGTGAGACTATGAGCAGCAAAAGTAGAGCATTAGAGTGTAGAATGGGACTTCTTCTGGGTATTGGCACAGAATAAGCACTAGTACTCCGTACAGAAGTATAACTTTGCAATGAAATTTAAAGAAATATCTACTCAATGTCTTTAACGATATGGTGTAATTTAGTTCGCGTCAGAGTCAAGCACATTCTCGTTTAGACACCTACAGAATTCCATTGCAAGATAATTTCATTTTTATAACTCTGGAATATGAATCATAATACACTAAACCTATTCAGTGACGTACTATCATGCTACGCGATAAGGTTGACTGCTACAAGAAGCTACTTACGCCATCTAGCGGACCTTTCTAGCAATTTATTCATGCTCGTCCAGCCAGCAACGTAATCACACATAGTGCCGTGCACCGCCGGTGAATAAAACGCGCGGGGCGTCTCGTTGCTCGCTCATGACACCCAAACTTGATTAGCCTCTTCCAAGGGGTTGCCGCGCGTAGGCACGTTTTCGCTACCTACGAGGAGAGTTACACAGGCCTGGTATTGGTTAAATATTGTGAACATAAAAAATTTTGCTCATGAAAATGCCTGAGGCTAATCTAAACGAAATTGGTTAACTAATTCTCTCCTATAACGGAGGCACGCAGTTTACTTTAAATTGGTAAGGTTTACCGGCGACGTCTGGGTAGCCTAGTGCGGTTTATCTGTAAAAATAAAAAATCATCTTAAAACCCTTTTTTATTGAAGGGAGTAAAAAATTGTAGATGCTGGCTACATAGCAATTGTTATGGTAAAAACAAATAGCGAAAATAGTCATTAAAAACATTTTAGAGTTTAACACATCCGAGAATTATTCTCTCCTAGATGTCGTTTTCTGGCTTTATGGGCTCTCAATAACGGTAGATGGAGATATATAACACTAAATAATCGTATGACAATGGCTATTGCTTCTCCATGATATATTGAATACCCAAGATTGTATTCGATCAATTACTGCTTTATTTGTATGATCACTACCAAATATATGGCACTGCTACCGTTTTCTAGATAACATAATTTTAATCTATTACCTATTAATAAATTATGTATGCTTAGAAAAAATATAATTTATTATTAAAAGTATTCTAGACATTCTTTAAGCGATTTTGAAAACAGTTTTTCAAAATGAGTGACTTTCTTTCCATTCTCATTATCGATAGGGACTTTTTTACTAGAACCTGTTCACATACGTGAATGGAACCATTTTTACAAAAGAACTTATACTTTACATATTACAATAATTTAAATTGAAACAGATATGTATTTAACCACATTTAATTTCTTACATGTAAAAAAAAGTTACTCGTAGATATTTTATTAGGTGGGGGATTTTTTAAATTTTTTTTTGTGTTTCATATCAAGTAAAAACAGAAAACAATTTATTTTTTATTTTTATCGCAGTATCTTATTGTTAATGTTTCGATTAGTTAATGTTTAATTTAGAAATAAAAAAACGCCCATTTATATGTTGAAGCTTATATAATGTCAAAAAATAACTAGAGTGCTATAAATGTGTACCTGTAGATATTAATCTTCACGTAATAAATCGACTAGTAAGGATTACTCACGTAAGCAATCCTCTAGGCACATAAATATGTTAGGCAATTTTTTGCACGTGTTCCCAGTGTTATTACTTGGTCGTATTATCTTACGGATCTAGAGCAAACTCTCAGGGATTTCAAGATAAATCCTTACAAAGGTAGAATTGCTACGTTTTCAGAATTAAGACGCAAAAAAGTATCCAAGGATTTCTTAAAATTTCGATGAATCCATCGCAAAAAAGTCAATTGTGCGGTTTATTTATGAAGCAATAGCAAAACTACAGATAGATAGATGTATAACGAGTACCTAGCAATGAGTATGAATAAATCAAGTTAGAACAGTCTGGGTATGACGATATGCAGAACAAAATTATAGCAGTTTTTGACGTTTGACTAAACTATTCATTATAGATCTGTAACTTTTTTTGGCCACTTTTGCAGATCTGCACAGAGGTTGACACCGAAAATTCGGGCTGGACCAAGAAATGGGACGAGCATGGCAAATGCCCCTATGCTTACAAGGGCACCCAGTGGGTCGGCTACGAAGACCCTCGGAGCGTGGAAATTAAGATGAACTGGATAAAGGAGAAAGGCTACCTTGGTGCCATGACCTGGGCTATCGATATGGACGACTTCAAAGGACTCTGTGGGGAAAAAGACGTGCTGATCAAGCTGCTTCACAAGCATATGAGCGCATACACTGTACCACCACCGAAAACTGGCAACACTACTCCAACAGTAAGCTTTTTGACAACTAGATTATTTCAGTTTAGAGATTATTACATTTTCCAAATTTTTAATGTGCCATACTTACATACTTCTTTAGATTACTTAGACCCGATTTTACCATTAATCAGCCGGTAAAGCTTACTCAACGGTTAATTTGACACATTACTCATACAAAATATGACAAGAAATAGTTTTAATATTTTTAACACCCACATTGTTTAATAAATCCATCGCATACGGGTAGGTTTGAACCTACGATCTTTTCCTAAACACTCTTGCCATCCGAGCTACCGTGTCCAAATTTTTGGTTTCATTTGAATCTTATGACAAAAATATTGAAACGGCTGTTTAGAAATTAAACATGGTGTCGGTGAAACAGATATAGGTACTACCTAAATGACCGATTAGTTTTTTGAACCTTTGTAAATTAAGAGATAGTTTGTAAATTTAATTTTACTCCAATTTGTACTTAGTAACCTCTAAATTAAGCTCAGCTGTTTATTATTCAGTTATTGCAGCGGTTATTAAATTAAAATTACGCGCATTAGTCAAAGCAACAAAGTTTTGCTCATTCTGAAAGTTTTGGAGAACTTTGAATTACTTTAAACATTTCATGTACTAAACTTCTAAATACACTTTAATATTTATCAACTTAAATCTTCTAATTTAATCCATTAAAACGAAATTGTGATGACAACACAAGCGAACGAAATCGATTATTCACGAAAACTATCGCGGACGACCCCATAAATCTTGTAAACAAATCGGTAGCCATCGAGCACGTAACCTATAGACGAAGTAAGCGCGATTTTTCTCCGAAACTTATCAGTGCTTTTTACTGATACGAAAAGTGTCAAATTAAGCGTGTATTTTATAAACGATATTATGAAATACGAGATATTTCGGTTTTGATCATTAAATCGTTTTGATATTTGGTAAATAACAATCTTTTAAAAAACAAAAGACAAAATGAATTTTTCTGAAACAAAATTAATGACATTTCTTCTCTGTGGGTTATGTGCTCGGTGTCGGTAGCGTTATTCATTGCGATTTTATCTGCAGCCGGAATGGGCCAGGCCTCCGTCTACGCCGTCCGACTCTTCTGAGGGTGACCCGATCCCTACAACAACTAGTAAGCCGACTACGACTAGTAAGCCAACTACAACTACAACTAGTAAGCCAGTGACTATTCAGCCGGCTTCGACTAGCGCGCCGGTTGCGACCAGTAGCTTGCCGAGCCCGACGCCCACTCTGTCGACTACTACAGAAGAAGAGGAACTACCCGATGCGGAGTTGCCAGGGGTACGTTTTTATTTTGCCAGAATAAAAACATCTTTTTAGCACTAATTAGTTTAGACTGCCTTGTTGGTCTAGTGGTTAGCACGCTGGGTACTATCCACGAGGTCCCGGTTTCGAATCCCTGTGAAAATTGTTGGCTTTTTCTGTCTTGAAATAACAGTTCCGGAGTCAGGAAGATGGTGGTGTTAACACCCCCGTGTCTCGGAAAGCACGTTAAACTGTTAGTCCTGCGCCTGATCTCTCTACGGTCATGTCAGACTGCCGTCTAACCGAATTATGAGAGTGAAGGAACAGAGAGTGCACCTGTGTATTGCGCACACACTTGTGCACTATAATATCTCCCGCGCAGTTGGCTAATCTCTGTTGAGATGTACGTACAGTGGGCCTCGCATCAACCTTCCTAAATCTGTCAAAATATCTCAAATGATATGGAACTCTAATTGATTAACCTAAGGTCGAAATATGGTTGCGGAAATTTGACAGATCAGGGTAGGTTCATCTGGGGCCCACTATATGTATACAATACTTACAATAAAATTAAGTGTGTATTTCTGAAATATTTTATTTTCAGGACAACGAAATTGAAAACACTGACAGTATGTGCAAACTGGACGACGACTACATACCCGACAAGAAACAGTGTGATAAGGTAAGCATATCTTTGTGTTCGCACAGATAATTCTATTAGGAACTTAAAGAACTTCCTGCATTGTAAGTGAAATGTACTTTTAATGTTGACGCTTTTGTTCACGTGTGGTTTTAAAAGTTGGCAAACAAAGGAACGAAGTTTTTTGAAACTTTTTCTTTTTACCCGACTGCGGAAGGAGGGTAATGTTATTCGAGAGTATGTATGTACTCGTATAATTGTTTGGCACGCCCTACAGCCGGCTAGACAGTTTTTGACATATAAGGTGGCGTAGAATTTGTCAAAATTGTAAGTGACATAGGCTAATAGGTATACATTTAAAAATGGCGCCCGCAAATGTAAATAAAGGAGGAGGAGGGATTGATTTTTTTCCTTACCATAGCAATATCGGGTATCCAATGAAAGCCAGTTAAAAGACTATTTTAAAATATAATATTTTTTTAAGTCGGGTGTTTCGGTTTTTAAGAAAAAAGAAAAGAAAGAAAGAAAAAAGCATTTATTCGGTGATCGGTGAACAATGGAACAGTTTACAAAATATTATGAAATGATCTACCGAAAAGGCATCCGCATGAATTTTCAATAATTATGTTTGATTGTTTCAGTACTGGCGTTGCGTCAATGGCGAAGGAATGCAGTTCAAATGCCAACCCGGCACAGTTTTCAACGTAAAACTGAACGTTTGTGACTGGCCCGAGAACGCCGATCGTCATGACTGTCAGCTATAAGTCGCACGATTTAGTCGCACGTTTAAGTCGTAGCGGTGCGTCGCGTGAAGTTAGCCTTAGTAGTCAGTGCAACTGATGTTGTTTGTTTGTCAAACTTGTTTACGCTGTTGGTTGCTTGAAAAATGATCACTGATAGTGTATTTGTTTAAAAAAGTGGTAGACCTGTCTTCTTATACTGCGAGGCGATTCGAATTTAATGCTTCGAGCACACGTTATTTTACGTGTCAAATGACATATTTGAATGCAAAATTGTGCAGATTACACAATTTGAGTAAATCAATTTCCGCGCGCTGATGACCATGTAGTACCTCTTTTTGAATGCATTATCATTGAGTAGGTGCATTATAAATTCGTGGACTAGATCATGAAGCGTTCATAAGTTTTTGAAGAAAATTGATGGAATTGACCGGTCAATAAATTTGAATAAACTTATATTGCTTTTTTGCTTAAGGTTTATACAAAAATCGAAATTTTAAAGTCAACTTACATTACTCTGTTTTAATATATAACATTTTAATTTATTTATTATTATATAATATTTTATTTTATTTTTACAAAATTTTGTCCCGTTTTTGTGTGTAATTTTAAAATAATATTCTGTAATTGTATATGGGTGTATTATGCCTGAAATAAAGATTATTATTATTAATGTAGAAAGATATTACAAAACTGACCGATTCAATGATTTTTTGTGAAGATAACAATTGTCTTTTGTCATGTTTATTGGTCCACAACACAGCTTATACTAGTTTGACGAAGTTGTTATATATTTCGACGCATAATATTATCGCATTTCTTTGATATCAAAGTAGTGCGCGTAATGTTATAGAATATCTTTATGTGATTTTATTAGGTAAGTTTTACTTTAAGAAAAAATGTGTTCGGAAATTATTGTAAGAATAATTTATATTATTAAGTAAAAGATGATAAATTAAAAAAATATTCTTTACCATGTGGTCACGGCAAAACAAATAGGTAACTTTTAATCGAAAGTGTTTGTTGTTATAAGTTTAATAGACTGTTTATCATTATGTATACCGCCTAAGACCCGAGTTCACCAATTTTAAACAGCCTATAAATATAAATTGATGGTTAATTTGACACAACTTTCATACAAAATATGTCAAATACAAACAGCTGCTTATTTTTTTTACAAGCGGCGTGTGAACTCAGCCCCAAGATTAATTTTCTTATAATTATTTTTTGTAAAAAATAGTTTTAAGTTCTGGTGGCTCATAATTTATTTAATAAGAGATTGTTGATAAGAAAATTCATAGATTTCAATGTAAGGTACATTATGATACCCACCTAATGTCTTAGGTAATATGAAATTAAACGTAATTTTTTATGATAATGTTTGAAAACAAAGGCTACAAAATAAAATAAGATTCAATGCTAAGTAGGCATTAAATAACAAACTTATTTAATAAACCTTAGCATTGTTTTAGGCTCGTATTTATACACCGATCACACTTTGAAAATTGTTAATAGAAGGTTACATAATTGATTAAAGAATAGCACAGGCTGGTATACCATATCTTATAGGTAGCAAACTGATATTGATGGAGATATCAATTTATATGTTATTTCAAAACATAAAGGTAAGTTTATTGGGCCATTTAGACGTAATTTAAGTCAGTAAACATTGTTGTTGTTACAGATCACGTAGCTTCAAAAGTTTTTGAATTTCGCTATTTTTATGATTGTATACTGTATTCAATAATAACTGTACAATAAATTTTAAAATGTAATAAAATACAATCAATTTTCTACCGAAAGTCTAGCTCTGTAATAAAAAACTTGCTGAGTTTTGCTCTTTGTTTTATATTTTTGCAGCTCAAAAAGTGAGTTTGGTTTATAAATACGGCCTCAGCATAAATTGCTAGATCCACTCGGCTAACTCCGATGGACTTATGCCGGAATTATATTTATTTGGCGTATAATTCTCCTGGCGCCCAATTATACGGGATCTCCCGGAATTAGATGAATATTCAGGAACGCGCGATTCTACGCTAGCATTAATTTATTTATAATGGCAAGAATAGGTAATAATGACAATAAACTTTGAAAAAGATTTAATGTTTTATTTTACTTAGTTTTTTAAGACCCGATTTCACCAACTTTTGACCAGCCGGTAAACCTTGTTTGATCCTGATCTTTCTACGGTCATGTCGGACTGCCGCACAGTGGTCCCATATAAAAAAAAGATTTTAATGTTAAGGCTGTGTTAACTGATATCACAAAAAATATTACTATCCTACCTCAACTATTTCTTAGTGAAAAGAATATTTTTTTTTTTGTATGGGAGCCAATACATTTTGGTTAAATTTACACAAACCATAAAAGATCTCGATATGGCATTCACATATGTTAGAAAAGGAGTGATTCTGAGTATTTCAGTCACAGACACTATACTTATCTCTGCGTACTTCTGAGTTATAGTGGTTGGAATTATCGTCTTTTCATGTCATTATCTGAGCATAACTGTAGGCTTTTATGTTTTTAATGCATGCTTATTCATCATACGACAAATCATTAAAGTCAAATCTTGTTGTGCCTAACCGCTTGAGAAGATGATTTTGCACATAAGAGCAAAAATTTGTGTGTGGTTCAACATATAATGGAGATATCTCTGTTTCTTCATTTTCTACTGAAAGTAATCAATTGTGCAAGATCATCGCACTGGCCTCTGGGAATAATGTTTTCTGGGATCCAGCAAACGTTGGTTTGATACGGGTGATGAAATGATCTGAGCTAATTAAAAAGTTATCTCACCGAACTATGACAGTGAAGGAACAGAGAGTGTACCTGTGTATTGCGCACGCACTTGTGCACTATAACATCTCCCGCGCAGTCGACTAATCTCTGTTGAAATTGGCCACTGTAGTCAAAATTCGGCTAGGACGACATTATCATTAAACCTTGATTGACGGTTAACTTGGCCGAATTCCGATACAAAATATGTCTGGTACCGCCCGGCGGAGCCCGAGGACCGTTTAAAAAACCACGATAAAATGGAAAGGTCATGGGATAAAAATAGAAAAGTAATTAACCGAAAGAAAAAAAATTATAGGGACTATAATTTATTAAAACTTCAACAAAAGTTAGGTAGACAGTAATCCCTAAAATTGTGTGGAGTAAGTCGCGAGAGCCGTTATGCGTTAGTTAACTGAATTATTAGATGCATTCTTCTTTGCAACCAGCACAAGTGTACAAATGGTACTATTATCCCAATTAACGACGATCGAATGAAACACTGAAAGCAACGTTAATAACTTTGAGTAGGTACTGTTTGGAGCTAAGCGTAAAACCTCTTTGACTTGTCCGACCCTTCGGAATTTAAACACAGAAAAACTTTCTTTATGAGTCAATTTTTAAAACAACGTCAGATAGATAAATAGAAAAATGGTTTACGTCATAATATTGTACGTCTTTATGCTGAATAACTTTATTGAAAAAAAAAAAAACTATTGTGAACGACGTATAATATAAATAAAGAAACTAGATCTTTATTTATATTATACGTCGACCTTTAGAAAGAACACTAATCATTTATAGGGCATACTAGGACTTCACATTCAAACACATCGGAGTCTTCACAGTACCTAAGCCGCCTAAGCAGTAATGTTTAGTTTGAAATCAAACAAGCGATGATACTGAAAATCACCTTAATACCTGTTTCAAGTTTCAACTGTGTACTGGTAGTTTCAGAATAAAGTGGCTGTGACATACGGACAGACGGACAGACAGACAGATTTGACGAAACTATAAGGGTTCCATTTTAGCCATTCGGCTCCAGAATCCTAATTAGACTAATTTTAAATCAGGATCAAATATAAGATCAGTGAAATTACAGCATTATCGATGATTCCGTAACTAACTCATACTAGGTCATAAGTCGGGTTGTGATTTGATTTACATATCATGGGATCTCGGGTTTTATTCTCGGTCAAGACAATTAGGAAACAAGTTTTTCACAACAATTGTATTTTGTCGTACTGTTAGCTAAACTTAAACATTTTTAATTAATACCGTAAATAAACTAAGTAAGTAGGCGTTTTAGGCCAAATGACATACTGGGTCCGAAATCCAAGGCAATGAATTGCTGAGCGAGTCCTTTCACAAACGAGCACTGGGACTAATTGCGCGACGATTCGTTGCAATTTCGTCGAAATGAATGTTCGGAACGAAATTTTGGAGACTAAAGAGATACCACTAAAATAGAACCAGGCATTACATAACTACTTAGTAGCTACTAACTAACATCTGCTTTTAAGGGTTCCGAAGATCCAATTCCATTGAGGTGCTTGTAGTGAAGTGGCGGCAGCACTTTGGTAGTGATATCAAAGATAAGCAACCCTCGACGGTCGTGACTTCCATGACAAGCATCTCTGTGTTTCGGAAGGCACTTTAAGCAGTTGGTCCCGGTCAATATCAGTTGATATTAGTCGTTAAGCCTAGTCGGAGGCCCTAGGGCGGCTTGATAACATCTGATAGTAGATAAAGTTGACACTAGGTGGTCACTTGCCTACAGACACCCCTCCATCAATCCGCACCGCCCGCGTGGTGGAGTATGGCTCGTACCTCCTCATAGTTGAGGTAAGGCCATTGCCCAGCACTTAGATCTATATAGGCTAACTTTAAAGATTCCAAACAGAGTCGTGTTCCACTCATCCATCCATCGTCGTCACGTCAGTATGCCGTCCTACAATGTAATCGTCTGTACGTCTGACCATCATGACCATTCGACATTCCAACCAATCAGACCATCCGACCATCTCAATACCCGTCATCCGCCTGATCGTCAATCCGTCTGTCCGACCGTCCGTCCCTCAATCTGTCTGTCTGTCCCTCGGGTCTAGTTATTTAACTATTGAAGATACAAAACGCGTCATACTCTATATTTGCACTATTTTTATATCCTATCGATCCTAGTCAACGTGAATAGTCGTTGTAAATACCACTCTTGAAGTTTGTTAACATTTATAAACTGACATTTATAAAATCTTAATATACCTGTTTTAAAAATAAAAATCAAAGCACTGACAAGGGTCAGTAAGTAAAATTCAAGAGTGCGTTTTTAGCAATGCAACCCCAAAAACTTGTTGCAAAAATTTGCGGCTGGTCCACGTTCATATTTTAGCTTCAATCCGCGTACTCCTTTAATTTTCTTAACGAGAACACAAGTTTTATTTACCGATCTTATTTCTTTAGCAGTAAAGGGCAGATTTGAGTAACACGAATGTTATTTTAATTTATTTTTAGGCGGCCTGTTGTCTATACTCCATTGCGAAGGTTTGCACATGATGACCCTGGGGTGTTATTTTTACATTCCCTTTACATACACAACGCAAGGTTAGAGTCCCAAGGGATCTCTACATGATAACTTGGAATTTGTTTATGCTTGAGGTAAGTAGGTAGGGTTTCTGGTACCTAATAAGTGAAGTCGGGACAAATTTTAAATACCTAATAAATAATTGGGCACAAAAAACAAAAGTGATTGTCATCGCGTTATATTGAACGTTACAGTAGACATGATATTTGCGTAAAATTGTTTTTATAATTCAATCAATTTTCTAGCAAACTTATACAAAATAAATTGGTGATGATATTTACTATTCGGCGTGGGTTTTCATTATGAACAACATAAGTATTTTTTGCTAAAGTGATACTGCCATTTAATTGGCTAATTTTATTGTACAGGCGACTCAAGTTATTGCGACATAAGATTTGTTTCATGGTAGGTCACGTACATAATTATCTACTTCTTATTCTTCATTGCCTGTTCTTACGGCCTTTTATTGATTTTCCCTATTTAAGCATCTTGAATTACTTACTTAACCTTTCAAAAACATTTAAATGTGGAATTATCTAGTGCTTCGTTTTTCTACGTAGCAAAAACCTACAAATTTTAATCAAAATATCTCAGTTTATTTCGTTATGAATAATACAAATTTTAATAAATGTAGGTTGTAATGTATATAAATCTAAGTTAGTTTGCCGACAATTTCTGACGTGTAGGCGTTCAGACTAATCTAAATTATGTAGTGCCTAGAATAAATATTCCATATTCCAGAAGTTGGGATATTGGATCTCTTGTAAGTAATTTTTAGTAATTAAATCAATGAATACAAACATAATAAATGTGTAGGTTTGGAGGCATTGCTTCTCAAACTGTGGCACCTATAACGTGATAAGCAGTCAACTTACACAAGGTGTCATGATGAGTGCCTGAGTTTTGGTTAACTCTTTTTTCGTTCTGGATACATTCCATCATGTTGTGGTAAGCATCTTCCACTTAATCGCACTCGTTACATTTATTATAACAATTTTTTTCACGAGGAAACTAAAACTGTTTATGAGGATGTGGCCAGAGCGAAGTCTAAGAGCTGTAGTGATATCATTCCCGCCCATGCCTGATCTTAACTAAGTGAAGTTAGCCTAAACTTCATAGGTAGGTACCAACAATTCTGCTCCCGCTTTATTCCTGATGTAGAATATCCAGTGTAGCTTGAACTTGGGCATATTTATTTTTATTGATTTATTTAATTTATAGTCATGCTATTTTGTACCAAATATTACATTGTATAAGCGACACTGTTTGACTGCCTCATTGGTCTAGTGGTCAGCACGCTGGGTACTAACCACGAGGTCCCGAGTTCGAATCCCGGGTCGGGCCGAGAGTGTTTGGGTTTCTTTCTGTCTTGAAATTACTCAGACACAGCTCCGGAGTCAGGAAGTTGGTGGTGTTAAAACCCTCTTGCCTCGGAAAGCACGTAAAGCCGTTGGTCTTGCGCCTGATCTCTCTACGGTCATGTCGGACTGCCGTGTCACCGAATTATGAGAGTGAAGGAACAGAGAGTGCACCTGTGTACTGCGCACACACTTGTGCACTATAATATGTCCTGCGCAGTTGGCTAGTCTCTGTTGAGATAGGCCGCCGTAGTCGAAATCGGCTAGGAGGACATTATTATATAGGCGACACATTCTGACGACGGTAATAAAGTAGGAATTGTTATTTTTGTAAGCTTGGAGCGTAAATGTTTTTAGGAAGGGCCCGCGAATGCCGGGCCAGATGTTGAAGTTACTATTATTAAGATCGTTAGCAGCTTTCCTTCTCTGTTTGAGAAGTAACTAGAATTTAATTAAAAGGTGTCTTCGCTATTTATTGTGTAAGTGGCATAACTATTTATTCACTGTAAACTATAACGATACGAGTAAAATAATGAAAAAATGCAATATTTTGACAGCCAACCACTAGGTTGGACAAAACTGAATTGGACCATTTAAGAGGTGCTTACTCCGTATCTCACTTTTCGATTCATTCTAAAATGTCAGCCAAATTTGGATCTGTTTAAAAACCTTAGGTTACATTTTACAGTTTGGGAGTTGAGATTAGTACCTTATTAGAACTTAATATTATTCTAACGTCTACGTTAGCTGTTTGCGGATTATGATGATAAATACATATAATATGTATATACCTACTTATGTATGCCCGACGAAAGTAAATAATGAGTAGTGACCTATTTGCTCCAAGATACCTATCTATTTGCATATTTGCAAAGTGTTTTATATGTAGTCGAAATCACGTTAATCCGTAAAAGTATGTTTAGTATGTACCTATTGCATAAGTACTAAAAACGTCTTCGTACTTACTCACGTCTTTTTACGTTATTTTCAATAAATGTTATAGTTTTAAGAATATGAAAATTAAAATAAACAAAAGGTCGCTAATCACGTTAGCCTTGCATGAGTAGGTAAAAAACGTTTTCGTACGTACTAACGAGTCGCACTGTGACGATTTTTATAGTGTTTTTTTACGTTATTTTCAGTAAATGTGGTAGTTTTTATTTAAATGTAAATTTTATAACTTGAAACAATATTACCTAAAATAAACAAAAATAAAAAACAAAATAGTGGTTGGGCTCGTCCGGGATTTGAACCCGGGACCTCTCGCACCCTAAGCGAAAATCATACCCCTAGACCAACGAGCCGGTTGACTTTGCCGCTGAAATTAAGAGATAAATACATAGCCGACAGCGCGCGCCAAAAGTGAAAGCCTCGTGATGACGTCACATATTGTATTATTAGGCAGAGCACAGTGAACGCATTTTACTGGCAGAGAGACATCGATCTCCTCTTATAACGCATACGCGTATGATCTTTGGATAGTAGATAGTTTAATTGTATATACTAGGTAAGTAGTTTCTAAATGAGTCCGGCTACCAATGAAATTATTTTTAGAAGCGTTTTGCAGCGTTAAATAATGTAAGTTAATACACCATTTCATTAACCGGAAATTGAGAGACTAAAATAAACTATAAAACGAAATTATAAACAATGTAAGTAGGATATAAGAAACAACGATAACAGAAGATTATTAATATGTTTGGATTACTATTTTTGTATCACTTTATCTTATCTGTTATTTTTGTAACAAATTGCTCTACACAAAGAAGGTACTTCATTAGACTACGTTGGTAGTCTCTAAAATGTATGAAATGAGTGATCTATGTGTTTCTTAAAGAGTTGTGGTTAGATATTAAGATGAAATACTTATAGTTAATCAGATAAATATAGATTCTCAGATTTTAGAGACCTTACCTTTAGGCCAAAAGTCTCTTTTTTTTAAGTTTTTTTTTTTAATGTGAAACTGAAAGGTCTTGCCTGTATTTGCTCCAAAAGTTGTCATAAAACAATAGTAGATACATACTTACATGCCTAGACTTCACAAGGTCGCATCGTAAAATTGTAAAATGTCAACATGTGCTACATATTATTTTCTAAGTGTGTGAAGGTCTTAGATGATGAAAACTTAATTAAAAGATACATTAAAAAATATATCAAAATAATGCAATTCGCGCATCACACGGCGCACAAGAGTGGAATTCAGTAGCGCGCTTTCAAGCTAGTATTGCCGAGGGAAGCGCCGCATTCACGTCAAAGTGCCGTGTAAGCCATTACGGTTTCCCGCGAAAAACTTGCGTTATTAAAAAAGGTTACAACATCAATTCCTTTGCCAGTAAACCACCTGTGCCCAAATAATGGAATTTCATGACATAAAAAAGTAAATTTAAAAAGTTTCTAACACTGGCAGGTTGAATAATGTTTTTTTCGAGTGGAGAAAAGTGAAAAAACTTATGCCAAACTTTCGTGTGGAATGTGTTTTCCTTTTTTGAAATAAGAATCGTGTGTGGAACGGTATTTTTAAAGTTCGGTGGGATAATTCGTTATTTTATTGTCTGAAGTGAATGCTTCTAGAAGGTAAGTTATAAAATAAATAACCGTTCCATTTGCTGAATGTTACGTTAAAAACATATTTTTATAGGTATTCACGTTTAAAAAAAAAAAATAGGTAAAAATAGGTATGCTTCTGTTTTTACTCAAACAAATCTACAAATGAAATCGGGATGTGACTATGTAATCTAAGTAACTGTTATCTATTAGAGGATAACTTTTTTGCGTAACATAAACCTATCCGAACTTATTATGTGCATTTTTGTTATTTTTATCAATGTAGACAGAGCTCTATATATATCTCTCTTTCTACTGCATCTAAAATTCGAATAACAAAAAAAAAAATACATTTCGATATTTTAATTTAGATTTATAAGCATATCAATATCTAAAAACAACAAATTGGTTTAATAAGATATTCATAATAAGTTAGAAATTAATATAGGTAACGAAAACATTTTAATAAATAATGAATCTAATCGAAAAAGGTTAAATTTTGTCAAAACACACCAGGGCCCTAAGTCTGCAAGAATTCTTAGCTTATTTTCAGATCACTAAATTATAGTATCTGACCAAGTGATTATAGCAGCAATTTTCCCTTTGAAGCGTTTTAAGTAATTAGGTTCTTACTATTATAATTTCGTACGTAACAATAGTTAAAAAACCAGCAATCCTAAGAAGTACACTATCAAAGACAAAGTAAAAGTGTTTAATGCAATCTTTAATGATATACAACTAGGTAATACCTTATTTATTATTCAGGCGAAAGCTCACAGAGTGAATAAGTTATAAGAATAAGATAACCAAAGTTTTTACCAAGTCTTACGCAAATTATATTTCATTTTTTTTTTGTTAGCCGTTTGTGTCCCACTGCTGGGCAAAGGCCTTCCCCAAACTACACCACGCGTCCCTGTTGCCGGTAAGGGTTTGCCAATCCTCATAATATTGGTCAAGATCGTCGCGCCATCGCTTTCGTGGTCTGCCTTTCGGACGGCGTCCATCAGTAGGCAGTATATTTTAAATAACTCGGTAAATTACAAAATTATTTAAATTATTACGTAACAGTAGTACGAGACGAAAAATATTCCTCCTCCTCCTCCTCATAGTCGTATACTTCATGAGTGAGGGTCGTGATCATTATGTGGAATGAAACACACACAACGACTTTCTCGGCAATTTTTAATGGAGTGGTTTGCTATTGCCTTCTCAGTTCCACACACTAGCCAACTAGTGTGCGGGTTTCCTCACGATGTTTACCTTCACCGTTAGGCAGCGATATCTCTTCACGGATGATAAGTGAAGTTTGATCGCGCTATTGCGATATTGCTTTATTAACTATTTAGGTAAGTCTATCTACTTAGGTATACTTTTGGTTTCCTCACGATGTTACCTTCATCGTTAAGCAGCGATATCTCTTCACGGATGAGAAGCGAAATTTTCTCTGCTCGGCTATCGCGCCATTGCGAAATTGCCTACGAAAAATATTATGTTATTAATTATTTAGGTAAATGACAAAAAAAAGTTCGTTTCTATTTCACCATTAAATGTAGAAAAGCGGGCGATTAACCCTTTGCAAAACGATACCTGTAAAGTCGTTCACCTAAAATTTTAAATCGTTTAAACACACTTAAAACAACCATTAACAACGCGCGATTGGAACGAAAGTCAAGGCATTGAGTTATTACGTGGTAATGGGTGGTAGTTGCCATAGAACCGTGTCGTTCAAGTTTTTCTATTTGGATTGCAATTAACTTTGAAATATACCATTTTGTTGGATTTTATGCTACTTTAGAATATCTGCGAATGGCCATGGTGATCATGGCCATTTGCAGATATTCTCTCATTTAATAAGATCAGTACGAGTATAGGAATATAGGAAATCTTTTATTCATCTAAGCGTAGAGTTCACCAGCAGATGTTTAATATTTAATCCGCCGGTTTAGCATTTTTTGACATAATTTGTGTGGCAATTCTGTCAAATTAACTGGATCCCACCGGATGACACAGTCGATTAATTTTTGTAAGTGAAATTTGATTTAATTTCGTAACCGTCTACTGTTTGAATATTGGTTAACTCTGGTCTAAATACCTATATAAAAGAAAATTACTTACTAAAACTACTTCAACTTATTGACTGACATATCAACGCACATGACACACAGCCCAAAATTATTACAATTGGAAACTTGAAATTATCCATTGCAACCCACAATTTCTTTGCTACGAATCATCAAAAGCGTTATGTAGTGGAACTATTAAGTAGCTTGGTACACTTACGATCCTTTTTAAAGCTTTTTTAGTTCTTGACTAAAAAGAAAGTTAAGCCTGTGTACAAAACGACACGACAATTTTTTTTTTGGTCTCATTTTATTTTTATATCTCAAGTAAAAACGAAATTAGCATCACGTTCATTAACTGACACACTTTCCAAGGTTTTTGGAGTGGACTAGTACTTTAACTACTTAACTGACAAATAGGTTCTGTGTTATAAAACTTGTCTTGGATACAATCTATCAAATCAAACACTAATGGATAAGTTTTCACCTCAATCAAGTTATTCAATTTTTGTACACATAGGCTTAATAGTCAAGAACTAAAATAGCTTAAAAATATCAAAAATGTTTCCATTACCAGCAGCAATAGATTTGAGGCGTTCTTCAAATTTCAAAACTATGACTGGCGTTTTCGCGTATATCTAACTATCCACCAAATTGAGTGACGTTGAAATTTGGCACAGCTGGGAAAGTTAAAGTAAATCGTAAAACTTCCGAAATTGCTTGGTTTTTGTTTTATAGCATATATTTTTTTGTTTAGCCCTAATGTTGGCCATAAAGAAAACCTAGATTTTGAATCTTGTAAATAATAGTATATACCCACATCCTAATGGGCATAATATAATAATGGCCATAATAATGCAACATAATTTATTTTTGTTATATTTATGTTAATTTGGAGTTACATAAATAAAACAAAAACAAATTGCTTCAAAAAGAAAAAAAATGGTCTAGCATACAAAAACAAGAAGTACAAGCCACTGGAGCCACTACGACTAAGACCCAATAAAAAGCGAGCTATGCGCAAGGCTCTATCTCACTAAACAACACAAAAAGAGAACAGGTTAAAACTTTAAAATATCTAGGCAGCTTGATAATTAGTGACTCAGGTGTACACCAAACATGAAAGTAAGGATAGCGATGGCACGACAACCTTTTAATGCAAAAAAACACCCGATCTAGTCCAGAATAGCAAGCAGAGTTCGTAAAACACCTGTGAAAGTGTACATTTGGAGTATAGCACTTAATGGATGTAAAACGTGGACGTTGACAAAGAGGGACAGAGAGACTGGAAGTCTTAGAGACGTGGTGCTGGAGGAGAATGAAGCGTATAAGTTGGACAAATAAGAAAACAAATGAAGAAGTTTTGTCTATGGTAAGGGAAAATAGGAGATTAATGGAAACAATACAGTGTAGGAGGGGAGGAATGTTTGGACACCTTATTCGACACGACAATTTCATCAAAACTCTGACAGCAGGGAGAATCGAAGGAAAAAGGAAACGACTAAGAATAAGCTACAAGCAGCAAATTAAAAAAAGATAAATATCGGGTCGTATCAGAAGGGCAAGAGAAGGGCGGAAATCAGAAAGAGATGGAAAAAACTCCACCGACAAAAGCAAAGCTGATAGTTCAATGATGATGATAACGTAATGTGCTGCTGACCGCATCAGGTCACCATACCATTACAATGCTTTAACTATTAATAAAAATAAATCGCGTCTTGTTTTACTAGGAAATTAAAGTTTAATAAATTCTGTATTTGTGTAGTGAACGTAATGAAATAGTCGATACCTACGCATTTTTCCTTTTGAATAAGACAAACTTAATCTTAGAATGCCCTTTACTCCCAAAGGTTTGAAAGCCAAAAGGTAATCCGTTCTTTCATTTGAAACCTTAAGAATAATTGCCTAATGGTATGTGTGAATAATGCCTCTTCAGGGAATCTTGATGAATGAAGTCTTTCGCGAAAATTAGTTTAACAATAGATACCAGTGCGAGTTCGTAACGAGTCGCCTTTCATTTGCTTTTGCGTGTATTCGGCATTTTATAATTCTAGTGCCGACCGAGCATTGCTCGGCTTACTACTACTATTAAAAAAAAAGCTTTATGATTCATAAGTCTCAATCATCATAACTTGAATATAAAAAAACATTGAAAAAAAATACATCACCGAGCGCGATTCGAACCCCCGTCTTCTATATTTCTTCAGACCGACGTCTTATGCAGTCCGCCACGACGCTCATTGTTCCTGCCACGAAATTAGCGGTCATATTTTGCATCGAACAATTGCGAAAGAAAAACTCAAGATTGATTTTCATCCCGATAACCCTCACGTACTAAATTTCAGCGAAATCGTTAGAGCCGTTTCCGAGTTCACAAATATACAGTGTGTTCGGGTGGGTTAGCGATAATTTGTGGGCTGTTAGTTCATCAAATGTTATCGACAAAAAACCCCCATGTCTAACTCCCCTCTTGAAATGGCCATGCCATCAATGAAAGCCATTTAATATTTTTTTAAATACTATTTCAGTGGATCTGGAGGTCCTAAAAGTTATGAAAATAATATAATAATATATAATAATAATATTAAATGGTTTATTAATTCCATTATTACAGATAATAATTACAATGCTTAAAATAACACAAGGTGCGTTCTCTTTTACCTGAACTAGGATAAACCTGTATCTCAGGCTAAAAGGAGCTTACATATTTAATTTTTAGGCTTTTATAACTTAACAATAAATTGACATTACATAACGGTACAAAATGGTGCATTTAAAAGGTAACTGACTCAATTTGTATCTTTATTCAGGCGATACCTATCAAGTGAAATAAAGATCAATTCAAAATTATTAACCGTCATATAAGAAAAACCTGGACATCCTGTATAAGTATATGTATATTAATAAATAAATGTACTTGAATTGCTCGTTTAAAGCCACGAATCATCGATTAATGACTATGTAACCTTTTCCTGCTACCTAAGTACAGCAAACTAGACCTAGAATATAAACAAGAAAAATGTCGGCATTCACGAAAAGACATATCACCTAAGCCTATTGTTAGACGAGGTAGACATTGGGCTCAATTCCAATGCGCCCTGTCTAAGATTAAATTTAGGTTCAGTCTCTCTCTTTCTCTGCCAAACAAACGAAAAGAGACAGACTATATTAATTTAGAAACGTCATACTAAACAGCTGTCCGTTGCTAAGGAAATTAAAGAACCCAACTAACCGACAACCCCGACAATTTAGTAGGGATCTCATTCGATGACGACTAAAGTTAGACGAAAACACGCAAAAACTTGTACAAATACGTTAGAAATCGCATCAATTTGACGTTTCTAAATTATTGTAGTCTGTCTCTTTTCGTTTGTTTGATAGAGAAAGAGAGAGACTGAACCTAAATTTAAACTTAGACAGGGCGCATTGGAATTGAGCCCATTGATTAAAATGGATCCGAGGTAAATAGGATTGTGTTTCGGTGTGACGTTATTTCTGTAGTTAAGAATAGACGATCAATATTGTTTACTTAAGCGCTAATAAATGAGTTTTTACGTACTGTAAACAACACATAACGAATAGTACTATAGACTTACGCCTTTTGAAATTCAAAACCCGGGTACAATACCATGCTCTTACACAAACATTTGCATCTTCAAGATTTGATCTAATCTGAAACCATGTGTGACTACAAACCAGAAAGAACGGGAATCAGACAGGTTAAAATGTCACATAAACTTTTGATCTACCACCAAGCAACATTTTTTCCATCACGAAAATGTTTGACGTAACCAAGAGACAGTAACAACATCGCAAAAAGAAACTTTGAAGGAATGCAAATGGAATACAAAAGAGTCCCGTCGGAGACCGCTACCCTCGTTTGGAGTGGTCCTCCATTTTATTAAGACCTCGACGATTAGGCTTATGAGATACCCTTAGGATTAATCAGTGTCATACTCCTTGTTACAGTCCCAATAAAGCGTCAACCCACACATAGGACTATTGATAAAACAGTAGATTAACTTTTCATCTTCGTCGATATGTCTGTAACTAGAGGTATCTACCCTACTTATTATGATTACAGTTTTTTATTACCATCAGATTGCGTTATTTTAAATTTCTAATTAGCTTAGAATATTTCCTTTATATTTTACTAGCGACTTCGCCCGCGCCAAAAGTCGGATTTTCCATACAAATTTTCATCCCCCATTTCACTCCTCTGATAATTTTATATCGCGACAAAAAGCCTATGTCCTTCCCAGTGTCTCAAACTATCTTTGTGCCAAATTTCATTTGATTCGGTCCAGTAGTTTCGGAGCCAATTCGATGCAAATAAACAAACAAATCTTTCCTCTTTATAATTCATATTAGTATAGATAAAGTTTGTCAATATACTTGTTAAGCTTTCTCATGGGTTTTCCTAACATTCGTTAATAATTTCGGCAATATTTTGACTACTTATATCTATTACACGTTCTAATACTTATACCTACAACACCCCCCAATGTGTTTTTATAGGTAGATACTGTATCTAACATTGTTTACATTATTGGTGCAATAAGAATGCGACTTTAGTTTTTGAGATAAGCAATCGCTCTAAACTATGCAATCTAAAGATTCGATTTTGCACTTGAAAAAAAAACCGCACCGGGTAGTTGAACTTTTTAGGTGCATATCTAATGCTTAGTTATAAATAACATATCCTTAGTTATTTCATAATATCGTATTGGTTGGTTACAACATATATTTTACCCTGTACCCGTGGTCTAACTCTTGTGTGGATGTCTAACTGTATTTTACCCAATTTTGATCATCTACAACCCCTTACATGGCGTCAGAAGGCTGAAGATTAAGGAATCTTACTTATCTACGCAAAACGAAAGGTCGTCCAATGCCTCAGAGAAGATTTACTAGTGATAGCGGAGCAGACTCTATTGGCGAGTAGCCAAATTATATTATGCCAAATTTCGCAAGGACCAAGGAATAAATCTGAGTCAAGGTTGAATCATAGAGCAAACCTACATGTCAATGAATTGCATGATACGTAAGTGCAAGATAATGTAACATTAATGACACACCCAACTGATACGAATTAAAGCGAAACATAAAGTACTATTAATGTTCAAAACTTAACTTCACTTCATTCATTGCAATACTGTGCAATTTTGTTGAGAAAAGTTTTTTTAGTAGAGTAATTCTATGTAATCAATGTAGGGGGAAATGAAATAAATGAATATAGTTTTCAAACTTGTGTGACATGATACATCAAGGTGTAATAATTTAAATTCACTTTTGTCCCTTCCCTCCATCTAACGTATCACCCCCGCCTTCCACCACGGTGAAATATATCACTGTTAGCGGTTTTTTAAGCGAAATTTATATTTTTATAAACGTGACTATGCCTTTTTTTCTAACAAAACCGAAATAAAAAAAGAAACAAATCCGTACTCCTCTAGGCTCATAGTCAGGATTACCATTATTTCAGCTAAGTTGTCTAAGTTCCTAAGTTATTACTGCCATCGCCAACTCATTAACTAATAAACTTTACGTTATGTAGGCCATAAATCCTAAGTTAAAACTCGAATTAATTTTTTATATAAGTTAATATTCAGACCTCGGCCGACTCCTTGTAGCTTAGCGGAAGGTCATAGTCGGGATATCATAACATGTTGTGCTACGTAAGCCGCGTTTGGCCCAGACCCAAAGTGGTCGCGCTTGAGGGCACGATGTTTGCCACAATATTGATTTATAGCTTACGAATTCGACAACACTAGCAAACAAAGCCTAATGGAAAGTTTTAACTTTTGAAAGGTCAGCGTTAGGTACCCAAAAGTTGTCTGCTGCCTAAAGAAACCCTTCTGCTCTGATTCTGACTCAATACGGTTTGTAGGGCCTGCGTGACAGACATCTTGATGCAAGCTACAAGTTCCAAGCAGAGAGAACAGGAGAAAAAATAACCACATACCTATTTATTTATATAAGACAACGAACACCTATATAATAAGGTGTTCAAACAAGGTAGGTACTTAGGGGGTGCAGCGCGAAGTAAGTCAAGTAAGTCTAAACGATCTTCAAACAGAATCGAACTTATTGATATTAGTAATTAGATCCATTTGTTTTAAAGTTTTAAACTTGATGATTTAATTAGAACAATAGTTTTACTCTGCGCAATGCGCAAAACCATCAGACATTTATGTTAAAAACTGAAAAGTGATCATATTTTTTTATTTATATTTTATTCATGTAAATTAGAAAGAAGGGGACCTGCGGAATATTAATACAATCATTTTAATGTACACATTATTTTTTCATGCGTAAAAACCACCAAGTTTTCGAAAAAAAATGCTCTTAGATATCATGAGCTACAAGTCATTTACTATAATCATAAAGAATTTGTTTCAAATTTCAACAAGATCAGGACCTTGTGCAATGATTAGACTAGGTAACGGAAATAAGTTGTTTTAATGTATTTAACTAATTCAGCTCATCGTACAAGTGACTTAGAAATAAGTTAATTTTCTCAATTTCGTGCAGGACCGCCTTCTTGCACTAGTTTAGGACGCGTCAAAAATTATGAAATATCTATTACAAGTTACCTAGTGTTGTACTTAGTGTGACATAAAACATGATAAGTGTCTGATGTAGTAATAGATATTCTATTCTATTTGTGATAAAAAGTATTTAACTTTTTATCTGCTAGCTACTAGCGACTCGCACTGGCTTTGCACGGCAGCAATTTAAAAAATAAAAGGTAGCCTATAATGTAACTTTTTACTGGTGAAAGAATTTTCACTACCACCTAGTCCCAGAGATTAATCTTTACGACACTTAGATACCCATATTTTTTCGATCTTTGCGATCTTAAGGTTGGATATTGCTCTTGATAAAAACGACCACCAGAGGCGAGAGATATTTTTCAAGTGCGATATCTAATCTTTAGGGAAAGCCTTATTTATATTAAGAAGAATAGTGCAATTTTAAAGATCATATAAATAAGGCTTTCCCTAAAGGTTAGATATTGCACTTGAAAAATATATGATCTTTAAAATAGCACTATTCTTGTAATCTGTCTGTTTTCATAATATCGCTTACTACGATAACATGTTTCCAGTTTTTCAGCGAATAACCTGTGCTCATTATCATTAGCTGAGCTTGTAATTAGTGCTTTCTGTGAATTTCCCGCAATTTCAGTATTGTTGTTGTTGTATTATTAAAGACAATAGAAAAGTACGGTTTTGTAGCAAATTCACCACGCCCCGTAGTCATTTATGTAAGGTCACTTAAGAAATAACTTGTTTTTTTTAAACTAATTCCAAAGACCCTCACTGTACAGCTAAAGGATTCATTTTTGAGTTTTGAATACTAGGTATCTCGTGTGCTATTGCGTTGGAAACACAAGTTTATTGGTATATATTAGAGGCTGCACAAACGCGCAAAAGTTCCTTTTGTGCCCTGTGTCTAATGTCATAAGCCACCATAAATTTAATTTTCTTATAGGATCAATATGAAATCAGCCACTCCCAGCGCAGACGTAGACACTCTTTGTGTCTATTTTGATACTGCCAATTGTCACATATATTTTTTTTACTTCCACGTAGGTATATAATTTTTATTTAAAAATAGACGACACAAACAACATTAAACATTTTCTTAAAATTGTATTTCGTATGTCATTGTACTGGACACAGCAATTCCGTTGCCTGTGAACTTAGCAGTAAATGTCTGGCAGATCATTAAAAAATCGAGTTGTGTTCGCATGCAGGTGAGTTCTAGAGTTCCTGATACTTTGTACAAATGTTTCTGGTGTTTTTAGCTAAAAAACATACGTACATAACTTCTGTGCTCTGTTAAGTTCCGGTAGCAGAGTACTTTTCAAAAACGAATAAAAGAACCATATGTATAAGATTATCATAAATAGGTACTGTGAAAAATCGTTCCGTATACTTTTAAAATAGCATTGTATGATACCATAGTTTTGGTGAAAAAGGGGATAAAAAACAAGAGAAACTAATAATACAAATACTAAATTCATTATAAATTTATATTAATTCAGATAGCTCATCTAGAAATCGAAACTCCGCAGTATCAACAAAAATAATAACTGCTTAGTCATTAATAGTTCAGAGTTGACCTGAAAATCTAAGTAAGATGCCAGCAGTGTATGGATCAAGTGAAAAAAGTAGCTAAAAATCACAATAAAACAAATAAATTATCAATAATTCATTGATTCAAACAAAAACCCAGAACTCCACGGGTTCCTGAAGACAGAAACCTACCAAATTAAGTGGAATACAGGTTTTACCTAGATCTTACAGAAAGATGCCGACAGTCTTACAGAAATTCGAAAAAACATCATCGATCACCGATCGAAAAATCGAAAAAACATCTTAAGGCTAAAAACGCTCAATAATTCAGTTATACCACCAGGTAACTTCTTGTGGTATTGAAGGACAAAACTTTAATCATATGCAATGGTGTGTCGGTGATGTGCCGTGGCGGCAACAATGCGATTGATCGTCACCACCGGACACAACAAAAGAAACTCGTAAAAAAAAAATCTTCAATTTATGACAGTGAATGTCACTTGAGAACGGCATTAATAATAATGTGTCCTGCGATGGTGTGCCGTGTCGGCAACAAAAAGTGTCCACTTTTGCGCAGCCCCTTATAGAAAACAAGAGCCATCCAATGAGGGATTTTCTGACAACTTAAAACTTAAGTTTTATTTTATGTAGACAGTTGGCGCAATTCATCTAAGTTAAGTATACTAATCAACACTGTCATATATTTTGGATTTACTCAATATACCAAAAAAATATTAAAATTTACACAGTATGTTATTTTAGTAAGTTTTTAGTAAATTGAGTAAATCCAAAATATACCCAGACAGTGTTGATGTGTGTATATAATTATTGCGTCGATATTATCATGGATATCATTGAGCTTATAACAACAAAAAAATTTTAGTAATATTACGTGTACAGACTGTAGTGGAAGTACTCCTACGGTAAAAGTTAGCAAATGTTGATGATTACTAAATTGTTTAAAAAACTTAAGTCTTAAGTTTTACATTTAAGTTAAACATACACATTTAACATGATCAACACTAAAACTAGCCTGTTTCTTAAATAAAAAAGTCTACTTGACTTACTTCGCTCAGCGCCATCTAGCGGATTTCAAAGAACTGATTTTTGACACAAAGAAAATCGCTCAGTTTTAAAGAAAAAAAGTAACCCAATTCCGTTGCGTAACTCTTGCAACCTGCCACAAAAAACTGAGCTGATGCTCACTGATTTCTCAATTCAACTATTTTTAAATGGAATCCCATTGCGTTCCAGCTCATTTCATAATATTCAGAGCGCGGAACAAGAATCTAATGAATAGTTTAACTGGTAAACTCGCACATTGAAAGCCGCGGCGAGCCACTGAACAGCCTACTCTTTGATATTTTAATAGGGAAACGGGGAAAAAAGTTGCCAATGTCGGCTGCGCATCTGCTAGCTAGTTTTGCTGCGAATGTGTGCAATTTTATAATGCTCTCTACTTAAAAAATTGGTGAACATGACACGCTGTACACATAACGGTATGTTCTGTTATGTTTACCAATTCGATTTAACTAGATTAAGATAGTAATGTTGACAAAGTGTTTTTTCGTCACATATAGAACAAGACAATATCTTAGGGAAAACGAGATTCTAGTTGCATGTACCAGACATTTTTTTTAGTGTATGACGAGAAACTCACTAATTCACGACTAAAAAATTAATCATTATTGCATAAGTTTAAATAAGAAACCAAAAATTCGCACACGGGTAGTATTTGAACCCACGACCTTTGGCTTCAACGAGTGATTTTTGGTTTCTTATTTAAACTGATAATATAAATAAGAAATAACCCTGTGAGTGTTAAAAAATAGTAAAAACTATAAAATCATTATTGCACAAATAAAGCTATTTTATAGAATAGTACTACTAGGAAAACTAGGACTAAATCTTGGTGCAATTTACTGTAAAAATTAAACGAATAAAATATAATTTATTTCAGATAACATTATGGTCCATATATTGTCAGTAAATAACAGAAACAAACTTAAATAATATCTGCCTGTACTCTATAAGATAACGATGTTGTTGCAATATAACAATAGCGGCTTACCATCTTTATTTATTGTTTAAGTAGCGAGCAATCAAAAAATGGTTTTCTGACAAAAAATGTAATAGCCTCCTTGAGTTGTTTACTAAACCTATCGATAAATCGACATCACTAGCCTATACATCTGCTATTCAACGGCCAGTAGTACCTCCTTCAGTTTACGGATTTGTGTTCGACTCTCGGTTTTTTAATGAGTTCTTTCGTTACGTCATATTTGCAGCACTAATTTGTCCATTTAGGTCTTTTTAAGTTTTGTACTAACAAAACCATGGTATTACTATATTTCAGCATTATTGCTAAAGTTTTAATTACAGTTTTTTGACCCTAAAAATGACAACATCCACAAGTGACCAATAAAATTATTGAAAAATCAAAGCACAAAAGGATTTACTATAAAATGCACAACGTTGCAAAATAAAAGTAACTAAAAGAGTTTGGTTAATTGTGTTCAAGCTAACTCACCATGATGGGTAGACTTCTAAGTCTATCCCTGTTATATTACTTCAAGATAGAACGAGTAGAGAATAGAAATACGGGGCCTTTCAAACCATATGCGAGTGAATAATACCTACTACAAAAACTCGTATACATATACATACAGCAGCTATTCAATGATACTTTAGTTGAAATGAGAAAGTATTGTGGCTATCATTTTATATTTTTCAAGGTAGAATTGTAGGTGGATGCACTCGTAAGGTAAAATAGCTAGGTAGGTGATATTTTTATTTTTAGAAATCATTTTGTTTGTGACTGCTTGCCGTAAGTTTATTTTCAGAACTTATTTCAAAGTCTGCTTATAATAACATACAGAAATATTTTGCTGATGACTGCAAAAGACCGACATATTTGTTTTTGTTATCTAACGTAAAAGACATCATTTATCTTATTAACTTGTTGTTGTCAAATCAATAGAAATGGAAACATGACAGCCCTTTCGGTGACTTTAAGAAAATAACATAATCAAATTTCGACTCTTCTATAATTTCAATAAGCTTTATAAATTCAAAGTTCAATTAACTTATTAAATTAATATTAATATTCAATAAACTTATTAAAATAAATTAATTTTCAATATAAGTTTTTAAATAAGAAACCAAGAATTTACAGGTAGGATTTGAACCTACGACCTTTGGCCAAAGGTCGTAGGTTGTAAATTTTTGGTTTCTTATTTAAAAACTTATATTAATAAGAAAGAACACTGTGATTGTCAAAAATATTTTAAAAACTATTAATTTTCAATACTTTATTTATTTCTTTACTAAATAAATTTTAGGGCATACCTTTGGTTAGTAGTATCTTAAAGCCTATGTTAGGTTTGTGTAGATACTATTTGTTCTCTAAACAATAAAAGATTATAAAACAAAAAAAGAACATTCATGCTTGCAAATTTTGTTGTGCGGCACAGTGATGAAAAAAAATCCATGATTGTACCTACCACCTACCTATTACCACACATAGTTTTTTTTAAACAACAAACACACCAATTACCTAGCCTCATACTAAGCGTGAGCTTGTGCTATGGTGACTAGGATAACGGATAGACATACTTAAATACTTTTATAAACATCCATGACTTAGGTACAAATGCTCGTGCTCATCACACAAACATTTGCCCCTTGCGGGATTCAAACCCGCAACCGCCTGGTTTAGAAGTCCGTGGCGCGAACGACTACACCAAGACGGTCGTCATAGTTGTTTATTAGTAGGAATTATTCTATTGGTACGCCACCAATAGAAGATGGCGCATCTACATACAGAGGGAAATTTAAATGTATGAAATGAACTTTACCGTTGGTTTGCACGTCTTGTAGTTTTCGAGCAGGTGGTGTGAAAAATAATTTTCCAAGTTAGATTACCTTTGATTTGCAATGTTGCTAATGCTATCTATCATTTTCCCCTATAGTAGAGGATCCGAGTATAAGACGACCCTCACCGGGCTGTAATGGATGAAAAGTCTTTATATCAAAATTCATAAATATACTAGTCAAAACAAAATAGGGGTCACCACGTTTTTTTAGTTTTCCAATAAATGTATTATATTTAGGGGTTGATAAATTATTCGACTTAATTTATTGATTAATTTTTAATGTTTTAACATTAAAATTAACGAAGATAATTTTCAAATGTTAGATTTTTGTGAAAAAAAGGAATTTTGGCTAAAAACACACTACATGAATTTTTTTTTTTTAATTTGAAACAATTTTATTATTTTCTCATTTTTTCACTTTTTTAGTACCGTGTACGCTTTCCTCTTTTGTGAATGCATTCTCGAAACCTAGAGGGCATACTCTCTACCAAGTGGCGAACTGTTTCTTGTGCAATTTGATCCCAGCTTGTTTTCAGCACATTAATGAGCTGTCTTTCGTTATGCACAGGTTGGTTTGTGTTCCGGACACTTCGTTTTAATAAATCCCACATGTGCTCGATTGGGTTAAGGTCCGGACTGTTGGCGGGCCACGGTAAAACCTGTATACCAGCTTCCTTTAGGGCTTCTCAGGTGGCTTTTGCTATATTAGCGCGAGCATAGTCGTGCATTAGTTTAAATCCTGCACCAATTCTTGGTGCAAATGGCACCACATGGGGTCTTATGACCTGTTAAATGTATCGTTGAGCCGTTACCGTACCTTCATTGAGAACTGCGAGCTCGGTTCGACCGGACATCGAGATTCCGCCCCACACCATTATATTGGGACCCCTAAATCTGTCACTTTGAAAATCGCTCACCCTCTCGTCTCCAAACTCTAATGTGACGATCGTCACTAAAAAATTTTACTTTGCGCTCATCAGTAAACAATACTGTGCTCCAATCATTTGTGACCCAGTCCTGGTGTTGTCTTGCGAAAGATAAACGGTTCGCACGATGTGCACTTGTCAACGGAATTCGCACTACACGTCTCCTAGAGAATTGTTGGTCGTCGTGTAACCGATTCCTAATCCTTTGGTCGCTAACACGAGTACCCGTCGCCTGGCGCAAGCGATTTTGTATGGAGCGAGCGGTGACGAATCGCTCTCTGCGCGCAGTTAAGCGTATGTAGCGATCTTCTTGTGTTGTGGTTGCTCGAATTCTTCCAGATCCCCGTCTTCTGGTTACACTTCCAGTCTCTTGGAATCGATTCCAAGCATTCTGGATGGCTCTTCGTGAAAATCTCAGCTGCTGAGCTACAGAACGCTGCGAATGCTCTTCTTGTATCAATGTTATTTCTCTAGTTGCGGTTTGCACGTCTATATGTCTACGATTTCTCGGCATTGCTCTTTGAAAATGTTTATTCACACTCAAACTTAGCAAAATTTTGCTGCTCGCGCACGAAATCATAGTTGGAATGACCTAAAACTTCGTTTAAAAAGTTGGGTAAATTCCAGTGGTTACAAAAAAATGACAAACTGTCACCCACTTCAAAAAATATGCAAGCTGTAAACTCTCACGATGTTCGTTAACACTTAAGGTAACACCACAAAAAAAGGTAGGTACTTAACATCAGTTAGAAATTATGAAAATCGCTCCAGATGTCGAAATAAATAAGTGGCCCTTATTTTGTTTTGACTAGTATATATCGCAAGTATGGGTTGGCAAAAAATTTCAGTCAAGGTTATGATTAATTAAATATTTAAAAATATTTTTTAAAACATTGCAATAGTTTGGTTACAAGACATATTACATACCAATTGAAAGAATAAATTCTATAAAATATGCAATTAGGTTAACTATTTTTTGCCGTTTATTACCTTACCAAACCATTGCAATGTTTCAAACAATATATTTTTAGAATATTGAGTTAATCATATCCATAAATGAATTCAACCAACTCACTCGCGATATATTTTTCCTATTAAATTAGAATTAAAATACATTTCATCCATTAACTTGGGTAAAGGTCGTTTTATATTCGGATTTTAGGCTACTCCTTTAATAAATTCCAGTATACCTGACTCCGTCATCTTAAAAAAGCTAGCGGCAATAAACAAAACAGATTATAGAAGAGTAAGTATAATCAGAAACATTTTAAGCAAAATTCGAATACCTATACTCAAACGAAATTCCGCTGTCTTCAAATGAGGTAAACGTCTCTCAAACTTTCAAAGAATCACATTTGTCGATCCCAGATATCGGATCTTCAAAAACAAATCGAGCTTCCATTTAACTGAAAATATTATTCAATAAGATTATGCGGCCTGCTGGAAAATGATAAAATCGATACGCGGCAACCGGCGCCCGTTAGACTAATGACAATTCTAAGAAATGCCTTCTGCCACCGCTTCCAAGGATGCCAACTGAAGGGTTGTGTGCTTGTTTTGTATTTTACTTGGAGTATTTATACTAAGGTAGACTTAGGTACAGTGTCACTAGATTAGAAGTCATTCACAGGAGTGCTACCATGTACCTATAATAAATTATTACGTGACTACACCATGAAAGTTTGAGTTTTAATTCATATTTTTGAAGTAAAACTTAAAACGAAACTAAAAACAGAATCACAAAATACGTTTATCCATTTTGAACTAAAAATTGTTATTTTTCAATCACTCCAAATCTTTGTACACAACAGACAACCCTTGCTCCTGGGCATTATTGGTGGCTTTCAAATTGATTTTTTTTTTAAGAAGACTTAACTTTTAAATGCCTTTTTACTTCGTTGTTTTGATATTTGGCCATCTCTTTTATAGGGCTTTATTTTGTTTAGGTATTGACTTTGTCAGATGCGTTTATTAAATACATCATTTTCGACGCTGTTTATTCAAAGTCATCTTCTTGACATACATTTTAAATGTAGTTATAATTTAGATTTTACGCCATAATCATTAAAATTAGATATTGCACATGAAAAACATGTCTTTTTCGGTAATTTTTTCGAGGAATTCCCATCCGATCGCTCAAAACCGATAGCTTGGTAGATCTGTTTTATTTAGTATTAATTTTTATTCCCACTGATCCCCTGTGTGTGGATCAATTAAAATATTTAATATTTTGTTTCCACCTGATCTATCCATTGTACTTTCTAGATAATTATTTGGTAGGTGATGCGTTCTCCACTCTATTTGTTTTGACTGTAATTAGTAAAGCTGGTAGTCTTACTTTCCTTCAAATAACGATTAGAGGATCCGTTAAAAATACTTATTAGTGGGGGAATCGGGTGGGAATTTGGTTTTTAGTGGATCAGATGCAGGGGATCGGATGGGAAAGACTCATTTTTCCAAGTGCAATATTTATTCTTTAGATTGAAATGTGCTTATCAATTAAAAAACAATAATTCAGTGACAGTATCATTCGTCAAAAGGTCCTATATCTGTAGAGACCATTTTAAGGCTTCCTATACAACTCTAAAATTGTATGACATTTACCATAGTAGTATGGTAAATATAATACTATTTTATAATCGGATAGGAAGCCTTAAGATGTTTATAGTTTAATTATAAAGTAAATTATGCATAAAAGTGTCCCCGTCGTCTCCAGTGACATCATTTTATTCAGTGTCAAGACTCTTAGAAGCAAGAAAATTGTTATGCACTCGCTCGACCGACAGTCGGCAACACGTCAGGTTAGCCATATAAACTACGAAAGTAGATTTTATTACTTAGGGGATAAAGCACATTCATCTGTTACTTTTTCGCCTATGCTACTCAATATATTTTGTTGTGTTATAAATTAAAATAAATACTTAACAAACTTTAGAGAAGGGTACACTTAAGCTACATAAAACTACACAGAACCAGAGCTACTACACATAGCTTTAAGGGAGTGAAATGAGGGATAAAATATTGTATGAGAAAACCGTGATAAGAGTTAGTAGCGTTTTTTGTTAATGTATATGTAAATTGCTTTGTTAATTCTTTTACGGTGTGCAATTCAAAATATATCTTGCCTATTCTAAAGCCTAGTTTAGGAAGTGTCATCTTATAGGTACGTAGGTATTGTTATGGATTATTTTATTATTTCAATGAAAAAGGTGATTTTTAAGTAAAAATTCATTGTAACAAACAGCCGGACCACTTCATAAGCAGATCTTTTTCTTATCCAGTCCCGTGTAAAACTCGGAGCTAATTCTCAGATTGGCGATTGAATCCAGGAGTGGCGATTACGGCTTACTCCCTCAATAAATTCATTGGAAGTGACTTTTGCTAATGAACAACTAATGTCTCGGGGAAATTAGGGCCGTTACTCGCGAGTTTCTATACTTGCCCAATTTATTGGGCCTGTTATGAATGCTGTCGATATTTCCTAATTATTTAGTCGATAATTCCTAGCGATCTTAATTGAATTTGAAAGTCTATCAGTTGCCGTTTTATGCTGAAACCACTTGATAGAATTTGATTAATTTTAATATGATAAGGCTTTGAAGGGCATATCCGGACATTGGCTAGTTTTTGGCGTGAAAATTTCAAGGAATGAAAGTTACACAGTCCTTGATATCCGTGACACTTGACATCTATGCTTAGCCTAAAAATATTACTGCTATAGAATGGCACACATCGTTGAGTCTAAGTAAATGTAGGTACATTTGATACTGTTGAAAGCACATCTTCAGACTGTTTTTTTTGCAAAATCGACGGTTTTACCAGACCTTATGACGCCATGGTGGTAACCTTGATGTGTACCACAACCGGTTGCGCAATAAAGCTTAATAAATAATTATATCTATAAAAAGTTTTTACTATAATGCGCACAGCCAACTTTGCTCATGAAATTGTTCTGAAGCTCATAAACAGATGCCGATGTGGGGAACTGCAAGTTTGCGAAGCTTTGAGACGAGAATACACGCACTACACTTAATTATACTCATGCAGTATGCTTAAACGGCATATAAGTACCTATAAATAATAATAATGTCCTCCTAGCCGGATTTCCACTACAGTGGCCAATCTCAACAGAGTATAGTCGACTGCGCGGAAGATATAATAGTGCACAAGTGTGTGCGCAATACACAGGTGCACTGCACTGTTCCTTCACTTTCATAATTCGGTGAGACGGCAGTCCGAAATGACCGTAGAGAGATCAGGCGCAGGACCAACGGCTTAACGGGCCTTCCGAGGGACGGGGATGTTGAGCACTACCATCTTCCTGACTCCCGGAGGAGCTGTTTCTGAGTTATTTCAAGACAGAAAAACCCGTTTATGTTAAGCTTATGTAAAAAGCTACTAAAACTTCATACTTAAACTGCAGACTGGGCTAGACCTGTTTAGGCATAAATTTTGGAAAAAAAAACTGTCAGTTCATTTAAAATAAACTTATTATCAAAGCCAACTAAAACAATAAAACCTACTTAATTGTAGATTTAATCTGATGAAGTACTTTTGGTCGTTCGAAATTACGAATGTTGTTACTCGTAGTGTGACTAAGAGCTCATTCACACGAGGACGCTTCGTGATTTTTGACGATTCGTCTTTCACACGATTTGTTTTTTTTTTAATTGTGGCAATGCTTTTTGAATGCCCATGTTCACACGGATCACGAATCGTGAAAAATGACCATTCGTCTTAAATCTGGTACCTATCGTGTTTTTAAAAATCACGAATCGTCAAATTACACGAATCGAGAAATCATTGTGACGGATCCGCTGATGCCACCAATTCGGATATTTTGACAAATCGTGAAAAAACAAGATTCCGTATGCAATGTGAACGTCCATCCGTCATGACGTATTGTGTATTTTGACGAATCGGTAATGACGGATCCCGAGTGAATGAGCCTTTACATATCAAAGCAACTTTGACTAGTTGATTAAAAACTTCGTTCATATAGACTAGGTCCTATAGTGCTTCATTGCATGAAGTTCAGAGATCAAAGATCTCGGGATAATTGTATGAGCAAACTTCGGTATAATGAACATGAGTATAATTTTCTCCTAGCGAAGACTGCTAGCTAGATTTATAGTATAACTACGCTTGTAACATTACGCTATAATAAAATTAAGTTTTAACGCAAAGTTGATGTCGTTACCAACACTTTTTTTTTAATGAGTACTGGTGCTTGTGCGATAATAGCTGATGCGTAGGTTTTTTTTCTACTACTTACTCGTGAGGTAATCTCTGATCTTTGATTAAACTAACTTGCATTTGTTTATTGCACATCTACTAAAATAAAAAAGTCAATCTAGCCGAATTCCGATCACGGGCGGCCAAATTAGTCAAATGCGTAAGAGATTAGTAATAGATTAGATTAATAATAGTGCACTAGTAATTATGTGTACGATATACGTACACTCTTATATTTTAGGGTTCCGTACTTTAATAGGAAAATAGGAACCCTTATAAGATCACTTTGTCCGTCCGTCTGTCTGTCAAGATCCTTTTTTTTAGGAACCGCCCTTTTTTTTAAGTTAATGCAAACATAAAATACGGCCATAGAAGGTAAATCTCTGGTCGGTATTCTAAAAAGGACACTCACGTCAATGACTATTATATGGCCTAACTAAAAAAAATGGGCTGAACAATGGACATAAAGTTAGTTTTATGTAGCTTAATTTATGTATCTAGTTCTGAAGAATAGTCATTGTATACGGAAACATTTAGGCTAACTGTAGCCTCAAATACGGAGCAGGCATATAAAACTAAAAGTAGTTTCAAGTCCTAGCTATTAAGATCAATGATTTCAATACATTAGCAGAATACAAAGTAGTGATTTGTCTTCAATTAGGTACTTATAAAATTTCCTCATAGGCGTATTTCAACTACAGCGGCCAATCTCGTTATTAGCCAAAGGGGTTCTTCCTTTAGGTACTCTCATAGTTCAGTGAGACGGCAATCCGACATGACTGAAGAGAGTTCAGGCGCAGGACCAACGGCTTACCCTGCTTTCCGAGGCACGGGGGTGTTAACATCACTTCCTGATTCCAAAGCTGTTTCTAAGTTACTTCTTCTTCTTGTCGTGTCGACACTGGCGTTATATTTTTGAGGACCAATACTCGGCGACTAACAAAACATTATCAGTAGCGTTGTACAGGTCCTCACGTGTGCAGGTGTAGGGGCACGTAGGGCATGACAGTAGGTGTGCCATTGTCCTGGGAGAGACACCACACATACATTCGCTGTCTGCAGCGTAACCCCATCGGTGCATGTTCTCCTTGCTTCGGCCGACTTGTGTCCGAAGTCTATTTAAAGACTTCCAAGTTTGCCAAGGAGTTACTTCAGGACAGAAAAACCCAAAAACTGGTTACCAAACCCAAAAATTCAAACCAGTGTGCTGACTACTACACCAAAGAGGCAGTCAATTGAGTACTTATTTAGAGGGTCCCAGTTCCATTCAGTGACCGTTTTTTAAATCATAATATAATTATAAGCTTACCTACCTGCCTGTTTCAAATTTCACACTAAACACCTACCTTAAAGAACTCAAAGCAGTTTCAGTTATAAAGAAATGGCCGACTTCCCGTACAATGTGTGCCTCAAAAGTAAGTAATCAAACTTGATTTTGCTGTGTTTTTCAATTATCTTTATGAAAATATGACTACTGTAGCTGTGACCAGTGTGTAAAGACTTTGTTGCCGTTGTAGTCTCTAATTCTTACATTTGTTTTAAATTTACTTTTTATACTCCGCTCGATATGGGGTAATTTTTTTGTAGTTTCGCATTACAATTTGAATACTTTTGTTTCAAAGCAATGGGGTCAGGTCTCTGGGTTGTTTTTCTCTAATCAAACCAAAAAAAATAGGCCATCTCCTTTTTTGGACCGACCAGTAGAAAATCAACTCCAGTTTGGCTCTAGCTCACCAATTGACAGAGATTACTGCTATTAACGTAATTAGAGGTAAAACGTTTATGAAACTACTTTGATGAAAGTTTTAAAAAAGTTAGTTTCTCGGAAATAAAATGTATTTACCCATCCACATTATTAAATTGAGAACACCGTCGGCTCCAGAAGTGTGGTTTGTGTTTTACGACCGGCGATAACTTATGGCAGCCAACGGGAACATCATTAAATTCGCTCGCTGGGTAAGTGTAATGGAAGTTCTCTTTAAGTTCATTAAAATGCTTATCTGATAAAAGTATCCCTGATTTTCGAGTACGCCAAATCACAGAGTGTTGGTTGCCTGCGTATTTTGACGTAATTTGAGAATGCACACTACGTGCCTCACAATATTCTTTAAGTGCTTATTTGATAAAAATATATCCCTGATTTTCGAGTAAGCTTTTGAGGTTTGGTTGCCTCCCTGATTTGAAGTAATTTTGGAGTGCAAACTATGTGCCTCACAACATTAAGTCTTATACGGCCAAAGAGATACGTGGAAATTCACAGATTAAAGAGTAGATTCACGTATTTTATTTTACTTTGGATATCATACTTCTTGCAGCTTTTGACATTTTGTATGTATCTAATCCGCTAACCAAAGTTAGACATACAGTAGTTATTGACGAAACTATAATTTTACTGTGTTTTTTTAGTAGAATTAATATGAGATTTGTATTTCTTCCGATGTATATATTAAAAATGTTAAACGCAATTTAATACGATCTACGTATTTATTTTAAATATAAATGCGATGCTACACATTACTGAGTGCGAATTGTAAGTATGTACGACCGATGATGTTTGTTTCACGTCATGGCGTCCATGCTTACATAGATTTTCTTCCCGCTAACAGTATGCAATGATGCATGTCACGATATGCCAATTGACCAAGGCAATTCTCAATTATCAAATTTTTAAAATAATTTAAAAAACGGGTTTGTAATATTTTCGTGGTTTTGAACTCTAATTAAGCTGAACTTTCTTGACGTAAGTAATAGTAGATTATTCACCAAGGGTCTGCCAACGCCAGGGTGGCCGAGAGGTTAGGCAATCGCCCGGTATGCGAGGAACGCGGGTTCGATTCCCGCCTCTGGTGGTCGTTTTTTTTCAAGTGCAATAATATATTTAGATTGCATAGTGAATGCTTATCACTTAAAACAATAATTATCTTATTCACCAAGGGGGTAAAGTGATTTCGTCACGGGCGTCATCTCGACTCCCGAGCGTAGCGAGGGAGTTTATTGTTTACTCCCGAGCATAGCGAGGGAGTTAAAAGTAGAATCCTGAGTGGAGCTAGGGATTTAAAAGCTCGCCCAAGACGAAGACACCTTTACCCCCGAGGAGAATACTCTGCTTTTTACTTCCTACGAGGCAATAAAAAAATGTACTACAAAAAAGTTATTTTATCTATAAGATATATAGGCTATATACATATATATCCTTTGACTTTTCTGGCAGTAAATTATTATTATTAACAATAACACCAGCTTTACATCTAATGGACTCCGGTGTCATAAACTTCGTCACTCGATAGTTTTACGAAAACATTGTTTGTAATTTCTTAAAATACATAGGTTTTTTTTCTTTATTTATTTCTTTTTTAGAAGTGGGTGTTTTTTTTTCGTTCCATTTTTCTAAAAAAAAATGGCTGCTAGGTTCAGATTTCAAATATCTTCTCTTCTCTTACGGGCTAGTGTGATCATGCCTACGAACTCTTATTCGAAATTCAAATCACTTTGCCTCCTTAGCGGCGTAAAGAAATTTCATACAACATTACGTCTCTAGGGATGCACTGTCTCACTTTGAGTCAGGTTTACTAGATGTGTAATTGAAAATTGCCGAGTAGGTAGTGTGAAGAATACCTTAGACGATTTGGCAGCACGGAATGTGTAAGCAGGAGACACGTGTTTTTTCTAAAATATGGAACTAGATTATCGGATTTCTTTAAAATGTATCTGAATCAGGAAGCTAGCGACACACACATACCTTTTTGGCGCCATTAACTGTGGTTCTAATGTATTAACACTTGGCTGAATACTTTTACGAGTTATATAAAACACTCAGTGTAGATTAATGACACTACAGTCTTATAAATTTCATTGAAAAATGGAGCGATGTAGTCAAATGGATGCTCTTTGTCATTTTAAACTGTCTGCTTAGTGCAGAAATTCCTTTAATTTTATTCTTTTATTTTTTTGGATTACTCTGAAGTAGTGTGGTTCATTTGCATTTGTGTTTTCCTTTTTAAAAGCCTTTTCCCAAGTAATAAATAATTTTGTAAGAAATTAATGATATTAAGCCTTTTTAACGGACTTCAAAAATTTTGGAGGTTTTAACTTCAGCCGTATGAATGTTTTTTTTATGTGATGTTTTCCGATTGTAATTTATTTTTTTAAATCGTTTTTTTTATACTTCATATTTATTCTGTACGAGTATTAGATCGACAGTGTTAGTACCATCTTATCTCTTATTCTAGAGGTAGTATTCGGAACAGTCAAGCAAGAAGCATACTTCTTTTTACACGACTGCGCCTGATTTTCAGAACTAAAAAAAAATGATCACGCTTTATAGTTTCCGTTATAATATCAGGATTATTCGTTACCTAATTAGTAAATTATGTTCTAAGAAATAGGAATGGAATTCCAAAAGATTCAGCAAGAGATAAATAATGAGTTAAGTGGTGGTACTTGAACGTAATTTAGGTTCGAACGTTTGTATTTTCAGTCAGCAAATTACACTAAAGCCTGTATGTACATCACCACTGGCACAGCCCAGAAAAGTCAGTTTACTTAAAGCGCGGCGGTATTTTAGTATATTATAGAAAAACATATTTGTATATAATTCGAGCTTGTACGATGTACGATGTAACTACTACTTTAAAACGGGTAAAAAATATAGTGAAATGATATATAATCAATCAAGACTAACCATTCCATTATGGAATCCCATTGGCACCACGGCATGTGAAGAATGAAGCTATCTGTTATGGCCAGTATAAAAGTACGGAAATCGCACTCTTTGCTGCACAACACCTTACATCACAGGAGAATTCACAAAAACGTTACACTGACTAATGTAAAATGCACAAACTTTATTAAGAATACATTTATAATTAATATTTAATATGATCGCGGTGAAGCGCGTGCGTCTTGTTCAAGAGGACGAAATCAACTAACCAAGTCTTGACAGATAGAGAGGTCAAAACTACCCACTTTTCCAAGTGTCATTTTTAGATAGGATTAATTAAAAAATTTGTTAAACCCTGTGTTTATTAAAGTTGTTAATATTGTAGACAATGTTACTTGACATAATTTTTTCGTATAATTACGAAAAAATTATGTCAAGTAACTTGAAACAAGGTCTTGAAATACCTTACTTTTTATATCGACAGATAAATAATTTTTTCACTGATATTACTTTAAAAGTCATGAAAATATTGTTTATAATATCGCCAAGCAAATAAAACGAAGTTTACTGGATATTGTTGATCATTTATTCAATTGAATTGTAAAAGTCTTCTTAATAAAAATAAAATTATGAATTTTATCCTGCGAAATATGATGAATTATTTTTTATTTAAATATTTTATTTATTTGTTTGACTTTCAATATCGGAAAAATATTATATTAATTGTTATCTGGTTCCTAAGGTTAATTAGCAATAATCGTTAGGGACATTGTATTTGTTTATATTGTAACAGAAGGTAGGTCGGGGAGGCCAAATCACACTACGAAGAACTTGATAAGTATTTATTCGGGCAGAGCTTTCCCATACACAACTCTCAACGTGAAAATAACAGAAGGAATCAACGGACATCTTGCTTTTATATCAAACTTTACGCACAACTAAGACAGTCAAAATAGTAACTTCTAACCATTACAATTTGAAATAAAATAGACGGGGGGAATATAAATAAAAAGGTGGCGCTAGTGTCAAGTGGAGTTTCCGGTAGCGTTGTTAATAAACGATATTCCCCGGTTGTGACGTAACGGTGCCTGAAGCGGATGTAAGAATATTGTATTGTAAAAGTGTGGCTGTTATGTATCGGCTTTGATGCAAAGGTGGTAACTTTGTCAAAGCGTTACTAGACTAGGGTAATTCGCTGAGAAAACTCGACCGCATTCGAAAATGTTTGACTTCCCCAAATCAAATAGAAGTCGTGTCAGCAATGAGTAACGTTAAAAGTTGGAAACGACTTTTGCGGATTCGGTACCAAACAGGGCTGTAACCAGGGCCTCGAAGGCAAAGAGGCAAGCGAATTTAAATGGCAGTGCAGTTAAACTTTTTTTATATTACCTTTATTCGATGATATGAAAGCGAGTACCCAAATCGTAATACTAGGGTAAAACCGGGATAGATGCCACTCTTTTTGAAAATATCTTACATCTCCCTGTTCAATTATTTAATTCTTTTATTGGTTAAACTGGCAAGTACTTTGGTATTTTATCTAATAAATTTATGAAAGGAAAAAAATATTACCTTTGACATTTCCAGAGTATTACCGACTATTGCGGACCTCTAAATTTTGAGACATCTTCAATTTGCCAAGTCCATATAAATAACGTTAAGGATAGACGACCCGCTGAAAAATAGGCCATCTATCCCGAAAAAATTTGATTGCATCTAGCCGTCCCATGCAATCGCACAGAGACATGAGACACGATCCATTTGGTGGTAGTTGGAAAGTCTCTTGATAGATAAATAAAATAACAAGCTATATATTTGCGAAACTAGAGTAATTACAATCGAGGCATCTATACCACTAGGGCGTCAATCCCGTTTTACCCTACACTTTCAGACACTTAAAAATGAGACGTTAGTAGCAATCCTGTTAAATAGTAAAAAAGACATATTTGCTGTCATCAATAACAAAAAAACAACAGATATCAAATATTGGCCTTTGAAGACCAAAGGCACCCTATGCTGTGCCCTAAATACGGACCTGCGGTACGTCTAGATAACGCCAGTTAGTATGAATGAGGAGTTAGTAAAGTTTTTCCGTTTCCCGTACGTCATGATTAATGCAGTACGTTTTAGGCGACATATTTTGTTTGTATTTATTTTTACACAGTTTTGCTGTCAGACACAATTTTGTTGACTAGTTAACTAAGCAGTCTAATCAGAATACCTAGTTCAAATTGAATTTCGGTCACAAAAATTAATCGACTGTGTCATCCGGTGGGACTCAAACCCACGTCCCTTCGCTATCCGGGCGAGTGCTCTTACCAACTAAGCTACGGAGGACGTTAGTCAGCCGACGAATTTTCGTAAGTGCTTGCTACGCCAGTGAGCCGGCGTTCGATTACATCAATACTTGGGGAATGTACCCGCATGTATCCGATGGAAATATTTTTACAAATATTTAACCATCAGTTAAGATGAAATCAGCTTAACTTATAATAATTTTTATAACTTAAGCAATTATTTTGCAAGTTTTTACGAATTCAAATTAAATTTCGCTCACAAAAATTAATCGACTGTGTCATCCGGTGGGACTCGAACCCACGTCCCTTCGCTATCTAGGCGAGTGCTCTTACCAACTAAGCTACGGAGGACGTTAGTCAGCCGACAACGACGTTAAATATTTGTAAAAATATTTCCATCGAATACCTAGAGTGGGTTACTTTGACGATTGTAACAAAGTGAATATTTTACTTGTGAAGGTTTAACTGTCCGCGTCGCGCAGATTTCGCACATGAAAATGGGTTCTTCATGAATGAAAATTTAAACAAAACAAAAATGTGTTGCCATTGTTTTCGCCTTTGTGTACTGAAGAACAGTATAAAAGGGAGAGCCCCGAAATAATAGCAGCAAACATATTAGACACGCAAAGAAAGCAAAGTTAGATTAAACTCAAGGAGGATTTTCTGTAGAACCAAATTCTTCATAATCGTGTTTTGAGATCCAAATTTAACTTAACGATGGTTTTTGGCAATATAGGTTTGAAACAATCACGATCTAATCGTTAGGGGTTTCAAACCTATTACATAAAAAAACTTTTTCAACGCGCTCCTTGGTGGCTGAGCGTCTTACATGTGCATGCCATCGAACACATTTTGCCTTAAAACAAATTTTGCAATTCAGTCTTTTTGTCATAATTTTAACATATAACGTATGGTACTCTAACATAGTTTACACGCACTCTTAAAATGATGATTCTAAAAGTCTGAAACCGTCTTAAATTATCTAACCGATTAGTCGTTACGATTTCTATGCAAAAGAGTTTTTTTTAACACCCATCGTGTCGTGTTATCATACAAAAGCATAAAGTAATTTTGAATATAGAATTTAAATTGTTGAATCCGACCAGTTATTTGAGTACTCTGGGCCCATCGACAAGATGCAATCTATTAGTCTACGGCAAAAAATTACATGATGTTTCGATAATTTATGACAGTTTCATAATTATTTTTGCGATAGCGAAGCTCACTGTAGAATTGATTGGATCTTGTCATAGCCATAAGACCTAATAGTACACTTCCGAGCAATGCGGCTTGCGGCTCCGTCAGGCTTGCCGCATGCTGCTCCGCGGAGCCGCGCGGCTATCATGGAACTATGGGAGTGTCTGAAACCCTTTCCGAGCGATGCGTCACATATCACTCCCATAGTTCCATGATAGCCGCGCGGCTCCTCGGAGCAGCATATGAAACCCTTTCCGAGCGATGCGTCACACATCACTCCCATAGTTCCGTGATAGCCGCGCGGCTCTTTGGAGCAGCATATGAAACCCTTTCCAAGCGATGCGTCACACATCACTCCCATAGTTCCATGATAGCCGCGCGGCTCCTCGTAGCAGCATATGAAACCCTTTCCGAGCGATGCGTCACACATCACTCCCATAGTTCCATGATAGCCGCGCGGCTCTTCGAAGCCGCATACGGCGAGCCGGACCCGCAAGCCCATTGCTTGGAAGTGTACCTACAGCCAAGGAAATTGCCACAAATTGTCGTAAAGCCTAAAATTATTCGCATTCAATTTATCTAATATTCCCTTCTGACTTGTAGCGTGAGGTTGGGAATAATTATTTTCATATCAATTAACATAAAAGGTCTTGGCAATTTGCAAATCAAATATCATGAAACTGGATCATAACCTCGATTATGAGGGAAAGGGTTTTTAGACTATTGCAGTAGAAAGCTCTTTTCAGGGTTCCGTAATCCTGACAAGGAACGTTTATAGTTTCGTCATGTCCGTCTGTTTGTCTGTCTATTTCTCTGTCCGAGGTTTTGCTAAGAGCTAATACTAGAAAGCTGTAATTTTGGAGGGGTGTATGCTAATTACGCCGACAAAGTGGTAGAATAAAATCTACAATTATGAGTAAAGAACTATCTATTATTAATAGGTATAGATATGTAGTGATACTACCAATAAAGCTATTATATAGACACTTGGTCTTTTGTAAATTGCCTTGAAGTATTACTTAGCCATATTATTAATTGATATGTAAGTAGCATTTTAAAGAAGAATTCATTATTTAAAAAAAAGGTTAGTATGACCCATGACCAACGAGTTTCCTTTTGGGAAAACAATTTGAAATTCTTTCATACTACACAAAAAATCTCTCGTCTGAACTCGCGTGATGTGTGTAGGTCAATCTATAGACTAATAGGTGCCTAAATACTCTGTCGTCCTGACGTAAATAAAACGTACGTCGGGCACATTATTTTATTTTATTTGTCCCTAAAAGGTAAGTGCGCAAATAAGATTTCGCTAGTTTCTGAGAACGGATCAGACGTCCAGTATTGTAGAGGTAAAAGGCGATTTCTCGACGAAACAGGCTCAGGCGTGAACCTCACAGCGGAGCGCCTCAGGGTATTAGTCGACTGCCTTCTGATAGTTCTCAATAAGTTTTGTCATTCATTTTGGTAGTAACAGATTGAACGTTTCAACACTATAAAATACAGAGAATACCGATTGTTCTTTTAGAATATGTGTAAGTTTGCTCTTCGGATTTTACGCATCAATTATATGAATTTTGTTACTGATTAAACGAGTTCCGTAAAGGCGGGTTACTTCAGCCCTGGGGGGGTTAGTTTAGCCCAAAACCTTGAATTTGTCGCCACTCCTTTTTGCTTAGTTTATTCCATTAGGTTTCTATTACAAATCATAGATAGAGTTATGTCTTCATGTTAATAATTTTTTGCCTACATGGAGTCGCGTTCTGACCGTCAGTGACAACTGAAGTAAAGACAGTACTAGTTGCGCGAAATTTACTTCTGCAGACTTTTGGTGTGAAACCTTGTTGAATGGTAAGTTATTTATTATAACAACTCAATGTTATCAAATGTTTTATTTCACACGTAAGGATTTCTTGAATAGATAGGTTCCTTGTATGCTTTACATTAACCCCGTGCTTTTAAAATGGATGATAAGAGGGAAAGAAAATGTTTTGGCACAAAGTAACCCGTCTCTAACATTAAGTTTAGCCCAGTTTTGAAAAATATATCATGCATGCTGCGGTATAGGTATAACAGTATTTTTACAATTTAAATACCTTATTGCCAAGAAAGATGAACTAACCGCCGAGCTAGTAAAGGTCTCAGAATCACACAAGACGTAGGCGCGTAGACGCTTGGTAACGTTCACAGTAAAACGTCACTGTGTGTAAACATAATGTTCCACTTTGGACTGACGTTTTGCTATAAGTTGTTCGTAGAATAATAATGATTTTATAAATAAGCTCAAACCAGCACTGTTAGGCCCACTTGCACACGTCCGGATTAGCTATTCCGGACTTTTTAAATGCCATTTATCTGAGAAAACCCACTTGCTCAAGTCTGGGTGAGCTAATCCGGAAGGTCCACTTGCACCAGTCCTGATTAGCTAATTCAAACTTGCGCAAGTGGGTTTTAACTCAGATTGAACAAATCCAGATTAGCTCATTTGGACGTACCCAAGTAACCCTTACTTATATTATTATTACTAAACTAAACAGTTTAGCTGGAGAGCCATCCAGATACTCTTCGGGTTGAGGCTACCAATATTTTACATTAATGTACTATGTAAATAAAGTGGCTTGCTCAAATAACAGATTCCCGTAATTCATCACCGCTGAAGACTTTATCTTAATAGAATCAAGCAGGCAAAATGCCAAGGTTTACTCGTAGTCTTAATTGATAACGTTTTGTATGTGACACAATCATTTTTGGACTGCTTTTGGGTTCAGTTCAATGTTATTAAAGACGATTGTAACCCCCTTACTAATATTAATTTTGACAATATAACACTTAAAAAAATATGAGACGGCTAATTTTAAATGTTTGTCTTACCACAAAATAAGTACTAGTACTTCGTACAGAAGTAATGACTTAGCAATTGTATTCAAAGAAATGTCTACTCAATGTCGTCAACAATATGGCGTAATTTAGTTCGCCTCAGAGTCAAGCACATTTTCGTGTAGACACCTACAAAAATCCATTGCAAGATAATTTCATACTTATTGCTCTGGAATATGATTCATAATACACTAAACCTATTCAGTGACGTAATATCACGCGACGCGATAGGATTGACTGCTACGAGAAGCTTCTAATGCCATCTAGCGCCTCTTCCTAGTACTTTATTCATTCTCGTCCAGCCAGCAACGTAGCCGCGCGGCCGCCGGTGAATAAAACGCGCGAGCGTGTCGCTGGCCGGTAGGGACACGCAACTTGTTTTAGCCCCTAAGCAGGCCTGTGTATCTTCCCGCGTAGGTAGCAAAAACGTACCTACGCGCGGCGACCCCTAGGTAAGGGACTCAACAAGTTGGGTGTCGCTAGCCGGCAGCGACACGCTCCCGCGTTTTATTCACCGGCGGTGCGCGACACTAGGTTGCTGGTTGGACGAGCGTGAATAAAGTCCTAGAAAGATGCGCTAGATGGAGTAAGTAGCTTCTTGTGGCAGTCAACCCTATCGCGTTGCGTGATAGTACGTCACTGAATAGGTTTAGTGTATCATGAATCATATTCCAGAGTTATAAGAATGAAATTATCTTGCAATGTAATTCTGTAGGTGTCTACACGACAATGTTCTTGAGTCAGAGGCAAACTGAATTACACCATATCGTTAACAACATTGAGTAAATATTTCTTTGAATTTCATTGCAAAGTCATACTTCTGTACGGAGTACCAGTACTTATTCTGTGCCCTACGTAAGGGTCGCCGCGCGTAGGTACGTTTTTGCTACCTACGCGGGGAGATACACAGGCCTGGTCTTACTTTGTCATGTCACCTATCCAGCATTATCCATCAAATTAGTCTCATATTTATACAAATGTTATAGCAGTGGCATTCATTATTAGCAAGGGGTTATTGTTTAGACGTTACAGCTGCTTAAAAAAGACATTGGCATCATTTTTTACGTAAACAGTAGTTGGGTCAAATCAGGAATATGGAGATACGTAGAAGAAATATGATAACGATCGTAGCCTTGCGGATCAATAAGCTCAAGTGGCAGGGCACATAGTGCGAAGAAATGATGGCCATTGGGGTCAAAGATTCTCGATGGGCGATGATTTGATCCAAAGCACAGCGTAAAGTGACCACACCAGCAAGATGGACAGGGCCCGTAGACAAATGGCAATTTATTCAGCAAAAGTTTGTTATCGCTAGCAAAATGTATAAAACTGACATGAACCATCGAAACATCATGTGACTTTTGCATACATATTTTGACATTTCGTTGGCGATAGCGAAGTTTGGTCTAGAAAGACTGCAATTTGACTACGGGCCGAAGACGCTACGACCCTATACAGGTCACAGGATCTTTCTGGATGCAAACTGCTTACAACTGGTCATGTTGTAAATCAGAGGGGGACGCCTATGTTTAACAGTGGACGACCTGCGGCTAAGTATGATAAATAATTGTGAAATAATTATCCAAAAATATTATCGGTGTGCAAGCTGTGAGGTTTCTTAAATCAGCAGAGGAGTTTTTAATTTTGAAACTGTAGATCTTCCATTCAATAGAGCAAATCGAACTTTATAAGAGAAAGTCTAATGTAAAAATCGATAAGCGATGCGAAAGTTAAGAATACCCATAAAATAAGATTAACGACTATTGATTCGCTTCATAAATAACCAACAAATACCCCTACGTAATGACATTCAGAGGCCGAATCTATTCGTAAACAAAGTTAATAGTAAGCACTGATCGTTTACATCTTATTTTAGGCAAAACCCCAAATACATTTTAGCATAAGGAAGTCATAAATTACTTACTTCGAAAATATTGTTACCTAGACACATATTATAAGTATGCCTTTGTGAATATCAGTAAAGTTATCCTTCTGCGCAATTGAAACATTATATCTGTAAAAATAAGTATTTTTTTAAAGTTACAGGTAAAAACAGGTTCATCCTTTCGGGGATTCTTATAAGTACCTACCTATATGTCAAAAATTGTATTTCTCTCTCATTCCTTTGTTGGTGCTAATACAGATAGAAAGAGCACAAAAGCTCAAATGATATTGCGATTTGAGTGAACTAAAATACCGGAATGGAGATTCTCATGGACCCCTTAAAGATCTCACCAATCTGTTGTTTGATGGTTCAACCCCAAGGCAACTCCGGCAGGATATAAAAGCTTTTTAATGGTTTATAAGTAGGCACTTTTGTTTTTTTCACTAAGAATGCTGTTTTTTATGCGTTTGCGTTTCTTTATAGTGCTAAAACTTTTGCGGAAAAAGGGAATAATGAAGTTCTGAAAACAAATGAATTGTGATTCCCGATTCTCTCTTTGACTCCAAATTTAATTATACCTAGTAATCTTTTGACGCAAAAGATAAAACATGTATTTTTTGTTTTAGTATCATCCAGTACACAAATATCAAGAAAAAGTACCCAGAAACCGTCCGAAAAATCGCTTAAACGGTGGACACGGCTTTTGGGCTGGCCTTTCGCGGGTGCGCAAGTGCAAGCGATTGTCAAACACATAAAAACGCCAGTGTCGCGCCTTCCGCCACTATGGCCGCAAAGGCGCATTTCATATAAAATTAAATTTCGCTCACAAAAATTAATCGACTGTGACTGACTGTGTCCCACCAGATGAAACAGTCGATTAATTTTTGTGAGCGAAATTTAATTTAATTTCGTAAAAACTTGCAAAATAATTGCATAAGTTATAAAAATAATTATACGCATTTCATATGTTTGATTACTTTGGGCCAGCCTTCGTGCCCGTGTCAGGCCCCGCAGTGTGGCCGAACACTATTAAACAAAACGCGTTTTTCAACAATTTGTTGGATAGGTAAAAAAATATATTAAAATTACCTAGATAATTATTTTACAAAAATAGCATCTATATGTTTAAATGATACCTAATGTCTGGAATAAAATGGATACTGATACAAAAGTCACCCTGTATATTAGATAATACGACCAAGACTGGATGAAATTTATATTATAATGTACTCCAATTATTTGCTGAGCTGAGTATTTTTATCTTCTAGTACCTACCTTAGTATATTTTACTAGCCTAAATCTCTCGTATACTTAGTTTCGGGGAATCGATCGGTACATTATTATCGATTCTACCTATTTCTAAATTCCTTTAAACTTAGACCCTCCTCCTTTTCACAGGTGGAAATCCGATGTTTTAGAATTTTCTTGAAGCACAAAAAAAACAAATTCATGGAACGCCTACTTGTCAGCCAAAATTTTCATTAGTAAAAAATAAGTAGCAACTTTTCCCTTGCTTCGACGAAGGAGAAAACCGTAAATTTCTCGATACTGGCTTTAAGCCAAAGTCCACCGGCTTTCCTAGACATATCGTGATTTGTAAGTATACATTTTTGCGGTTCAGCAAAATTGGAAAGGAATATTATTTTATGAAGATTATTTACTGAGTTTCGGTAGTTTCATTCTATTTTTATTTAAATACTCAGGTTTTTGATTTTTTTATGTTGTTTTATAAATTGGGACAGAAATTAATTAATAACAAATCAAGGCTATTTTTTCAGTTGCTATTTTTTTAAATTGTTGTATTGTCTATAACTATATGTTTGAGAGAATGATATTTTAATTTTGCGACAGTTAATTTATAAAGAAGTGCTTGTGGCGCAATGGCAGCAGCAACCCATGGCGCAGTCGTGATTGGATGGGTGACCATTCCGAACATTTAGTTGACGCCAATGACAAGCATCACCGTGCTTCAGAGAGAAGGCACGTAAAGCAGTTGGTCTCGGCTAATAAATATCTGTTGATATTAGTCGTTAAGACTAGTCAGAGGCCCTAGGGCGGCTTGATAACATCTGACAGTAGGTAAGGTTGGTCACTTGCCTTTCTGACAACCCTCAACCTATCCGCACAATTTGGCAGTGGGATCTATTTAGGCTATCTTTACTATTTTACTGAGATGGCAAATTTTTTTTTTATTAATAGTCATTTCTTTATTTTTTATCATCTTACCTGTTATACCTTTCTTGTTGTTGCTATTTCAGATTTCCGGCATTTCTACTAAGTGAGCGATCATTATATAAATAATATATGTAACCTTTATTTTGTATTTATGTAAGGGCATGTTTGTTAAAGACGAATGTTTGGATAACCTGGTTATACCATCTTACAGGCCTAAGAATAGCGCGATCTAAACAGCAAGCTCTAGTAATCACTTCTTCAAATAATCACTGGAGACCTATTGAGTTACTTTGCATAATTGGCAATACAGGGTATTTTAGTGTAAACAATACCGAAGCCACGAAAGGATGAATCTGTGTCCTTGTAATCCCTTTAAGGGTAAGTATGGCTCAATACCTTCAACTTTTAGTATGGAGTCATGACAGAATTTGCACTCCATGGTTGTTATTGAGGTAGTAAAATTATTTCTTAAGGACCTATTTTTTATTAAATTTTGATCATGAGCTTAATTTATTTTGTAGGTTTCACTATGAAAAAGTAGGGTATTTAAAAAAAAAAAATTGACATCAATCTCATTTGTACAACCACTCCTAAGTCGGGGGGGCGCTGACCAAAACAACAGTTTAAATATAACTAACGTTGATGAAAGCTTCTATAGTCAAAAGTTCTGTGAAATTGATACCATACCAACATAGTGTCTAATGATGTATAGATAATGGTATGGACCCTCTGTGGGCGAATCCAACTCGCACATGCCTGGTTTTTTTTAAAAATCTTGGGCGTCATTTTTGAGTTGATTATCTGTTTCCGTTGAGCCATGGTAGGCCACTGGGCTCGGGACTTCTGTTAATGGGATCGGTTTGGATTAATTAAATCTGTCTACCCTCAAATCGATACTCCGGCTAGAGCTTGTTTGGTCCTGTACGACAGCTGAGACTTCAATGGCCATTGACATATTGTGTGACAACTTGTGCTGAGCTTCGGCGAACATTATTTAGAATTACTTATTCATTCTGAGGAATTATACCAAATGCACGCTATAATTATAATAATAATAAATCATTTATTTCGGATTATATCATCCATATAAATTGTTAGTAACATAAAGAACTTACAGCTATGTTAGTAATACAAAAAATGATATTTTACATTATAATTAAATTCAAATCAAATTTAATCAATTAAAATACATAAATTAAATTATATTAACAACCAAAAATTAAATGAATTATTATGCAGCCAGGTTCGTTGGTCTCACGTGGATAGTTATCCAGTGCCTCAAAAAAGCCCCATCGAACCTGTCTGCAACAGTTCGTAGAACGCTGTTGGGGCTATGTTTCACTGAATTATTTATCGTTTGCGCTTTTCAGTTGAAAATATTTTATGAAAGTAAGTACTCACACTATACGGTACACTGAAGGTGGTTAAAAAAACAGACCTAGTGCAAATCAGACTTTAACTGATACTATAACCTTTTTGGGACAACAATATTAATATTTTGTTGTTATTGCAGCAACAGAAATACCTACTCGTACATCATCTGTTAAAATGTCAAATATCTAGCTATCACGGTTCATGAGATACAGGTGACAGACAGAAAGATAGACAGACAGACAGCGGAGTCGTATTACTAAGACTCCGTTTCCGTGTTCCATTTTTACCCTTCGAGCACGGAACCCTAAAAAAACAGTTATTTTTCCTGTCGCAGTATAGCAAGAAAACCTCAAACGGTATCAGTTGCAAACGCCAAAGTTGTCCATCCTTTTTCAGCATACCGAAAACAATTACCACCAATTCTGCCGTATAAAAAAAAGAATTATGAATGTAAATATTGAATACGTTTTTACTGTATTATACGGGAAAAAAGTTTTTGAGTTAGAAAAAGCTGTGCGCAAACTAGCTGTGATGTTTATCCATTCAGATGCTAATATCTAAAGCCGGTCGTTTTTATTGTCAGTGCATTGTTATGTTTATACAGGGACCAAAAAGCCCTGAACACCAACAACCTCAGGTCCAAATGGTCGATTCTGATGTCTAAATACAACAACTTTCCCTATGAGACAAACAAGAAAATCTAAAAATACATTGTTTGTTGATAAGCGATTTAGTAGGAAGTCATAATTTTTTTGCGATGTCGCGGTCTCTTATATAATTTCTGCTTTAATTGAGAACCATCGGCCCTGCGAATGATTGGAAGATTATTGGAATTTTTCAAATAACCCTGTATATTTAAAAGGACATAGGCAACTTTTTGTCGCAATATAAAATCATCAGGGGGGTGAAATGGGGGATGAAAATTTGTATGGAAAATCCGACTTTTGGCGCGAGCGAAGTCGCGGGGAACTGCTAGTTATATAATAAATATGTAAGTTCCGTTAGGAACACTAAAATACTAGATGTGGAAGGTATTGATTGGCCTTGAGACCATGCATGGGTGAGAATCGATTATCTGGTCAGACTGAACAAGGGGGTTACGATCCTAACGAGCAACATAATAAAAATAAAGTATAATACACTGGTCGACAAGATTTATTCACAGAAGCCCGAGTATTCTTCTTAACACTTAACTCAGTGGCATTCGGAAGAAGAAAATCTTAAATCTATCCGAAATGGCCCATCCTACTTATAGACTTTGTATAAATTTTAGTCAGTAAGAATGATCATTTAGTTCAGGAGCGAAACAAACAGAGTTTTTTTTTATATTAAATAGGCAGACATTTGACCGCAATCTCACCTGATGGTAAGCGAAGATGCGGTCGAGGATGTGACATGTCTGACTTGAAACAGCCTATTCATTCTTTTCGTAAAGGAATCCAAATCGTAGTGTTTAGGAAACACGTGAGCAGCAACGAATTCCGCTATCTAGCCGTACGCAAGAGGAACGAAGATTTAAAACGTCCGGTGCGTATTTAGTGGTATGTCAACGACATAAGGATGGAATCCCCGCCTGCGTCTTATGTCCCTAGTAGAAAAGGACCGGCGGAATCAATTCGTGCAATATAGCTTGCTATAAAATTGTCTTACTTCTTCTTAATCCAGTCTACAACTCAGCATGCATTTTATATTATTGCTAAATATGAATACAGGACAGGCCATTCTTAACAAATGAATAGCACTCGAGCTTTTAGTAACAGTTAAGGGTACCTCATTAACTTAAACTCCGCCTTGTTCAATTCCCGCCATAAAGAAACAAAGTAACCTCTTCCGCGGTGCTGCATACTCGCCACGATCCGTCGCATTTGTCAGCCAAATTACCGTTACCGCTCCACGTATTATTTTATGGAACCGACTATTAAGCTCACAGAGGTGTGGTAACACCGTTGTGTGAGCGCGAGAAAAGTATCGATTTCGTTTCGATTTTGTTTTACCATGATTGTCAACTTAATGTCTTAAAACGGGGATTAACGCGACGGATAGTAGATACCTACTATCCGTCGCGTTAATCCCCGTTTTAATGTGTTCTAATAATGAAACGCGAAAGTTTAAGAGTGATAACTTAATGTCTCTTTATAGTACGCATCACGGTAGCTTTAGTACTAGTTTCTAATTGCCAAGAATCGCGCCTAAAATGGCAGATCCTAGTAACATAAGTACAGTGGACCACACATTAACTTACCTGATTATGTCAAGTTTCTGCAACCGTGTTTCAACCTTAGATTGATTACATATAGGTCCTTATCATTTGAGATATTTTGAAAAGTGGAAAGGTTGATGCGGGGCCCACTGTACAGCTAGGATATGTCAATTTAGGAAATGAACACTGATTTCTGTGTTGCCTAAGGGTCGAGTTCATCTACACATATTTAATTTGTAAACAACCGTTATAATATTATTTGACATATTTTGTATGGGAATTGTGTCAAATTACATGAACCCGCTCTTTAAAAATTGGTGAAATCAGGTCTAAATGTGTTAAGGAATGGTTAAAGGTGATGAAAATTTTCTTATTAAGAACTGGAAAATATTATTATATGGATACTTGTGTATGAGAAGAATTAATGTCTGTATTCCATCAACATTCCACACTCGATTCCTATAAGAATTTTACCGAGAAATACGTAATCGAGAAAACTCCCTCGAATTTGATATCGGAACATTTCTACTTATACCTGCGGTGGAAAGGCAAAATCGCTTAATGCGTGGCTCTCTGCCTTTTATGAGGTTCGCGAGAATTCCGAGGCAATGTATGGCTGCATAATAAAAAGTTTCAGGTCGTAATGTTGAAAGGTGATTCTTAGTTCTTTAGGAAATTTTTTCTCAGTTGCATTTTCTTAGTAGCTTACTGAATCCGGTGCTCTTTTCAATACCAAATCATAACGAAGTTTTGTTTGTGCTGTTAGTGGTAGTTACTTGGACTAGCGTAATCTACTTAAACTCGCTTCAAAATGCCTTATAGCTTACGTACTAAACAACAATATAGTAAACTAGTGGTTCCCCGCGACTTCGCCCGCAAGAGTTGGATTTTCCATATCAACTTTCATCCCCCATTTCACCCCCTTAATGTTTTTATATCACAACAAAATGTAGCCTATGTCCTTTCCAGGGTCTCGAACTGTCTTTATACCAAATTTCATCTCAATCGGTTTAGTGGTTTAAGCGTCAAGAGCTAACAGACAGACAGACACACTTTCGCATTTATAATATTAAGTATGGATATGGATAGATACACTATACATTTCAAGTACACTAGTTCTTAATGTTTCACCTCTACAAATATTCAGTACTAACATACTTAAATTTTCACTCTCAAATTAAGCTTTATTGAATGCACAACTGATATTGTGTACAAAAGATAATTATGTAAATAAGTCAGTCGTACGTTTGGGCTAAGCAGAATAGAAAGTGGAGATCACATTATAACCGACTAACTACACACAAAAATTTACTTTGATTTGTGTGAATATCAATCGTGTAACCTTAAATTTTTTAACTTTGGACACTAACATAAAAATAGTAAAGTCAGCCTATTAGATCCCACTGCGGGGAAAAGGCCTCACCTCAACTATGAGGACGAACGAGCCATACTCCACCACGCGGGCTCAGTGCGGATTGGTGGAGGGGTGTCTGTAAGGCAAGTGACAAACCTTACTGTCAGATGTTATCAAGCCGGGCCTCTGACTAAGCTTATAGACTAATACTAACAGATATTAGCTGGGACCAACTGCTTAACGTGCCTTCCAAAGCACGGAGATGCTTGTCATGGTCGTCACTTTAATGGTCGGAATGGTCACCTATCCAATCACGACCGCGCCGTGGGTTGCTTAAATTTTGGTATTGCTACCAAAGCGCTGCCGCCCCTGCGCCACAAGCAACATAAAAATATGATGCTTCAGAATTGGTACCATGTAAGTACCTCACAAATAAAATGGTGCATGGTAGTAATCCAAAACTATTCTATGTTTTTTTTATTCATAACCTCGAATCCTTTAAGTTGTTTTTTTTAATGGCATCTTTAATCCGTTTACGTCATCGGCTATATCATACTTACTCTTCCCTCGTTCGGGATGAAGTTGAAAGCGGTTTCCGCGCGAGCTGCCACAGGAGCATGCTCTTTTGAAGCTAAAACGACTGGAAAGGAAACATTTAAATGCGTAATTAGGTTACCTTTATCGTGGTTTTACCTTTCTTTCATTCTCCAACGAAAATATGAATAGCTACGAGTTCAGCATTAGTAGTTTCGGATAAAGATTCTGCTTGGTAAAGTCGTACTCGTAAAGTTTTGGGACCTTGTACTATTTATTCTGTAGAGTCACTGGACAGCTGTGACTTCGAATTTGAATAAAACGAGTAGAATATTATGCTTAGAGCTGACAAGCTGCGCGCTTTTGAGATAGTTAAGTATATTGATATCCAATTGGAAGCCGATTGAAGTTGGCTTATTTTAAAGGTAATAATAATTTTAACCCTTTCATATGAAAATATCAACCATCAATTTCTTGGTGAGACGCAAAATCTTTAATATTAATTACAGCCGAATTTAGACTACAGTGGCCAATCCCAACAGATTTAGCCAACTGCGCAAAAGATATTATAGTGCACAAGTGTGTGCGTAATACACAGGTGCACCCTCAGTTCCTTCTCTCTCATAATTCTGTGAGACTACAGTCCGACATAACTGTGGAGAGGCGCAGGACCAACACAACGGCTTAACTTGTTTGTATTTTAAAGGTAATTATAACTTTACGAGTCTATCTCTTTTTCATCGTGTACAGGGTAGAGATACCTACATTGTTATTTAAAAAAAAAACAATTATTACCGTTTTAAAACAATCCTCTATATTGCTAAAAGTTAATACCTACACAGAATATTTATTTTTGCTACCAACTCTCACCGGTTTACCTCATATTTTAAAGCTAGAGAGTTAAAATGGATGTGCGAATCTATTCACTAAAACCCGCATCCGAGGTTGGAATCTAATTGCGCTGTAGAACGTACCTGTTGAAATGCTCTATTGTTTTGCAGAAGCAGCAGAGATAGCTCAGTGTTAAGAATGAATAGGGCGGTCTAGATTACATGCATTTCCATTTTCCCATATTTATTCCACATCTATATATTTTGGAACGTATATTAGTGCTCCTTGCGAGCTTATGTACAAAAATAAATTAAATTTAATTTTTTTTTTCATATCATCCGCATTCTTTTGACCTTCCGATAACGATATGTTGGAAAGAAGTAAAGTATTCTAGTAATAATTTATAATAGGAGAGGAAAAATGCTGGGACACTTGATACGACACAACGACCATTTTTATTTTTTGGTCATTGACTGGAAGGTACAAAGGAAAAGGACGAAAGGGTGAACTAAGGGATCATTCTTATAACAAGTGTTGATACTGTAGATACATATAAAATTAAAACAGTGTTTAAATGAAATAGAGAGAGATCAAACGCAGGACCAACGGCTTACCTTGCTTTTCGAAGTACGGGGATGGAACACCGCCCGACAGCTTCCCGACTGTTTTGAAGAATTTAGTCAAATAATTAATTTAAAAAAACGGTCCAACCTGGTATTCGAACGTAGGACCTCTTAAACGTAGGCCAGCTTACAGACGACCTCTTAACGACCTCTTAACAAATTTCTGTCGATTACTCGTATCGACTTTAGCTCAATAAACGCGCGACTCTACACGCTAGTTAGACAGCACATACTACCAGGATAACACGCAGCCAAACCATAATTTAATTGCCTCAAGCTAAGCTAGCACCCATTTCGTAAAGTAAACATTTTTCATCGCACAAAGACGATTTGCGAGGAGTCCATAATTCCTTCATTGTTTGGCGTTATTACTGAAACGGGGAGTCATAGTCCAATTTTCTTTTGCAATTTTTCTCGACTTTGCGATAGCAGCGGAATCGGATGACTTTCGGATTGTCGTTGTCTCATTATTTTAAAAGCTTTTTTTTCAGACTTCAGTTTGAAAGCTAGGATTGTTTTTATGAAAGCTATAGCTATGCGATTTGAAAGCAATCAAGTTAGGCGGTACACCCGCTGATGTTATGTTTCCCTCAACAGGTTCAAAATTTTGCTCCAGTTAAGTCTCAGATCATATTGCATCCTAAAATCTAAGTACGTATCGTATTTATCCAAGTCGTTCACTGTGACTGCAACTCGACTGTGGAATTCACTTCCCTTGGAGATCAAAAGGTCGGATACTAGTCTATCTTTCAAAAATAAATTACTACAAAAATATTTACTGGATAATTTGCAAAACGTTATTATATTTCTTTATTTGTAATTATAATACAAAGGTTTGACTGGCACTGAATGATTTCATCAATGCTGAAATCCACCTTTTAAACCCAATTTGTGTGCTTAAAAAAAGTGTCAGTTTTTTTTAACAAACACACCAATTACCTAGCCCCAAACTAAGCGTGAGCTTGTGCAATGGTGACTAGGATAACGGGTAGACATACTTATATATATTTATAAATACCCATGACTTAGGTACAAATGCTCGTGCTCATCACACATACATTTGCCCCTTGCGGGATTCAAACCCGCAACCGCCTGGCTTAGAAGTCCTTGGCGCGAACCACTACACCAAGACGGTTGTCAGTGATCAATTTGAAGAACTGCTTTTTTTGGTTTTCCGATTTATACGAATGAATCGTTTAGAGAAGAAATTTCCCTCTTTTTCAGCTCCTCGTAAAAGATGGATCAAAAAACCGCCCTAAGTGTGAACAGATTACACAAGTTGGTAGGCGCCAACCGACAAACAAACCTATAAATCGACGGTAGAAGGCTTTTATTTATTTTAACGGGAAGGGTGTTTGCAATGCGGGTTTTCGGACCAATGAGATCATCGCAGTGAGGAGTATTTACTTACTTATTTTTTGCTGAAGCTTACAGTAAACGAGAATGTTCCTTTAATACAAAAATGTCTGTACCCTCAGTAGAAAGAAGAGATATGTAATAACTCAGTACCTAATCCTTCACGAACCTGTGTGGACAAAATTTGTATGCTTTACAATTACAAGAACACTCTTGTAACAAAAAGGAACACAGTATTGAAGACGCTCATTGGCGTTTGCATGGTAGCTAAATCTAATTATATACGTGAAAAAATTAATAAATCCAGTAATAAAATTAAAGAAACTTGGAATATTATAAACAAAGAAACTTGTAAAACTAAACCACGTGATCACACATTTACATTAAAAATTGATAATAAGAATATTAAATCTGATAATGAAGTTGCAGGTGCCTTCGAGAAGTACTTCTGTAATGTACCTATCGAAACCACAAAACAACTTAACTCGTGCGCTTTGCATGCGAAATCACTGCTGGTGTCTAGTGTTGACAGGTGTAACTCCTCATTTGATTTCACTCATATTAATCCTTTAATGATAGTAAAAACTTTCAAGGAATTAAAACAAAAAAAAACTGAGGATATATGGGGAATATCAACTGACACAATAAAACCCATTATACCTCTCGTAGCATCTCACTTAGCACATTTATTCAACGAATGTATTGATCAAGGTCAATTTCCTACTTTAATGAAATATAGTAAGATTATACCTTTATTTAAGTCAGGAGAAAAAAGTGACCACAGCAACTTCAGGCCAATTTCCATTCTACCTGCATTACCAAAATTTTTGAAAAAGTTATATTTAATCCATTGCTCTCTCATTTTAAACTGAACAATTTACTGCACGAGAAACAGTTTGGTTTCTCCAAAGGTAGAAATACAACAGATGCTGGGGTGGCACTCGTCAAACACATTTTGGATGCTTATGAAGATAAACACGATGCGATAGGTGTATTCTGTGACTTGTCGAAGGCATTTGATTGTGTCGATCACCAAACACTCATTATTAAGCTTGATCATTACGGTGTATCTAATAACGCGTCTAAACTGTTGAATTCTTACCTCTCAGGCAGACTACAAACAGTAAACGTTAATGGCATTAACTCCTTAGGTGCCCCGCTTCAAATGGGAGTACCCCAGGGCTCAATATTGGGACCTTTGCTATTTTTGATCTATATTAATGACCTTCCTTTTTATGCCAAAGACTCCTGTGAGATAGTTCTGTTTGCTGATGATACTTCTCTAGTCTTCAAATCAAGAAGAGGCGAAGAATCATTTGACAATGTAAGCGGAGCTCTCTCTAAGGTATTAAATTGGTTCACTAGCAATAACTTGCTTCTTAATACAAAAAAGACTAAATGTATTAAATTCACCATGCCTAACGTGAAGCAAGCTAACACAGAAATCCTACTCAACGGTGAAAAATTAGATCTATCAAACTCCACTGTTTTTCTGGGCATTACATTGGATTCGAAGTTGCAGTGGGGACCACATGTTGACGCTTTGGCTGGGAGACTTGCTTCAGCTACCTTTGCGGTTAGAAAAATTAGACATTTGACTGATGTTGAAACAGCAAGGCTTGTGTATTTTAGTTACTTTCACAGTATAATGTCTTATGGTCTTCTCTTGTGGGGTTCTGCTGCGGACATAGATCCCATCTTTATTTTACAGAAAAGAGCCATTCGTGCCATTTACAAACTTAGTCCCCACGAATCCCTGAGAGAATTCTTTAAAGAAATTAACATCCTCACTGTCGCTTCTCAATACATATTTGATAATATAATGTACGTACGCAAAAATTTAGATCTTGTTATAAAAAAAAGTAATATTCATTCGTATAACACAAGAAATAAAAACAAACTTGTCATTCCAAACTTCAGATTAGCCAAAACAATTAATTCATTCTTGGGAAATTGTGTCAAATTTTTCAATAAAATACCTCATAATGTCATCGAACTACCTATTAATAAATTTAAGTTACATGTCAAAACTACCCTAATGTCGAAGGGGTATTATAAAATTCAAGACTATCTTAATGACGAGAATGTATGGACAGTCCAGCCTGCACCAAACTGATGTACCTACCTGTTTATTTTGATTTGTTTTATTTTTGTGGCAGCTAGTGGTGACTGAGTTTGTTTCGGCGTTTCTTTTCAGCACTTGCCAGATTGTCTGTGTCTTGTCTCGAAGCGCTAGTAGGGCCCAAAAGATAAGGAGACATGTTCTGCCCCATATGGGCCATAATTGATTGATATTTTGACGTTCATAAGTGGCATTTTGTGTCCTAAATTGAATAAAGAATTTTTGACTTTGACTTTGACTTTGGTGCGCAGTGCACGCACACGTATGTCTGTGAAGTTCAACCAATCCGCCGGGGAGATTGATAGTTCGTTTTGTCGAACTTAAACAGCTAAATATATAATTGCACTTCAAAAAAATGACCACCAGAGGCGGGAATCGAACCCGCGTTACTCGCATACCGGGCGATTGCCTAACCTCGGTCACCCTGGCGTTGGCAGAGCCTGTCGAAATTTTCAAGTGCTTCTTAACGCTGTAATGCCGCGTTGTAGTAGTTAAACAGCTACTCAACTTTTAGTTTTGCTCAACAGAAAACAAGTATTATTATTAATAATAATAATAAAATTTATTTTTTTCTCTTACACAAAATTGGCCTTACAGCTAGACTATGGCTAGGAAGTTAACATAAAATGTTTTCCAATTTTGTGGGAGACTGGTGCCTGAAATAGGTTTTGTAAAAAACCTGTTCTACAGACCTGTAGGTGACCACCAGGCCACCCCCGTAGGATTTACATTAATAGGCTAGGTAGGTACTATAAATAAATTTAAAGTAGAAGTAAATATTGTTAGTGTAATGTTGCATATGTGCATGTTGAGTATATGGAGGAGAGTGTAATGTATTACTGTGTATGTAGTGAGGTATGTGAGGTGTTGGATGTGTATGTAAGTGTCGTGTCGTCGTGTCGGCGGAGGTAAGTACGAAGGAGGGTAAGTATGTACGTAGGTACTGTTACTATTTTTAAATTAACGCTGAGAAATAAAAATAAATAAAATGTTAGTATTATTACTAATTACACCAACGGGGATAACATATTTTCGGTGTCATCATAATTAATAGACTTTAGATAGTCGGTGACGAGTTTTTTGGATTTGTATTTGGTAAGTGAATAAATGCCAAGAACCTCGTTTAGATTGTTGTAGAGATAAGGTCCCAGGAAGCAGAAATAGTTATGAGAGAAGGCAGTACGCAGGAAGAGTTTGGGACAAACTGCGCCAGTACGTCTTTTACCCTTCATTAGCTCGGGATCATATACAAGTTGGGAATGCTTTCTTAGAACTGCCCTAAGAATGAAAGATTGTCTAGCAGTGAGTAAGTCCCAATCTTTGTAAAGATTGTCAGTAGGGTAGAGGAAAGGGAATCCTGCCGCTACATTCCGCTACTTGAGAATGGCACGTTGGGCACGTTCCACTACCAAGAAGTGCGTCTTATTAGCGCCTACCCATACAGAAATACAGTACTCAAGAACAGAATTATTATTATTGGTCCAAGGTTAATTCTAGAATGCGATTTATGGTAAAATTATATTCGAAAATGAAGTATATTTATTGTAACAATCAATTTGCCAGTGAAAATCTTTGCCAAAACTACGACAAATAACAATCTTAGTGAACACATCAAATCAATTTTATTGTTTTTATGAACGTTCTTAGATTTCACATAAAAGTTTTTTTTTTTATCGCAAAAGTGATATTAAAGACTAACTAAGTAGTCTGTTCATTTCTTCGTTGTTTGGTGATAGTACCACTTTTTTACGTGCGTGCCATAAATGACAATTCTGCTGCTCTAATATAACCACTTTTAGTGTGGAGTGTGGGACCAATATAGAAATAAAAAAGACAGCTGATCATATGTCAGAGATTATATTGCAAAATCATCAGTATTTCATGTTGCCCTTAATTTCTTGACCAATACTCACTTTTAAAGATTCGCGATTTTAACACATAACATGTCTTAACGCGATAACGAAACAGTTTGAAGGCAAAAATGCCGTATTTAAATTTAAATTTCGCTATCGCGTTAAAACCTGTATGTATGTGTTCTTGACCAATCACCCGCATACACAAAATCAGCTAAAGAAAAGTAAGTTTTGTATAGTGTCAAGCACTAATAGGCTAATTAATAAACGATTAGAAACCTAAATAAATTTATTTATTTATTTAAGAAACCAACAGCTACAATGAATTATGCTATTTTATGAGTACTGCTAATTTAGTAGGCCAATACTAGGTTTCCTTAACATAACATTTTGTATAAAGTTGTGAGGTTAAACGTTAGCAGCATACAATAAGTACAGTCGGAAGCACGCCAGGTCACACATCCGAACCACAAAAACATACAATCATTAACTAGGTCATCAATCATTGTTTAAATGTCGTTACTAATTGAAGATGACTATTCAATTATGACCAGTCAATCGACGTGTAAAATACGCAATAATAATATGATCATCATACACATACCTTATTAGGTCTTTACGTTTTAGCACATAGTGGTAGCTTATCAGCTGTTTGCTTTTTCTATGTTTTGTGACTTCGATAGAAAAGTATTACTTAACACTGAGGAAAGTAACCCAGACACAATCGATTTTTACCTATTGTTTTACGCGTATAGGCATTTACTGTCACTGAAAGTATTAATAAGGACTCTATTAGCTACTCTTTATCTGTATTCTTTATTTTACAAACTAAGTAGTACACAGCGGATTCAATGCCTCGAGGTGTTCTCTACCGATCAACCACAGGGCGCGGTGTATAATAGCGATGGGCGATTATTACTAAATTAATCGAATTATTCGAACTAAAGTCGATTACTAAATCGACATTCGATAGTTCGAATGGTCGATAATCGATTCATTTGATTATTTTTTTTCGAACAATCGCCCATCGCTAGTGTATAAAGAACAACACAACCATTTTTGTGCGAACTCTTACTTAAATTCAAGTTAAGTACGTGGTTTCAAGACGGCCAAAAATCTATTGTTATGTTTTTGAAATCAGTGAAGCGAAAAGAAACGCTAAGCCACATTAAATTAAATATCTAAAGAAACACAGCCCACATTAGCCAACACGGCCTTGGAATCTCTTAAATGCCGACCGCTATCTCCCGAAGCATTCACGTGGATATATTTACGAGTGTCCCAAAAAGTTTTTCTAGGCAATTATTTTCAATCAACCCCCACATGGGGACTCACAAATAGTTTGGGTTTTGGGCCTTTGTGAACATCTTCGCTTGCTTTGCGGACGTAGTGTAGGTATCAACATCGTTAAAATGTATTTTTTATGCACGTAGAATCAAAAAATATAGATTTTATACTCTTCTTCTTCTTCACAGTCGTATACCTCATGTCATGACTGAGGGTCGTGATCATTATGTGGAATGAAACACACACAACGACTTTATTGGCAATTTTCAATGGGGCGGTTTGCCATTGCCTTCTCCATTTCACACACTAGCCAACTAGTGTGCAGGTTTTCTCACGATGTTTTCCTTTCCCTTATATATATGTTTAAAAAAGACTGTAGGTACCTACTAAGTTTTTATACAGACGCAGTGATACAGGCGGGGATTGAACTTAAAATCTCACGCATGACAAGTGAAGTTTTTCCGTTCAGCTATCGCGTCTTTGTACCTTAAAACATGCTATTTGCATACGTACTGCGAAAAATATATCAGCGAATTTATGTGTCATTCTCTTGACACCAAGAAACAACCCCGCAAGTTCAGACTGCTTTTGGTGTGACCTACAACCTTTGGCTAACCGGACCAACGCTCTTACCAACTGAGCTACCGTGCAGTCCATCCATTCGTGCGAAATCCTTGCTCTCTTTTGAATACGTCATTGCGTGACGTCAGCGACATGTAGCCGAGCTGTATTGCAACAGCTATTGTATTTGGTATGACGTTGAAAGTAAGTACACACCGCACGACAGACTACTTTGACCTAAGACCGCCTCTATTCACTGCGTAATAAAAGCTGTTTTTGTGTTCTTGGTAACCACACGTGCTGCCAACTGTACACTGAATGCGTGGTCTCTGTCGGTGCAGATTTGACAGTAGAGTTAAAAATAAAAATTCTTCTCCATTCTTTCCCTCGGACATTTCTCTTCGCTACACGCATTGGTCGATACTTATTCGAGCAAGTTGTTAACCCTCAGAAAAAGGTCGAACGGTTACGACCGAAGAAAAACTCGGAGCGAAGTGAGAAAAATAGAGGGAACTGTGTCGTTACGATGTAATACGGTTATTGAGTTGCATTCCCGACGAAATTGACAGTCCAACACGGAACAAACTCATTGGCAGATTTCTCTTGTAAGTAAAGTGTAGGACGGCATTTTTTGTGTGCGCTCTGAAGCATTCAGTTCCCAACATACTAAGATCGAAAACACTAAAATTCAAAATTAGCAATAATTTTATCGTCGTTATAAAGTAATTATTTTTAAAAATCCTATGATCCTTTGACATTGGGCTCGACTCCAATGTGCCCTGTCTAAGATTTGATTAAGGTAATTGAGTAAAGAGAGACTGACTCTTTCTCTGCCAACCAAACACAAAGAGACAGACTATAATAATTTCATAATGTCAAACTAAAAAGCTGGCAATTGAAATTTCATTTTTATAAAGGTACTAAAATTCAAAAACCATTTCGAGATTTGGCGGTGCTTAACACGTTAAAAATATTTGAATAATTTTTTACGCTATAAATTCAGAGATATTTGCAAAAAAAATAACTGAAAGGTGCTGTGATACAGGCATTATAAATGGACATGCCTTTGCTTGGTTATCTGGTCTGACTTAAAAAGTAATTTACATACATGCAAGCTAGCTGTTATTTTGACATTGAAATTTGACACTGATACAATGATGAGTGAGTGAGAGGAGAGATAATGGTAGTGTTGTTCTATAGAAGTAAAGTCCATCTAGCTATCGATAGTTTTAGTATAGTATATTTTGGATTGTTGGTAAGGTTGTGTTTGGATAAACATACTCACTAAGATTATTTTTATCTACTTCTTCATATAGATTTTTTGTATTTTGATATACGTGCTTAGTAAGGTTGTGTTTAGATAAACATACTCACTAAGATTTATTAATCTACTTCTTCATTTAGACTTATTGTATTTTGATATACGTGCATACAATCGATATACCTATTACTTCTACAACATACAACACTATAGACGACTGTTTTTTTTTTCAATTTAAAATATGGCAAAGGCGTGAAGTCGTCATATCCTTACTCCTGTACTTACGCTCTTTTAGAATGAAAAGTTTTTATAGAATTTAATTCAAGAAGAAAGAAATAAAACAGAAAAAATACGTTTGTCTTTTTGCTTGATGTACTATAAGGAAAAATATTAAAATGTGCATGTAAAATTTTTGAAATGTTGTCAATTGCTAAAGAAATCAGAGTTTCCATAGACAATTTAGAAGGGATGTCGTTCGATGACGACTAAAGTTAGACGAAAACACGCAAAAACTTGTAAAAATGCGTAAGAAGTTTTATCCCTTATTTTGACGTTTCTAAATTATTGCAGTATGTCTCTTTTTGTTGGTTTAAAAGAGAAAAATTAAACCTAAACTTAATGTTAGAGGCACCTTGGAATCAAGTCGATTACCCACTTTTGTCACATTTTATCATTTTTAAATTAGCCATTAAAAAACACTTGACAGTTATAGTACCTCTTGTTGGTGGTGCCACAGATTATAAAATATAATGGTTACTACGTGTGGTTCGGAGATTTATATTTAAAATTTTCAAAATACTAATTACGTGTGTTACGGTGAATAACATTAGTAATCAAATTACTAATGTTATTCGCCGTCCCAAATTTACAGAAGCTAAGGTTGTTTGAAATAAGACCGTCTAAATTGTAAATTTCTCTATAAAAAATCTGTAAATGACACGTATACTGAGTGTAATTTAACTATCTATATCTCAGTGTTTTCGCGCACAGATTCACTAGTTAATTAGTCACAGAGAGATTATCTTCTAAGGGTTCGCACTTGAGAAGCGTAAGTAAGCCTATGATTAATTTGCAATCTGTTAAGTGCCAACTTTTAGGTTGCTTATGTAAGAATGAGTATGTAATTAATTTTATAATGTTTAGTCTTGTTCATTAATATTCACGATAGGCAAGAAATATTACAATTAATTGCAGTTTAATAATACTAAAACTACAACTACAACGACGAATTAAATATCTTAAGAGAGAACAAAAAAGTATGGTTACATACTAGTTAATAATATATATATTATTAACTAGTATGTATAATATATATATATATATATATATATTATTAACTATATATATATATATATATATATATATCTTCTTCTTAGCGAGTCGATGGAACACGAGAAAATTACATAGTAGCAGCCCAGAATTCAGCCAGTTGTAATTAAAAGTTAGTAAAGTTAATAAAGAAAAATTATAGTTGACGTAAATATGGTTTATTGCGCTATAAAAACTAATAAGCCAGAACGATGATACAAAAATATCTCAGCGAAAACTTAGATTTGACGCAGAGTACTGTGGAGGTTTATTGCGATGAATCAAACCTCCGCGTCCAACTCATTCAGAACTCCGAATCCCCAAACATTGATTGATTAGGAATAGGTCTTGTGTTATTTATCGTTTGACGCAGTCACTTGTACGGAATCGACACAATAAGTCGAAAATACTGTAAAACATTCTTGGAATATAATTTTCAAAAGAGGTATTGGCGTTTTTACTATTGTAGACTATACTATTACTACTACATTATATACTATCAAAGTATTATAATAGTTTTTCCGCAGCACAGCTACGATACAACGTGACGCACCGGCGTTACTTGGACGTTATACTCATAGTACCTAGTTACTCGTATCTTGTATCTAAATATCCAACAGTTTGTAATCGTTGCCATGTTAATTGACAGTCGACACGTTTAAAAAAGTCAATGAAAAATCATTGGAGTAATGTTAGTGTTTTGTCATCGTGGAGAAATATTGTTAAACAAGCAGTTCCCTGCGACTTCGCCCGCGCCAAAAGGCGGATTTTGCATACAAACGCTCGAGCCCCATTTCACCCCCCGATGGTTTTATATCGCAACAAAAAGTAGCATATATCCTTCCCAGGATCACAAACTATCTCTGTACCAAATTTTATTTGAATCGGTCTAGTAATTTCGGAACTTATTCAATACAAACAAAAAAATAATCAAATCTTTCCTCTTAACTAATATTATAAAGACAAAAGGTTTGATTGTTAAATATTGTAAAATCTCGATCAATCACGTAAATTGAGAATGATAAATCGATGATGCCTTGAACCATAAACTCCTATACGTACGATCAATAAAAATATAATATTGCCTGCCCCGGCGAACATAAACCATATTGGGATATCCTCAGGCGTCTCCGTGTCTATCTACCAATATTTATTTGATTAATAACGACAGCTAAGAAAAGCAATAGGGCAATATGAGATCGTGGTACAAAAACCCTGACCAGTTGATAAAGTTGCTATTCAAATACGCAGAAAAATCTAGCACACACTATTATTTTTCGTATCATCAAGTGGCCTGTTGTAGGTCAGATATTTGGAGGTCCACAATGTGATATACTAAGCTACTCACAACGGTTTTAAAGTTACAATGAATGCATTAAACTAACCATAAATAAAAAATAAACATAAACTTGCTGGCTTTTGTACACCTATAAAGAGAAACATTTCCACCATTTTATATTGTTTTGATATTTCTCAAACGTTTTTTGATGAAAGCTCCAAGACAGCTGGATTTTTTACCGACTTTTTTAAAAACATTTATCGAAATATTTCAACCAATTTAAACAAAACCTTAGCGAATAAAACATTTTAACCTACCTCAAGAACCACTCTATTAGCAAATGGAAATCACAAATTAATCTGTACAGTAGTTTTGGAGTACAACGGAAACATACATAGTTTTTTTATAAAAATAGGTAATTTACAATGAATTTTGGAAAGCAAATCTATGATCATGAGGCATCTTTTTTAATTTACGACAGATGTGCCAACGTAATCTTATTCACTAAGCCTAAAATTGCTTTTTTGCTAACACGAAATAACGAAACGTAACGGTACAAGTTAATTTTACGCTAGACGCTGAGTACACATCCAAATCCCGGGATAATCCCGGGATCACCCATTAGAAATCCAGTAAAAATGGGCCGGGATTGTATTGCTCTGCTTTGTCGTACAGCGGTCATTAACATCAGCCCATTTACTGTGGATCGTGATCCTTTGGTATATTGTTAACGAATTTTGAAATGAACCGTGTATTTTTATTGTTTGGTCATTTTTTTATTTTTAACATCGATTGGCGTACGGCGTGTTATACCATACCACAGATATTATAATACCATACGTACTATTATGCAATCTATGGTAGAAAGCCTGTGCCCTTGCCCTTTTAGGGTACCGAATTCCCCAAGAAACTTATGAATTCGCCTGTCTATTTTCTTATTAGTGTTTTAATTCGGCTGTACCTATTAAGGCACAAATACTCGTATGCATATCAATCACGCCAAGAAAACGGTATCTAGAATAAAATCTTGTACAATATTTTTTTAGGGTATTACATATAGGTAAGATGGGAAATTGGAGATCAAATTGTTATGTCCTTATACTATTTAACAAATTAAACTGGTAGACTTATGTTTGCGCTCGATAGTAAACGAAGAAGTAAAAGAAAGAACCCAGATAAATGGATGTAGTATGTATTACCTTTTTTCTTACAGTTTAAATGCACCGGCTACATGACTTCTGAATGACAATCATATCGCATAACCATTAAGCCTCCCCTTCTGATCTTTATGATCCAATTTATCGAAACCCTCAATGGGACGATGCAAAATGGAAAGGCACGCAGTTTTTGATTGTCGGAACCATTGATCTATTAAGATAAAGACGCCATTGAATACAGAATATCAGTGGCCGTAAAAACTCGATAAGAAACTTTTTCAATTTTTCACAAAAGAAGTATTTTTTAGAGCTTTTAGCAAAAACATAGCTGAGTGAGGCAGGATCGTTGAGTGATTTGATTTTAGATAGAGGTGTTTAATGTGATGTCGTCATACTAAACTTGGTGATGATGTCCAGTTTGGGTAAGAGTTTATAGCTAACTAAGTTCAACACCTAAAATAATAATAACTAAAGGTTTTCGCTGCACTGCCAGTAGAGGAATTTTCTTACCTCTCTCTGCGCTCTACCAGCACCCCCATATCTGTCAGAACACCCTATACGGCATGACATCAAACTATTCCTTCAACTACTATGTGCAATGCTCTTCCTAGCCTTTCTCTTACTCGTCTTCCTTCTATTTTGCCTTCATATTGTAATGTTTTATACGCACATATTTTATAGGCGTGAAATGTAGCCAACTATTGTTATAGAACACATAAGTATTCGTATCAAATCTATAGATGTGATTTCTAGCAGGCAAGATTCAGAAGACATTTTGTATCTTCCTGAAGTTAAAGCAACAGGCTATTGACCTGTTTATTAATATGTAAAATATCTTTTTATATTCAATCATTGAATCGAAAACCCGTCAGCTCGCCTGCACACCGCGATATTGACAATACTGTCGCCGAAATGGAACGGTTATGCCTGCCGTGAAAACGATACCTGCCAAATATTGAGAGGTTTAGTTTAGGAACTGCCAATAGAGTTTTACTCTGCGTGAAATAAGTTTATATTATAAATGTTGTGAATTAAATAAAACTGAATCTTTATTTAATTATTCTTTTGATCGTGCTTTCTTTTGTCCTGACTATACCTAGAGCTAATATTGAAGCACCTACACAAGTTATTATTTAATTTGAATTAAGTTAGTATCATCTTTTCTGTTTCTTTGTTCTCGCTTTATCTCGCTGTGCGAATAAATAATAATAATAAATAAATTGTTTAAAAAAACACACCTATTACCTAGCCCCAAACTAAGCGTGAGCTTGTGCTATGGTGACTAGGATAACGGATAGAAATACTTAAATACATATACACATCTATGACTTAGGTACGAATGCTCGTGCTCATCACACAAACATTTGCCCCTTGCGGGATTCGAACCCACAACAGCTTGGTTTAGATGTCCGGTGCGCGAACGACTACACCAAGACGGTCGTCATTAAGTCAGAATAAAATGCTTACTATGTGTAAACATTTTTTTTATTGTAAAAACTTTGAATGCCAGAAAAAGTAACATGAATATTTAAAATACTGGACAAACACATACTTACTTAGCTCTACCCCCAAAGTAAGTTGCTATAAAGCACTTATGTTATAAAAATCTTACATTAGTCGTACGTAAATCATTTTGGACAGGTCATAGCCAGTAGTTTTGCTAAAAATCTTTTACCCTCATAGGGATCAAGATCATTTGTTTTCCCTCTTCTCGTAAAAGGTAACCTGAGTTGTAAATCTGTTTCATTACGTTTCTTCTCCAAACCGAGCAGAGGCACCCCTGGGGACCGCCGTAACCTGACCCTTGTTTCCTTTAGTGCAACTCCATCAATATTTTTCCCGATTGGGAATCGGCTGTTGACCACGTCTATTGACGATAGACTGGAAAAAAAGTTATTTTTATGGAATTGAAATCAACGGCTATTCTTTAACTAACTTTGGAATCTTTTTCTGAAACGACATGCATTTAAGGAGTATTTCATTCATATTTCAGGGTTCCGTAGTTTTGACAAGGAACCCTTATAGTTTCGTCTTGACTGCCTCGTTGGTCTAGTGGTCAGCACGCTGAGTACTATCCACAAGATCCGAGAAAGAAGAGAAGTGTTGGGTTTTTCTGTCTTGAAATAACTCAGACACAGCTCCGAAGTCAGGAAGTTGGTGGTGTTAACACCCCCGTGCCTCGGAAACGCCGACAAAGTTGTAGAATAACATTTTGGAAAAAAAAAATTAGGATTACCCTAATTATTTTTCCCCTTCGTGTGAAGTGGGGACCACTTCCACATTTTCGCGAAAAGTATACCTAACACCAAAAAAAAATATAGTTTTCTTTTACAAACTGTCTCTTAGCAAAACCTCGGACAGACAGACAGACGGACATGACGAAACTATAAGGGTTTCTTGTCGGGACAACGGAATCCTAAAATAAAATATAGATTATGTCACTCAGGAATATTGATATATTTTTTCAATTAGGTTTTCAGAGATTACTTTTTACAAACTTACGAAATCCTCTTCATAATATTAGTGTAAGTATCGATAACCCTATCATTAAAATGCGAATTGCCAGTTGTTTTAGAATAATTTAGTTTATTTCTCTTATCAACGTTAAAACTCGCGTAGGTGTAATGCTAATATTAATTATAAAACCACAACCCTCCAAATTAAATAGACAGTATCAACAATGGAAATGTTAACAAAACCGTGGGTTCAACATTGTTTGCTCATAGAAAGAGTGGGTGTAACCACATGAAAGGCAATACAGTTCGCAACTTTGTTGCTAAAGTAAGGGTTGGGCCAAACCGGATGATTAGATTCGGATGTTACAATGGAGTTGTCTTTTTCACAAAGAGTCCTGAAAACATTTACCTAATTACTAAATGACCGTTACAATAAAGGGGTGTCCAGTTAATGTAGAATAATCATTTATCTAAAGATAAGTCATTCATGTCCTATTATGTGTTAATAATAATTTTTAAGTTAAAATTTCACAATTTTCTACTGTTAACCTGGATTTTGAACGAAACATCGTACGGCCAAATAATGCGGCTCATTGGCATCTGTTAAGCGAAGAGATGACGTGAGCTGTCATTAGAAAGAGACGCATCGCGGATGGCGTACGCGCCTTTATTGTGTAATTGTATAAAACTCGTATTTACAAATACGAGTTTTAGAGTTAACGAGTTAAATTAGATAAGGAATATCGCTTGAATTGTATTTCTGTAAATCACCAAGATATGGATAAAGATGAGTATATTGATATAAATGTGTTTATTTTATCATCGACATCCTGACTACGTTTTCACTGCGTATAAAAATAATGTATGGCTATTTAGTTTTTTTTATTTAATGGTTTATTGCACTTTTAAATAACGCAGACACCAAAATATATATTCTATTTTTATATCTGTTTCTTATATTTATGCAACTACAGTCGAAGTCATTAAAATACAATTTTACGGATTACTTCGTGATTTATTTACATTTTGTCTGTGACCACAGACGATGTAAAGTTTTCGAGGAAGTCAGTTTTTTTAATTGAAATATAAATACGTAAGTCGCGAAGTAAACCATAAAATAGTGTAGTAATGAATTCTGCTTGTACTAGAAATATTAATTAAAAGCCCCAAAAATAAAAACCAAAGATCAAAATCTCTAAATTGGGATAACTTTCGCTTAAAAAAGGTATTTTAAATAGGTATTATGTTAATCATCTGTAGTTAAAGTCTTTTCCTTCATAAGACACTTGTGATCCAATAAAATTGTTGATTGAATTTATTCTGGGCATTTATTGTGGTTTTTCAACTTGTTGGTGCCATTGCTAGAGTCTTTTTCGTTACGTCATGGAACTCTTTTTTTTACTAACGGCGTGTACACTTCCTTATAGCCAATTTTTCTTAAACAATAAGCAATTTTGCCCATTTATTTCTAAAAAGACCCTATATTATAACATTTGCTTGTCGAGCGTGGGAAGACAGCCTCAAGGAAAAGGAAACTTGGAAATATTTCCTAATAAGAAAAAATATTTTCATAAACTTTTTGAGAAACATTTTGTGACGTAATATTATGTGTTCGCTGAATGATAAGCCGATGATGTGTATTTTTCGAGTTTTTGCTGTAATTTGCAATTTATTACAATAAAAAAATACAAAGTAAAACTTAATTTACTTGTGTGGCACGACCTTCCTTCTTGCCAAATTTTATGATTGTAGGTCTATGGGTGCCCTATAAGTTTCAATTCCCCTTCGAAATGTTTGAAATAGGCTAAAAAAGGCCGTATATTTGGGTTGCGTTAACTTAGAAGTTTGATTTTTTTATTCATTTGTTTTGATATTCGTTATAACTTGATACCTCCACACTTTCCTGAGAAATTGGGTCTTGACAGACGGATGGACAGACGGAGAGACTGACAGCAAAGTGATCCTTTAAGAGTTTCCTTTTTATTTTTGAGGTACCGAACCCAAAAAGTGGATGTAACAAAGTGTTCTAGGTATACTGTACTATGGTTAGGTAGCTGTTGCGATCCTGGGCCTTGCCTCCATACAATTTGGGATATCTCCTTCACGGTATAGTGTAGGTAGTTTAATCAACCTCTTTTTTGTTTGCGTCATAAAAGTACCAAATAAACAAGTTTATCCTCGCCACAATCGCGCCCTGATTATTCAATTATTCTAAAACATTGAGCGACTGGGCTTTCGTCTGTCAGGCCAACTTTGTGAGATTAACTGCTTCCGTGGAGCACTCAACGACTCCAACCAGCACTAATCCAGGCTGGAAAAGCTTTGAGATTCTTATAAGTTAGGGATTTCACACACGGGCCGTTTAACAGCGGGCGTTTTTTTGTAACGTTAACCGCGTGACGTGTCAAACAATACTTCTTAAAATAGGTCTACATTGTGAATGGAAAGTCCGCTTTCAAAACTTATTACTTAGACCTCCATTATTAGTATTACAAAGCTATGTAACTTAAATACATATAGTCTGACAAGTTTTTGCGCGACCCAGAAGGGACGCCAGAAGGGCGACTGCCAGAGATACGGGGGGCGAGGCACGCTAATTGTGAGCGCAGTCGGGACGAGTGATGTTGATGTTGAGGATTCCCTGTGAGTGTTACTTTCCCTTAAATTTATCTGCAGCATATGTCTATTTTTATAACGCAAAAATCAGGGGAAATTAGGGAAGTATTACGTTTGTGTGATATTTCCCCGATTAATATCACTATAGTACATGAGAAGTCCCTCTGTATCTCTCTATATTATTACCACCACCAAAGCAAAATAGAATAATAGTAATGTTAATCTTATAACGTAGATCGAAGGTTCACTACTTAATACTCAGCCCCGTCATATTAAAGACCGTAGTAGAATGCTACAATAACTAAATAATTACTAGAAAGTAGTGAAGTAGTGAGAGAAAGGGAATATGAAGAAGTAAATTAAATTTCCACATTTTTATGAAAAAAAACAGTATTTTTTAACCGACTTCAAAAAAGGAGGAGGTTATCAATTCGACTGTATGTTTTTTTTTTTTTTGTGGCTATGTTACTGCATATCTCAGTCAGCTGTAAACCGATTTGAAAAAAAAAATGTTTACCTAGAGGCTATACCTTCTAGTTGGTCCCATTTTGGCCCAGTCGAGATCTGATGCTGGGATCTTGGTGTAATCGAGGGAAACCCTCAAATTTTGAAGGCACGTATAGTGTTTTCGTACTAGTATCTTAATGTTGACATGTTGTTACGTCTGATAGTCATTATGTGGAGCTGAGCTGATAGTGGAACTCCTTAAAAATTAGGAGTTTAGTAATTAAAACACCAGATGTTTTGTCAGGTACTGTATAGGATGCTAACAAAACAAAGTCAAAGGCGCAGCTCCCTCCTCTTTCCCTCCCCCCTCCCCCCTCCTCCCTCTTAAAATGCTATTGGCAAATCTTTTCCTGTTCTTCTTTAAACGATCTTCCTTCTCGTTACTACTTTCTTCCAAATGACGCTGTCGCATTTGAACAGCGCGTTTAGTAGGTCTACCCATGTTGCACCTTACACTAAATTTCAACTAAAAATAGAAAAATAAATTTCTTTAAAAAAAAAACCGTCTTCAAAACTGCCTTCAGTGCTAATTAAAACTTAAAATTTTATAAACAAATTTAAACTAAAAAGTACAAAATAATATTTAAATTACCTAACTGTTCTACGAAATTATGCAAGAAACCTATTTCCAATTTATTAGCTGTTATTTTTGGAGTCGGTGCCAACCAAGCTAGATATTCTATCTACTCTAAGTAGCCAAAAAAACATTAGAATTAGAATTTCTGGCACCGACTCCAAAAATAACAGATAATAAATTGGAAATAGGTTTCTTGTATAATTTCGTAGAACAACACCCAACTATAGCCTGACCGCTTATGTGTAACGATACATAAGCGGTCAGGCTATAGTTGGGTGTGTGAAAACTTTCTTCGGCAAAATGTATTCATATGTATTTGTATCTAGACAAAAAATAAATACTTAACTACCTACGCGTCCTAAGAAAAGTTTTGTGCTGAAGCTCATTGTTAAAAACGTTCTTGGCTTAGTAGATGTAAGCCTATGGCATGATACTTGCTACTGGAAAGTATCTAAAAGAGTCCAACATATTTTAGTTGGGTATATGTAAAAGTAGGTCATGCCAAAATATCACTATATATAGAGATAAAAGCAAAAATACTAATGTCAAATTGATGACCGTAAGTGCACCTACTAATAAATGGCCGAGAAATCGATTATAGCCTAATTATATAACAAGAAAAAGTAGCCTATAATCTTACCTGATGGTAAGTGACGTAGCAACCGAAGATGGGTCATGTCTGAAGAAAAAAAAGAAAATCCCTTTTTTTAAAGAAATCCTGATCATACTGTTTAGGAAACACTATAGCCGGCAACGAATCACACTTCATAGGCAAAGCCAGCCATAGCTGTACGCAAGAGTAACGTAGACTTGAAACGTTTGGTGCAGCATGTCAACGACATTAGGATGGAAACCCCGCCTGCGTGAGATAGTAAAATTTCGTGTAATTCCTTCGCACACTTGCCGTAATATTGTAGCCTGTAGAATACTGAATGGCTTCTTGTAAACATTTTTATGTTTTCAATTGAACATAATATGAAGAATAAGGTTTGTTGGAATTGTTATGTTTTATCTTTGTAAACCAAACATTTTTGTCAAGGTTTTTTACTACCAATATTAGTTTTTTTATATAATTATATATAAGGTCGTGGGAACGCACTGGTTGCAGGTAGCTTGTAACAGATCACTTTTAAAATCTATGGGGGAGGCCTATGTTCAGCAGTGGACGTCCTGCGGCTAATGATGATGATGATTAGGATAATTAAGATGTTTAAAAGTATATTTTAATAGTAGCAAGTTAAGTGATTAAAAAAACTTACGGTATAATCACGTTGTTAGAAAAAGGGGATAGAACTTTTTTTTCTTGTTTGTCTTGAATAAGCTGCGAAACTACTGGACCGATTCCAATGAAATTTGGTACAAAGATAGTTTTCAGATCATGGAATTGACAAAGGCTACTTATTGTTGCGACAATAAATCATCAGGGAGTGAAATGGGGGACGAAAGTTTGTATGGAAAATCTGACTTTTAGCGCGGGCTAAGTCGCAGCAAAGACATTAAACAAACTGGAATGCTGATGTCATACAAAGTAAAAAAGTCGGGTAAAACTTATTATCTTCGCTCGTACCTCCAGCTATTTAAGATTTTCAAGACATCCGCATTCTAGTTTGTTTATTGTTCTTTGGTCGCAGAGAACTGCTAATAAAAATATATTTATTAATATTTGAGCTACAAGTAGTATTTTCTTCACTTGTATAATCCGCCTTATATAATTAATACGCCATTTTCAACATTTTTAGCTGTTTCGATTATGCTTCATAATCATTAAAAACAATGATTATGAAGCATAATCGTTCGAATAACTTTGAAATTAGAGGAACAATAGCAAACATATCTTACTTACAATACTTTTAAAGTAATAACTACACAAAGTTTCCTATAATCTCGTCTTGGTACCGCATTTCACATTTCTGTAAATTGTGGATACTTACAAACTTTTATTTACAAAGTTCTACTAAGACTATTTCGCGAAATGCTTGCTTCTTCGTTGTATTTAAAACTGTCTCTAGCTTTATTAGTAGCTTTAAATAATTAATATGTCAATTATTAAACTCTTTCGTTTAAGCCTGAGAGACAACGCACAGCTGAAACTAGTAAATCTCGGTAACTAGTGGTCGCAAAAAGTTGTAATTTTATATGTGGGTTCTTTAGGAAATGTAAGGAAGCACTATTTAGAGAGGATTTCCCGAAATTCTAACGGGTACGGAATAAAACAGGACGGAACGGGCATACGAAATCGCAGGTAAAAGCTAGTGGAGCATAAAATAGAGTCGACTGACATTCCAATGCTTTCAAATAAAAATATTTATGTGGCAGGAAAGCGTACGTACGTATTTCTGAAGAAAATTGTTTAGATCTAAGTCTTGAAATGATCAAAGATTATTCGTGGGCGATTTTCATTAAAGGTGGACTGTAAAAGGCAAAAGACGTTCATGGTGGAAATATCTGTTATTATTTCAGTGGGAGCTAAAATAATTTGTATTTCTGGATTAAAACAAAAACGCTAGGTCCTGAAAACGTTTATATCTCTGTTTGCGAAGCTCATTATTCACAGAAAGTGTCTAGTCACCGCCATGCTATTAAGATTTTGCGTCTACAATATTCTCCGCCTCGGTCGTGAACCGTGATACCCACCAATCACCTCTGTTTACGCGAGCTAACGGAGATTTTACTAATTTGTAGGTACCTACAATTTATTACATCGATAATTTACTGAAAAATACAAAGAAAAACTACAAAGATATACAATACATGGTTTGGAAAATAGGTACGTAGGAGTTTACTTAAACATCCGAAAAAATAAATGATTCTTATATTAAACACGAAAACATCACAAAGAACCGCATAGATGTAACAGCTTTTTACTGGAGCTTAGGCCCGCCATTTTGTTAGTATTCGAATCAGTATTCGAATATGGAACTACGTAAAAATAGTGGGAAAATAGCTTAGTCGGGACGTTTTAGTTCATATTTTTTTTGTTTTATGTGATACTAGCTCGACGGTTTGGCGACGCACGATTTCATTTATAGATTTCGGGTGTAGCTGTTAGGATTTTTTGGTCTATTTTATTTGCTCGTTCTAAAGTGAAAACGATTGCCACGAGTGAGCGTGCATGAACCAATGCATTTATCTACGCTTTATGTATTCTTACACTTATTTTCTGAAGTTCTAATTCGTTTTCGTTTGAAAATGTATTAGTGTTGTGTTTTTATCCAAAAACGAAACTTTTGTGCTTGTCATCATAAAGCCATCATTTTATTTGTGGGTACGTGTGAACCATGATTTGACGAAGGTCCTAAATTAAGCTTAAAGTCTACGCATAAGCCCGCCGCAATGAAATCTGTCAAGGGCGGCTATAGCTGGGGGATACCGTTGTATCCACTGACCTCTATAAAACAAGTATGTATAATGTGAACCTAAAAATGAAGCCATTTGGCTACCGCCATTTTGGCGCTGACGGCTGTAGTGAGAGTGTGGTGACCGTTCACAGAACTAATGATAGTTGACATAAACTTAAGCAAGTTTCTCCATTTTAGTTTCCTGGACACTCGGTGGGGGCGCTTTGATTCGGCACAAAAATTACGTGTCTGTTCTTAGCAAACGTTTAGTCCAGCGTGCTTGAAATATAGAGGTCAGTGGTTGTATCGCAGAATAAATAAAAGGTTGTAATATCAATTTCGTCTGGCCAGATGACTTTCCCTCATAATATCCGTTTCTGCCTTTTCTGATAATAACCCTGATCTGTATTTCGCATCAGTAGACCGTTCCGATAAGGCTTATTAAATATCAGCTGTCAAACTGAGTGAATATAACACCATGTTATTAAAGGGCCTGAACGCAAAAAGTTAGATCTGAACATTGATAATAATATTCGCACTATTCAAGATTTGTTTTTTTTTTCAGTTTTTGCTTTCATTAATGATAATAGGCCTGATTACAGAATCACGGTACAGACCCAATCTATACTATTAACTAATATTATAAAGAGGAAAGATTTGATTGTGTTTGTATTGATTAGGGTCCAAAACTACTTGACCGATTTAAATAAAATTTGGTACAGAGTTAGTTTGAGACTCTAGAAAGGATATAAACTACTTTTTGTTGCGATATAAAATCACCAGGGGGGGGGGGAATGAGGGATGAAAGTTTGTACGGAAAATCCGACTTTTGGCGCGGGCGAAGTCGCGTAAAACTGGATAATAATTTTGTAGGGAAGATTTAGTAGTGAAACTAAAATAATAGAGCTTAAAATAATAAGGTTATCGTTAAAATAATTATATTATACCTGCGCTGCCGCTGTTTAACTGTACATTGCCAAAGTAGGTCCTTACGTACTTACGAGATAATTTCGCGTATCTTTGAACTACATTATTAAGACGACGCTCCCAGAACTATGACTCCATTTACTCAAGTCAGTCCATGGTCTACTCATTTCAGATTTATATATACTTTTATTCACACATTCGTCTAAAATATGCATAAAACAAAAACATGAATCCTAAAGTTAAGTACGATCACTTTTCTTTTCAGAAACGTTTAGTTTCAAAGTGATTATTTCTCCTTACTTGAGCTATATGCCTAAAAAATCTCTAACAGAATGTTCATATATTGATGACTCGTTTCGTATTTAGAACAAAACAATAGGATAGGTACTTTATATTTACAACATGCGGGATTACTCAAGAAATAAATCCAAATAAATTTTCCTTTGTATGGACAAATGGCTCATAATTAAGTAATTAAATTTTACGTGTACACTCCTTTCTGTAATCTGTGGTGCGCAAACACAATAGCCTGAGTACTACAATTAGTCTACTTAGAATTGTTCTAGAGTTGTGTCAAATGATAAACTGGTTTTGTTCAGCTAAATATAATTCATTTTAATGTAGATTACAGAGCAGTAAGCTAAAATGACTTAAAAACGTTTGTCATTTATGAATTTAAAAAATATGATTGGTTCTATCCTAATTAATTCTTTGTAAACCCTTTTATTTTTAAGCACGATGGTCTTTTGCTTAATCTTTTTTTAATCGCGCAAAAAAGCTATTTAGGCAAGTGTTTAGTATCTTTCTCCTTCGTTTTTTTAGTACACTTTTAGAAAATTAAAATTCAAAGCCTATCCTCCTCTTTTTACCATGCAACTTGCAAAGCATTTTCTTTAAAATTAAATAAAGAAAAAAAAACTGTGCATCTGGAAGGCGTTTCTAACTTATGTATTCATGTAAGCGGCCAGTGTTTTATTTAGTAGACGTTCAGGGCATCACTAAACCGTGTCTAAAATTGCTCTCACATAAATCTTGGTTAATGTTCGGTAGGGCGGGCCTAACAATCGGGAGTTGGGGAACCGCTTTTTCGCCGTTCGGAAAACCGTAACTTTCCGGTTAGGTTTTGTTAACATGACCAAATAGTGTAGCCCCGTCATTTATAGTCGGCTCTATGGATTGTTACAAAGTATTTAGGGACCTACTGGATGGCAGTTTAAGCATGTTTGGTTGAGCGCAGTTAGTCAAAGTAAAATTATGATACGGATATGAGTTATACAAGTTTATTTTAAAAACAATAAAAACCTCTCGTACTGTTGTACAATTTATTGGACCAACACTGAAATCTAAACTAAAAATATTATAACTAGGTTTGTAGAAAAAAATTGAATTAAATATTTATTTATATTAATATTTTCGTCTACTAAAACTCCATATTTAAACACACTTGATGAAAATATGAAACTCAGGATGGTTCTGACATATACGTCAAATTATAATTATTAATATTTTAACGAAGCCTCAATATTAACTTCCGTCATATTATTGTAATAATTACCTATAAATTACCGAATAAAAATTAAATATTCTAGACTGTTAAAATGACTGTAAACTCAACTTTGTGCTATTGTTCTAATTAAGGCACTTAAAACTCTCATGTCGGGGATTTAAAGTGTCATAAAAACTTAAACTTTTGCCACGAAGTTGCGCTAACTTTCGCAGAAATTGTATTTAAATATTTTCTTTGTTTCAGATTACTTCTATTTGGTACTACAGCGATATGAAATGTAAGTGTCGAAAGTGGTTCCTATAATTATAACATTTATTATTAATTAATATGTTGATAACTCAAAAATATGGTGAACAAGACCGTGTTCAGACATAAAACATGAGGCTTAAAAGATACTCTCCTTTCTTTAAGCTATAATAAGATTTGAAAGGGTTACTGGGCTGTCTTGAAATTCTGGGAGGTATAGGATACAGCGTATAGGAGGTATCTTTAGTACGAGCTCAAACAATGCCCAGATATTCTCTCCCGCATACTGACTAATTACAAACAATGTTGGCCTCCGGGAAAAATTGTAACACCTTATTATAACTAACAGTTCTCGGATTTTTAAAGCATTCTTTTATTTAAAATTATTTTAAAATTTATCTTACCATAAAACCAATGGTAAGCCTCTATTTTAATTCACAATACGATTAGTATTACCTGGTATATAAGCTGGTCATTTGCAATTCTTCCGCCATTTCAAAACACATAGAGATAATACGAATTTCACATGTAAAAACAAAATTTAATATCACCGGCGGAGTTTGTTGTTCGTGGTTTAAGCCTCATCTGCTTTGTCTCACACAAAAGCTATTGTTTCTGTACGGTATTTCATTTTTTTCAATACTAGGTGCTACCGGGAGAAATGCAATAAAATGTTTTCAACGTAGAAACTGTAGATCACGCTTTTCTCTTACGTTTTAAAAAAAGTATAATTGTTTATGCAGCGGTTTTTGGAAATGATTCTAGTTCTATCACAAGTTCTCTTCTAGGTTTAGGTACAGGTGTGGTACGTCAGTCAACCAATGAAATAGTTTTACCCGACTGCGACTGTCCCAGGAGGGTTATGGTTTTCAAGAGTATGTATGTACATATAATTACTTGGCACGTCCTATAACCCAAACGGCTGGACACTTACATATAAGGTGTCGTTGATTTTGTCTAAATTGTAGTAGTGTACATAGGCTATATACTCGTACATTTTTAAAATGGCGCCCGCAAATGAAAAAAACAGGGGGTGAGGGGTTGATTTTTTTTTTACCAAAGCAATAAGGGAAATACCCATATTGATTTTCACTGGGGGTGTGGGGTTGATTTTTCCTTACCATAGCAATATAGGTAATACCCATATTGATTTTCTACTATTGAAAATCCTATGTAAAACATATAATATTTTTTGCAGTCGGGTGGTTTGTTTTTTCAATAATTACGTATGTTTGCTTGTTAACCTTCTGACATTTTGAAAACAGATGGCTTTTTTAGTTTTAGTTAAGCAGTAGGCCTGCTGGAACATGTAGCATTTTACGAATAAAAAATATTTTTATCTGAAGCAACAGCTGATGTTCATTTTTCAGTCATCCTTCGCGTGCCAAATATTAAATTCAATTTCTGTTTGCTCAGATTCTGTGACTATTTATTAAAGATTATCAGATTAGAAATGAATAGATAAATAAATAAATTAATTAATTGTTTCAACAAACGCACCAACTACCTGGCTCCAAACTAAGCTTGAGATTGTGCTATGGTGACTAGGATAACGGATAGAAATACTTAAATACATATAAACATCCATGACTTAAGTACAAATGTTCGTGCTCATCACACAAACATTTGCCCCTAGCGGGATTCGAACCAGCAACCGCCTGGTTTAGTAGTCCGGTGCGTGAACGACTACACCAAGACGGTCAAGAATAGATGAATATATCACTTTATATTATGTAAATTGACAATCTAAAAAGGACTTTGTATCATTGGTGTGAATTTTGTTCGTATGAAGTACATTCGCTAGCACGTCAGGTTACCCATTTTAACTACGAAAACAGCTTTTATCACGGGAATAGAGGCAGTCTCAAGATCAAAGTGGGGTAGTCTGATGTGCGGCCGTATACATGAATTCGGGAAATCTTACGGAAAAACAGTTGCCAGGGGCGAAGAAAGCGAAGTAAGTAGTTATCATAAAAATTACCTTTTATTTATAACGTCAAAAACTTTGCATAAACTTAAGACCTCTCGCACGACATACAAACATAGGAGTTTGTATGTCGCTTTCCATGAGTACACTCAGCCGCACCTTGAGACCGCCTCTATTCCTTACGTAATAAAAGATGTTTTCGTTCAAATGGGAAACTAGATGTGCTGCCGACTGTACGTACTTATCGTGCAAAAAGTTGCCAGGTCATAGGGATGAAACTTTTGTCCTCATAATCTGTACATAAAGAAAAATACATTAACAAGGTGGGCGTATACATTATTAATAATCATCTGGTATGTACCTATCGTTGCGTGACAATAAATCGTCAGCAAAGTTTCCGTGACAATTAATGTCCGGGAAAGTTCACGCAGTAACGGCATTGTTATTTCTGTACGATATCTTCACGATTCGTTTCATTGCTTTTGTCACATATCGTGAAAGAATATTGTTTTCAAAACATGACAGTAATTATATAAATTATTGTTTTTTAAGTGATAAGCATTCACTTTGCAATCTAAATATATTATTGCACTTGAAAAAATGACCGCCAGAGGCGGGAATCGAACCCGCGTTCCTCGCATGCCGGGCGATTGCCTAACCTCTCGGCCACCCTGGCGTTGGCAGAGCCTGTCGAAATTTTCAAGTGCTTCTTAACGCTGTAATGGCTGTCTGGCGGTCATTTTTTCAAGTGCAATAATATATTTAGATTGCAAAGTGAATGCTCATCATTTAAAAAACAATAATTTATCGTATTTGCTTCATCTTTCGAATGTTAAATACTTGCAATAATATTTCTTTCGAGTGTTGAGGGTGTAATCCCAATAACATTGATGAAAGCAACGCGGCATTACAGCGTTAAGAAGCACTTGAAAATTTCGACAGGCTCTGCCAACGCCAGGGTGGCCGAGAGGTTAGGCAATCGCCCGGCATGCGAGGAACGCGGGTTCGATTCCCGCCTCTGGCGGTCATTTTTTCAAGTGCAATAATATATTTGACAGTAATTAATTAAGATACAGTTATTTAAGTGTAATAAGAGAGTCTTGAAAATCTTAAAAAGAGTAGGGGCAATCCGCGAGACTTGCTGAGTTGGTTCCCATGGATGGTGACCTTGGTGACGATTCATTGAAACCACAATAATCGAAATTGAAATGTTGTGATAATCCACTAAAAATAACGATTATTACAAGCATTAGCTTGAAGAAGGCAATATATACTCATTGATCCAAGATATTGAAATAACATAACCTCTTTTAAATTGAAGGAAGCATAGGTTAAGTATCCCACATGTGCAAGTCTCCCAGACTCCCCTTACCTTTCTAACTACATCATCAGTCCAACATGAGTGATTGAATATGTATTTATATATTAATTCAGCATTCATCAAATTATTAGTTGATTATTCACCAAGATAGTAAAGTAGTGTCTCTTACGTCACGAGTGTCATATTGAATTCTGAGCGTTACAATGGATTCTAGGCTCAACTCCCGAACAAAGCCAGGATTATAAGCCTACTCCCATGCGTAGCGGGGGAGTTAAGAACTAGAATCCTGAAAGCAGCAAGACAAGCAAGGGGTGGTGAAGGATCTACCTCCTAGTGGTCCACCCGGGCAAACTCCAGTTCCTGATGGGGACTGAAGGATTCTATCAGCAGTGGTAGGCGCAGTTAGGTACCGTCTGGTACCACTCTTCCACCGCAGCCCGACTAGACGCCAAGCAGCTTGCTGTGTTTCGTCGGTGAGTGGGAGTGTCAGAACCTTCTGGGTGAGATCGCTCCACCATCGACTGGCTTATTCTAGCTAGAGTCAAGAGCAAGCCCAGTTTAAATACCTATTTAAAAAAACAGGCGGCAACGAGCAGGTTGACGTGAAAGGGTTACATATCTTAATGAAAATCTGAATTTGGACTCAAAACAACAGATACAATATTCGTAATCTATCTTCCCCTGAATACGCTCTTGACCACTTTATTACATGGTAAACACCAAAATTGATATCGTAAACAGTTTGCATACGTGTCAATATTATTAAAATAAGTTTGTTTGCACTGGCACTGGCTTTTATGACGAAAAACACTACCATTTGCATTCGAACGCCGGGTGAACTGAGAGTTGTTGTGTTTTGTTTTTACGCCACTGCACAAGTACCTAAGGGTACGTATTACAATACCGAATTTCATACGCCCTACGAACGCAAGGCCGAATTTTAGAGTGCCGAATGTTTATATGATCGAAAGTTCTAAATAACGAAAGTTTGAAATCCCGAAAATTCAAAATACCTTATAAGACCTATAATTGAAATGCCGAATTTTAAAATACCGAATCTTATAAGACCTATAATTGGAATGCCGAATACTAAAATGCCGAATTTTAAAATACCGACCGTTTATATGACCGAAAGTCAATATACCGACTGTTTATATGACCGAAAGTTTAATATACCGAAAAATTTAAAACCGATGATTAAAAATACCGAATTTTACAAGACCTATGAACGAAACGCCAAACAAATTTTATACCATTGAGATTGAGGTTCATTAAGAAAAACAAATTTTGATTGACCCCGACTCGCCGTGATCCTTCGCCGTGGTACTGGTCTGCCCGACACTAGAGTGTAATTCAAAAGCCGGAGGCGCGGAGGCGAGCGTGGGTGCCTGAGATTCGCTATGCTAGGGCGAAAGGGCTGCACTTCCCGCAGCGCCGGAGAAGAGCAAAACCTATGCATGCTGCTACATGCATGCCTGTTTGATTGCTTGCATGCTGCATGCCTGCTTGCTACATGCATGCCTGTTTGATTGCTTGCATGCTGCATGCTGCATGCCTGCTTGCTTTTGAACTTTGGCTTTTGGATTTTGAACTTCGGTATAATAACTGTAGGTATATTTATCTTCGGGATTTTAAACATTCGGGATATGAACCTTCGGTATTTCAAACTTTCAGGATATGAACCTTGGGTATTTCAAACTTTTTTCGACGTTTCAAGCGTAGGTATTTCATTTGTAGGTATTATGAACTTTCGGTATTATAATACGTACCTGATGAGTGTTTTTTAATTATTAATTTAAAAATATTAAAGCATATTTTAGATACATAGGTACTTGGGATGTGAGACGTTTTCAATAAGCCCTTGGTAAGTACATGGTACTTTATATTATTCTGTCTACATCTATCATTGGTCAGTATATCACGATATACACAAACACACAAACTTATTAACATAAATCAATTCTGTAACACTTTTCCCTGTATAATTTTGCACACACCGTACGGTAGGTAGGTCAGTAACCATAGTGCATCTTATAGCTCTTATATACGCTCATTCATAGACTCAGCAGTTTTTGGGAATAGTTATTTCGCCGCAAATAATAAGGTAAATCACAAACAGTAGGTATTGATTTAGATTGCAAAGATTCACTTTGCAATCTATCTTATCACTTAAAGACAATAATTTATCGTATTCGCAAGCTTCATCTTTCGATTGTTAAATACTTGCAATAGTATTTCTTTCGAGTGTTATATATGTGTGATCCTATTAACATTGATGAAAGCAACGTGGCATTACAGCGTTAAGAAGCACTTAAACATTTCGACAGGCTCTGCCAACGTCAGGGTGGCCGAGAGGTTAGGCAATCCGGTATGCGAGGAACGCGGGTTCGATTCCCGCCTCTGGTGGTAATTTTTTCAAGTGCAAAAATTTATTTAGATTGCAAAGTTGAATGCTTATCATTCAAAAACAATAATTTATAGTAGGTTGTGACGCAAATACTTAAAAATCGTATTAATTAGCTAATTTGTCGTTCGAAATATCTTTAAGTAAATATATATTCGTTTTGGTCCCTACACTGATAAAGCGCCAGTGTCCTCGATAGTCCCTACCTATAATAGTCACTATATACTTACTGAATAATATCTTTGTATCTTCATTTCCCTTGTCATTTTGATCTCAACTCATCAAAATAGATTCTCTGATTACTCCGCGACCTTTGAGTATAAAAATATCTGATTTTCTCAGAACCTTTTTGTTACTGTGGCTATTTTTAATATTGATGAAGGCATATTTATACATAATTGTAGGTAAAGATAGACTTTTTAATATACTTATCATGACACGTGTTAGTAGGTATTGAGCAGCATTTATTCTTGCAAACTATGAAAGTGATCATGTATTATTACGAGCGAGATTCGAACTCACGATCACATCTAACATTGAACTGTTTTACATTTTATTTTTTAGTTCTACATGAACATTAAGTAAATGCTAAATTTTGACAAAAAAACCCTTACAGATAAAATTCTGAGAAATGCATACACGCCAGCAAATCATATTAACTCAAAATATCCTTTCACTAGAAAATGAACTTTATTTTGTTGTTTATTAAAAAAAAAGAGTAATGACATTTTACTGCTGTTTATCTATACCGTGTCTTGTTGTGCCTGCCTACAAGGCGTATTTTGCGGGCAATTTATCAGGGACTAATATGCCACATGCCCCAGGAAAGCTCGAGGAAGATTTATAAAGCCGTAATGTAGGGGTCACCCTTTGCTGGTTTTTAGAAATAACTTATTCATGTCGGGGATAGAAATCTTAGACATTTAGGTGGAACGATGTAGAAGAAACTATATTATCATATATTTAACGCAATATCTATTTTAGTTTATATTATTGAGTGTCGCAAAAAAACATAGAACAAATATACTGCTAGTGGTGACTGAATTTGTTCCGGCGTGTCTTCTCAGCACTTGCCAGATTGTCTGTATCTTGTCTCGAAGCGCTACGAGGGTCAAACTGAAAGTTCTTAGAAAATCAAAAACTGATTACATTAGCCAGTTATTAGTTTTATTATATCTTTTCAAAATATTGTCCATTGACGTCAATACACCGCTGCATGCGATGGAACCACTGGGAAAAGCACTTTGCCCACTCGTCCTTAGGGGTCTCTTCAATGGCATCGCGATACGCAGCCACCGCTTCTTCAGCATTCATAAACCGCTTTCCTTTAAGTTTTTCTTTAATTTTTGGAAATAAATAAAAATCACAAGGCGCGAGGTCGGGGCTATACGGCGGGTGACCCAGTAATTCAACGTTTGATGTCGCCAAATAGTCGATCGTTCGCTTGGCGGTGTGCGACGAGGCGTTGTCGTGGTGAAGGAGGATCCTACTGCGAGGTCGTTTCTCTCGAACTTTTTCCAAGACAAGTGGCAAACAATTGGTAGTGTACCATTCTGCAGAAACTGTTTTTTGATCCTCTAACACAATTGTTGCGAAATGACCTATCCTTCCAAAGAACGAGGCCACCATTTTTTTTCCCGCACTTCGATCTCTCTTCACTTTAGTTGGCAACACCTCGAAAGGAAACACCCACTGAGCAGATTGTCTTTTGGTTTCAGGATCATAACAGTAAATCCAGCTTTCGTCACCTGTTAGTATGTCGAACACAGCATTTGAGTCACCTCCGTTAAATCTTTCAATCATTTTACGGCACCAATCCACACGATGGAGTTTTTGAGCCTTAGTCAAATTATGAGGTATCCACCGGCCGCAAAGCTTCCTGACCGCTAAATGTTCGTGGAGGATTTTGTGCACTTGACTCATACCGATGCCTAAGCTTGTCCGAATCTGCTGATAGGTCACTCTTTTGTCAGTCTCTATCATACGCCGCACAACACAGATGTTATTTTCAGTCGTCGCCGTAGAAGGCCGTCCCTCACGTACATCATCAGTGAGATTAGTGCGACCACGTTTAAACTCATTAAACCAGTTGTAAACAGTCGCACGAGATGGGGCTTCATCGTGAAAGGCCAATCGTAGTCTATCATAACTTTCTTGTTGACTTAAATGACATCGAAAGTCATAAAAAATCATTGCACGAAAATTTTCTCGTGTTAAATTCATTTTGACGTGACACAGACAATTTTCAATTTGCCGCCAAGTCGTAAAACAAATGACAAATGAATGAAATATATACTCAGTAATATTGGCAAAGAGTTCTATTTTCAAATTTTAGAATATTTTTTTTATTATATTGTTTATAAGTGGCCAGTTCTAAGAACTTTCAGTTTGACCCTCGTAGTAGGGCCCAAAAGATAAGGAGACATGTTCTGCCCCATATGGGCCATAATTGATTGATTTTTTGACGTTCAGAAGTGGCATTTTGTGTCCTAAATTGAATAAAGAATTTTTGACTTTTTTGACTTTGACGTACACTTTTATAGTTGTGGTAAACCAATGAGTTCGGCACGATCTGTTTTTAACGCAATCCTAGACAACCTGCATTTTCTTTATTTATGGAATTACTTTGGAGATCACATAACTTGAAAATAAAAATCATGAGCTCCGCGGAGTAGCAAAAAAAAATTTTTTTGTTGACAAAATATTACGGTGGTCATTAAAATATGATCCAACATTTTTAGCAAAGTTTAAATTAAAATACATATTATTAAGATGTATTATTATTTAGAAAATCTTAACAACAAACACTTACTGCTGTAAAACACTGATAATTAGTAAAAAAGATTGGCATACATCGAACCAATAGATAGAGACACCGTAGTAAATGAGACTCATAAAAATTAAATATCACTATATTAGCGGGTTTTTTTTTTAATTGTCTTCTTTATTATTTAAATAATCATCTATTTACACACAAACAAAAATAATTTACTAAATATACACTAAACTAACCTAAAACTTAACTAAAAGTAATGTATAAAAAGCATCAGCCACAGCAGTGCCGAAAGGAATGGTGCCCAAAAGGCGGGATTTTGTATGTTTTTATGGTAATTAAACAGCTGAGAATTAAAATTAAAAATATTTTCAGAATGTACAAATTATTTACAACTCAAAGTCTTCAAAGGTGCAAAAACAAAACGTACGACGTGAACTTTGACGTGTCAGTCAAACATGAAGTAAATGTTTTAAATCAAACGTAATGTTGACCGGATCATACATTGTTTTAATGTCAGTCCGGCACCACATAATGCACCAAATAAAATGTCGTTCAATGTCAGTCATAGAGGAAAAAATAATTTTCTTCTATACAGTTTTAGGTTTTTCACCAAAGACTAAAACATGCCAGCATTTGGGGCTGAGCACCAAAGAACTTCGCCGTTCTTCTTTCACAAAATAAATATTCTCCATCTAATAGTCAAAATCATATCAGATTTATAGGTAAGATTCGTTTGGCTTGTGATTAAACACTATTTAATGTACATGTTATCATGTACATGACACAGTGTTTACACTGTGTGTAACATGCTAATGCATGTTACACTTGCTATTTATAACTATTTTCATAAGTTACAAATACCTAACTAAATAAAACATTGATCAGGCGATTACGTCATCAACCTTAAAGAAACGGGAGACTAGTAACTTGATACTATTTATAAGCTGCTTCTATGTTTTTCTTTCTCTCAGTTACGTAGATAACACTACTCGTGTCGTGGCGGCGGCGTGGGCGTATCTACTTCCGAACTACATTTGACATTTTCAGACTCGACGCAGCCTACGCTTTGAATGCAAGATAATGGGGTGACGTCATAAATGGTAGTTAAATACGATTTAGATCAAATCTATGTCATTGTAACTCTTTATTCACATACGTTTAAATACTGTCGGCAGCACGTCAGATTACCCATTTGAACTACAAAAACAGCTTTTATTACGTAGGGAATAGACTTTAAATAGGTGTAGTCTGATGTGCGGCGGTGTATAACTAACTACCATGCCTAACAAAAAACTCAACTGAGAATAATACGGCGAATCTATTCGATGACATTATAAAGTTCATATTAGTTATGCTAATATAACATGGTCTAACTTTAATCTCTTGTTCAGTTTTTTTATGTTATTCCAAAGTAAATTTGTGGCCTACTTTCACCACGACAGGTAATGCAAGTTGGTATTTTAAATAATGGAGCTAAGAAATAAAACATGGAATAGATCAACCCACCATTCGAGCCCAGAAAGTGACTCCAAACTTTTTTCGTAACAAAGTTATGTGCTCGAGTTATATATTGAGTATTCCACGTACCTACTATACTAGGCCCGGCGAACCTTGATCCCTATGACATTGACAGTTATTCCTACGACACAACATTGTAGTGGCGTGACCGTTACATTAGAATTGAATTGGAGGCTTCTAAAAATGCTATTTATTAAAGTAAGGTAAGGTAGGTCCATTACAATGATATTCCGTCGGAATTATAACAATTCTTAACATTTACAAGAAATTATCTCAATCAGACTTTACGTTTACGTCCTGCAAAAGTTACTTCGTTTGGAAGATATCGACTAGTGCGGAAAAATATCGATAAACAAATGTCGATAATGCAAACGAGTGTACATGATTTATAATCTTTTAAGTAATAGGTGCTGAGTGTTAAAAAGTTGCATAAAATTGTTTTTATTTTACTCAAATTTATAAAATATTTCTGGGGACACCAGGTTTTGTTTTATTTAAAGCCGGGTACAGATTGCTGTAACGTAACATGCAATGTAACACGCAATGAAAGAATTTACCGTCCACATTGTCGCAATGTATCATGCAATGTAACAAAATTTCCATAGTGTGGACGCCTTGCGCGCACGTACCGGGCACACTATGCGCACGAACAGAGCATTTCAACTCGTGCGCGCCGTGCCGCTTCTTTGTCGGTTTGAATGAAGCACCGACAATCATCGTAGCCAGTAATTGGCCGTTCTGATCCATTATCTTCGCGTGTTCGCGGCAGACTGAGCTAAGTTTGCCGCGCGCATGCCGGTTCAAGATGCGAGCACGTACATGCTCAGTTCGAGCGCGCGCTGCGTCCACACTTATAAAATGCTCGTTTCATGTTACATTGCATGTTACGTTACAGCAGTCTGTACCCGGCTTAAGATTAGATTTTATTAGTATCAGTTTTCATGTGTGGCATAATAAAGTGATAAATTATGAGTGTCATTACTTTTTCATACTTAAGTATTAGTACATTCTCTATTGAATAAAACGGAGCAGCATACATGCACTTACGATTGTATACCCAAGAGAATTAAAAATGTACTGTAAAATTAACTTAATTAATTAATTTAAAATTATTAACATGTCAACATTAAGATACTAGTACGAAAACACTATACGTGCCTTCAAAATTTGAGGGTTTCCCTCGATTACACCAAGATTCAATCATCAGATCTCGACTGGGCCAAAATGGGACCAACTAGAAGATATAGCCTCTAGGTAAACATTTTTTTTTTCAAATCGGTCCACAACTGACTGAGATATGCGGTAACATACCACAAAAAAAACATACAGTCGAATTGATAACCTCCTCCTTTTTTGAAGTCGGTTAATAAAAAAAAACATACAGTCGAATTGATAACCTCCTCTTTTTGTGAAGTCGGTTAAAAAAGTTAAGTTTCATCGACACCACGACCCATCACTAACATTAACTGTCATAGGGATCAAGGTTCGCCGGGCCGGGTATATGTTAAAACACGCTTACTTATACCCATGCTTATACTAAGCAGACAGGTATGTATCCATTTATTCCCAGGACTCGGTTTTCCCGCTAAATCCAATTTGAAAGTTAGCGCACCAGTTTCAAGCTACTTAACTTTAAACTATCAAATAAATGTTCATGCAAAACCCTTTCTAGTAACGCGTTTAGAGACCAGTCATAAACAAACTTTCAATGAGTTTAACTGACAGTCGCGGGCGCCTAAAGAGATAAATGAATGAATTAAATGAATTGTTTCAACAAACACACCAATTACCTAGCCCCAAACTAAGCTTGAAAGCTTGTGCTATGGTGCTAGGATAACGGATAGACATACTTATATAGATTTATAAACATCCATGACTTAGGTACAAATGCTCGTGCTGATCACACAAACATTTGCCCCTTGCGGGATTCGAACCTGCAACCGCCTGGTTTAGAAGTCCGGGGCGCGAACCACTACACCAAGACGGTCGTAGATAATGGTCGTTTTGCAATCAAACTTGATTCATAGTCCGTAGCGCCTTATTTGAATCACAACTGGGGAAGCTTATGTAGATGTTCCATGAGCCGTGGGTCATTTTCAAGACCCCCTTGACAAAATTATGGGCGATTTTAAAATCCAATCATGCGTACATTTCAATGTTGTAAATATGATATCATCTGTCGTTAACCAGTATTTGATAAGTAAAGTTGTGCCATGTTTAGATTTTTTTTGTAGGCAATTAGGCTCCGGTTATTCTGGCAACAGGGTCACGGAGGTCAGATAGCAGTCGCTCCACTGTAATTACCTGATCTGCCACAACCTGGATCATGGTCAGCGGACCCTGGGCCTTCGCGTGCGAGAGCAAAACCGGGATAACGCTAGGAGTATGATGATTGTAGGCAATAAGGCATAGTAGGTAGTGATTTAAGTTAAGTTATTCGTAAGAGAGTTTACAGCTGCAGATAAATAAATAAATATTAATTGCTTTTGATCGTCATCATCATCATCATGATGGCCGTTTGGTTATCAAGCTTAGGATGTAGTTTACCCTCTTCTTCCACTCATGCGGTCATGCGGACGACTCATCCAGTCAAGGCCTGCTTGTCTATGGATATCGCCAGTCCAACGTTGCAAAAGGCTGCTGCGCCATCTAGTGTCCGGTCTTTGTCTCCATTCAAGGACTCGTCTTATCCAGCTAGTTTTGTCTATTCTCGCAATATGTGCCGCCCATGCTTACTTTTTCCGCGCTATAGCAAGCATTATACGAATACGCTTTCGGTCTCATAGGTCAATACGGAGCATCGTTCTCTCATGCCCCTCTGTCTTGGTGCGATGAAGAGAGCGATGATTTTCATCAGTTGAAATAAAAAGTCAGGCAGAAAAATGTTTTCTTTTTATAGCAAAGGTTTGGTGCTTTAATAGAACAAATTTTTGAAATCGGAAAACCTTAAAAATATTTGCTCCAACAAAGTTAAGTACTAACTTTATTTCCTAATCGGATCTCTTAGCCCAACTACCGAATCAATGGTAATTGAACTCGCCTAAAGTAAATTAGGAAAGGACATTTAAGATAAAGCTGGGAAAACCTTTTACGCCGCGGCTTAACGTAGGCTTCTGCTGAAGTAGGTCTACAGATGTTCAGTAAGTTATTAGATAACGAAGAGTTGCCTAACTGACGCTACACTTAGTCCGTAATTTATTAGTCCTTATCGTGCGTTTCTTCTTTAATGTCACTAACAATCTCATTAAAGCAAGAAATTCTGTAGTGTCGAATGATCAAAGGCTACAGCATACCAAACGCAGGTCAGAGGCCTTAATCCGGTTGACGATGTTCGTATTTTCGAATGTAGCCGTCGCTTTCACTCACGACATAATGACAACGCGAACGAGCGTGATAGCTAGACTCAAAAATACGGACAATTTAACAGTAGGGCATCAGAAGCAGCGCAGGGGAGAGTATACCAGGGAACCGTATGCCATACGCAGGGGCCGCGTTGAAACCGCGTTCAGTATGAGGGGTTAGGCTGTGTATAGATAGATAGATACTCTTTATTAAACACCATCACACACAGTATAAATTAGGCTAGGTCTCCTATTTAGCGTCCGACATCAGCGTCAACGCTGCGATCGTCGTTTGATGCAGCACGGCGTCCGACGTCAGTGTTTAAAAGAGACCACAACAGTACATCTCCATAGTACCCATTGTTTACCCATAAGTCGTGACGCTCTATGTGGCTGATACGGCGTTAATAGGAGACTATGCGCAGGCCCGCTTTCAAGAAGGCTGGCATAAAGGGATCCAAGAAACCATACCAAGTGACTATCATTCATCAATCAATGATCATGTAACTGGCGGACTTTCGTATTTTTATGGTAATTAACAAAGCAAGGTCTAAAAATTTAAAATTTTAGAATTGTGAACAGAACGTCTTGAAGGGTGCAAATACAAAACGCACAACTGTTCTGTTTAGCTGCTCAAGTGAATAAACTTAACGTTCCAATAAACGCACAAGTATCCTATTGCTAATTAGTAAAAAGTATTTTTTTATTTTGTTCTAGGCCATGTAATGTGTAATTCTCATATAGTCATCTGTCATAATTTATGAAGATACGGTTGATAATAATAAAATTTGTTTATTGTGCTGAGATGTGCGTATGTATCTTGATTTCATTAATGAACACGCATGTGGATCTGAGCTTTAAAGAACTTCGCCGTTCTTCTGTGGTGTGACGATTCATAGGATTACTTGCACGGGCCCGGATTCCATCTGCGCTGCTACTGACCTGTTTTTTGTGTGCTGCACCTACTGACCTCAATAATTAAAGTACGCTGGACTAAACGTTCTCTAAGAAATGACAGATAATTTTCGTGCCGAATCAAAGTGCCCCGACCGAGTGTACAGGGTACTGAAATAGGGTAACTTGCATATGTTTATGTCATCTCTCTTTAGTTCCATGGACGGTCACCACACGCTCACTACAGCCGTCAGCGCTAAAATGGTGATAATCAAATGGCTTCATTTTTAGGTTGACAGTATGCAGTCCAGCGTACTTGTATTATAGAGGTCAGTGGCAGAACCATACCGCCTAAAACAATAACTTTCAAACTGACGTAAGTCAAGCAATGAATCATCGGTTTGCAAGCAATTTTGGAAGCCGTTGAGTTAGGCTTGTGGTTTTTGAGATAGCCCAACTGTTGGGACAACTATGGTCGCGTGGTGTATTTGGCCATTAAAAAAATGAAAATTTAAACAAAATAAAACCAACGTTTTGTGTAAGGAGGAACAGAATATAAGGGAAGGATTTTCTATCGCACCAAATTCTTTTAATCTTGCTTAGAGATGCATAAACTTCTTAACGATGTCCTGAAGCTTCTGGTGATATAGGATTGAAATTCTCAAGATCTGATTCTTTTAAAAAAAACTCTTACAACGCCTTCCTTGCCGACTGAGCTTCTCATACATTTGCAAGGCTTCCAGCCTTAACGACGATTAAGCTATTCGTAAGCTATGCAGAAACATGCTAATATAGATGATTTTTGTGATACAGATGTTAAGGGGGTGCAGCGCGAAGCAAGTCGAGTAAGTCTAAACGATCTTCAAACAGAATCGAACTTTTAATATTAGTAATTAGATCTATTTGAATTAAAGTTTTAGACTTGGTGATTTAATTAGAGTAATAGTTTTATTCTGCGCATTGCGCAAAACCATCAGACATTTGTGTTAAAAACTAAGAAGTGTTCATATTTTCTTATTTATATTTTATTCGTGAATATTAAAAAGGACCTGCGGAATATCAATACAATAATTTTCATGTACACATTATTGTTTCAGGCGTAAAAATCACAAAGTTTTCGAAAAAAATGCTCGTAGATATCATTAGCTACAAGTCATGTTTATTACATCATAAAGAATTTGTTTCAAATTTCAACAAGACCAGAGCCTTGTGCAGTGATTAGGCTAACGTAAATCTGTTTTTTTAAAGTATTTAACTAATTTAGCTCATCGTAAAAGTAACTTAGAAATACGTTAATTTTCTCAATTTCGTGCAGAACTGCCTTAATAATTCGGTAAAATAGACTATAACACTAATGAAGGTAAAACTTGTTTCTTATATATCTGATATTTCCATAGCCTTATAAAATAGATACATAGACCGCTACCAAATTATTACCTACTTTCGCACACATTTTCTTTAGCAACTTGATAATTTTCTGTATTAAAGACATCTAACGTAATAAGACCATTTTAAATGTTAGTCACATCACATTTCAAGTGTTAAAAATGCGAGCCCCAATCGCAGCCGGCTACGTTTGTCACTGTACGGGGAACATTTATCCGCCCGCCCTAGCCGCCCCCCGCCCTATCCGCCCTATCTCATGATCGGAAAGCGTACGCGTCGATAAATCTCTATCTTTGCCTGAAGAGGCTGAGAACGATTTGGATCAAAGACGAATTGTATTTTAATGCTAACATTTTTGGTAAGGACATTGCAAATTTTAGCACAGAATACCTAATAGTTTTATGGTAAAGAGGAGCGGTTGCAAATGTTACTAATAATGTTCGTTCATTTCAGGCTACAAACTACCAAGTAGGCCCATAGAATACACTTACAGACTTAACATACATGAAATATAAAAACAAATGATAACACTATTATAATAATATAATAAATTATTGTTTTTAAGTGATAAGCATTCACTTTAAAATCTAAATCATATTATTACACTTAAAAAAATCACCACCAGAGGCGGGAATCGAACCCGCGTTCCTCGCATACCGGGCGATTGCCTAACCTCTCGGCCACCCTGGCGTTGGCAGAGCCTGTCGAAATTTTCAAGTGCTTCTTAACGCTGTAATGCCGCGTTGCTTTCATCAATGTTATTGGGATTACACCCTCAACACTTGAAAGAAATACTATTGCAAGTATTTAACAATCGAAAGATGAAGCGTCGAAAGGCGTTTGACAGTTGTCAAACGCCTTTCGAGTGAAATCCCCTTCCCCGCTATACCGCCCGTCCCCGCATCAAGCAAGCCTCGCCCCCCGCACCTATTTTGTTCCGCAAGAGTCGCGCACGAACTTGTCAGACATAGAGGGTATACAAGAATAAGCCATAATTAAATAAAATATTTAATCCTTATTATCCTGAGTATCGATGCATCTTCATACATAAGCAAAGAATATATACACTACGCGAAAAGAAGCGACACTTAAGCCTGTGTGCACGTAAAATCGCTTGCGTCTATGTGTGGTTGTCTGGATGTCCGCGGGGGCCTTGAGAGACGCGCGGGGCGTGGAGCGAGCAGTCACTGACTGCCTTGGCTGAGGGATGTCACACGCACCGCACGCAGGCACGGACTAGCACGTTTGTCGACCGCGTAAATTAATACTCGTTGAGTATAAAACTTTATGGACTTATTATATTTGTCTACGTTTAACATCTGTTATTACTTTAAAAAATAAGTATGGTGACACTACCATATTTATTTTAAAATATCTAGTTGGCTTTTAGGGTATATTTTATATAAAATCGATATAAAAGTATGCTTTAGCTATTCCTGGTATTATTCCTACATGTTGTTTGGTTACAGCTTTAATTACTGACATGCCATGCCTACTATGCTGTCCTTAAGATTTTCAAAAAAGCTGAAATCACATAAGAGTAAGCAATTTGTTATGGACATTTAATTGATTTGTTAATTCAAAACAGAACGTATCTTTTATTACTTAGTTTAGATTACATCCATACTAATATTATAAATGCGAAAGTGTGTCTGTCTGTCTGTCTGTTATCTCTTGACGTTTAAGCCACTGAACCGATTGAGATGAAATTTGGTATGAAGTGAAATGGGGGATGAAAGTTTATATGGAAAATCTAACTTTTGCGGGCGAAGTCGCGGGAAACCACTAGTATCATTATAATGTAAAATCTACTTTGGCACAAGTATATACATATATTCTGTTTCGTTACGGTTTTAACCCTAGCGTTTAGACATGACGGATAAATGTCACTGGCGATTGAACTCTCACGTACACGGAGTGTCACCACTGTGATATAAGTTTATTGCTAAAACTTCAGTCTTATTACAAAAAACATAGACCTGGCTAAAACCCAGTTCTAAGTTTTTGTAATAACGGGGTAGATGTCGAAATCAGTTTTAACCGTCTGCCATCTAATATTATTTTGCATAGTGTACAAAAGTTATATCAGACTAGAGAACAGCGTACAATAAATTAAACATTTGTTTACGTATCTGCAGCACAATATTCTGTACAAATCGAATTTACGCCGTTTGTTTTAAAATTCCAAACAGAATTGCATCGACACAAAATAATTGTCAGTATAACCGGTAAATCCTGACACTCAATTTATCGTTCGTGCTCGTTCGAGGAGGATCGCGAAAGAGATTGCTTTTACGACAATAAATTACAGTTTGTCTAGTAGATACGCTATTCAAATTGATGCAATACATAAGGTTACATAAACGGGGATGGCACAGAAAGGCCAATACAAGGCTCTGTTACATAATCTAACATAACTATAAACTTTTATTTTAATTTGTCAAAAAGAATTGCAATTGTTGGAGAACGGAGCCTAAGATGCATGTGATACCGAATGCGCCATGAATGTCAATAAGCAGATATTATTATATACATATATACTGTACGAAATTGAGAAAATTAACGTATTCCTTAATCACTTGTACGATGAGCTGAATTAGTTAAATACATTAAAATAACTTATTTACGTTAGCCTAATCATTGCACAAGGTCCTGTTCTTGTTGAATTTTGAAACAAATTGTTTATGATATAACTAGCTGTTGCCCGCGACTTCGCCCGCGTAAACTATTATTTCTGTATCCTACAGGAACTGTGTTTTTTTCGGGATAAAAAGTAGCCTATATGTTATTCCAGACTATAATAATAATAATAATAAATAATAAATCTTTATTAATCAAAAGTGCTTACACTTACATTATACGTTTGAGTTTAACACAATTTTTTAACATAAGTGGAGATAAATTTAACCTTGAACCCCACACTAGGCAGGCCTGTATCGTGGGGGCCAATTGAAGTTTTCGTCAGTAGTTAGGTACTACATTAAGAGAAAAAATTTATTACACAGATAAAAATACTAAAATAACTGCTGGGTTGTGAGTAAGTACATACAGTAAGTGATTACAACATAATAAAACTTGTACATATTATAAGCAAAAATATTTTCTTAAGAGTTAGAACGGAATTTGAGTGAATGTGGCAAATGTAAGTAAATTAAGTTTATTGTGAAAAACTTGGTTGATTATGATTATGTTGCTTTGGATCAGGTATCCCTGCTCATATCATATGTAGTAAATATTGTTATAAAGTGTAAGGTTTATTTATATTAATATTTTTAATATATTTTCAGTGAAATGGTAGTCCAACGAGCAAAGACTATAATCTATCACTGTGCCAAATTTCATCCATATCCGTTCAGTAGTAATTGCGTGAAGAAGTAACAAACATACACACTCACACACTCACAAACTTTCGCATATTTATAATATTAGTGGGAAGTGGGATAAACATGACTAGTAGCTAATGATATCTAAGAGCGTTTTTTTCGAAAACTTTGTGATTTTGACGCATGAAACAATAATTTGTAGATGAAATGATTGTATTGATATCCCGCAGGTCCCCATCTTTTTTAATATACACGAATAAAATATAAATAAGAAAATATGAACACTTTTTAGTTTTTAACACAAATGTCTGATGATTTTGAGCATTGCGCAGAATAAAACTATTGTTTTAATTAAATCATCAAGTTTAAAACTTTTAAGCAAATGGATCTTCTTTCTAATATTAATAAGTTCGATTCTGTTTGAAGATCGTTTAGACTTACTCGACTTAATTCGCGCTGCACCCCCTTAAATACAACTCTTTCGTGTTTTCATCACCGCACTCGCTGCATCAGTAAAAACTGTAATACAGGGTTTTCCGAATCAAACTTAGTTATGTGAATACCGGCCCTGGTTACATTATCAACAAACTAGATGAGTATTATTAAGGCCCAAGTTCACCAAGTTTTAAACAGCCGGTAAACTTCAATTTAGTTCAATTGGTAAACTCGGGTCTAAATATGTCAAATAATAAGCCGGCTGATTTAAAATTAAACATAATAAAAAAAAAAAAAAAATCTTTATTTACGTAAACAAGTACATTTTTAAGGTTACTAATTAATGTAGTCTCCTATTAGGCATTACAGAATGCCTGTGCCAGGAGACCACGCTCTTCCATAACTAACACTACATTTACATAAACAAATATATAATATAGTGGTCTTAAATTGAATAAACTATTTTTGACTTTGACTTAACAAACTACGTAAAACTTATAAACTATACTACTGATAATAATACTAATTGATTGTCAGTGAGTGTATGTGTGTTTGTGTGTGTGTGTTTTGTCAAATACTAAATTAGGTACGAATTTTCAAAATATTTTCAGTCTCATTATTATTAAATATCATAAGATATGTTGGTGAACTCTAGGCTAATACACCTAATATAAGCTAAAAATCGAGTTGTTTGTCTTCCCTAATTCCTAATAAATAGATTAAAAAGTACATGGTCGAACTATAAATCAAATCAATCGCGGCCAAATGTCTGCCTATTAAATAAAATAAAAAAACATATGTATATTTATGTGAAGTGCATAATTATGCAAAATCCGTGCCATTGGATAAAGTTACTTATAGATGTTGAAGCCTTTGTAAGTGACGTAGGGCCTTCTGCTATGCCCTTGCAATGGCGAGGCCAGCGTCAAAAGATTAAACGTAGATGGGCCGTAGGGCCCGTAGACGTTAATCTATTGCCGAACAGAATGTGAACTCTATCCATTTGCAAGTCCCCAAATCTATTAGTTTAACAAAACGGTGTCCCTTTCCAATCCGCAGAACGTGAAAGGTTATATTGTTACTAATAACTATCAAAATTTATCTACGTATTAATTCTAGGGTGAAAATATATTTTTACTTTTACTTAAACAGAGAACAAAATATCTACATAATATAACAATTCTTTTTTATGTATGAAAATAAAATTATAAGCAACTATGTACAGCTTCCAGGCTTTCAAGATATTACATGAGCTCATAAATTCATATTTTCCTTGCCAAGTTACATGTAAGTACGAGTCAGTATTTGTGTCTATTACCAGTACGTGGGGTCACGTGCTGAGCTTTTCTTTAAAAATAAGAAATCCTTACTCACGTGGCGCTTTTTAAAGCCTGTGGAAGGACAGTCATACGCCACTGGCTGTTAACCCAAAGTGTGACCGCACGTTTACCGGTTTGAGTGATAGCTGCTTACGTATGTGCGGTCCCACCGGGTGACCTGAGGGTTCACCTTGATTATTTTGAATTCGTAAGTAGTACCTACTTACATACACTTTTACTGCTAATATAAGTGACATTTAGAAAAAGTAATCCTTAAATTAAATTTCGCACACGAAAATTGATCGACCGGCTCATCTGGTGGGACACACGGTGACTCGGTCAATTAATTTTTGTGTGTGAAATTCAATTTGGTTTTGTAAAAACTTGCTTAAATCATAAAAATAATTAAAAGTGGTCCATAACCCAGTAAAGGATATTGATTTCACTGTATTTAGTCTTTTTTCATACTTTTCTTGTACAATGACAGCACGTCAAGGTAAACACTGTGGCTTCCTATGCAATTTGTACAATGGGTTATTTTGTAGGTAACAAAAATGTATAGTCTGATGTGCTAGGCTTCGTTTTTGTGGTTATTCGGTTTTGCTATTTTTAATTAAACTGCACAAGTATCTACTGATGCAGTTTAATTGAATTGAAAGGATTTATCTCACTCCCACTTGTTAAATACAACAAAAATAAAGTCTCCTGTCAGTCTGAAAAGCCCTCTGAAGGTCGAGACCTAATAGATTGGGTCATCGCTTATCTGCAGATAAGCATCACAGTAATTTTAACTTCCATTTGTTCCAAGCCAGGAAATTTTCATTTATCTCTGAGTACCCGTTTGTAAGGAAATTCAGGGCGATTCTCATAATTTCCCTGGCATTATCTGTTGTGAAAGGGCCATTAATTTTTTGTAACGATTTTTCAATAACTAGGGAATAAACGGACATAAATGCGTCATTTGCTGATTTTGTTTCTAGACTTTTTTTTTTTAGTTTTAATGCTGTTTTTAAGGCTCTATTTAATATCAAATATTCAGAAATATGACTCCAAATAAGTGAGAATTATTTTTTTCAAGAATTTTTTTTAATACTTTCATTGAACAACGATACTAGTGCCTGATTGACCATAATGAATTCGCAATTAGTACCTACACTAATTTTATTTATAAAATGGCATAATTATGTTTGTTAAAAAAAGTATGTCGAGCTTACTCTTTTATAGAACTTTAAATATTGTAGATCAATGAACTAAGCCTGTGAAGAACAGAACACATAGACCATTTCGTACAACATTTATTCAATTAGCTTTGACCAATTTTAAGTTCATTCAACTATTTGGCTAGCCAGCCAATTTTTCATCTCGCAGATCTCATTATCTGCCCTGACATAATAAGTATGGCGTCAGGACTCTGACTCGAATAAAGTTTTATTGCCTAGACGCTTGGCATGTCTGGCAATTCAGTTTTTATCTGTGCATTCGCATACGAAATGCAATTTAGTGCAACACGATATATCGGGCATGTACGGACATAGGAACTTCAAACTAAACATCGGGACATGCTGTGACATTGTAACATGCAGGAGTGATTTTGCAAGAAACAATTTATAGGCTGTGCTGGTGCCAACTGTACTCTGTAAATATATGGATATGTTACGGCTAATAGCTGAAGTACGGCTACACCTAGTTTTAGCCGGCTACAACTAGGTGCAGCCCGCCATATGTGGTTAAACTTAGGTGTATCCTACTTATCTTTGGTTACAACTAGGTTTAACCTTCATTATAGCGGCTAGAACTAGGTACAGCCGCACACTGGTGGTTAAACTTAGGTGTATCCTAAACCTAGTTGTAACCGAAGATAAGTAGGATACACCTAAGATTAACCGCATGTGGCGGGCTGCACCTAGTTGTAGCCGGCTAAAACTAGGTGTAGCCGCACTTCGACTATTAGCCGTAACAGATACATTGCAAAGAGGTGCCAGATTTTCAGGGCCACTCAGAATGAGTAACTTACGCGATTTATGCGAAGAAAAAAAACATATTTATAATTATATGCGCTATAAAAAATCGTACGTGTGGTTAATTTCACTTTGTATAAAAATACGCACCCACGATATCTGCGTAACGATCAACCGAATAGTGCAATACATTTATAGGCATTATGGCGCCAGTAAATTATTCGACCTAGGCAAAGATGAATTTTAACATTTAATTATTATCCATTATAAAAAATCGTACTCGCGGTTAAATTCACTCATTCGTAGAAAAATACGCAAGCAAGATATATGCGTACCGATCAGCTGAAAAGTGCAAAACCTACATTATTGACATTATGGCGCGTAAGTTCCGTTCTTTCTACACAATTTACTTGATTTCCGAATATTTTATTTAAGTAGATTTTATTCGAAATATACGATAATTTAAAATAATTTCCATAAGGTCGTATGTGATCCTAGAACGATTTACAAAATTTGGCACCTGACAGTCAAGTAACCAGACTTCTTTAATATTCGTAATGCAGAAAATAAACAGGTTGTTGGTGTTGGACTAAATCGGTTTGTCGACAACTTTATGAATGTCTTAAGTCGAGTATCCCGCGACTTTATTGTCCGAAATCTTGGATCAGCATGTTTACAGTAATTTTATCTTTAATAAAAAAGTTGTGACGAACTTGTGATTTCTACCATATTTTTTTTCTCAACTTATATTTTTTTCAAGTGCAATAATATATTAAACCTATAATTTTATTATATTAAAGAAATTAAGAAGTAGTGATTACAACTTATGTACAATAGTTTCAAATGTATACTCATAAAATATTGTAAATGTTGGATGAACCAACTATTAGGTATTCTGTAGGAGAGCTACAATTCCATAGCTACTCATAGCAAGTTTCCTTACGTCAGAATTTTATATCAACCCTATCATTACTTGCCCAAAGGTTATATTAGCTTGAACCTTACTTGTAGAAGCAACAATTTTTTGCAATTTTGAGTTTGTTGACGGTTTCACGTTGTGAGGGGTTTATTTAAATTGAAAAGCGTCTTAAGTACTTTATGCTGGTTGTTTCTTGTGAAAGCAGAGCTTACTTTACGTTTTTGTGGAAGAATTTCTTTAGTAAGTAGTGAAGGTTAGTTTAAGAACAAAATTTTCCTTGTATAGATGCGGAAACCTTTTAAAACTAGCGACCGGACCCAGTTTCGCACGGGTGTAAATAAAATTAAAAAAATGCTTTTGTCACTTAGAATCTATGTATAGCTGATGAAAGTTTTTTTTAAATCGACTTAGTATTTCCGGAGTTTACTTCCTACAAAAAAAACTCACAAACTTAACCTTTTTATATGTAATATTTGTTTAGGTTTAAACCAGCTTGCGTGTCCAACATTCGTAAAGTGTTTTTAAACTTATATTTAATTAAGTATATAAGTTGTTTATTTTTTATTAATAAAATAAAATATATTTATTTCAGGCAACGGAGACTCATACAAAAAAGCAAAATTCAAAATCTAAATTAAAATTCAATAAATACAATTAAAATCAAAACAATACAATAATCGGAACATAAAAAAATAAAACTAGAATAAAGTAATCAATATTTTTATTATTATTTCCTTTGAAGTTCGGAATCCTAATGAGTACAAAAGTCGAGATAAAAGTGCTTAATTTTTAATCAAAGTAGTAGAAATATACCAATGCAGAACAGAAGTAAATTAAAAAAATACTTAAACCAATTAAGTTTTCCTTTGATAACATACCTATTATCTAAGTTAGATAGTAAATCAGACTCAAAATGTTAAGAGTTTTGTAGTTCGTTGAATGCACGAGTAAGTTAACTTGTTTTATACAATTTCTATGGTGAATAGGGGTAAAAACTCTGAAATGTACCACTTCTATGTTAGTCAAACACTGACTAGTGACGTGAAATTCGCAACTTGAGACTAAGTTACGCCAACTTGGTGCTGTTTGTCCGTTTCGTAACAGAACTATTGTTACTATTGTCGAGTAGCTACTAGATATACAAATACAATGCTGACTGTAGGGCGTGCCACAGAAATGTGCATACATACATACGCTCGAAAAACATTACTCTCCTTCTGGCGCAGTCGAGTAAAAATACAAAATAACTCACATATTGCCATCGCCGTCCAGTAATAATGACCTCTTATTTGTAAGAAGTCGTTTGGTGAAGAGAGCTCATGCTGTATCTGTGGAGCTGTATCTGTGGATGTACTGATCCTATTGAGATGAAACATAGTCTAGATTGTGTACTGGATTATACATGCTCAAACTGTACTATGCACATTAAGATAAATTAAGTAAACTTTGATTCTTTACACATATAAAATACATACAAGCAAACATTTTAAAAAGTACATTTTATTTATTTATTTAAACTTTATTGCACCAAAAAAGAAAGTAAAATTGGCGGACTTAATGTCTTAAGGCATTTTTGTACTGCTTTTACCTAAGTTCTGGTAGTATTCTATTTTTTTTTTAATTCTATATATATTTTGAGAATTTTCTACAGATGTAAAAAGATGAAGGATGTAGATTATATAAGATACTACATAACTACTATTTACGCTAGTAGCGTTATAATGATAGATCGTCCTTCTGGAAGCGCTTCCGGAAGTACGTCCGATTTTTTCAAAAAGTCCTGCTGGAAGACGGACCTTAAGTCCTGCTGGAAGTACGCGGTTTGTATGAAATCTGCTCCTGGTCCTTCCGGCAGTACGGTGACCTTGACCTTGAACTTTCGTATCGCCAGGGGTTATAAACATTGGTTTGCTTTTATAAAACACTAGATTACCCCGTGAACTTTTTATCGCCCACCTAAGAAATTCATGCAAATTAGTAGGTACTATACCTACTAATTTGCATGGAGAATGATCCAGACCATACGAGAGTTTAAAAAAAATACCACGCAGACGTATTTTATATTGTATTTATTAAAGTATAAATTTTAAACACAACATTTCTTTTTACCTAAAGGTATACAAATAAGTAATTTGGACTTTGTCTTAGAAACGAAGTTATTTGTTGTAGGAACTATGAAGCTAAACGTAATACTATAATTCTTCTCGCCAAAATGTTGGCGACTCCAGGCGTGATCGGTGCCGGGCAGGTCGAAACATGTCGCCGGCGCGCGAACGCTTTGCCCGCGTCTATATCCGTGCGCCATCGCTTGCCAATTGAATAGCGGTACCGATTAGTAAAAAATATCATATACAGACAAAAGAGAAAGAAATACACAATTTTTTCATGCAAATTTTAAGTTTGAATTATAATTATTTAAGGAACTGTGACCCAATTAAAATGCGTCCTTCCGGAAGTACAAAAAATCCTGCTAGCAGGACGCTGGATCTATCAATAAAGTCGATTTTGGCTCTACAAGTAAACACAAAACATCCACGCAAATTGCTAGACAGTGTAACCAAAATTCAGCATAGTTTCACGTGTACAAGAAGTTGAGCGCGAGGTATACATCTACGGCGCCACACTACAGGCGACGCCACTTATTTGAACACCGCCATTTTGTTGAGGCCACGAAATGAGCGACCGTGACCGTCAAAATATTTATCACATTTCGAAGTCAAAGTCAAAAATCATTTATTCAATTTAGGACACAACATGCCACATATGAACGTCAATAATTAATATCAATCAATTATGGCCCACATGGGGCCAGAACATTTATTAAGTGTGTCGTAATTTCGTACTATTGTACATAATTAATCCATGTAAAATTAGTTATGTTATGAGTTTACTTACACTATACGCAAAATAAGACACAATTACTGTGTTCCTTCCTGATAGCCGTTTTATAATAGGTGGTATAATAATCTACCTTTATGATTATTTTCGCCTTGCTCAACAAAGTATGGTAAAAGAATACCTACGACAAAATTCTTTATTTTATAATATTTTTTATATATTTAATATTCAAACATTTGACCGCAATCTCACCTGATGGTAAGCGAAGATGCGGTCGAGGATGTGACATGTCTTTACAGGCACATTATGTTTTAAAATAATCAGATAAGTAGGTACTTACTGCCGGCAAGTTTCACATTATACACATACACATTACACATTCAAAACCGTAAAAGCCTGTTTTGTAACAGGCTTAAGCAGGCTTCGGCATTCAAAAATTGTTAACCTGATAAATATAAAAAAATATAATTATCTACGTATAAAAAAACGCACACCTGTTTTGATGCCCAACGTCGTTACTAAAAGGCATACTCCCAAGGGAATCAATTGCAAGTATCAGCTTCCTACGTGGCGATTTGTGCCCTATAAATCGTGTGTGCTCTAATGTTTATCCTCCAAGCGCGAAGGAAAATACCTTTCATTGCCCACGAAAAATAAGAAAATACAGAGTATTCGCTTTATTTGAAACCCTGTCCCTCTTTATCTTGGGAATTGTTTTCGCTACTGCAAGTTTTGGCGCATCAGTATTTTTAAGAAACTTTTGAATTCAATATTTTGTTTCAACACGATTTCTACTCGCATTTTTGGAGTGAGGTCTGTAGCATAATTTTATTTATTTGTAATTTATTGAAGACTAAGTATTTTTGTACGCAATTACTTTAATACCTACAAGCACTGACATGTATTTAAAAAGAGGTAGACCTGTCATCGCCTACTGCGCGGCGATTCAAATTTGATGCGCTGAGCATGCGCTTTTTTACGTGTCACGTATCTATGTGTATAAAGTTTGAATGCAAAGTTGGGCAAATTGCCCAATGTAAGGCAATCAATATCCGCGCGGTAGTGACTCATCTACCTGTTTTTAAATGCACTATCATTGCCTTCAAGTATATCTCTGGTAGTAGTTAGGTTTTATTATGTTTGATGACGTATTCCCGTTGTGGTTGATAAACGCTAATGGCAAAGACGACCGTCTAATCAGAATAAGTACTAAGTACTTATTCTGATTAGACGGTCGTCTTTTTTTAAAAGTTTTATCAAGTATTTTCTTAAAGTTTTATGTAAAAAAAACCGCTTCTTTTTAGCATTGACATTGAATTACCTACGTGTGAAAACTCTACTATATTGACACATTTTATAGGTTTAAACATTTTAAGGTCCCGGGTTCGAATCCCGGGTCGGGCCGAGAGTGTTTTGGTTTTTCTGTCTTGAAATTACTCAGACACAGCTCCGGAGTCAGGAAGTTGGCGATGTTAACACCCCCGTGCCTCGGAAAGCACGTTAAGCCGTTGGACCTGCGCCTGATCTCTCTACGGTCATGTCAGACTGCCGTTTCACCGAATTATGAGAGTGAAGGAACAGAGAGTGTACCTGTGTACTGCGCACACACTTGTGCACTATAATATGTCCTGCGCAGTTGGCTAATCTCTGTTGAGATGGGCCGCTGTAACACAGAATAAGTACTAGTACTTCGTACAGAAGTATGACTTTGCAATGAAATTCAAAGAAATATCTACTCAATGTTGTCAACGATATGGTGTAATTCAGTTCGCCTCAGATTCAAGCACATTTTCGTGTAGACACCTACAAAAATACATTGCAAGATAATTTCATTCTTATAACTCTGGAATATGATTCATAATACACTAAACCTATTCAGTGACGTACTATCACGCAACGCGATAGGGTTGACTGCCACAAGAAGCTACTTACGCCATCTAGCGCATCTTTCTAGGACTTTATTTACACTCGTCAAACCAGCAACCTAGCGTTGCGCACCGCCGGTGAATAAAACGCGTGAGCGTGTCGCTGCCGGCTAGCGACACCCAACTTGTTTAGGCCCTTACCTAGGGGTCGCCCCGCGTAGGTACGTTTTTGCTACCTGCGCGGGAAGATACACAGGCCTGGCTGTAGTCGAAATCGGCTAGGAGGACATTATTATTATTATAGGTTTAAATTATTCAATAAAGGGCTCTAACCACCATTTTGCGGTAATTTCGTATTTCACAGCCCGGCGCACTATGACAGCAGCTATTGTGAAATATTAACGCTGATTATATTCTGCACGTTAAGAATCATGAATTTTGATGAACCTAAGTGCTGGCGCAATAGAGACTGCAAGTTTTTAGAGTACCGTAGGTCAGAGAGTGGCAACTGAACCCTATTTGTATGCCAAATCTCAAACCATTATGACTCTTCATCAGTCTGTCTGATAGTGGGCTGCTTCTTATGACTGTAAAGTGGGTACAAGTAACAATTATTTTCAAAAAGGAGAATGTCTATGATTTAATTATAAATAATAAAAAACCCCAGATAGAGAATCTCAAAACGACTTCCATATACAAACTACAAAAAACACCATTCATGCTGGAATGTCTGTACGTTAAAGCATAGTTAAAAAATCTTTTAATATGTTATGGGACCGTTAGTATGCGAGCCCGACTCGCACTTGGCAAGTTTTTTCCCGCTACAGTGATATACATTTTCAAGAAAGAGGGTTAAAATGTACATAACTTGTCATTTTTGTGCTAATAAACTTATAAAATATTATCCCACGCTCGTTTAGCTTTTGCTGACCTAAGTGAATATTAAGTTGTTGACAAAGATGTTTCACTACTATAAATAGCAAACTAAACAGAAAATTTCAAAGTAAACTAAGAATTGTTTAACTGTATAAATATTAAGGAACATTAATTTCTTCCATTTCTATATAACACTTTACTACCGTTCGCAATATTAATGGTTATAATCAATGATAGTGCATCTAAAAAGAGGTAGATGGGTCATTAGCGCGCGGAAATTGATTGCCTCAAATTGTGTGCTTTGCACAATTTTGCATTCAAATACGTCATTTGACACGTAAAAGAACGTGTGCTCGAAACATCAAATTCGAATTGCCGCGCAGCACGAGATGACAGGTCTGCCTCTTTTTTTTTAACAAATATACTACCAGTGGTTGTAATACATTAAAATTTTTGCACTTTATCCATTATCAAAGTAGTCAAACATTTCAGTATGAGCGTCTTTTCACATATGTACCTACTAGTGATTTACTTCCTTTGTAGTGCCACTACATAAAATATTTATATTTTTAATCTACTTACACAGAAAACTTTCATTACTTTCTATCTAGGCTGAATCAACGCAGCTCGAAGCAGTGTGATTACTTTTGTTTTTAATTTTTCAAATCATCAGGGTGTATGACAGCGTCACTCTTTGTGATCATACCGAGAGTTTAATTGTGTTCTGCTTTTTCTGCTGCTGTAATCGCAATCATTGTCTTTTTTTAATAATAACGTCTTGTATGTACATGCCTCTATTTAGTATAGTATTGAGATATATTTTTTTTAACCATTATTTTTTTAATTCTACTGTGTATTGCGGAAAACGTATATAACAGGGTAAGGCAAATTGTATCATACTAACGTGTAAATCCATCAAATTATTTCTAATTATTGTCAAATTCTTTCTAATCTGTTTTTCGAGAGAATGTATGTATGTATGTAAGTATGTATGTATAATTGTTTGGCACGCCTTACAGCCCAAACGGCACGACAGTTTTTGACATATGAGGTGTCGTTAAATTTGTCAAAATTGTGAGAGTGACATAGGCTATATACATTTTAAAATGGGGCCCGCAATCGAAAATAAAAGAGAGAGGGGGAAATGATTTTTTCCTTAGCATTGCAATATGGGCATCAAATAAAAGCCAGTAAAGAGAGCATTTCAAAAATATATATATTTTTTTGCAGTCTAGAGTTTTGTTTTGAATAATACAACTAAAAATAATAACATAAAAAACAGTAATTTAAAAAACTAAAAGAAAGAGGTCATACCCGGGTTAAATTGGTACCCATATTAAAAATCGTAGCAGTCGGGACCCATGTTAGAAAGTCAGCCGTCTCGTCAAAAGATTAAAGTAATCTGCAATGTAATATAGAGGTAGGTATGTGCTCTACGGGAGCCATTCTAAAAATGAACTATTTTTAGAATGGGTCCCGACTGCTAAAATTTTTAATATGGGTACCAATTTATCCCGGGTATGACCTCTTTCTTGTTTTAGGGTTTTTAATTTCCAATTACACAGAAACGCAGTCTGGTTCTTTAGTTTTTTAAATTACTGTTTTTTTTAGAAATCAATACACATTCCAAGGACAGTTCTCAAGTAATTTGCCCATCTAACCAGCGATCGCGTAGGAATGAGCCTCCAGAGGCGCCGCCTGGTTTTGCTGACCGGAGTACCTAGACCCTAACTGCCCCGTAGGGACGGTTCTCATTATAAATCTTTCTTTAGGTTAAGGTTTGGTGCATACGGCTCGCTTGGCTGAATAGCTTTATACGAATATTCAATGATGCTCGAGTCTCATTAACTTGTTAGTTAATGAGGTATACTCTTTTTTTTAATATCCATTCCATTCATATCTTTATTTTTATGTAATATAATGGACTTTTCTTTTATATTTCAAATCGTTGATTGATAGTTAAATGGTGAAGTTGAATGGTGACAAAATAACAGTCGGCTCCAAACAAAACAGTTTTGTAAAATATTTTTCACAATCAACCAACAAATAGAATACCTACCTTATATTTTTAGCTCCAGAAATTTTTATATCACATTTTAAAATCATGTTTTTTTTTCAACTTTGATCGGTCTAAGTTAATTTGAAGACGAAGTAAACGAAAGCAAAATCACAATCTAGGTGAAAAATATCGCAGTTTCTTTTTTTCAGTTCAATAAAGAAAACCTTTTTTCTAATAAAAACACGCTACGTTTCTTTGATTGATTTCAAAGTTCGTCCAACCATTGGTTTTTAAAGCAACTTTTAAATAAAAACTTTAAACGAAAAACAAAGTATTCGTAACCTATTGGTATTCTGTAGAAAAATATTTTTTATTTGAATATAACTTTTGGATAGGTACGTATCCTGATAAAGTGTTTCACTTACAGAATAATATATTGGATTTGAAAATATCATTTCTCGTCCAGTCGCTTATCCCGCCTTAAAACTAGATAGATTCAACTTGTCCCTGCTCTACTTATTTTTACTAAGTTACTAAATAGAAAATCAGAGAAGGATCCGTGAGAAGAGACGATGTTACCGATTTAGCACATCTAGAATTACACTTATTAGGTAATTAAATTAAATTTCGCTTACAATAATTTATCGACTATATCATCCGGTATACTTATCAGGTAAACGTATCATAGACTTACACGGAGCTATTACACACATGTGCACAGCCAAAGATAGAGATAGTGACAGAGAGATGCCCACATATATTATTATTTGCATTTTGTGTTGTATTTGTACGTATATAGCTATTTGTGCTAACGCCCCTGAATATATTAAAATGACAAGGGTGACAAGTTGGCGGCGACAAAACGTAGCCTATGTCCTTCCCTGTGTCTCAAACTATCTCTGTGCCAAATTTCATTTGATTCGGTCCAGTAGTTTCGGAGCCTATTCGATGCAAATAAACAAACAAACAAACAAATCTTTCCTCTTTATAATATTAGTATAGAAGTATTGAAAAAAGCTGGTTTTAGCATTTATTATGTTATAATGCTTATGTTTAGCATGTTTTAGATTCACGCGTACTAAAAGGTATTTTTTTAACAATTTATTGGTCATCAAGACGTTTTTTTTATTTCCATTTTTTTAACTGCATTTTGAAACTCGCTAATTTTTATTTACGTAAGTACTTCCACTATATATCTGCCAAGAGCAACCGACTTAGAAGAATAAGAAGACTTCCACTATATGCCTGTACACATATAATTATAATAATTTGTTTTAATGTAATATTATTTCGACTATAATTTCGACGCATTATTTATATAACTTAGATGGATAGCGCTATCTATCAATATACAATAAAACAAAAATTTTCAGCTGTCATAAAATCCCTGAGTATTTATCAATTTATTCTACCAACGTAACAATAAAATTCAAACTCGCTTCCTAGTTCCATTTGACATCAAATTCTGACTGATTCGAATAATGAAATCGATTTGCAAAAAGTAAGGCGCAATTAACCCTGATAGTACCTACCTGTTTGAGCCATTATTAAAAAAAATAAAACAGTTTCCAATTTCAAGTTCGCAGGAATTACAGATCAGAAATGGTGCAACTGACTCTTGAAGTCAACTTTTCAATATAGCTTAGCTCGCTTTATTTAAGTTCGGGTTCACTGATTCCTCTTGCAATATAAGACTCCATTGTTCGTTTTCTACATTTAGCTCACAGTCTGCTCCATTCGCTTCGTCCGGAATGGATTCGACAGATTTACATGAGCATCTACTTTCTTTCAGCACGAAATATATTTATTTATTTATTTATTAAGGACAACCAACAAAGCATACACCACACATTAGTACACAATTTTCTATGAAATACATTTTACAGTGTTGCCTTACTTATAGGCTGCCACGACATGCACAAAAATACTGCTAAAAACAGACATATTTAAATAAATTATTGCTATAATAGTAAACAAAAATAAATAAATTTACTAAGCACTACTTACCTCTTAACATCAAACATTTGGAGTAGTGCGAACTTAAATTTACGTGGCGAGTAAGACATATCAATACTGGCGTCGCACGAACGTGAAAGCTTACTAAATTGCGACTGAATCCTAGCAATGGCGGAAAAGTGGCCTAGGTTAGTCCTTAAAGTATTTGCCTTGAACGGCAAATATCTGGATAACCGAGCTAACTTACCTGGGACATTGTAGTTAATCCTCAACAGGAGGTCAGCACAACATGGCTATTAATTAATTTGTACAAGAACATAAAATCTAATATATTTCTACGACATTCCAACGATACAATTTTAAAGTATTCTAAGCGGGATTCGTATGTAGGCAATCGCTTGGCTAGCTTGCACTGATAAGACAAGTGATAAAGAAACCTACTTTGAATGGTTTCCAACCGTTGCTTATTTCGTACAGAGGAGTCCAGACGACGCTGCAGTACTCCAAACCCGACCGTACCAGTGAATTGAAGACAGCTATTTTACTAAAAGCGAGTTTAAAGTGTTTACAATTACGCATAACGAAGCCCAAAAGTTTAATTCCTCTTTTTAAAATTTTGTCAACATGCAAATGGAACCGAAGTTTACTATCAATGTGAACTCCCATGTCCTTAATCACGTCTACTTCTTGAATAACTTGGTCACCAATTTTATAGTTATTTAAATTTGGAGTACGTTGACGAGAAAAATGTACAAAATAGCATTTGTCTGCGTTTAATTTAATTTCGTTAGACTTGCACCAACTTGAAAAACAATTTAAATCTTCCTGTAGTAAGCGACAGTCACTTTCATTATTTTGGCGCATCGCCACCTTTAGGTCGTCAGCATACAAGTATGTTTTTGAATTTAGAAAGCAAGAGTCAACATCGTTAATAAAGATATTAAAGAATAATGGACCTAAGTGGAAGCCCTGTGGGACGCCTGAGGACGCCCTAAACGCATCTGATATAAATCCATCAATCGCTACTCTAGACATCCTGTCAACGAGGTAAGACGCACACCAGCTCAATAAACTTCCCGTTATTCCACAACTGAAAAGTTTATTGATCAAGACTTGATGGTTCACCTTGTCAAATGCCTTACTAAAATCTGTGTAAATAACGTCCACAGGCGTACCATGATCAACGGCATCAACAACCTCAGTCAGGAAAGTCACCAAGTTTGTGGAAGTAGATCTAGCTTTGATAAAACCATGTTGTTGAAGTAAAAGTACTTGTTTTACATGCCAAAATATGTTGGGATAAATGAGAGACTTAAAATCTTTTCCAAATGTTGATAAGATTGAAATTGGTTTGTAATTATTAATAGCCAATTATTCACCATTCTTATGTATTGGGACAACTAAAGCCTCCTTCCAAAGAGATGGAAAATACCATGTTTGTAAAGAACGGTTAAAAATCATACAAAGTGGTTCCGCCATCACTACATTTAATGGCAAAAATTGGGGGTATGCCATCTGAACCTGCTACCTTGCAGGGGTCGAGACCTTTTAAGGCCATTTCATCTTCGTCCTTTAAAAAAATTACATAATATTAAGATTCTGTGACTTCGAATTTTTGGAAACAGTAGGCCTAATGTCACTATTCGTGTCCGCTGAGGTGTTAGTGCAATTGCTCATGTTATTATCGTAGACAGATAAGAAATACAAGGCGAATAAATTAGAGGTTTCTAATGTATGTGATGTTATGAGAGAATTGTAGTACATTGTAGATGGATAAGAGCTAATACAATTACGTTTTTGTTTTAAAAATGACCAAAATACTGTCGGGTTTGACTTTACAGAGGATTCAATAGTATAGTAGTAGTAGAATAAGTTTTTTACTCCTCTCTTTCAGTCATCTAGTGCGTTTTTTATATTTGGAATAGCGTTTGCGATATTTATTTTTTTCATTTAAGACTTTGATAAGACTCTTACTATACCACATACATACTTACAAATTATATCCCTAATTATGTTGTAAAATACATCTACCATCTCATCTATCTTGGAACATTGCGAAAATAAGTCAATCCAATGAATATGATCTAGCTCTGCTAATATTTTTGTGTAGTCGGCTTTAAAATACCTAAACCTAGGATTATGATTGTGAAATGGAATGTCGTCAAAAATGTCATACTGTAATTCAAACTCTAAAGGTGAATGAAGAGTATCAATTTTCACGAGCGGAGTTGTACTTTGCCGTAATCCTAACACATCTAGGCTAGACAAAACCAAATCCAGTGTTTTGTTTTGAATATTGGTTATATTGTCTTAAGTTATTGTAAGCGAAAAATTCAGAGAGCATGTTCTCAAAATTAATCTCTTGTTTGGCAGATGACACTAATGGTAGGCCTGGTGGTCCATTCCACAAATTTTTTTTTAGATTAAAATCACCCACTATTAACATCCCGTAAAAATTGTATGACATCTTATTAACACTGTCATAAAAATGTTCAAATATATAACTTTTTATTGGTGGTGGAAAATAAACGCTAAGATAATAAGTTTTTCTATCTCTTTATTGACGCAAATATCCACACAGACCCATAAATTCTCGCATTTACTCTCGTATTGTGAAAGCCTTCGTGACGTTAAACGTTTTGACACCGCTATCAAGACACCCCCTCCACCCTTCTTATCACTGTAAAAACAACTAGGATCCCGATCACGCCTATAAACTAAATACTTATCGCAAAACAATTCTGAGTCACGAATGTCGTCCGCTAGCCACGTTTCACAAAGTATTATTATGTCATATTCGCACGTTAACATATTTCAGAAAAAAATATTCGTTTTCGTTTTTAGACCTCGTACATTTTGATAGTAAATTTTAATTTTGCTATTGAATTTTATTACAAAAGGTAAACGTACTCAAGGTATAATTAAGCAAGTGAGAACCTTATTTTAGATTATCTAACGTGTCAATATCGCGAATAAATACCGCCTCCGACGTGTCAGATTTACGCACATAAACACGACCGCCGCGTACCCAAACATATTTATATTGTAGTTGCCTAGCACGAAGTCTTGCCGCCGCATGAAGGTTCTTATTTTCGACTGATAGGTTCTCCACTACGTATACTGGTGTCTTTTTATCATATTGCGATTGACCTATTTATATTTTCATATCAACATTCTTCTTATGACCTTAACCTGCGCTCCTGCAACTCTCTTCAGTTCTTCATCCCACAACACACTTCGGGCTTCATGTCCACCTCCTTCACTCTCACATCCATTCGGTTCTGGAACGGGCTCCCCCCAAAGAGATTCGGAAATGTACCTCTAAACTTTCCCTTGAAAGGGCTTTACGGAACTATTATCATTATGAAATTTCGGTCTTGACTCAGTGACATGAGTTTTGAGTAGGTACGATTATTATTATGTATATTTATGTTTATGTACGTATAAATATGGAAGTTTATATTATATCAATATTATTTATGTAAGTAGCATGTATGTTTATTCATTATTATGTCCTACCTACACGTCCTGCATGCTCTCACTTGATACTTTCGTTGATAACTTCTCTCTTTCTTCTTATGCACCGCCTGTATCATCTCTGCGTTTGACCTATGGTTGGCTGGTAGAGAATGCTTTTGGCATTAAGTCCGCCATTTATACATTGCTTATATTTTGTGCAGAAAAGTATAAATAAATTAATATATCGGCATTTTATTCTAGTAAATATACCGATTATACACACTACCTAGTAGATGACGCGTGGCCTGTGTCCAGTAATGAGACATTTTTTTTGTATGTAGTATTTATTCTGTTTTGCCCAAAGAGCCAAAAATTCGAAAAGTATTAATAATGAAACTGTAATAAATTAATAAAAAGTTTATGACTAAGGTGAAGTATGTGTATTTTCGATTATTTACTAAGTAAATATTTTCATGCTCAAATACATTACAAAATAAAAAAAATATCAAAGTACCTACTAAGAATTATCTCCTACCTACAGTTTTTTTTTCAAAGCATCGTAACTAAGGCCCTTTATGGTTTTTTTTCGATCTTAAGTAGAAATTTAAGCGATGTGAGTTATAATTTTGTAAACGCGGTCTAGGGTGGCTCATGATCACCATCGATACTAGGCATGGAAGATTTCATGAATAGCAGATGAAAAATCATATGAAATGAATTTCATTGTTCACACCTGCTATTTTTTTTCATATAGACTGCTACAAATCGCACTCTGCGAAATCATAGATCATGCTCATGAAATGAATTTCATTCATTGGATGACTGCTTGTAGCAGAGCGAAGCGAGCGAGTAGGAATGATTTGCCCTAGGTGCGCGTTAGAAAAAGACAAACACACTAGTCATGCGATCATAGGTGACGATCAATACTGGGTGGGCATTTTAAGAACTTTAAACTTATGAACATAAAGTTAAGATTCGTTTGCCATGATTTTTCATGACAACCTAAATATGAAATTTCATATCAGTAGCAAATTAGCAACCGTTCACAATAATTCATATTTCATTATAAGTAGCAAATAGCAAAAAGTGTTACATTATGACACTGCGTAAAAAAATCATTGCCAATGAAATTTCACATGTGATTTCATATGAAAAAAAATCATCATTTCATGAAATGAAAATGAATTAAAAGTAGCAATCATTTCCATGCCTAATCGATACACACACACCATCATAAACCACCATCGATTTAGAGTTGTTGATACAAATAAATAGATAGTCAATTAATCGGTTTTCATCCTATTGAACAGTGTTGTTTCCTATTTAACCAGTTCATTAACGTAATGAACATAGTTAATAAGCCGAAGATACTTAATTACATTATTGGCAGTGTTGGTATCACTCGCTCTATAATCACGCAAAAGCTCATAAATTGGCTTTGTAATGCCACACTAGTTATTACCAAAGCCTGTGTGAAGGAATAGATTCTATTTAAATAGATATAAGAGACAATCCACTCTAATATTATTTATGCGAAAGTGTGTATGTCTGTTATTACCTCTTGACGCTTAAACCACTGAACCGATTGAGATGAAATTTAGTATGGAGAGAGTTCGAGACCCTGGAAAGGGTATAGGCTACATATGAAAGTTTTTTTGGAAATCCAACTCTTGCGGGCGAAGTCGCGGGGAACCACTAGTACATATATAAAATGCAAGATTACATTTCATTTCCGTATAATCATCCTTACTCTCTTATATCGTTAGCGTTTTCGGATTGTTGATATGTGCATGCAAATCTCATTATATAGATTAATTTATTTTTTTAGATACATAGAACTTACAATCGTCTCAGCTTATATACATCCGTATATATATATACGGATATACATACGGATGTATGCAATATTTAGTCATAAATCCAATAATAAATAAGTAGCGATACCTACAACAAGCTAAAATTTAATTAGCACCAAACAATGGCGAGACATCATTACCATAAAACAATATAGTCGATATTTTATCGATACTTACTTAATGTCTTGACGACGTCTTGATGAATTCTTACAATCTCTAGTTTACGATATTGTAGGCAATTTCAATGTCATAATAATGACTACTTTTGATAGTGGCAATTAGTTGTGGATTGGACTAGAGAAGTGGCGTTGAAAATATCAATAATAATAAGCCCGTTTATTTCCATGACTTGTTAACAGGGTCATAAAGGTCAGACGGCAGTCAATCCACTGTAATTACCTGATCTGCTATAAAATTATATTAAACTAGCGGTCCCCCGCGACTCCGTCCGCGTAAATTTTGGATTTCCTGCGAGCATTATTTTGGCGCGGAGTTTTTATTATGATAAATATTAAACTCATGATATCTTTTGAATAGTATGTCCGATTTGAATAATTCAAAAAGTTATTTACAGGTATTGATATAACCTTGAATATGAAGTTGTTTATTAAGATAAGAATAAATAGTAAGGTACGAATAATGTAACCTACTTTGTACCGTCCTTAATCTTACATAAAAAAGAGTTATAGTGACGCATCTGTTATAGTTAGTCTTATCTATTACAGATAAGACTAACTATAACAGATGCGTCACTATAACTCTTTTTTAAGTAGTAGTAGTTATAGTAGTTTTAATGATGTCCTCTACAAATCTGTAGTACATTATTTTGCTCTATTGTAAATAGTTTTTGCAGCGTTCGCAATTTAATGATTTTCCTTTCACACCTTCGGTTACATAATCGAAGTTTTCATACGGATCCCTTACTTTTTTGATAATTAATTATAGCCTATGTCCATCGCAGATAAAGCTGGATTCTTATGGTGAAAGAATTTTTCAAATCGGTCCAGTAGTTTCGGAGCCTATTCGATGCAAATAAACAAACAAACAAATCTTTCCTCTTTATAATATTATATTATATATATATAAAGTTTAGATTTCACTCACAAAAAACTTGCAAACAAATTGCATAAGTTATAAAAATAATTATAATAAGTCAGCCTATTAGATCCCACTGCTGGGAAAAGGCCTCACCTCAACTATGAGGAGGAACGAGCCATACTTCACCACGCGGGCTCAGTGCGGATTGGTGGAGGGGTGTATGTAAGGCAAGTGACAAACCTTACTGTCAGAAGTTATCAAGCCGCCCTAGGGCCTCTGACTAGGCTTAACGACTAATATAACAGATATTAGCCGGGACCAACTGCTTAACGTGCCTTCCGAAGCACGGAGATGCTTGTCATGGACGTCACTTAAATGGTCGGAATGGTCACCCATCCAATCACGACCGCGTCGTGGGTTGCTTAACTTTTGGTATCACTACCAAAGCGCTGCCGCCACTGCGCCACAAGCACCTCTAAAAATAATTATATGATCTGCTATATGCTAGATCATAGTCCAAAGCGGACCTTGGGCCCTTGAGTAACTATTATATTATCTGTGCCCTTGCGTGCGATTGCACAACCGTGATAACGCTAAGATGATGATGATGATTTTCATGACAATAGTAGGGATTAAAATTACTAAGGTTAAGTGTGTTTTAGCCCCTTTCGGGTATATGCCTCCTCCAATTGAATCAATGATTTAGTTAGTGTTATTTAAAATGCTATTTATTTACCTCCATATCAGCTATCCACGACTAGTAACACAGATTCTGACTTATATTTTTCTGTATTCTGGTGATCAGAATTATTTGATCATTTTATTTATTTTTATTATTCATTAGGATTAGAACCTCATCATTAACATACATTACATCGAAACTTATTTTAGTGAGAAATGAAGTTGTGAACTTATTTACTTCTTCAATGCAAGTTTCTTTTATTATTATTTTTACGAATTAAACATATTGCCATATTGCATTTCCGTAAAAAATAACACCACACAAAACATTGTCATACGCGCTTGGTTTTCGTTTTTTCTAACTTATTTCTTTCGAACTATCGAAAGTTTTATCGACATGTAACTAACTAACAGCCCTATCCTAGTGTTTATTAGCGTCGGCAGTGATTGTGACTGTCTCAAATGGGGTGATTACCCTGTAGGCGCGAGTTCACTACAACTTAATTGTGCTTTGAGACACCCTAGCCACTTATTAAGCGCTTCACAGACGACGCAGATGTATTATTTTATCTTGAGATAGAATAGATTTCAAAACACTTTTTTTTTAATTTTTGTTTATCCCGATTAAGATAATGTTTAGAGAAAAGTGTCATATGGTTTTAAGTCCATTTTAAATGAAAACCTGATAATGCAATAAAGCTTAAGTAAGCTAGTACTTTAGCTTGCAATCTAACGGACATCCACATATTTTTCACACGCAAAACGTCTTTTATCGTAATACAACATCTTCAGTGGCCCTAGCATGAGTTAAACAACATATCATTATCGCGGCCGTTTATCGTATTTTGACAGCGTTATATCATTAGTCTACCGCTGCTAACATGTCATGCCATTTATGTCATGTCTAACTGTCAAAATACGAAATACGATAGAAAACGATAAAATTGTCTACACACTCTAACATGAGTCTCTTTTATTTGTCTATTTTAATCTATTTTTGACATTTTCGCATGACAGATTATCGTGGTCACTTGGTGCTAACGACAAAGGAAAAAACTTGATTAAAGTCGATGAAAAACTGTGTAAAAGGCGAAAAATATGTCCGTACCATAATACCATTATATATTTTGTGTTAAACGCATATGACGAACGACCAGTGTAAGAAATACGACAGAAACGCATCGGTGATATTTGCGATCAAGTCGATTTTTGAGAGTGTATTTCAGTCACTTTGGCGAATATTTAAGCCCATGGATACTGATATTTCACATCATTGACAGGCTTAGCTTGGCCCCAACTAGTCTATAAGCCTTCTAGCGGCTAGAAGGCTTATAGAATCTAGCCTATTTGAAGGTGAGATCTCCAATATAAACACTTACGGAAATCATTTATCACAAAGAGCTCTTTCCCCTACACAAAAGCAAAGAATAGCTGTTATTGTTGTGTTTTATAAACTTACAAAATACTGTATTGAAAACAGAACCTAACCTTTTATAATGTATGTTATTTTACATAGGTAGGATAGTTTAGGTAATCATTATTTTTGTTTCTTAAGGCCTACCTATGTTGCCTCCATTTGACCCATGAAAACAACAGCAAATTGGACAACACCGCTCTCTGTGCTAAGCCCAAACTACTGTAAGCAGTGTCTACAGTCTAGGACCAGTAGTAGGAAGCATATATTAAGTGTATGTAAATCGGTGAAATAAATTGTGAAAACTTGCACACTAAAATATCTTAGATATGTAAACTTCCTTAATGTAGCTTTGTGCACTAAAAAGTATTCCAGTCAATATCTGCGCCTAACTTGCTTTTGAATAACTTATGGGGAGCCTACTTTTACCTACGTACCATATACTTATATAACTTTTTTTTTTTGAAAACCCTGTACATATTTTTTTTTAAATACTGGTATGTGGTGCTTCAGTGTACAGTGTATCCACACCTTTGCTTTGGACCACACAGAAAAAAATTACAACCCTTGTAAACCCTTGAACTTCAAATAAATTGTTTTTCTGAATTGGGCTCCTTTTTGTTTCGAAAAGCAATAACTTTTTTCCTGTAAGTCGTAACACTTATTGTTGCACCATTTTAGAATCTGCAAAAGATGGGCATTTTTTTTAAACAATGGGCACTGACAGTGTGGTACATTTTTTTTGCACCAAAAGCATTGAAAGTCAAACGATTTGCTAGCAGTGAGTATTGAATTTTGAAAGAAACTTAATTTTTTTTATTAAATTCAGTTTGTAAAAAAAAAACGAATGGAGTACTAAGTACAAGTGATCAGCAATAATAATAAAAAAAATGGATAAAAAAAACCGTCATTTTTGGAAATTATAACCAAATTTGTAAGGCAAGGTAACGATTTCTAAAAAAAATTAAAAAAAAATTTTTTTTTGAAAACCCTGTACATAATTTTTTTTTAAATACTGGTATGTGGTGCTTCAGTGTACAGTGTATCCACACCTTTGCTTTGGACCACTATTTAGGCCACACCCTGTATAAAGGTGGATAAAAGTAAAATTAATTGAAGTAGAAAAATCATTAGTCAAATAAACAATAATATGTAATTTTATAGAATAATAATAAGGTATTACAAACGATAAACCTTTTCTTAAAATTTTAATACGATAAGTCTTATCACCATAGTCTCCACTGCTTCTTACAAGTCAACGTTGACTGCGATGACATTTTCTGAAAAATAATACATACTCCTTAATACTATGTTTTTCATGATATCTTTTGATTTTGTTACAGGTGACTCAAGGTATCTATTAAAGGTGGAAAATGTTGAAAGCAATTAAATCATAATAATTATGAACAATCAAATGAACATGTCAATAGAACCTGCATATTTACTAACATATCACAAGCTTGAAGGGATCAAAAATTATTCACAATTACCATCAAAGTGATGCATGTTGGTACTACTACAAGTATTCTGTGAAATAAACTTTTCCTTACATTTGAATCCAATTTTGTTCTGTTCCAGCATACCTTCCAAAATTAAATCCTGAAATACAATGTAAACACATATTATTATTTAATAAACTAATATGTATTTTCTTTTTGTGCATACTTAAACGTCTAAGTATGTAGGTATAGTTGGTTTAGTTACTACCAAATTTTCAAATGCCAAAGAAAACACTCTATGACAAAATGTTGCATGTCTGCTTAAATGCTTCAATACTTACTGTTTTTCACTGCTCTACTGAGCGATATGGACCCAGTTCGTCCAACCAATATAGGCCTAAGGTAATCCTACTGGTTGCTCCACCTTAGCAGCTCCTTGAGGAGTCAGGAAGGTAGCAAAACCCAGGTGCACTTTCATGTATGATAAGTAATCTGTACCTATATTACATCACAGTTTTAAAAGTAAATGATCATATTAGTTTATTTTCCATTTGTTAGTTTAATAACACAATTTGTTGGAAAATATTAATGGGTACGCCTTTGACTTTGATTTATAAAACAGAGGCCCTACTCCGATTGACGTTGTCCGTATTGTCGACTTTAGCCGTCCCTGTCACTCACGCCAGAATGACATCGCTACCGAGCGAGATGGCTATCGGACATCGTCAACTAGAGTAGGGACTCGGCTGTCAAAACTGTCAATGTCATGTCAAAAACAGATGTAAGTAATTTAGTTTTAAATCGATAGTCGTGCTTGGGATTAAGTGTTTAAGCCAAATCGGTAGTAAAATTGAACGAATGATTGAATATCAACGAAATGTTGTATATAATCTGTGGTCGTGTGGATAAAGGCTTCTCGTGGGAAGTATTTCTATCGTAAGTGGTTGCCATGTTAGGAAAAATGATAAAATAAGACACGATGACAAATTTTCTTATGTCTAACGACAATTTAACGATGTTGTACATCTTAGCCCAACAGATGCAGAGCGATATACTGAATGTTCATTTACCACAAATTATTTTTAATTCATAAAATTTATTAGAAGCTTATTATTGAAAAGCATATTTTCAACACACTGAAATGTTTTTATCTTTAAGGGCCAGAATGACACAAGATGTTGATTTTACACATAAATTTGCTGTGTATGAAGCGCAATTCGCGAACGTTACTTATGTAATTTTTAACCATCTTGTTGGTTTTTGTGATAATCAAATAATTACAAATATCATAAGACAAAATATTATTTACTCGTCGTGTGTGACGCGCTTATTGCTATGAATAACTAAATGGTCATTAGAAGGCTTAAATTTTTAACCTTTATTCTCTAAAACTAATTGTTTGTTACGCCTCATCGCCTTTTGTTTGACCAGACAATATTTTTGTACAGGCTGGATAATTACTTAAAATAATAGGTTATGATTAGAACTATGTATAAGAATTAGATAAAATAATAGATATGACCGCGTTGAAAGAATAAATAATTAAAAGTGTTAATAAGAATTTTAAGCGCCTGCCATTAAAACTATGGAGCTCAATTTCGTGGACTCATCTTTATGAAAATCCTCTCTGAATTTTTATACAACGTAAATTCGCTATAAGCAAAAAACCCTTAGGAACTCGTGGACAAAAGCTAATTTAATCTAAAGTTGGCCGTAGCTCGTAGCGCCACCGCCGTAGCTCGTAGCTCGTAGCCGACTACGAAATTAATATTATCGTAGTAGTGCTACGACTATAAATGTATTGAGATGATAACTACATAATCATGTATTTACCGGACTGGAGGGTTATGTTTTTCGAGAGTATGTATGTATATATGTATAATTGTTTGGCACGCCCTACAGCCCAAACGGCTGGACAGTTTTTGACATGGAGTCGTTGAATTTGTCAAAATTGTAAAAATGACATAGGCTATATACATTTAAATAATGGCGCCCGCAAAAAGAAATAAAGGTGGAGGGGGATGGATATTTTTTTTACCATAACAATATGGGTATCAAAAATGAAAGCCAGTAAAAAGACCATTAAAAAATTATAATTTTGTTTTTCAATAATTATGTTTACTTGTTTTCATCCGTATTGCTCAGGTCATAAGGAACTCCGCACAAAATTTTCAGTTAAACCGTTTGGGTGATGTGGATAATTTTTTGTGAAAATATAAGCCTTTAAGCTTAGAGTTCACCAACACATGTTTACCTAATTTATCAGCCGGTTTAGCATTATTTGACAACCGTCAATTAATGTTTACCGGCTGTTTAAACGTTGGTGAATTTGGGTCTAATACTCAGATCAAATGTAAAGTTGCTTTTAAATTATTATAAATGAAATGTGTCCACACTGACTGCCGTACTCAATTATAGTTTAAATGTACGTCTCTGAGCGCGACAGTTAAAAGCTAAAAAATCTACATTATCCCTAAACGGTTTTTTCCTTTAATATTTTTTATTGCTTGGCTAAAGTTTTTATCGGTGAATTTTTTTTTTAAATAAATTTAGTCAACTAATTTTAGCGGCTAATGACGACTTTCGAAGATTCACATATTTAAACTTCAATAAAAATCATTTATATAAAAATCCTCTTATTAAAACATTCTTCATTCCGGTCTTTTGTTTAGAATCAACACCAAAACATTTATTTTATCTATTAAAGGTTTGTTTAGTCAAAAATAAATCTATACATCAAAAGCAGAAAGATATTCGTGTCATACTATCACATTGAATCCGACATATTTGCAAATTCGTATTTATTCCAGAGATTAATTTTTGGCGCACCGATTCATACGAACTGATTCGTCCAAATTGAGTCGTAATTAATAACGAAAGTAACACTAGCTGATATATTTAATTAAAATTATTGGTAACACCTCGAACAATTAGACAATGAGCTCCATTCCAAAATTCTATCTCTCTCAACACTGCCTTCTAAAACAATAGATCTCAGACATTTTGAGATAGCAAATGCGAGCCAACGGTATACGCTTATGTGCTGCTTACAGTCGTCGGCAGCACGTCGGGTTATCTATTTGAACTACGAAAACAACTTTTATTACGTAGGGAATAGAGGCGGTCACAATGACAAAGTGGAGTAGTTGACGTGCGGCCGTGTGTACGATTTAATAGGTTATTATTGACGACCGGCTTGGTGACGTTGTTCGCGCTCCGGACTACAAAGCCAGAGGTTACGGGTTTGAATCCCGCAAAAGGCAAATGTTTGTGTGATGAGCACGACCATTTGTACTTAAGTCATGGATATAAACGTATATAAGTATGTCTATCCGTTATCTTAGTCGCCAGAGCGCAAGCTTATGCTTAGGTTGGGGCTCGGTAATAGGTGTGTTTGTTAAAACAATTTATTTATTTATTTATTAACTTTGTAAATATATAAAGCATTATATTGGCCTTCTTTTAACGTCTATCTGCGGTGCTGATTAATAATTTTCCGTAATCTTAATGCACTGCATATATCTATAACAATTGCTAATTATACGTATTTGTACATTGAATTGTACGTCATTCGTGTTATGTAGAATTGGCACTGCGCAGCAATAAATTTGCATATAATAAATATTAGATTGGTACCCCAAGTTATGCCGCACAGATTGTTCCCATCTGCACAGAAAGTTTTCGCTTTAACTTTTAATTCAATTTATAATAACCAGCGAATAAACAATTAATGTATTGAATGCTGAGCAGAAAGATTTTAGGGTCAGTTAATTTGTGCATTCGTAAATAATGGTTACTGTATGATAAAAATACAGTTTTAGATACTAGCAACAGATAGTAACTAGTTATTTTCAGTGCAATTCTTAAAAGTTAGTAAATCAACAAAAGGCAATCCTTTTAACCACGCTGTGTGTAAGTTGAAAAAAAGCCAATGGTAAAGTGGGGCTCTACGCACTGTAACTACTAATAAACTTAAACTTACAAAAAAGGCATGGACCAAAGAGTCAGTGGATGTTAGTTGTAAACAATAAAAAAATGGTGCAATAGCCAGCACATCAGACTGACTATAGAAGTATTTTTTTTAATAATCACTTTTTAAAGAACTGAATCAAACCCGCAATGTGCTTGACGTGCATTTATACGTACATGTCATCGATTAGATACGGTATCAGTATAAAAAAACTAGGCTACAGATATTAAAAATCACTAATTAATTGATATTAAAAATCACGCTATTAACTGGCGAGATGTAGTCTAGGGTAGGGGCGAAGTGGAAATTCATTATAATCCTCTGATAATTATCAGAGGTCACAAGTCACCATAGGTAACTGCGTCACTTAGTTAGCTAGACTAAGTTTTAAGTAGATATAAAGATTTATTATTAATAACACTTTAAATTGACTGATCGACAGTAAAAACCGCTGCGTCTTCTGATTTTATTACATTCTGGCTGGTTTGTTTTAGAAATCGGTTGATGAATATCTTTTGTGATGCAAATGTTCGCTAGTCCAATAATATGCAAATGAGTCATGACTTAACGTTACGCTGTTTATGAACCCAATCTTTTTATCCGTCCAATTAAATGTTTTTACCAGCTTTGAAAACAAAAGAATGAAAAAGGAGTGAGTTCTTGCTCATGATAAAAAACGTTAAGAAATATACTCTTTGACGGTAGGACATGATATCCATTTCTTAAGGCTTACTATGTTTTTCATATTGATTTGTTTAAGCTGCGTTATAATGTTTTACCCAAAAATGTACACCTATACTATACAGCTTTTTAAATCGACGCATTTTGTCAGTAAAAACTTTTAAGCTTGTGTGATATCTTTGGGGCTTGAATACAAAAATGAGTGTATTTCTTTTGTATTTGTAATCTAATTCTTATACATTTTGACAGTATTTATTTATTACTATCACAGGTTTGCTGTATTCATTATTATAATTTGAATCTGATGAGACAGATTTTCGATATCAGAGTGTTTTTCGCTAAAAGCTTATGTAAAAGAGACACTCTATTGGCATCTTTGAGAGCTGATAAAGCATTTCAGATTGAAAAACAGCACTTAGTTTTTATAAAAAGTCCATTCGTTATCATTATTTCATTCTGAATTGGATTTAAGGAGCGACATTATTCCAAAGAGAAAATTTTCCATTGTATAAAAAGACTGGTGTAAAATTTGTCCATTACAAAATACCAATAAAACCGTTTATTGACGGAAACAAATGTCGCGATGGTTTGATGGGAAAATGGTCAAGTGTGTGTTGAGTTAAAAAATACATATTTTTTACGACTGCACGTTACTTAGAACTTGGTTTGTTATTTTAGGTGTCAATAACTAGTAATACTTTATTTGCATGCTATTGTAAATGGCTAAATGAACCGAACATCAAAATAATGAACTATTACATTTTCAGTGCCCTATTTAAAAGCAAATAAATATATCTATCTATCTTTGTTTTGTGTAAAGTATTCAAGAATATGATTAAGTATAAAATTCGATAATCATCCCTGATATTGTAAAAATCTAAATAGAATGCAATCTTTTTCTATTCAAATTATTTTCTTTAAGAGTTAAAGTATTAATATTCTCTGGTACTTAATTACAAAGCTTTTGATGACATCATTCATCGTCGTTATTTAGTATGTGCCCTCTATACAAAATTGTTTAGTAGGTAATTCTATTCATTATTTGTATTAGCTCCCCTAGTAAAGCTAAGTTGTCATAGTAATTTATAATAGTAAGTTTGAGTTTCATCTATGAAGTTGGTAGCTCTTGTCGATAAAACTTGTCTGTAGACTCTAGACGAATGGGAATGGAATTGACAGCGAACTAAAATTAAGTAGGCTATCGACCTCGGGGTGATTCCAAGGTCAATAACCCAAGCTAAGTGTTTGAAGTTTGATTTGTTCTTATCGGTATCGCAGTACCTACTAAACTGAAAGTTATGATCTCTATTAGGGGTAAACGAAAAACAACGATTAAACTTATAAAATAAACCTTTGAAAATTACTAATAATATTAAAAACCAGAAAAGATTAATTATATACATTAGTTTCGTTTCAAATTTTAGCTGGACACCTTTCAGTTCAAAAACTGTTTTCCCACCCGTCACATTGGTTTGATTTAAAAAACTTTAGTTATTTAAAAACAGTAATAACCTCTTAAAGGCCGATTCTGAAGCTGAAATATAGTAACATTCTTTCGAAACCAACATTGAAATCTTAAATGCTTTGGTAGTGATATCAAAAATGAGCAACCCACGGCGGGGTCGTGATTGGATGGGTGACCATTTAAGTGACGTCCATGACAAGTACCCATCTCCGTGCTTCGGAAGGCACGTTAAGCAGCTGGTCCTGGCTAATAGTTAGTTAGTTTGGCTGTGGTGTTTTTCGCACTTAGCCTCTTGATTGGGCCATTGTGCATATGTCCCTTTATTCTTTTATTCTAACCACTTTCACTCACACCAGGTTTTCCCAAAAGGCTAGCAACCTGCCCAGGTTACTACAGGCCTCCGGAATGTTGCCGGGGATTTGAGGATATCTGCCCGCAGCTCCGCCACGCCGGCGCACTCCGTGAGCACGTGTTGCGGTGTTTCTTCTGCCTCCATGCATCCTCTGCATAAGGGGCTGTCTGTGACACCTATGTTGAATAGGTGTTTGTTTAGAAGACAGTAGCCAGTTATGGTTCCTACGGCTATGCGCAGCTTGTCTCTTGTTAGTCGGGTGAGGTTGCGGGCGAGCCTTTTTGAGACTTCCGGAATTGCATCATTTGTTTGCCTGCAACCTTCACCGTTTCTCCACTCTGCTAGGTGTGTTGCTTCAGTTTCTGCACGCAGCCATGCCTTTGTTTAGGCCTGGGGTAGGGGCAGTAGTGGCTCTGGTCCGTGTACTGTTGTCGCTGAGCCCCTCTTGGCTAGTTCATCAGCTGCGTTGTTACCTAGTGAGTTACTGTGTCCTTTGATCCATTGCAGAGTTACTTTATTTGTGCGTGCTATGAATTGGAGTGCACTATGGCATTCCAGTATAAGGACAGATGTTATGCTATTGTTTTGCAGAGCTTGAAGCACTGAGGCGCTGACTGAGACAATTTTTATATGTAGGTCTTTTATGTCTCTAGCCGCTATCGCCTGCGCCGCTCTGGTGATTCCGATGCATTCCGCCTGGAAGATTGTGTTCAGTTTGTCTAAGGTGGTTGATATTTTTATGTTCAGATTGTTTGAAAAGACGCTAGCTCCTGTACCCTGTGGGGTCTTGGAGCCGTCTGTGTATATCCTAACTTCATTGATGCCGGAGCTGTCTTTTGGCTCTTCAGTGAGTTGGATATTGTATCTTCTGTCAAAGATGTGTTGGCATGGTGTCCTGTCCACGGGTGGTCCTGGCTAATATCTATTGATAATAGTCGTTACGCCTTGTCAGAGGCCCTGGGCGGCTTAATAACAACTGACAGTAAGTTTGGTCACTTGCCTTACAGACCCCGCGTGGTGGAGTATGGCTCGTACCACTTCACATTGAGATGAGACCTTTTCCCAGCAGTGGGATCTATAGGCTAACTTTACTTAACTTTTTACTCAATACCTTATCGCCAGTCACTAATATCTCTTTGTATGTAAAAGTTTGAGGTTCGGTGTTAGTCTCATAGAGAAATGTATTTAAACACTGGATTCGGTCCTTAAGAGATTATTTGTGTCTCACAAACGACCGTTTATTTTCTTACGGATCCCTAAAAGGGAAATTCCGCTGTTGGCATCACCTCGATACCTACTTATATTCTTGTGAAAATAAGACAGTCATAAAAGCAAATTTATCGTCAGCAGTAAATAAAGCGGAACATATTGCGCTTTGGAGCAGTAAAAGATATCACGGCTCACATAGATACGCGAATCGTTAAAGTTATCAGCGAATGTATTGCTGCGATTTTTGCGTGACGACCTCTGACCAGGGTTAAATAACATTTTTATGATTTATCTCCGAAGCTAACAATTGTTTCCAATTTCAGTTTTGTAATTTATTAGTGAAAATTCCAAAAGATACCTAATAACGGATTGCACCGGATTGTGGAAGATAGGAATCGTAGAATGCGATTTACCAAAAATAAGTTATAGCGAAACAATTATATCAAAAAATCTAGTAGTAATTATATCAAATTTCACTTACAAAAATTAATCGACTGTGTCCTCCGTAGCTTAGTTGGTAAGAGCACTCGCCCGGATAGCGAAGGGACGTGGGTTCGAGTCCCACTGGATGACACAGTCGATTAATTTTTGTAAGTGAAATTTGATTTAGTTTCGTAAAAACTTGCAAAATAATTGCTTAAGTTATAAAAATATAATAATATCTAAAAACAAGAGACTGACAAATATTTGAAGGGTCAAATTTTTAAGTTGCTATTACTTAAATACAGGTTTTAAGGGGTATTTTAACAAAAAAAAACAGTTTCCAACTAAAACGCAAGAAATATGTAAGATCTTAATGAAAGACACAATTTACACCAATTTATTTTATTTCACAGCTGCCAAACAATATTACAAAATAAGCCTTCTAGACTTTAAATATTGCAGCATTAAAAGTACCCGTTTGCATTCACGCTTCACAAACCGAAAAATAGGGGACAATTTCCTTAAGTCCCCTCCAAGCTGCTTGAAAAATGACAAACGTCAACGGTGTGGATAAAAAAACCGTAAACACAACAAAAAAGAAATTACAGAACATGGCATTTGTCTCGTAAAACGCTACAAGGATTGTGTAAGATTGATGGTGTGTACAGAATGTTGTTTGAAAAAACAAATAATTACTCGCTTAATGTTAGACTTGTTACATCCAAATACCTTTCCACATGTTTCTAAACTGCTTATAGTTTTATGAACTTTAAATTTAGAAGCGGGTTTATTATTTATTTTTAATTCTTTTTGGCTCAACGTCACATTTTTGGGGACGAGTAAAATACGTTAGCCACCCAGCTTATTTACTATTAGAAATGTGATACTTTTAAAAACATATAAAGTGTGTTATTATGTTTTGTCAAAAGTAATCCCTGAAACTAGTGAACCAATTTCGTAATTTCTTGAACAAGTAGAATGCTACATTAACTCACATAGGCTGCACTTTAAAAAAATCTATTTTTATTCATAATTGCAACCGTGTGATATCGGGTCGCTACTTAAGAAAATAATTGCTGCACTTATATTATTTCGGAAATTGGTACAATTATTACCAGATAACGTAGCACGCCCACATCAGCTATGGTTACGTTTCAAATGCTAGGTCGGTTACCAGGATTATGACTATTCTAAAAATTATGCCTAATTATAAGTATGCTTGTGGCCTAAAATGGGTAAATGGCTGTTCAGATTTCAAAGGTCCGAATTAGAGAGTCGGTGAACTGGTAAATGTGTACCTCCGTGAGTAGGCGGCTTTAACAACAACACGTGCCCAATACTTGGCAAAGATTCTGTCTACGGAATTTGTTCACTGTACAGGTACGAATGGCAAGATAATTATGAATGTTCATATCGTGATTAAAATGTTTTAAATCCTTGAAAAGACGTATTAGCTGTTGATATTATTTTGCCATACTAACACAATGCTGGGTGTAACTAGTTTTGATGTCAGGCGTATTTTATTAGTAACACTTTTATGTCTGGATATTCTTAAGTCGATTTTAAATAAAATAAAAAAAACATCGTAATGATTTAACTTTTTATTACTGGTATTGCAATTTCACTTTTGTTGGATACAATTTAGCAAATTATACGCCACTTATAGATCACTAGCCTTGCCCGACGCGGCACGAGTCTAATATGTGTATTATAAATTATAAACCCTCCTCTCGAATAACTATATTTATTGCTGAAAACTGAATTAAAATTATTTGCCAAGTTTAAAAGATTTAAGAAAACAGAAAAAGGAAGCGACTTCATTTTATACTATGTAAAAAAGCCCATACTCGTACATTCTTCGATTTTATTAATTAAAAAGCATTAATTTGAGTCAAATTGTATTTTTTCCAGCTGTTGTGTCAAATAACTTCTAGTATATATTGCGACCTCCGTAGTCAAATGGCCCCCACATCGGTTGTAATTTCAAAATCGGTTCAGTAGTTTCAGAGACTACGGCCCTAAGACTACCTAATACGTTTCCAGACACAATGGACACGAGTACCTCACCTGTTTAAATGAAATACACAATTACAACCGAACACCATTATCCGAAAAGAGCCAGAGCGATCACCCGAAAACGCCTGTTTAGGAGATTTACCCTAAAAACTTTACCTTAGTAATCTTACTTGATATACAGCCAAAACAAACCTATAGTCTACGGATTGAAATATTAATTTGGAATGTTTTCATAATGAGTAAAATCATACTTCTGCACGTCGATCGTATCAAACTGTAATTTTAAGGCTCAATCGCACGCTCAATTATTTAAGGTAATTTAATAAAAACTCAATATCGTAATGCCGCGTTTCACGATAATTACTTCGAAGTTATTGTTTTATATGCTTCACATAACCAATTTCAGTAAATCTGAATTCCTATAATTAATACCAGTTAGATCGTTGACAAAAAGGATAGTCTACTAGATGAATAAGTTATCAGAGCATCACCTCTTACAGTGAGGGAAAACATCGTGAGGATACCTGCACATTCAGGCGACTGCATGTGTAACCATGATCCAAACTGGTCAGGTTCCCCTGTTGACAGTCTCGGAGGTCAGATGGTAGTCGCTCCACTGTAATTACCTGATCTGCTACATCCTGGATCATAGTCCAAATCGGACCCTGGGCTCTCGCGTGCGAGTGCACCACCGGGATAACGCTAGAAGGATAGAGGTTAAGCACCAAACGTCCCATTACATCATCACTGCGCAGATTTGACACATGGAAATGGGGTATTGGCAATTGTATGAATAAAGGACAAAACAAAAATATATTCTCATAGTATTCGTCTTTGTGTACTCAAGAACAGAATTAAAGAGGAGGTACATGAAAAGAGGGCAAAGTCAGAACTTCAAGACTAAATTCCTGTGATCGTGTTTCGGAGACTTATTCTTGTTCTGAAGTTGCAGGTAATAGAGGCTGGCAACTCTCGCGATTGAATTTTTATCATGAAAATAAACTTTTTCGGCGAGATCCTCATACATTAGCAAGGCATCAAACATATTATTACGCATTAACGTTCACTTTTCTACATAGCATAGTTGTTTGACCTAATGTTAGAAACGTCATTCTATAATATTTTGTTCACTTTACAAGAACCTATAACGACTACCAAAGAACGATTTTTTTACCCTAGATTTAAGATCATAATATCCCGATTTAAGATAGCAGGTACAATGGCCAGCACGTCAGACTACATTTCATTGGAAAATCACCCCTTTTAAAAGTACGAAGAAGCCGCAGTGTTAAGTTTGTTGTGCCATCGTGCGAAATTAAGGCCCCTTAAATTATTAAACTTTATTAGAATTTGCTACTTCTATATCACTTTACCAATTAATGACAGATAGGTAACATGACATAGTGGAGACAAACATTACAAACCAGCCGTCTCATATTTCTTCAATTGTTACAGCAATGGCAAAATCGTTATACCACTCAGAGATCATGACACAATACGAGGGTCAAACTGAAAGTTCTTAGAAAATCAAAAACTGATTACATTAGCCAGTTATTAGTTTTATTATATCTTTTCAAAATATTGTCCATTGACGTCAATACACCGCTGCATGCGATGGAACCACTGGGAAAAGCACTTTGCCCACTCGTCCTTAGGGGTCTCTTCAATGGCATCGCGATACGCAGCCACTGCTTCTTCAGCATTCATAAACCGCTTTCCTTTAAGTTTTTCTTTAATTTTTGGAAATAAATAAAAATCACAAGGCGCGAGGTCGGGGCTATACGGCGGGTGACCCAGTAATTCAACGTTTGATGTCGCCAAATAGTCGATCGTTCGCTTGGCGGTGTGCGACGAGGCGTTGTCGTGGTGAAGGAGGATCCTACTGCGAGGTCGTTTCTCTCGAACTTTTTCCAAGACAAGTGGCAAACAATTGGTAGTGTACCATTCTGCAGAAACTGTTTTTTGATCCTCTAACACAATTGTTGCGAAATGACCTATCCTTCCAAAGAACGAGGCCACCATTTTATTTCCCGCACTTCGATCTCTCTTCACTTTAGTTGGCAACTCCTCGAAAGGAAACACCCACTGAGCAGATTGTCTTTTGGTTTCAGGATAATAACAGTAAATCCAGCTTTCGTCACCTGTTAGTATGTCGAACACAGCATTTGAGTCACCTCCGTTAAATCTTTCAATCATTTTACGGCACCAATCCACACGATGGAGTTTTTGAGCCTTAGTCAAATTATGAGGTATCCACCGGGCGCAAAGCTTCCTGACCGCTAAATGTTCGTGGAGGATTTTGTGCACTTGACTCATACCGATGCCTAAGCTTGTCCGAATCTGCTGATAGGTCACTCTTTTGTCAGTCTCTATCATACGCCGCACAACACAGATGTTATTTTCAGTCGTCGCCGTAGAAGGCCGTCCCTCACGTACATCATCAGTGAGATTAGTGCGACCACGTTTAAACTCATTAAACCAGTTGTAAACAGTCGCACGAGATGGGGCTTCATCGTGAAAGGCCAATCGTAGTCTATCATAACTTTCTTGTTGACTTAAATGACATCGAAAGTCATAAAAAATCATTGCACGAAAATTTTCTCGTGTTAAATTCATTTTGACGTGACACAGACAATTTTCAATTTGCCGCCAAGTCGTAAAACAAATGACAAATGAATGAAATATATACTCAGTAATATTGGCAAAGAGTTCTATTTTCAAATTTTAGAATATTTTTTTTATTATATTGTTTATAAGTGGCCAGTTCTAAGAACTTTCAGTTTGACCCTCGTAAATGAACTGTTATGAGACCGCCAGCAGTCTTCTGATCTCTGCATAGCCCAAAGGTATGACTGGTAGAATGCATTAAGTCCGCCTTTTGAACAAAATTTTCAGTTGTTCAATAAAGCTTAAATAAATAAATCCTCAAGGGGTCATCTAAGAAGTGTATATATTCTGGGTGTAACTGGATTGACATAACTATTAATGTTGCGTGAAGAAGGTTGCGTAAGTGTATCATCAGGAAGAAAACGTCACGCTTAGTACTCTTACATATGTCGTCGGAGGCGTGTGAGAGGAATCGTTGTCAGGTGGATCGTACATGGTGGTTTACTCGAAATAATAGTCCGGTTAGTTAATACAGACGCCTATTTTCAGTATCACAAACAAATCGACACAAAATAACTAAGGATTACATGGATGGCTTCAGATTACAATCGAGAAACGCAGCAAGTTTGATACATCGACGCAATAGCAAGACACAACCGTTTGTGTCGACACTCAGTGATAGACTGCCCAGTGTTTTTACTTTCCCGTCAAAGAAAAACATTAAAACGGAAACAAGTGCTGCCATCGTTGTATCAACCATGCTAAGTAAACTACTTGGCGTTTCCGACTAAACTCAATAGATGGCGCTAGATTGACGTAATCGTATGATACGATTTTTGAACGAAGCTCTATGGTTAAACAACAAATCCGAATGACGTCCGTCATCGCGTTCTGACAGCTTGAAACTTCATAATAAACAGCGCCAACCGCCTCATACTCCGACACATCAAACTTTCTTTCATGTAGGTCATCATCTTCCTCCTAGCGTTATCCCGGTTGTGCTCTCGTACGCGTCGTATGTTTTCCCTCACCGTAAGAGCATCGGTTAGTGAAACAACTAATTTACATAACTCAAAAAAGTAATTGGCACATGGCGGCACGTTGGGATCGAACCGGCACCTCCCGCATTAGAGGCAACCCGCTAGCCACTGAGCCACGAACACTCCTTTCTTTCTTTCTTGTAGAAAACTCTCTTTCATGTAGGTACAACTCGTAATATGTCACGCATGAAAAGACGTGCGACGGCTGCGTAAATGCATACCATGTCACAACAAGATTGATGAGCTCCGACGTAGGAGGAATTAGAAATTCGCTGTATATTCCAAATATTTTGTACTCCCTTTATATATTCCCGGATTTTATGAGTGCCAGCATCGTAAATCCTTTTACATCTTTGCAGCATCAGTTAAAAGCGATAAAAGATTCCTCTTGTATAACATCGTTGTATAAAATAAACTTTATTACAGTGCCGATTTCACCATTTCGTTTAACCCGTTTCGCTGTTTTACTTTTGTCTTCGTATACCTAAACGTCCCAGTGTAACAGGACAATAACTCCAGAAAAAAAAACAAGGAAAGCGTTTTATTTTTTTACGTGCACAACTGGCATTGACATTAAACCTGATGAGGTAACCTGTGGCGAGCTGGCTGGCTGCCAAGGTCATAACGGCAGCCGGCTTTAATGTTGTCCTACGTTAATGCCATTTATCATAGATAACATTATTTGCGCAAAAACTTAAGCGTGAATTATGGTTACTGCATTTGCAAATGGACGTTTAAGAGTAAAACAGTTGAGTTGCTATTCTCATAATGCAATGTTGAGAAAGGGTGAGAGATATCTATACTAATATTATAAATGCGAATGTGTGTCTGTCTGTCTGTTACCTCTTGACGCTTAAACCACTGAACCGATTGAGGTGAAATTTGGTTTGGATGCAGTTCGAGACCCTGGAAAGGACATAGGCTACATTTTGTTTGGGGTGAAATGGGGGATGAAAGTTTATATGGAAAATCCAACTCTTGCGGGCGAAGTCGCGGGGAACCAATAGTTTTCAATAACGTAGCTTGCCATGTCAACTTCACTTCATATTTTTAAATATTGCATTGCTGGAATGATGCACAATACCTATTGTAAAACAATTGAAAATAAAAATTTTCACGAAATATATTATCATACCTGATTACCTAGTCTCGTAAATCAAATATTAATTTACTGACATTGAATTCACACTAGTCACTTTAATAATGGTCTGAAATAACTTCTATTAATAGCGTGTCGGGTCGATTCTTTGAATGATTCCCCTTTCCCCACCGTACTATACGGTATAATTTTCAAGCTTTCAATTTAGTAAGCGGACACATTTTTTTAATCACTAGTTTAATTTTGAAAGTAAAGTGTTCATCTTCATGAAGAAATTTAATTTTAGTTTTAAATTTTCACTTTTCCTCAATGTTTTTATTGCACCGCAAAGATCAATAGTTATTATATTAGTTTCAAAAATATTATAAATGAATGCTTTCAATATTTTTTTCGAATGAAGTTCTTTCATGTTATTTCAAAAAAGCTTTTTTTTGGAAGCAGGCAATTCAGATGTTTTAATAGATTACATTTATTAGCAGTAAAGTTGATTTATTCATTTTTTTTTCTAATTCAAAAATTAAGTAAGTTAGACCGCTCACATTTTTATACTGTGTAACACAAACGAAAGTAAATAAAGAATTGTTTATTATGGCTGTAATAAAAACGAGGGACAATTCAGTGCCTCAAATGAATGAACTTCAGCAGAATATCGGAGATATGTCATAGATTGGACGAAAATATCTAGACGATAATATTTTATTGGTAGGATAGCACGTAGGTGCGTCCAACAGTCAAACTGTTTTACACTTTATGCTCATAATTTTAAGAGTCTTCAGTATTTCTGAAGGTGCTGCCACATGCAATTATGGCGTATTTTTGTTCGTTATTTTTTTCATTGTCAGCGAAGACCCTTTTGTGGTGAAACCCCTGAGAAAATACTTTTCCTGCTTACCATTATTTGGGTATAGGGGATTGAGGACAAATTGATAATAAGTACGTCGTTTGAGAAACCACGAAATATATTTTCGGGAAAAGGAGGGCCGATGTTTTTTTTGTGTTGGATGGATACTTATTTTTTCTAGCTTTGGCACTTTATTTTACTAAGTAGGTTCTTGTGAAAATTCTTGTGCTTATAAAAATTTTAGAACTTTGCTGTCGGAATAAATTTTCAGATTTTTGTACGAATGGAGACATGAAATGGTATTTTTTTATTGATATCATAGTTGATATCCAATTTGGTTAGAACCCAATTTGGTTAGAACATTGCAGGATTGAATCGATGGGATTAATTATTCAAAATAATAAAAACGGTTGTATTTATTAAAACAATGAGAAGAACGTTCTAATAGAACGAGATCGCATACTTTCTGAAGTGAAACATTAGTAGAACCCTCCAATCCAAAGGCAAAAAGACTTCAACTTTGCTCCAATTTACTTACTTAATTTTGAAAGTTGTAGTTATGCTTCCCGTTAACATCAGTTCACCCTAACTGTTCTATTTATTTGTGACTTACCTCTCTAAAGGTAAGAAATGATAAATACCTCGATATACAGAGGCATTGCTTTCATCTCTGCCTTTCTCTTAGATATATGCGATCTCGTTCTATAAGAACGTTAACGAACGTTCTTATTGTTATCAACAAGTAATGCCTAATTACATACTTAAAAACAAAATACCCGACAGAATTTATTATAATATATATTATTTAAAAGAAGAGAAGAGATCATTAAAACACAATTTTACGGATTACTTCGCGATTTTCGGATTACGAACGCTGTAAAGTGTTCGAAACGTCAGGTTTTAAATAAAATGTAAATGAATAGTAATAGAAGTAATCCTTAACAATTCGCGTAAACGTTAGAAACAAATAAGAGAAGAGATGTTTTTATCCTTTTCCTTTTTTACCTTAACCAAACCCCCTTTTTTAATCTACGGACGCCATTTTCAAAATGTATGCAGCCTAATCACTACCACAATTCTGACAAATTTAACGACACCTCACAAGTCAAAATCCGTCCAACCGTTTGGGCTGTAGAGCGTGCTAGAACGATGGGCATGCATACATACATACGCTTGAAAAACATTATCCTCCTTCTGTCGCAGTCGGGTGAAAATGGAAACCTCTTTTATTTTCGAATCATGATCATCAGATCTATTCAATCCTTCACTGTTCTAACCAAACTGGATATCAACTATGTTATCAACAAAAATTGACCATTTCATGTTTCCATCTGTATAAAAATTTGGGATATCCGATTGAAGGCAAACAGAGTGAACAGGCTTCTTCTGGTTAAGCTCGCTTCACCGTTGACTCTGTCTATACGCCACATCTGGCTTAGTCGAAGAGAGTCAAGAGCAAACTCATTTTGAATTTAAAAAAAAACAGACTTCAGCTTTGCTCCAATTTATTCACCCCGTATACTTAAGCAGGCCGCTGTTAGAAAGCTCCCTGAATTAAGGGGTTATTAAAGAGTTTTTCAATTAAACACATGCTTATCAAGCACTTAATAGTTGACGCTTTGGGTCGAACTGCCGAAGAAATATGTACAAACTAGGTCAGGATTTTAATATTGAGATTATGAAAAGGGTATGTTAATAAGGAATTTGGATAGAATGGTACAAAGCTTGGTTTAAATTCCAGTCATAATATTATCGGCATTATGTTAAAGCTGGCTACAAGAATAAAGTAAGATTTTACAGGTGTGAAACAGTTGGATTACAAATTAAGAACCTACATTACATAAACCTAAAACTTATTTGAGAAGCTTATAACTACTATAACTTAAAACTTATTTGAGAAGCTTATAACTACTATAACATTGTACATTTTTCTGTGTAAATCGCTGTACTTACTGTCTTTTCTGTTATGGTGTGCAATATAGAGTTATCTATCTATCTATCTATGAACATAGCTTGAAAAGGACAGCATAATAAATCTGACTGAAATATAGTATTGAAGACAGCAGGTCAAGATAAACACTGTGATATTTTATGCAGTTAAAAGAGGGGAAAATTGCAACAAAATTGCATAGTCCGATATGCTGGCCACCAACTTCACTTACAGATAATAAATGGGCAAGATACAACTGTCAAGCAAAACACAAAAAGGGGTAAAATCAGGCAACGGGCCGTGTATGGACGAAATCATACGTAACAGCAGCACGCTCGAAAGAATTTGCACTTAATTTCTGTAGCATACAGTTCATATCGCGATACTCACCAATTTTGTACGTACAAACCCAAAATGGACTACGGAAGCGATCTATCAAACACGGGTGGCTCGTGTTCCATTTGTTTCGTTTTCTTCGAAAAGGGCCGCAGTCGATCAGTAGGTCATTCGTCAAACGGTTCCGCAGTAGTGCGGAACTGATATCGTATGTACATGTCTACTTACAACGTGTAACGGTTGCCAATAAGGTTCGTTTGGGGTACGCAATCTAATCGTACAAAATATATATAATTACTCCGGTGCTTGTGGCGCAGTGGCGGCAACGCTTTGGTAGTGATACCAAAAGTAAAGCAACCCACGGCACGGTCGTGTTTGGATGGGTGACCATACTGACCATTTAAGTGACGTCCATCACAAGCATCTCCGTGCTTCGGAAGCTACGTTAAGCAGTTGGTCCCGGCCAATATCTGTTGGTATTAGTCGATAAGCCTAGTCAGAGGCCCTAAGGCGACTTGATAGCATCAGACAGTAAGGCTTGTCACTTGCCTTACAGACACCCTTCCACTAACCCGCACTGAGCCCACGTGGTAGGGTATGGCTCGTACCTCCTCATAGTTTAGGTGAGGTCTTTGCCCAGCAGTAGGATCTATATAGGCTGACTTTACTTTTTTAAATTTAAGTGTCCGTTGATGGTTTGTTTCTTTATTTTCCTACACCATGTTTGGGCTTTATTTTCCTTACTTAGCTAATATCTAGCATATTGCTGAGTTACCTAGCTTACCGGAAAGGCGACGCAGTGTATTATACTAATACTAATTTCAATGCAATCCTGCCACTTTGTCAAACTGCAATTCATCTAAACAAGTTTATTTTTAAAATAAAAATAAAATTCTGCTTAAGCTGCAAATAGCGCAAAATACGAGTAGTACATTTGATCTATATTTTTGTCTCTACTAATAGTTATTGCGATTTACACGAAATTTTCCGATCCACTTGTCAACAATGGGTACGTTTTCTTTAATACAAAGTTCATTTGTCAAACGATCGACAGTAGGTCATTTGTCAAACGTGTCCCAGTTATTGAAATGACGCGCACTATAAGCACTCCTTTAGTTCTTAAAGATTGCTAATAGGCAAGGGCCTAGAGAACACATTTTTCAAATTACTGTCAGTTACATTTATTTCACTAGTAGATTATATTTTTCTGCGAATAGGGTCTAAGTCATTGGATTATATTATTAATGTTCGAAGCTCCCGTTATGAGAACTGACTTTGATACTTAGCCTAGAGTTCACCAGCAGTTGTTTTTTTTCCAGCTGGTATAGAGTTATTTGATATTATTTTGTATGGGAATTCTGTCAAATTACCGTCTTTTACCGGCTTTATAAGGACTGGTGAAAACCACTGACTGACTCGAAAATTAAATTTAGGAACTTTGACATTAACAGTTTTAAATTACATTTTACATTTTTTTAAACCTATCCCAGGCAGACGTGGCATGAGCTGGCGGTCGTGGCCGCGGCCTGTTGTGTAGTATGAAAATCTTAGTACTATTACAAAACCCACGCGGCTTTCGTTTCATACATACATAAGGCCGCGGCTGCGGCCACTCCTTGGGCCGCGTCTGAGACAAGCAAAATAATTCAGATGCAGCAATATCCACGCATTGTTTTAAAGGTGTTTTAATTTTATTTGGCTTTGATTTGGTGCATGGACTTTACTTGGTAAATTGCATAAACATCTCGCTTTCTGATTTCCCCTTTCGTTTGCTTCTGTTTTCTCTCCATTTAGGTCCAGTATGTTTTCATGAATCGTCCTACATGCTCTTTACTACTAGAAAATAAGCCCATTGACTATAGTCTCAAGTCTTCAAGCATTTTCTTAAATTCTAGCATTTTCTTAACTGCTAGAATTCAGACCTAACTCTCTACACCGGGCTACTGCGTGATAGCAGTTAATATGTTATCAAGATTTCGACACGCAAGAAAATCTTTTGACGTAAATAACGTGCGACTTTATCATAGCCGCTTTCTTTCCTCTTCATCTAATGTTGGCCTGATTTATTCTTTGATTAATAATGTTTTAATGCCTACCCTATAAACTTCTGGCTAAGCTGGCTGGACTGAGGGTGCGTGGCGAAACCGAGGGAAAAAGGAACAAAAGATGCATAGGGCTTTGGTTAGGCGAGTTTGCGCAAAGAAGAGTGAAGTGACAAGAAAGAGAAGTGCACCCAGTTTATCACGTGGCAACACTTTGCCGATCCCGAATCGGTATTTCTATCAACTAAGGAGGTATCTCCATTTACTCACTGGTTAAATGGTCTGCAAATACACAAAGGTCAATGATGATGACTAACAAATTTTGTGACATCAAATGGCAGATGGGAATCAATCACTTATAAAAATTTTATTTGTTTTATTTTTGTGACGTATAATCAAGATCCTCAGTTTATTTTGATGTTGATAAAATAGGTCATGACCTCAGGTCATGGAAATAACTGTGATTGGTAAGTTATTAAAGGTCAGCCTTTAATAACTTACCAATCACAGTTATTATTTACAGCAGATGTTTCAATACCAAACAGGCAATCAATCAGCGCACGAACAACTGGCGATACAATATATTTAACGTGAACATATACCAAAGTAGATTATAATATTTTGTGTTGGCGAAAATTAATCCAACAGAAGCCTTTTTTATTTAAACAAAACCATTAAAAGTTCGTTCTAAACACGCAATTTATGGTTTTGAGCATTTCATGAGCAGCGCTCACAATGCACCCACATCTTCTGATAACAGCGGCGTCTACGAAGACACAACACCGCTTATTGTCAATTAATTGTACACTGTATTCAGCGCAGCCATCGTGGCATTACAACATAGGAAAGCCTATACAGCGTAACAGAACTAATGCACATTTTATGAGGTGGGTGATTATGGTGGTAAAATGCTACATAACTTACGTTTTTTTTTAAAACCAAAATCTCTCAAGAACATTTAAGGTGCTTTTCTACCTACAGGCCTACAGACTTACGAATTATTTTTAAATTGAAATAGGTAAAGTAATCCCAATAAAAACATAAATGTGAATAAATGCCAAGTTCTTAACGGTTTTGCTAATAAAATATAAGATCTATCAGGAAATAAAGTTCTTACAATGCCCCTTATACCATAGCCCCTGTATTTGCCACTCAATAATGCGGTTGGCAAGTTTTTAACCGCCAATATTATTTTTTTAATTTGATTACGTAGCGTTAAGTTACGTATTAAAGTTAATAAGTGTTAAAAAAATGTTGAAGTTGAAGAAGTGATGAATTTTAGTTAAGGCACAGAATAAGTAACTAGTACTTCGTACAGAAGTATGACTTAGCAATTGTATTCAAAGAAATGTCTACTCAATGTCGTCAACAATATGGCGTAATTTAGTTCGCCTCAGAGTCAGGCACATTTTCGTGTAGACACCTACAAAAATCCAAAAAAATAACCTATTCAGTGACGTATTATCACGCGACGCGATAGGGTTGACTGCTACGAGAAGCTTCTAACGCCATCTAGCGCTTCTTTCTAGTACTTTATTAATTCTCGTCCAGCCAGCAACGCAACCGCGCGGCCGCCGGTGAATAAACGCGCGAGCGTGTCGCTGGCCGGTAGCGACACGCAACTTGTTTTAGCCCCTTACAAAGGGTCGCCGCGCGAAGGTACGTTTTTGCTACCTCCGCGGGGAGATTCACAGGCCTGGTTAAGGTCAATCAAGCACAGAACTATGTGAAAACTTGCCAAGCGCATCATTGCGTAGCAAATACGAGTACAGGGACTGTGGTATAAGGTTTGTAAAAACTTGGTTCCCTGACAATTCATAACAATGTCATTGCTTTGTAAATGCAGACGTAATCATGGATGTTTATAAATGTATAGAAGTATGTCTATCCGTTATCCTAGTCACCATAGCACAAGCTCACGCTTAGTTTGGGGCTAGGTAATTGGTGTGTTTGTCGAAACAATTTATTATTATTAATCGCGATCACAAACTTGTGATAATCGCTAATTTTAATTTCAAATTTTCTACTTAAAATATACCCACGTATTAAAGATGAATCCATCCAAATGTGTACACAATTTTCCACTAAACAACAGTAGGGAAAGGGGGATATGATAGTTCTTGGAATGATTTGTCAAGTTTTGACATTTAATTTAATCACGCTAGACGCTTCGCGGTTACAATCCATCATGGCTGACCATTAGTCTGTAACAATAAACCATTGTATTCTTAATTGACTGAACTAGAGCATCGTGAGCTATTGTGAGGTACATACGATACAAAGGTTATTTCTATATTATTTCTATCGTTTTTTTTCTGTTTAAATAATTTTGTAAATTTCTGTTTAAATTTTATAATTTTGTTTATGCCTTTGTCGCACCACCCACTTTTCATTTCTGCTTAGCCCAAAGGTATGACTGGTAGAGAATGCCACTAGGCATTAAATCCGCCTTTTGTACACAGTTTTAGTTGTGCAATAAAGATTAAATAAATAAAGGTACAAAAAGTCCATATTGTATGAGAAAGTAATACATTTGAGTGGAAGAGTATCCAGTTAACAGTTTTTCCCATCTGAAATCAAAAATCCCATCTGATCCCCTCATTAATTTGCTTAGCCCAATAGATCCCGCAATATAAATATATTTATTAAGTTTTTAATAAGTACCTTTATCCTAATTTTATCGTCGACTCAGGTCGCGTCAGCAAAAACTTCAGTGGTTTAAAGATGCGACTTTAAGCTTATATCATGTAATGTTCTGATAATTGCTAATATTTTTTTTTTTCTAAAACCTTCATTTAAAACAAAAAAAAATTTGTTGTTGAGTCTATCACCAACCAAAAATGAGTTAGTAAGTTCTAGGGGATCTAGTTTTAAGTGGGAATAAAAAGATAAATTTACTATTGATCCATTACACAGGTGCTCCGAAGGGGTTAACAATTAACACGACATAAAACGAACCCACTAGGGTATCAATTTTGGGGTATCGGATGTGAATAACCCTTTACTTTTTAGTTTATGACTTATTATTGTTTATGTTTATTTATTTATGTTTATGACTGCCTCGTTGGTCTAGTGGTCAGCACGCTGGGTACTATCCACGAGGTCCCGGGTTCAAATCCCGGCTCGGCCCGAGAGTGTTGGGTTTTTCTGTCTTAAAATAACTCAGACACAGCTCCGGAGTCAGGAAGTTTATTTTATTTTAATCTTAAATATTTAGAGGGGGTTCAATCACAAAGCGATTAGGTCACCCTCATAGTGACTATAGCCTATAATCTATGACCTATTAAAGCACATTCTAGCTAGTTTATATAGGTTTCTGGCTTCATCCGATAAGGGAAGAGCCAGAATGCTGTTACATTTACCTATATTAGAGTCATTGGGAAGGATTATTTGAGCCTGATCGCTCTACGGTCATGTCGGACAGCCGTCTCACCGAATTATAAGAGTAAAGGAATAGAGAGTGCACCTGTGTATTGCGCACACACTTGTGCCTATAATATGTCCCGCGCAGTTGGCTAATCTCTGGTGAGATAGGCCGCCGTAGTCGAAATTCGGCTAGGAGGACATTATTTATTATTATGTCTTATTATCGGTGCATTGTTTTTGAACTTTTTGCAGCAATATAATTGTAAAGAGATAAGAAAGATCAGAAAAATATCAAGTAAGTACGTATCTAACTGTAAAATATAGGTCATCGATCGTTGCGTAATGAAAGTACCTCTAAGCACTCTTTATACCAGGTAATCGTATTAAGTAGTTATTATATTATAATTAAGAATTAATTAAGTGATAAAACATTAATGTCTCAGTAATCTAGAAGCTGTATAAAGTTATTCAGCTGTCGTTCTCCCTACTTTAATTAAAATAAGCTTAATTTAACGGGGAAAAGCTTTTTACGAACAGAGTACAAAGAAGTTAGTATAAAAGCTTTTAATGTGCGAACAATAGTACCTTTAATTACATGTAATTAAGGTGCTTTACTTGTTGTAGAAATTATCTAATTATTTATATGTATAGTGAAAACCGAAAATCTTCAAAGTCAGAGTGAACAAGCTTCTTCTAAAAGTAAAATTTGTTATGCAAACAAAAATTGATCGACGGTGTCCGGTGGGACTTTCGTAAAAACTTACAAAAAATTGCTTAAATTATAAATAATTATAAGCTTCTTTTGGGTAAGCTCTCCCCGTCGTCGACTCTATCCACGTCTGACTTAGTCAAGAGTCAAGAAAAAACCCATTTCAAATAAAAAATAATTCGTCTTACCCGAAAAATCTTTGCAATTTAGTTTTTTTAAGTTTAGAATTACTTAGAGTCAAAAGTCTAGATTATTTAAATTGACATTTTAGATTGCAAATTTTAACACGACTTTTCATAAATAACCTTAGGTCAGCTATTTCTTTTTTGCTCCGAAAACCTGTAATATAATAATGTAAACATAACCTTACGGAAGGATACGAAATATACGATACTTTAAAGCTAAAGTAAGGACGTCGTCGCCTTATGTTTCATATCGTGTGTATACAGCCTGGGTGTCTTAACGGGCATAGCACTTTCTTGGCACCTGTATTGAGATTCACTAAACATCAACCTACACAAACACAATTTACATACAGGCAAGTTAAACACAACACCAGCCATGTTAGAGTATCAAAATCACAACAGCTTCAAGTGCGCTAGACCGAGTACAAGACAAGTTGCAGGCTCCGCTAAGGCTAGGTTCACATGAAATTAAACATTGAGCACGCATTTTGATAAAACATTTACAATTCGGCGCGTCAGTATGTTTAGGCACAGAATAAGTACTAGTACTCCGTACAGAAGTATGACCTTGCTATGAAGTTCAAAGAAATATCTACTGAATGTCGTCAACTATATGGTGCAATTTAGTTCGCCTCAGAGTCAAGAACATGCTCGTTTAGACACCTACAGAAATCCATTGCAAGATAATTTCATTCTTATAACTCTGGAATATGAATCATAATACACTAAACCCATTCAGTGGACGTACTATCATGCGACGCGAAAGGGTTGACTGCTACAAAAAGCTACTTACGCCATTTAGCGCACCTTTCTAGCACTTTATTCATGCTCGTCCAGCCAGCAACGTAAACCACACATTAGTACCGTGCGCCACCGGTGAATAAAACGCGCTGGCATGGCGTCTCGTTGCTCGCTCGCGACACCGAAGTTGATTTAGCACCTTCCAAGGGGTCGCCGCGCGTAAGTACGTTTTTGCTACCTACGCGGGGAGTTACACAGGCTTGGTTTAGGTACGCTGTAAATTAAATGCATTTTCCTATGTATAGCAACTGCACGTTAAATGCTTATCGTTTACGGGTCCTTCTGTCAGCGTGGCTTTGAAACTCAAAGCAGACATATAAAATCCAGATAGCTTCTTCAATATTTGATATTTTGTGTCATAGTTCAGCGATCACCATAGCAATTAGCACTGTTGATACTGCGGCTCTGAAGGTACTCTTTAAAACCATTGGCTTTTAAGCTAAAAACATGGCATTCTTAACCAGACATGTAGTCATCGACGAACCTAATGTAATGAGGACTTTCAGAATACTACAGCTACTATACCTAATCGTCAACTCAGTTGATATTAAAATAACTTTTATCTTCGAGCTTACTACGTGGAGTATACTCGAAGATAAAGTTATTTGTAACGTATGTAATGTAGGTCGACAAGTTCTTGAGTTGACTGCAAATGTTTAAGCATCAAAAAACAGATGATAAGCGAGCTACACTACATACAAAACAAAACGCTGGAAGCAACTCCGCCCCGGCTAGAAATGCACAAAGGTCGAAAGTTCATCGCAACGCCTAAGCTAAGGGCGACCAAAACGATGTCTTTGTACCACACAAGCGACTTCAACTTTTCGTGATGAACGTTTCAACTATATACTTTTATGTATTAACCTAAATATTAATATAGTTAATATTACAACAATTTTAATTATTTTAGTAAATATTTCTTTTTTTCATCGGTATTTTCATTGTATCGTCCTTTGTCTAGTTAACATTCCTCTAGTTAGCTTGGTCGGGATATAACGCGTTTTTTAACTCTTATAACAAAATGGTGACCAAAGTTTGGTATAATTTAAACTGGTTGTTGCATATTGATATTGCGTTTTGCATCCAAATTCAAATAGACCATGGCTAAATTTGATAAACTTGATTAAAGAAAACACCTCACTGCATTTACATAATGTGCTTTGCAAGCCGGACGTTACTAAAGGCAGAATATATTATGTGCTTAATGATTAATGAGGAAGTCAAATCAAGTCTTAGCGTATACATAACTCGATCTACAGTCGAGCGTATTGCATTCTAAACTACCCCCCACTTTTCCTATGCATTCCCTCACTCTGTACAAACTGTCCTAAATACATTTATGCCTGTCAGACACTCGGCCAGCTGCTACTCATTATGCCTACCTATTTGTATTCCGCAATTCCCCAAAATTTACATCTTAATTACTAACTCTCCTTTGGGGAATTCTTTTTTTTTACGAAAAGGTTCATAGACCAATTTGTGACATACATGAAAAATGAAAAAAAAAAAAAATTTCTTTAACAATAAATTACACAATTTTTGGTTTGAGACCCTCTTTTAAGCATTTTTCAATTTTTTTTTTTTTTTTTCAATGCCTGTGTCAGAGAGTCTGGCTCTTCAGTGTGACATTCATACATAATATCTAAGTATTTTAACTATTAATACTATTTGCTACAGTTTTTTTTAAACTAAAATGTTACTAAATAACAGTTTTTAGCTAATTAACAGTTTTTAGCTAATTAACAACAGTTTTTTTAAACAGTTTTAAATTGTAAGTTATTATTAATATCTCTTCCTGTGTGTGCGAGTGTGTTTGGATGCGTGTATGTGTGTGTGTATGTGTGCGTGTGTGTGTTTGTGCGCGTGTGTTTGTATGACCTAAGAATTATTTACTAAAAGTAATTAAATTTGGTTATATTCTTTTGATTTTAGCCACTTTATTAAGAGTTTTTTACATTCGTGGTACGTCTTTGAGTATATTTGTATACTCAAAGACGTACCACTTTGATTTACTTTATTGTTTAACTGAATTGACTGTCATGTGTATTGTCTACAAGCAAATTTTGTTTTAAATGAGTCCAAGAAAGGAACTTTAAATTGTCTTCGCTTGTTGTTTAGCGATGGTTTATACTCCAGGGACTTAGGTATGCATAAAGTTATTCGTAATATATAAAGTTTCCTAATACAGAGTAAGTCACATAGACTATAAAGTTCGTTTGTCGGAAACCGGTAAGGTTTAAAGAACATAACTTGGATTAGGAAACGCTGTGCTCTTCCAAGCTCCAATACATTGGGCCGCAAAAATAACGGATCTCTATCAGGGGATGTTTTGGGAGAGATTTGCTGTCAGATGGAGCATAGATGGAGTTGTCTAAGACATCCCTAGTCCCTAAAATACCCAAGTGATCGAACATGCTGTTAACACTACAACAAGTAAGTTTTAGTCCTAATGTTTGCCATACATTTTTAATGCTTTTAAAGTACAATTCTAATTTTAATTGTCTGGTGGTTTGGACTCTCTAGACCTCCTTCATCCATCGTCTCCGAAATGTTGGAATGTATAAAAAAAAATTGTGTGACTGTACTAGTGATACGTTATTTGCGGGTCCAGTGTACGCATTGGTATGGCTTCTGTTGTATTTAGAACTACCTTTTTGGGGCCCGTATATTTTGTACTTGATTTTTCGATAGTGCCTAAATTATTCTTATGAAATAATAAAAACGACGCGGTTTTTGCCCTTTCTTATTTGCACCTGAAAAAAGCTGTGGCGTATTCCCGCCAGCCCCTTTGGAAGGGGGGAAGGGTATGTGGGACTGTGGGACTTCAGGCCTCGTTACGAGACCCACCTACTCACTAAAACACAGGTGATGTCTTCCGGTTCCATTAGAAACCGAGCCGCAAGTTATATATTTATATAAATATTGTGGAAGATTAGTGGACTAACATGCGTTAAGGCATCTATGAAAATAAGTTCTCTGCTGTCGCAGCCCACGAACAAGTATTCCGAGGTACAAAAGTTATTCAAATGACTTTATAAAAAAATTCAAAATATTTAAGGGTTCCACTTAATTATTATGCAATGTCTAATTAACTTTATGGTTTCCTAACAACTTAATGCGAAATTACGTTTTAAGACAATTTCATTCCAATCACGTTTCGGCGGATGAGTCTGGGATGAGTATGAAAACAGGGTAAAATTTAATTAAATAAATAACAAAAATACCTATAAATTAAATCTGCTTCAAATTGTAATTAAATTTTAATTGCATTTATCTGATTGTTAAAACGTTTGTTTTAACTACGTTTGAAACTAAACAGTAGACGACCGTTTTGGTGTAGTGGTTCGTGCTTCTTACTACAAAGCCAAAGGTTTTGGGCTAGAAACCCGTAAGGGGCAAATATTTGTACATAATAAGCACGAGTATTGGTACCTACGGTTGGATTATACCCCATACCTAGATGTATAGAAGTATGTCAATTCGTTAAAATCGTAGTCATCATCATAACACAAGATCCTCCTTAATTTGGGGTTACGTAACTAATGTTAATGAAACAATTTACCTATGTATTATTTATATAGTCATTGCGCGTTAACTAACACTACGGATCATAGATGTCTGCAATACTTTTATTTTATCGACTTATCTCAAAGAACCTGTATAAAGTTATCAATGAACTTTTCTAAGTAACGTTCTACTCAACGAAGCGGTGACAAGGCGGGAAACTTATGAAAGAATTTTTGTTGACGAGGCAATATTTCTCTGAGAGGAAAGTGAGTTTGCCTTGTGTCATGTCGGCCGGATAACTTTCTTACAAATTCGTACTGAAAAATATACCTACGCGGAAATTAAAGATGAATACGTTAGGTTACACTTTTTCCATTTATATTATAAATGGAATAATATAAATGGAAAAAAGTGTCTCTCTGTTTGTTTCCTATTCACGCTCAATCCGCTAAACCGGTTAGGATGGCTATAGAACAAACAAACAGTTTGAGTGCTCGGGAAACTCGGGTTCTTATCCTAGAAATCATCCTTTAAGGGGTTGAAAATCCAAATTCGTCATTTGCGCGGTTAACCACTTATATTTTATAATATAATTAAACATAAAACATGCTTATTATGTTATGCTCGGTTGCACCCATAATTGTGGTATTGCTGAAGTTGCTAAGGTTTTTAAAACCCACCGAAATCAAACTAAGAGGATCTTCTTCTACGTTAGAATAAGGCAGGATATTTTTTAACCGATCCACGTTCCGGTATACGAAAGGTTATCTCAAAATCTAAAGAGAATCGGAGTTAACTATTCAGCTCTCATTTGAATTCCATCTGATTGGTTTCTACAACCAACTTTGTCAATCTCACCGCTTGATCTCATTTGGTTAGATGATGAGGCCGCTCCAAGACTATGAATACGAAACTGTTGAAGTTGCAAACTTATTACTGTGGTAAAGAAGTTAGTCGTATTGCTAAATCAGCGGTGAAATTAGCTTGTCACTTTGATTACTGTGATATATTAAACGAATAGCATCACTTTTTTAAAGGGTTTATTTTTATCACGACTAAGCTGAAAACCACGTATTCTTCACATAAAGGCGATATTTTTTTTGGGAATCCTATGGCTTATCAAGTTCTCCATGGACTAATGGATTAATTTTCTAAATATTTAGTGAAATAAATCGGATGTACCTAATTTAATTATATTAAAGACCGCACCTCCACACACAAAGCCAGTTTTTGGTGCTACAGATGGGTTCAGAAGGGTTTAAACTTTTATTTACTTAAATAACTCAAACACTTTTGTCTTTTTGTTGGTTTTTGTAGTTTCCACATCTGTATTGTATTACATAGTTTAACCAAACTAAAGGCTCGATTTATTCATCTCAATGACAAGATGTCTTTTCGTAATTAAAAATATTGAGTCAGTGAATAATTTTTACATAAAAATCATTTTATTGTGTACATTCTATAAGATCAGTTTTTTCGTCTCAAGATCAGACTTATTTTATACGAAATCTTCGGCTTCATGCTACAAAATGTACAAGTGAATTTGGTCCTTCCCAATCCGGATGATTTACGACTGTGTTGAGCGTATGCAGTGACCTCTGTGAAAGAAAAAGGACGCCATGCCTAATCATATCATGTTTGGAGCGTTCCGGACAGTTAGAATATTTGTTTAAGGTACCGTGTACCTTTTTATTTGTGAGTTAATCCTGTAAATAACTATTCTAATGTTAGTGCACATTACTTGCCTTAAATTGAGCAAATTAGTTGCTCATTTTTGCATTCAAATTTCGTACACATATGATATTTGACACGTGTGCTCGGCGCATGCAATTCGATTCGCCGCACAGTAGGAGACGACATTTCTACGTCTTTTTAATACACTGTCATTGTACAACGCCACTACCATGAAAGTTTAAAACGTTCCGTACAAGATTAAGAAGGTTAGGTTTAATGTCTTAGCTTTCACAGTTTTAGTTAACATTTACGTACCTACCGTACATGATACCTAAGCGATCATGAAGTCCCACCAAAAATGTACTACCCTACCTTAAAAGTTGCTGTCCGTTACCAGTGGAAAACGAATATATAATTTCCATCGTTAAGAATAGTTCTTAAGATCCAATAAGTGTTGGTTTTAGTTAGCTAATAGCATATAGATAGGAGCCACATTGTGGATATAATACGTGAACGTACATATATGATACGTATGAATAGGTCAGTATCTAATAACATGCGGACAAATCATATTCTTTATTCGCTGTTATAACGCATGTAGTCTTATCTCGCCACTTCTCAGCTTTATTCGACTTTTGATTCAGCTATAGAGTAAAAAAATAATGGAAATGAAAACCTAGTATTAAGCCTCTTATTCACCTGAAAACGTCTATCTGGCACTCTGAAGGAAACCTGTTCCATTTAATTTATCGTTTTCCGACATCGCAGAAAGAACTTAAACGAAATTGAATCCAACTCTACTCTTTCCTAGTTCCCATAACTCATCTGAGAAATAAATCGTTAAGTACAGTCGCCAGGAAGTCAGACTACACAATTTCGTTGCAAAGACGCTCCTGTCAAAAGTGCATAAAATGCTGCAGTGTTCAGCTCGATGTGTTATCGTCACATTAATTCTATTGTAAAAACTGTCACTGCAGAAAACGGTCGGTTGTCGGTGAGTTAGGTGCTGTGATTTAATAAAGGAGAGAATAACGTCTTTGTTGTGATCTCATATGAAATAGTAATAGCCAAACTTGTGAGCAAGAATACATGATAATACTTTTTCGTATTGTTAATATATTATGTTTTTAAACGTTTTGTAATATGTTTGACTGTGCATAACTTGCATAAGTAAGCCTAAACGCCTCAGCTAATAATAACGCCCCGACTTAAAGTCGTATTAAAAAGATATGAGAATCAAATTGTATTCAATAAGAAAGTCCTTACACGGCATAGTCATAATTCAGCAGGCCTAGCTAACTTGGTTGCTTTAAAATTTTAATTGTCATATCTTTCAGGTAGCCTATTCAAACTGATATCTGGAAAATTATGAGAACTTTGAATATTATGATAAAATGTCTATTCATATGTCATTTCTGAATATACATTTTATCATTTAAGGCGGCCATTCTAAGGCCTAATTCTAATTCATACTACTTCCATGATCAGCTCATGTCCAATACTCAACTTAAGATTCTGCAGCAAAAACGGTATCCGTGCTTATAAAATCTTAACAGTTACCTCAATTTCTCCAGGATCCCATCACCAGATCTTAACTTGGCGACATTAGGACCACCTCAGGAGTATGCTATTCCATTTAAAGAAGAATTTTGGAAGTCGGTCTAATATTAACGTAGAAATCGGTGAACCTACATTAAAAACATACATACAGTCAAACACAAAACCTCCTCCTTTTTAAAAGTCGGTGAAAACTAGATTACAACTTAATGTCCTTGCCATAAGCAAAGTAAAACAGTCAAACACAATCAATCAATAACGATTATTACAAATATTGGTTTAGATGTGCGTTAGGCACAGTTCTGCACATACTCTTCTTAGCCAATAATTCTGCAAATAAATACCTAAGAACCTAGAGGAAAACTGCAGTATTTCCCGCCTTGATAAAGTCCAGAGGAGAATGGCCATAACTCAAGGACCCAGGGGAAATTCAATGGGATGACGCAAGCCGTACGAATAATGAGCCTAGTCCCTGATAGTAAACACCCCGGCTCTTAATAGGAAACCTTTTATTACATTCTGATTGATATGACAGTTCCCGTATAGGTTATGAATATAGTTTGTAGATTTGGAGGTGCTTGTGGCGCAGTGGCGGCAGCGCTTTGGTAGTGATACCAAAAGTTAAGCAACCACGGCGCGGTCGTGATTGGATGGGTGACCATTCCAACCATTAAAGTGACGACCATGACAAGCATCTCCGTGCTTCGGAAGGCACGGTAAGCAGTTGGTCCCGGCTAAGATCTCTTGGTATTAGTCGTTAACCCTAGTCAGAGGCCCTAGGGCGGCTTGATAACATCTGACAGTAAGGTTTGTCACTTGCCTTACAGACACCCCTCCACCAATCCGCACTGAGCCCGCGTGGTGGAGTATGGCTCGTTCCTCCTCATAGTTGAGGTGAGGCCTTTTCCCAGCAGTGGGATCTAATAGGCTGACTTAACTTTTTTTTTTTGTAGATTTATCTGGGCTGATTTTGTAAAGGTATACGCCCAGTAACTATTATATATTCTGTGGCCCAGGCCCCTATTTCACAAAGCGTACGAGTCTTGTAATACGGGTGAGTAACCATAGTAACGTCAATTTTTGCTATGGTTTACTATGTGTTACCATGGTTATAAACTTGTATTATAGGACTGGAACGTTTTCTTAAACATGGTGCAGGTGAATGATCGGTTTAATCACGCGTACTTTTTAACTTTCTGCGATCAAAAAAAGTTTTTTTTTGCCGTCTCAAGCATATTTACTAATAATTTTGTCCTAATAACAAATAGAAATGACACTGCTATTATCTAAACCAATTCTTATAATAATTAGTACTTACACACTGTGTATTCCTGACAGTATAATAATAACTATCTCCACAAAAGTAGCACAGCTAAGACAAAGATGACGACCGTCTTGGTGTAGTCGTTCGCGCACCGGACTACTAAACCAGGCATTTGCGGGTTCGAATTCCGCAAGGGGCAAATGTTTGTGTGATGAGCACGAGCATTTGTACCTAAGTCATGGATGTTTATACGTATTTAAGTATTTCTATCCGTTACCCTAGTCACCATAGCACAAGCTCACGCTCAGTTTGGGGCTAGGTAATTGGTGTGTTTGTTGAAACAATTTATTTATTATTTATTTATACTCGTATTTAAAGCGCGTATTTTACGCTGCGTGACAAAAATGAACCATTATATTCGGCGGAGATTTTCGTAAACCTTATTACCGTAATAAGATGTTTTTAAAATAATCTCGGATTATATTATGCAGCGGCAGCGACGTCGCTTGTTAGTCCAATTCGGAGTTCCGAGTCCGACATACATCAACGCCCTCTGACGAATTAGTCTGTGTCAAAAAACGAGAAAATACTGGCAGGAAAGAATGTTTAATGTTATAATTGCCAAGTTCCAAAAAAATAAAGAAAATTGTTTTCCTTTTTCCGAATACTTACGCATTCGAAAATTAAGTTATAAAAAACGTAATTTGAAGTTTTAATTAGTTAATAAACTAATGACTACAATATTTTGATGCATAAAATGTTTACCGGGGTTAAAATATTTTTATTGTCTATTAACTATGATCTAGGCGTCACTCATTGCAAACTGCAAATATATAAACACAGAAAAATTTTCTTTACTATTATTATATGTTTAGTAAAGAAAGTTTTTTTTTTGTTTGAATTCCGAAGAGTCGAATGAGAATTCCATAGACATAGAGGTTTTACGCGCAGATCCAAACCTCTACAGTACCTATGTAGCAAGATCGTGTCGTATCGTCCATTGTGTGACCTATGGATAAACTCAATAAAATGCAATTTTCACACATAGTAGGTGCCTACATAGTGAAAAATTTAAACGTGTGAGTTTGTTGAGTTCGCACCCGGAAAGCACGAATTTGTTATAAAGTTATTCGCGATTTTATTTCCCTTTAACCCCTAACCGACTTTTGACGAATGTGCTCTGTGACACAAAGCTCCCGAGCCCGCCGAGAATGAAATAAAGCTACAATAAACGTCACAACGTCGCCTGAACTGGCGCGTTGCATAAATAGAACAGACAGCGCATTTGCTGTATCCGCAGACACAGTGGAAAGGAAAAAGGCAGACCGCAGCATCAGAAGAGATCCATAATGCTTAGCAGAGAGAAAGAGCGTATTTTCTGTTGATGATGTTGATGATGGTGCAATCCTGTTGTCCCTCATCAGGGACATAGGGCTCGAAGAAGGGATTTCCACTGCTCTTTATCTTCCAGGTCCTTCCAGCCGAGACCAGTTGATGCAGCCTCTTTCTCAACTGAGCACCTCCAGTTGCTGTTAAAACCTCAGTAAAAAAAATATTTGTCTGCAGACAGATTATTTAAATTCATTACAGTATGGTAGTATATTTTCTATATAAACGTATTTATAATTTTAGCATAGTTCAACTACCTGTACTCTATTCATAAGTTTTTATACGTATTGTTGACATTCAGTTCATTTTTGCTGGCACTAACTCGTCCCTCCACCAAAGTCATTGTCAATTAAAACTTAAGATTACTGTTTTTGACTCTATCGTTTACACTTCAAACCAAGGCTTCTTTGTCAGAAAAAAAAAAGTTGTGGCTTTAGCCAATTGAGGCCTGGCTCTTATAACTTGATCTACGGCCGAGGGGAGCAAACATTATGCAAAGTACAAAATCCCATTTACCACGTGCTACACGTATCCTCACGTTGTTCCGAAGCAAAATAGACTTGTTTATAGCCAGCAACTGAATTCGCGCTTCGACAATCATTTTCTCTACCGCCTTTTATAAAGAAATAACACGCTAACCAAACATAAAAAATGGTGGCGTGCGCTAGGAATAGATAAGTTTATTTACATATTGAATTAATAGTATGAAAATTTAAGTGAAATGTTCGCATTGTTCTTTGCTATCCTTTTTTATACTTAAACAACCGATTCCCCTGACTTCGTCTACTTAAATATCGAAACTCCTTTACAAACTTCCACCTCCCTATTCAAAAATCCCGAAATTGGTTTATTTTTATTAACCAAATAGCTAAATACCATTTTTTATGACGTTTTGAAGCTTCAAAACTGACGGAGTTTCGTACAAATTTATTCCCTCTTTTTTAGCCTGTTAAGAGGCTAAACTCTAAAAGTCCTTTCTTAGTGCTCACCTACACTATAAAAGAAAGCATGTTGCAAAATTTCAAGTTCCTAATCGTAGTAGTTTGGGCTGTGCGTCAGTTTACCTTTTTTATATTTAGATGAAATATTATTAATTGCAAGACTGTTTACCTACCTTATTTATATTTGGACGGGCTTAAACAAAAAAAAGCTACCAAGCTAGCAAGTAAAAGTCGCAGGATGGCACTGGACACCGCTTGCATCGGTCACTTTGTCATTCCCATTGTATGAGAAAGCCTATAATCAGCAGTGGACGTCCTATGGCTAATTATGATATTGATGAGTTTGAAAATCGAACAGACTTGTATGAATCACAGAACATTAAAAAAAACATTTTTCTTGAAAATTATAATTGTGCTTCGTCGCATTCAGTCGTCTACTTACATTTATTTCGTCTGCCAAACAAAAGAGCTTTCAAAGCCTATCATAAACTCACTTGTTTCGGAAATTAGCGCAAGTGTCGGGACATCAAAAAGTTACTTCATAAAATCCCTTGGGTGGGGAGTTACGACGAAGTTAGTACAAAGAGCGTTCCCATCTTTAATACAATTTGTCGTTGATATCGCGATATACTTACTTACCTACTTACGCCAAATAAGAAGTATGTTTTCTGGTGTTGAAATTGTCTTCCTAAACTCTTTTCCGGGGCTCTCTTTCATAAAATAAAATTCATAAAATTCATTTATTTCTGTACATAGGCTCGCAAGGAGCACTTATACACGTCCCAACATAAAATAGAACCCTACCACTGCTTCGGGACAATTGTGGGCTAGTGCTGAGAAGAAGCAGCAAAGAAACTCAGTCACTATTGGCATAGTCGTGGTGACTGCCTCGTTGGTCTAGTGGTAGCACTCTGGGTACTATCCACGAGGTCCCGGGTTCGAATCCCGGGTCGGGCCGAGAGTGTTTGGGTTTTTCTGTCTTGAAATTACTCAGACACAGCTCCGGAGTCAGGAAGTTGGTGGTGTTAACACCCCTATGCCTCGAAAAGCACGTTAAGCCGTTGGTCCTGCGCCTGATCGCTCTACGGTCATGTCGGACTGCCGTCTTACCGAATTATGAGAGTGAATGAACAGAGAGTGCACCTGTGTATTGCGCACACACTTGTGCACTATAATGTGTCCTGCGCAGTTGGCTAATCTCTGTTGAGATAGGCCGCCGTAGTCGAAATCGGCTTGGAGGACATTATTATTATTGTCATAGTCTTTGTCCATTGGGAGCATAGTTGTTGTTTAAGTAGCTTTTTTTTTCACTGTTACTAACAGGAATTCTTTTAACAAGTTATTTCCTTAGCACTTGTCTTCTCAAAGGTATTCTAAACCTACTTTTTAATCCTATCAGAGACTTTAGAACAGAAAAAGAAATCTATGTTTCTTTTATAACCTGTTTCAGAAAAGGCTGCCTTTTTTTAAAACAGCCATGAATTTGCATTTGTAGACTCTTCAAACATACTGGCTAAAATATTGACGGGTCCAAAACATGGCTCAGCTTCAGCAAATATTTGAGTTTTCTTTATGACAAACTTTTACGCTTACAGTACAGTACGCCTACCCATGACAACCTGAACCGTCATTAAATGACTACGTAAACTGTTCTAAGCTTAACTTAAAATGGAAAGTAAAGGTTGATTTGGTGTCGTCGTCGTTGTCTTTGAAATTCACGTATGTTATGTGTACCTACGAAGTACACACATCAACACTGTCTAGGGATATACAAAACATAGTATTATTATATCTAAAATATCCCTACACAGTGTTGATTAGTATATTTTGCCCACCATAAAGATTTTTTGAAAAGCAAGGTACAATGGCCAGCAAATCTGAGGACTTTTTTTATTCCCTAGGCAACAGGGTCACGGAGGTCAGACGGCAGTCGCTCCACTGTAATTACCTGATCTGCCACAACCTGGATCATGGTTTGCGGACCCTGGGCCCTCGCTTGCGAGGGCACAACCGGGATAACGCTAGAAGGATGATGATTTAAAGTTTAAAACTTACGATACAGATCGTGTAACCAATTCGGTAATAATAACATAATTTATTTGTTTCTCTTACACAAAATTGGCCTTACAGATAGACTATAGCTAGGAAACTTCATTATGAGTCCTTCATTAGGAGTTTGTGTACTGTTACTATTATTTAATTAAAGCTAAGAAATAAAACATATAAATTGTTACTAATTACAAGATTGTTACTAATTACACCAACGGGATAACATTTTTTCGGTGTCATCATAGTTAATAAACTTTAGATAGTCGGTGACGAGTTTTTTGCATTTGAATTTAGTAAGTGGATAAATGCCAAGAACCTCGTTTAGAATGTTGTAGATATAAGGTCCCAGGAAATAATAGGTACATTGTAACGAGTTAGTACGTTCATAAGGAAGGAGAAGTATCTTTTTCGCTGAAACCTAAGCCAATACTGACATGTATTAATTGCATCAGTTCACCCGCGCCCGTACGCTGCGAAGTAATTTGTCGGCAGATACAGCTAAGAAAGTTTATATCTTCACAAATAGCGTTAAGCTGCTATCTCAGTGCCCACATCCTTCAGAAAACTGGGCGACAGGTCGTATTTACACAGGTTCTTTAAGTGCGTTGTAGCGAAAAAATACGAGCCAATTTCTTGGAAAGGAATTCAAAGATGAGCTTAAAATACAAGAAAATTAAATACATTGAATTAATTTTTAAATATGTGCAGCCGTGCGCACCTCAAGAGTGAAGCTATCATTTTAACAACGATTTCGATAGGTTTTTTTTTCAATAATCATATATTTTTTATATTTCAATAAATACAAAAAAAAGTAATATTTTTACAATCATGCAGATTTGCTCACTTACGCGGGATGGAGATACATAATTAGTGAAGCGTAGTCTGCAAAAAACGTTAACAGAATTGGGTGTTAAAAAACACACACACACACACACACACACTAACACATTGGTGCGCACAATTCTAATAACGCCCTCAGTCCCAGTAAACAAAATCCAAACACTGTCAACACACCATCACAATTCATTAGGTGTATTCGTCAGCTGCTTATCTCAAGGCGGCAGTTGCCAGTATTAATTACCGGGGTCGATGAGACTGCGGGTTCCAAGGTCGTTAATCACCGCCCCGATCAAGGTGCGCCAGGATCTGTCAGATGTGTCTCTAGCTAGAGAATAGGTAATTCTTTTCTTGTTTTTTTTTTTCCTTTTTGCTTGCGAGACGTAGCCAGTATCGCTTGCTATTGCTAATTTTGTGGGCATTTACAGGGTTGACTCTTTAGGTTTAAAAACCTGTTGAAAAACGAAAAGAACCGTACAGTATCAAAAGTTACGATTCTAACGCGCTGTCAATAACAAATAGCAAGGACAATAACTTAGGCTAGTTAATGAAAAGCTTTCATCGGTATAGGGAAACACATAAATAGAGATAAGTGTGATGCAATAATAGAAACTATGAAAAATGTATTACATATAAATAGATGGTAACCAACAATTTAGTTCCAACTTCGAAGGCAATCTGGAGGTCAGAGTGCTCCAGTGTAAATAAGCGCTTGATGTAGATAATTAGACTGTCTGGACATCACACTTGACCGTTTGTAATATATGTTTAAAACCTTACTTAATTAGTAATTCATAATAAATATTTCTGCTACGGTAGCCAATTCTAACAGTAATCAAGCAGGTACTCATGAGATAATATAGTACACAAGAGTGTGTGCATACATAGGTGATTAACTCTCTGAACCTTCACTTTCATAGGTTTAGTGTTGTCTATCGATAGTATCGTGATACTATCGGACCTTGAAAATAATTTAATCTATCAATAGTTTTATCGTAACTATTGAGTCTCGACGATATTATCGATAAAACAGGCAATCATATAAGAATAATAAAAAATAATATTATTGTCAAAGACCATATCGGTCTACAGAACAAACACTACTATCGATGTATATATAATGCTCGTGCTCTCGTGTTTGGCACACAAACATTTGCCTCTTGCGGGATTTAAACCCGTAACCGTTGGTTTTGTATTCCGGTACGCGGACCAATACACCAAGATTGGCGTCGAGGTATGGCTGAGCTAAGGCAATCACTAGAATTTGGCTTCTTTTTTAAATTGATAGGCAGACATTTGACCGCAATCTCCCCTGGTGGAAAGCTACGATGCGGCCGAGGATAGTCATGTCTGACTAGTTTACTCTTTCTTGAAGGAATCCAGATCATAGTGTTTAGGAAACACTTCAGCCTGCAACGAATTCCACTCTTTAGCCTTACGCAAGAGGAACGTAGATTTAAATTGTTTTATGCGTATTTGTAACTATTTTGTAAGTTGTGAACCCAACCACTTATGAACGTCAAAATAGCTAGATAGATAGCTAGATAGAACGTCAAAATAGTCAGAAATAGCTTGTGGTTGATTGAGGGAGTGATGATGACTCACACCTGGACCCAACAATCATCAATGGCAATTAATCTAGTTAATTTCTTCCGGGTTACTGACGGTATTTCCAATTTTTCGAGCCTTCCCCTTTAATGCGTCGGTAAATACCTTAAAAATGCAACTCATCGTTCCCATTGTCCTTAAACAGAAATACCGACGATGTTTCCCGAAAAATAATAGGAGAGCCTAATTCCGCACAAACCCGGTAGAGCCTTATAACCACAAAATGGTAACACTCAGAAGACCCAGCGGGTCTCTCTCTTGCCCATTCATAGAAGTTAACATCATCATGCCTGAGCGATGTCACTATGTAGAATGGAACACACACGCGCACAGAGACTTTTGTGGCAATTTGATAGAATGTTTCCGGTTGTCCTTTTAACCGACTTCGGAAACGGAAACTTTTTTGATGGCTAACTGAAAGAAATGTGGAAAAAAGTTGGTGCCAATGTAAATATTCATACGTGTAACCTACGTTACGTGTACCAACAACCGACACCCTTTCATGTTTCTATTACGTGACGATAAAATACAAAGTTATTTCCAACTTTTTAGTGCATTTTTGTGAAGACGATTGTATTTTTTGCTAAAAACATATATTTCATTTTACTTGCGCCAACAACCAGGCACATTGTACAGTGCACAGTTGCACAGAGTCCAACAACAGGTTTTATCAGTTACTAGCAGTTCCCCGCGACTTCGCCCGCGCCAAAAGTTGGATTTTCCATACAAATTTTCATACCCCATTTCACCCCTCTTATGATTTTATATCGCGACAAAAAGTAGCCTATGTTCTTTCCAGTGTCTCAAACTATCTGCCAAATTTCATTTGATTAGGTCCAGTAGTTTCGGAGCCTATTCGATGCAAATAAATAAACAAACAAACAAATCTTTCCTCTTTATAATATTAGTATAGACAAAGTACATTACAATAAGACACCGTCTGCCAAACTGAGAAACAGTTTGTCGGCAGTAGTTCTCGTGGACTTTATACATAACTGTAAGCACTTTTTATATATTACCTAAACACACAATTAAATAGCGGGGCTAAAAAGAAACCTTTGAGAGTGCGAGTCTTCTATTTGTCATTAAGGTGCACACAGCCGACGATTAAGGAGCGACGGAAATTGTTTAAAAATATTGAGTTTTCGATTTGATAACGTCCTTCAAGCCATATTATAACTCGCAAATTGTCAATTACAAGTTCTGACGACGCTCTCGGTTTTTCCTCGCGATCTGGGCGCTGTGGGTTTAGCGCAGTTAATAAAGTTTGTATTGATGTCAAGTTCTCGACTCTCGTCTGTCAATAATTTAACATAGCTAGACGCCTTCGAAAAATAATTTCCATACGTAATAAGATCCCCGTATAATGATGAGGTATTCGTTTCGCTTCCGACGACAAAGTGAAAAGTGAAGTGGCTTTGGTAGCGTTGTCATTAGAATAAGTATAAGCTAATTTATATGGCAAAGGAGACTCGCTTATTTACATAATGCTTTTGTGTACGCTCGTGAGATTTTTGACGACAAAAGCATAAAGCCTGGAATCGTGTACTTTAAACTCTCTTAACAATGAATCGGAATTTTTTTCGTCATAACGTAGGTACCTACTTATTATTTTTAAATATGCTTTGTAATAATATATTTTTTTACAAAACATAAGATACATACGTACCTACCTATGTTGTTTTTTATAAATATTATCACTGGTAGATACTTTATAATAAATCAATTGTTTCAACTAACACCATTTACCTAGCCCCAAACTAAGCGTGAGCTTGTGCTATGGCTACTAGGATTATAATGTTAGACATACTTTTATACGTATAATAAAAATAAATGTGTACTTTAATGAAACAATTTAATATACCTATTAAGACCGAAAAATACTGTTACCAACCACAAGTAGCTGAAACTTGTAGTTGAAGCCGTAAAAAACAAAATAAAGTTTTCCAATTTCATATTTCCATGTAAATTTTTTCGACTACCTTTTTGCCTTCTTAATAATACTTCATTGTGTAACTGTAAACAGAGCCCACCAACTTTCCGGTCAGCGGTGAAAGAAACTTTCTTGCCGTATTTTTTCCAATATTGTCTCCATTTTTTTACACGACGGTATCTTAAAGCCCTCGAGATTTCCAGTTACGAATGACAAGTATAGACAAGTTTATTGAAACTCCCTTGTAACGTGTAAGAACCTCCTTTAATTTGCTGAAACTCTAACCGAATAATAGTAATAAGTATAATAAAATTAATTCCACGGCGCGGTCGTAATTGGATGAGTGACTATTCCGACCATTTAAGTGACGTCTATGACAAGCATCTCTTTGCTTCGGAAGGCTGGTCAAAGATCAGTTGATATAAGTCGTTAAGCCTAGTCAGAGGCACTAGGGCGGCTTGATAACATCTGACAGTCAGGTTGGTCACGTGCCTTATATATAGGTGGTGTACGGCTCGTACCTCCTCATAGTTGAGTTAAGACCTTTGCCCAGCTGAGGGATTATAATTTATATTTAATCTATACAATAAATCAATTAATATGATACGGAATTTGAAAGGCTGGTCTCCGTCATGCCATGTACCTACTATCAGTCAATATTCTACACTAATATTATCTACATCTTCACTAATTTTATAAAGAGGAAAGATTTGATTGTTTGTTCGTTTGTATTAAATGAGGTCCGAAACTATTGGACCGATTCAGATGAAATTTTGTACAGAGATAGTTTGAGATCCTGGGAAGGACATATGCTACTTTTTGTTGCGATATAAAACCATCAGGGCGATCAAATGGGGGTTGAAAGTTTGTATGGAAAAACCGTCTTAAGGCGCGGGCAAAGTCGCGGAGAACTGTTAACATAAGTGTTATCGTAACATGCTAAATTTCGACCGTAAAATGTCATAGTAACATAATGGAAGATATTTACAGGATCGTGAAGGTTATATTCAAGTGTTGAACAGTAGTAGAATTATCAGTAATTGACTGCCTCGTTGGTCTAGTGGTCAGCACCCTGGGCACTATCCACGAAGTCCCGGGTTCGAATCCCGGGTCGGGCCGAGAGTGTTTGGGTTTTTCTGTCTTGAAATTACTCAGACACAGCTCCGGAGTCAGGAAGTTGGCGGTGTTAACACTTCAGTGCCTCGGAAAGCACGTTAAGCCGTTGGTCCTGCGCCTGATCTCTCTACGGTCATGTCGGACTTCCGTCTCACCGAATTATGAGAGTGAAGGAACAGAGAGTGCACCTGTGTATTGCGCCCACACTTGTGCACTATAATATGTCCCGCGCAGTTGGCTAATCTCTGTTGAGATAGGCCGCCGTAGTCGAAATTCGGCTAGGACGACATTATCAGTAAGCCGGTATAAATAGGTTTCTTCTATCGCGGGCAACATAATAGATGAACTTAGTAAGTACCAACGCGGTGCCGACGTAAGCGGATTCTAGTAAACGGAAAACTTCGAATGCAATTTTAATGTGGAAGTTTCAGATTGACGTGAGTCTAGGCGTCTTTCCAAGAAACCAATTTACGTCATATTACTGCGATTCTAAGTACGAAATGGTCTTTACTTGTCGAATTCAAAGCCGCTTATACGTAAATGTAGACTGTCACAACTAGTGACATTATTTATTTTCTTTACTTTATAAGCTTTTATGTACTTACCTGCTGATTTTTATTGACTGAATTGTAGCATAGTTTATTGTATGAAGAGAAAATACGTAGGTACCTACTTCGAAAATACGAAATCAATCAAATTAAAGATGCGTTTAGAAAACTAAGATGGATCTATGCGGTTTAAGTGTAAACTTGATAGCTTTTAAATGAAAAATCTTTGCACAATCCATCAATGTTTTCAATATTTTTGGCATTGTATATCGCGTGTTCATCCCCTATAAAACCGATTGAGGGGAATTCTACACGAATAGACCATATATTTTTCACCTGAGAGACTTTTATAATCTCATTATTTATAGAATACAAAAACGGCAACTTTTAACAAATAATAATGAACTATGTATAAGTACGTAACTATTTAAAGTATTTTCATCTTATCTATTTTGCGATTTTTGTGCTTACATGCTTAAAAAATATAGCCTTGGATTGTAAGCTTTTAACCCAGTTATTACTTAAGTACTAATAATTAGAGTATGTGTGTGATATCTTACCTGTATCTAATACCATACTAAATGTAATGTAACTGCAAAAGGAAAAGATAGATACCATAATTAATGTCAGCCTGTGTAAGAAACCGCAATGCCTGAAGAGCAGGGTATATAACCAGTGCGTCCTACCTGTCATGACCTACGGGGCCGAGACGTGGAACTTGACAGTAAAGCTGGCCCACCGACTGCATGTCGCTCAGCGAGCTATGGAACGGTCTATGCTGAAGATCTCGCTAAGAGATAGAATCCGAAACCAGATCATCCGCCAAAAGTCGACGAAAGTCATAGATATCGTTCAGAGGTGCAGTAAGCTGAAGTGGCAGTGGGCTGGTCATGTCTGTCGCAGAACCGACGGGCGTTGGAGTAGGAACGTTCTCGAATGGAGACCACGTCTCGGGAAACTTAGTGTTGGACGCCCCCCCTGCTAGGTGGACCGATGACCTGAGGAAGGTGGCCGGTGGTGGCTGGATGCGAGTAACGGGGGACCGTGAAAGTTGGCGCCGTCTTGGAGAGGCCTATGTCCAGCAGTGGACTACAATAGGCTGATATGATGTGTAAGAAACAGCCTACAAACATCAAACCGTCGATGCGTACGCTCTAAACTATTCACAATGTGGTGTAATATTAAATAATAGTTGATTAAAATAGTTGTATGCGCCACAGTACACACATCATCGGACCACGGATCAGCAAGACATCTTCAACACCAATAACTGGAAAATCATCTTGCAGGTCACTTTTTGGCACAGTGCTTTGTTGAAGATCAAATTATTGATTTAAGAACTTGAGAACTCACGCCAAATAATTGCCATAGCTAAATACCTCCCTAACCACACACGTAGCGTATCACTCACTTTCAAACCGCTTATTCGTAAAGATTCCACAACATATTGAAGTTTGGATGCGCACATTGGTTCAGGGGCCGTCAAGCGCACGGGCGGCTCACGGCCCACGGGGCACAATTCGTTTGATCTCGCCGCCCACCGCTATTTATGTCCAAGGCCACCTGTGATGACGCCACTGACAGGCAAGACGATACGGGATCAAAGTTTAGCTATTAAACTGTAATTGAGATGTGATTAGGTTGTCGAGAGAGGGAAAAATTTGGAGAGGTCTGTTTGGGTTAAGGTGCGGTGGTTGATTTTGATGTTGGATTTAGTTTAAGCGTTTGTTGGTTTCTTGTTACTCTAACGTTAAGGATACTTTTGACAACACAAAAAAAATATGTTGATACTTATTTAAGAGTTGAGATTTGGATATTTGAGATTCTCATCTTTTTAAATCAGTTTTTAGGGTTCTGTACCTCAAAACAGAAAAAAAAACCCTAATAGGATCACTTTTTTCTAACATTTCGCAGGGAAATCAAGACAGCGTTTCTCATTGTAGTGTTAATAAAACATTTTCATTTTACTAATATTAATACTCGTATGTATTATTTTACCAAATAGACCAGCTTGGTTCTAAAGTTATCAAATGGATTACGGAGGCAGCGTGATAACTACCGGGCTAGTGATGGGCAGTGGATAAATACTCAAAGAGTAAATACTCGGATATTTATCCAAAATGGATAAATACTCGTTTTTATCCATTTTTATCGGATATTTACTCGAAATGGCGGATAAAAATAACTAATTGGGCCTGGGCCCTACTTTACCAAGCGCGACAGTTGTGTTACCTGTCATTTAAGTTTTTATGTAAATTTTTTTCGTTTTGTTTTATCTACGTTCACAGAGTTCTTCGTTTGTTGTAGACTTATTTTCAAAATTTATTGTTTTTCTCATTTAAAGAGCATACTTTTGAGGTTATCTCAGTGTCACCAAGTCATGATCTAATGCTGAAACCCAGAGAAAATAAATGATCGCGCTTGCTCCGTTTGCGCCTTTTTAAACATTATAGTGTACTGAGACTGCCTGTTGATTTAGTTTTCAGCACGCTGGCTTCTATCTAAGAGGTAGTAGATAGGTTTAGTGTACTAACAGGTTTGAAAGGTAGTTCTTTTGACAAAAGACAAAACCTTATTAAAAAAAAACTAGATCTATATCACTCCTGAGCCACCAACTGTTTTCAGGGGTATTCGCGTATTGTCTCGTACGTTGTTTTGATGCCTTCCAATCTCCTGAACCAGTTGGCTTTCGAAAAGGTTTCAGTACAATAGACCATATCCATACGCTAAGGGAAATTATACAGAAGTCCGCGGAGTAGAATATGCCTCTATGGTAAGCGTTTGTGGATTATTAGAAGGCATTTGATTCGATCGAAACGTGGGCGGTGCTACTGGTCTCTTCCGAGGTGTCACATAGACTATAGGTATATAGAGGTGTTAGAGTATCTGTACAACAATGCCACCACGTCGGTCCGTGAACAGAAGCAGAGCTCGAAGGCCATTCCACTGTGGAGAGGTGTGAGACAGGGAGACGAATATATTTTAAACTGTTTACAGCGACATAAGAAGACGCCTTCAAAATTCCGGATAGATTTGGATCAACTTCTACGGCGAATACATCACATACCTCCGGCTTGCCACGCTTGAGGGGCTTAGAACTAACCTCAACCTAATCTCCCAACAAGTGGGTCTTACAATGAACATAGACAAGACGAAAGTAATGTCTAGCTCCAGAGTGGTGCCCACTCCAGTATCTGTTGAGAAGTCAACTCTCAAAATTGTTGACAAGTACGTCTACCTGAGACAAGTAGTTACTTGTATTGGTACGTTGTGGTCCAACTAGGTAGTAGTTGGATGTGGTCCAACTAGGTAATAGTTGGACCATTAGGTAGGTCCAACTTTGAGAACTGTCGACAAATCCGATTTGGCTGGGCAGCGTTTGGGAAACTACGCTAGAGCACCTTCTCGTCTCAAGTACCTCAGTGCCTTAAGACGAAAGTCTTTAATTAATGTGTGCTGCCAGTGATCTATGCTCGGTGTTTCTCTACGAGATCGAATCAGAAATGAGGAAATATGTAGAAGAACCTTAGTTCTTCTACCTTAATAAAGCACATAGCCCTGCGAATCAGTAAGCTTAAGTGGCAATGGACAGGGCACATAGCGCAAAGACCTGATAGTTGTTGGGGCAGAAAATTTCTAAATTGGAGATCCTTTGATCAAAGGCGCAGCGTAGGACGGACTTCCTACGGCAAGATGTACAGACGACCTTGTAAAGATTGCAAGATCACACTTAACTGAATGTAGGCCGCTTGCAATCGGTCGTTGTGGAAAACCATGGGGTAGTCCTATGTTCAGCAGTGGACACCCTACGGCAGCATTAACATGATTCTCAGTCTAAACCGAAACCGAAACTTGGTCATTTAATAATTAAGATCGATTATTTTTGTTTATAGATAATTATATGGAACTAGCTTTTGCCCGCGACTTCGTCCGCGTGGACTCGATGACACAAAATATTTTATACTCCCGTCGTGCCATCCAGCTATCATGCTCTCTTAGTCTACCATGTCGTATGGAGAAAAGAGGAATGAAAAATCGACGTCAATGGGCACTCTTTTTGGATAGGGCTCATTCACGCGGGATCCGTCATTGACGATTCGTAAAAATACAGGATAACGTCATGACGAATGGACGTTCACATTGCATACGGAATCGTGTTTTTTGACGATTCGTCAAAATATCCGAATTGAATTTAGGTATAGTAGTTATTTAATATTAGATACGGCGGCCACTCATCATAGGGTATATGTAACTCAGTAAAAACACAACGATGGCGCGTTTTAAAATACTATTACTTTAAATTGTCAACATTTAGATCTAAAATTATTTTGTTCGTCTTAATTTATTCGTTCCATGAAGTAAGTACTGATAGGTTCAAACTAATACATTTACATCCTCCATCATCCCTTATTTTATCCCCTTAGGGGTTGAATTTATCAAAATTATTTCTTAGGGGATGCCTACGTCATAGTAGCTTTATGCATGCAAAGTCTCAGCCCGATCGGTTTAAAATTGACAAAGTTTCATACAAACTTTCATCCCCTATTTTATCCTCTTGGGGGAAGAATTGATCAAAATCCTTTCTTAGCGGATGCCTACGTCATAACATCTACCTGCATGCCAAATTTCAGCCCGAACCGTCCAGTGGTTTGGGCTGTGCGTTGATAGATCACTATGTAAGTCAGTCAGTCACCTATGAGTTATGTTTATTGTATATTATTTAGATTCAAAAACTCTTTAGCACTTGTTTTGGTTTAAACTACTAACTTACTATTATAATAATCATAAATTTGCGGTTAATAGCAAAAAACATGTTTATAAAATATTTATCCGTCTTTTTGGATAAATACTCGAGTAAAAATGGATATTTATGAGTATTTATCCATTTTGAGTATTTATCCGGATAAAAACCCATCACTATACCGGGCCTTTTGGCAAAACAATGTTTGGAAAACACTGCCACAGGGCACCCTACCTAGAATCTAGAATCATGCAATTCGGCAAGAAGAAAGATCTTACAGCACAAGTTAAGGAGCCTGAAACCGCAAATTTGTTTTTGTACGGACCCCCATCACATACCACGTTCCGACTCGCATTTTCCCGGTTTTTTATATTACTCCACCTATTCACGTGCATAAGCATAATATGTGTAAGCATCTCAGATACAACATAACACGAGAAAAATTAATTGTATCAAATCTCCAGAGAAAATATAAACAAGAATCCACTTAAGCACCCTTTGTTTGCAACAAACAAATTATTCAGACAGTAATTCACAGACCCACATTTTAATATCAAACAATACGTATTTAACTGCTTTCTTTTTTGTTTCAGAAGGCGGCTAAGCATATTTGCGGGCAACAGAAAAAACATGCCAACAAAACATGTGCCAGAAAATGGAATACGGGAATACAATGCCTGCCAAGAATGTAATCTCGAAATGGTTGCGGGCGAAACAAGGAAAGCATAAACACTCACCATGGCGCTAGTGTGCACATAGCCATCGGAAAAATATGAATGCGACCGGACCGGATATAGTGGTGGCAAGAGGCCAACTGGACATATCGTACCGAGGCCCCGAGTACGTGGTGGGACCCTCCGGGGCCTACAACACGGTCCTAGAATTCAACGTCACGTTTGATAACACGTCCAGCTTCAATTCCTCCAACGATTCCGTGGAACTCTGGAATGATTACATCAAGCTCCTCCAAGACCGAGCATTACTAGTCACGTTCCTTTTACTCTTCTCGCTGACAACTGTGTTCGGAAACATGCTGGTGATTCTAGCTGTCGTCAGGGAACGGTATCTCCACACATCCACCAACTACTTCGTCACATCATTGGCAGTCGCCGACTGCCTCGTCGGCCTTGTAGTAATGCCGTTCTCAGCACTCTACGAAGTTCTCGAGCACACGTGGTTCTTCGGAGTCGATTGGTGCGACGTGTGGCGGTCACTAGACGTACTCTTCAGCACGGCGTCGATTCTTAACTTATGCGTGATCTCGCTCGATAGATACTGGGCCATCACAGACCCTATAACATATCCAATGCGCATGAGCGGGAGAAAAGCCGCTTTTCTCATCGCGGCCGTGTGGGTCTGCTCAGGTGCTATATCCTTCCCCGCCATCGCGTGGTGGCGCGCCGTGCGTGTAGAAGAAGTGCCAGATTACAAGTGTCCATTCACGGAAAACTTAGAGTACATAATATTCTCATCGACAATATCCTTTTATTTGCCTTTATTTGTGATGGTGTTCACGTATTACCGCATTTACCGCGCGGCGACGATCCAGACGCGGTCGTTGAAGATAGGCACTAAACAAGTGATGAAATCGAGTGGTGAATTAGAGTTGACTTTGCGTATTCATAGGGGTGGGACGGTTCGGCAGAGGAGTGACGCGTGTCACGGTGTGTGTACGCCTGAGGAGGCGGACCAGGAGCCGTTGACCGCGTTACAGAACAATGGACTGTCACGGTCTTCCACGCGTCTTACAAATGTGACGCACAACAAACATTTACCTAAGAACTTCTCGTTGTCGCGGAAGCTCGCCAAGTTTGCGAAGGAGAAGAAGGCGGCAAAGACGCTCGGTATAGTGATGGGTGTGTTTATAGTGTGTTGGTTGCCGTTCTTTGTGGTGAATTTGTTGTCGGGTATTTGCTCGGCGTGCATCGCTCACGAGGAGATCGTGAACGTCGTGGTCACGTGGTTGGGCTGGGTCAACTCCTCTATGAACCCGGTCATCTACGCGTGCTGGAGCAGAGATTTTCGAAGGTACGTATTCTCATTTTACTTCACTGTGACCTAAAATTTTGCGACAAATTTGTGATGATGATGCTGTGTTGTGCAATTACCTAAAACAAGGTTGTACCCCACCGCTCAAATGGGCCATAATGTGTTTAGAATGCCTACACTGTACAACAAGGTCCTTAATTTATCAAAGCGCTTATTGAAGTGATATAATTATCCACACGGTAAAAGCTTCCGTTGCAGCCAATTTATTCGCAATTGAGTTCCAAAACTCCTATAAGTGAATGAGTTTCGAAATGGACGGTATTTTTGGGCTCATGTATAAATCTGAATCAAAATGGACAGCAGGCGGTTAATTTTATTACACACGTGGCTACTTAATTTAGGGTTCGCGGTTGAATCGGATGCCGTATTTTCAATTCAATTATTGAAATGTCCTGGTTTTATTTAAATCATAAATAAGAAGCCTTTTATAATATTTAAATCACTTTTAACTATTATATACAAAGATTGCAAAGGATTATGTTAGTCACTTAGTTCATTTCTTTCTTGTGCCATTATATTTATTTGTTATTTTTATTACATTGTTTATTTGGTATATGCTGTTAATTAAACAGCCACATCTTATTTGGTTTGCAATTTTCATCGTCCGAAAAGAATTTTGTACTCGGGCCAAATGATTTCGACCTCCAATTTAGTTCTATTGTTACAATAAAAGTGCACAATATGTACGTGAAACAATGTTTTAACAAGCGGCTACGCACTCACAAATATATATTTTGGTATAAAAGCTTTTATGGCGAGAGTGCTCGCGAAAATGCAATGCAGTCATATACAATTTGTTTGATTGTTTAAGTGGTTTATCTTGATTACTGCATAATATTAACACAGGTTAGGTATGTACATGCCTATAAATTTAATAAATGTAGTAAAATATAGGATGGTCAATGTAAGCTTTTCTATGTATTTCATAAAAAATGGTGGTGTAATAAATAAAAAGAAAATGGCAATTGCCCGCAAAAGCACACTACAATTCCCTTCTCTGAAAGAGGAAATCCCCGATAAAGTACTCGTACCATTGAGATTCCCCTCAACCTATCTCTGTTAGCACAGTGATATGTGACAAGCCTCCTTTTCCGCTCAATAAGGACAAAACTTGAAACAAATACAGAAAACGTGAGCAAATACTTGGTCAGAGTTCAGACACATGTACGGAAGATAGAACGTAAACCTATACACACGCGGCATCTTATGCCGTTGTGATAGGGTCGATTTGGCAACAAAAAATTATCTAATGTGCTCGTAGCAAACAGGACGACTCTACTTACCTACTTTTCTGACACATGTACTTTTCCTTTTCTTCGAGATTCGGATCAAGGAAATTGTGTTGACAAAATTCGTTTCTAACTTACCTACTAATGATTTAATTAGATGTGTGTTGCGATACTTAATGCAAGTATGTACTTAACGATCAATTGATGACATCAAATTAAGTAAATTAGAAGATTTTAACTTACTTTTTGAATCAAGAAATCAGAAAGTTTATTTGCCACAATACAACAAACAACAACAAGCTACAAGCAACAAGACACTATTCAGTTAATATCGGTTTAGCACATATTGATGCATAGCATAAGTGGTTGCAACACATCCACAAACACTACTGATTATATTAGCGGGGTCTAGACCCCGCTGGAACAACTTTCAGCGTATCAATACCGACATACACAATGTCCCGAAAATAATGGTTAATCTAATGGCCCGTTGGATATTCATAACCACCTAATCCCAAATTCTGCCCTTATAAAAATATCAGGGATATCAAGATTTGAATCGTTTTAGCTTTTTCGTCAATTTTGCATGAGCAATTGATTTTTATCATACCATTTTTTCAAATAATGACATTGTTTAATTAATTAATTTTATTTTATAAAGCATACTTGAGGTAAATAAAACCAGATTTAAAATGCAAGACATTAAAAAAATCTACTATGCTTCATGTTTGAAAACAATGGTGTAAAAAACTGAAAGACGATCAACATGTCCACCAACATAAAAAGTTGCTTGTTGAAATGTGATTCTAAAATAGTATCACAAGTCCAGGTCGTTTTTCTTACTGGCACTCCACGGCGTGCTCAGGAGCAATCAGGTTTTCAAACCTCCAATAACTAAACAAACTTCCTTAGATCAATTGAATGATCTAAGCAAACTTCTTTATTTCTTAGTAGTTATTCATAGATTTCTTTGTTATTTTTATTTACTTAAGGCACATAGTCATTACTCATCCGGCTAGTAATATTTTTCTCTCAGTTAATTTCGCCTAAAAATAATTGCTCTCTTTTGAGCACTCTTAAGCTTTAAATTTATAAAAGATCTTTGAGTCCGATAAAAGACTGCTTGGATTTCTTTAGATGTTAATTCCTTATCGTTCATTACCCTTTCTTTGTGGTTATTTAAAAGCCTTGTAAATAACTTCCAAGTATTATTTAGGTCACTGGAACTTTGCCGGTAATGGCTTTTTCGTCGGGTAATCAATTACTTAGCCAAATTTATTCAAAATCATATCCGTCCTGGGACGTATTTCGCGATATAGCCGTGACAAAATAATTGCCCTAGTTATGTTTAGTAATTAATTCAATGGGGAAAGCTTTGTTTTGTTTCTTTTATTGTGGGGATTTTTGTTTGCGTGAAATCGTTAACAGCCTGTGGGAATTGAATTCAAAGAACCCTTCTTAGTGGGTCCTTGGTTTTGAGGCTTCTTAAGAATCTTGTTAGGTGCTTTGAGGTCGTACTTGATAAAAATCGGTTCAGTGGTTTTGTCTCTTCGCAATTTTTATTCTTTCTTTGCTTGTTTTTAATATCCAAAGATATTTCGAGAATGGTGTTGAAAGCACCTGTAATACTTTTACATCGGAGATATACAAGGTGTAAAAAAGTACGTGCCAAATTCAAGAGAATGGTTAAAAGTCTAGTCTAGAATACAGGAAAAATATCATTAAAACACAATTTTACGGATTACTTCGCGATTTATTTACATTTTATTTTGATTGAGTTTGAGTTTGACTGTGGCCTCTCCTACATCGGGCAAACAAAGCGAAGTATAGGCGTGCGGATAAAAGAACACATAGCTGACGTAAAACATAGACGGAACACGAAATCTGCAGTGTGTGAACATGCCTTAGACAAACCCAACCACTTCATTCGTTTTGACCAACCTAAAATACTTGCAAAAGAACGGCGTTTTATTCCTCGAATGCTACGTGAAGCCATTTTAATTAGAAAACATCCAAATTTCAATAGAGAAGATGGTTGGAAAGTTCCACCGACATGGAATCCTATTTTAGCAAAAACCAAAGCAACACCTAGCACTGCAAGATCTCAAGACACGGTTAGCTCTTTCTGCATAAATAGGAACGTAAATTAATATTAATGAGTGATGGTAGTTAAAAAAATTCAAAACTTTGTTATGACAAATAATACCTTAGTCTCCCTGTGACCACGATCGCTGTAAAGTGTTCGAAACGTCAGGTTTAAAATAAAATGTAAATAAATCGCGAAGTAATCCGTAAAATTGTGTTTTAATGAGTTCAACAATTCGCATAAACGTAAGAAACAAATACTGGAAAAATATTTTAAAAAATTTGAAAAATTGCTTTTAACTGTTATACAGTAAGTTCAATGTCCATTCATCCATAGTAATTAGTTTAGTAATAATTAACACCTCATCAAAACCAGTGTACTTTTCTGTATAGTAAATAATGAACTCATTTAGTGTCTATAAGTTTTTTTAAACATTTATTTTTTATTTTTCCTGCATTTTAAACTTGACTGACAACCATCCCCTTAAATTTGGCACATAATTATTTTACAATCATGTTTTCATCGCACAAACATTTTCCTTTGCGGAATTTGAACCGGAGTGCCGAAATTTCGAAACTTATGGTTTTGTAGACCGAAACCACTACACGCCACGACGTTCGTCAAGTTTTAATAAAACCCTCCACCAATCCGCACTGAGCCCGCGTGGTGGAGTATGACTCGTACCGCCTCATAGTTGAGGTGAGGCCTTTGCCCAACAGTGGGATCTATATAGGCTACCTATACTTTTACTTAGATTTACGATCTAATCCAATAACATCGTTATTTCCAACGTTAACTACATAAACAAACACTTGATGAAAACATCATTACTTCGTGTGTCCAGATTCAGACGATTAAGAAAGCATGGACATAGAACCTTCGAGAAACATTAAACAACTCAGTACAACATGACCACTCTCCCGACAAGACATTTCAATTACTTAAGCTGGTGATCGATGGGTTAAATATGTAGCAGGGCATAGGCAATATTGCTCAGTCATTACAGCAACCATATATCAGACGGAATCGGGGCTGACAGAAAAAACTAGCTAAGAACAAGCATAGAAAACCTACCTTTGAATTCCGTAGTAGTCACTAAGCTTAGGTACGAGTATTTTAAAATATTGACTTGGTACAAAAGTGGTATAAAAGCACTGCAACGTGCCAAGTGTAACCGCAAAATGATGGCAACTATAATGAAAGGAAAGTTGCCTTCTTTGGACATATGAAAAGAGGTTCCCAAGGTGAGTTTTAAAGGCTGATCCTCGTAGGCAAGTTTCCTGGCAAGAGATCACCAGGCCGACCCAGAAGAAAATGGGCGATGACATCAACATCAAAGCTGGACCAAACTTAGTAATTACGACCAGCTAAAAAGAGCGGCTCAAGACCGCATCGGTTTCTACATACTGACCTCAAAACTTCAATTTGAAGATGTCACCCCATGATGATGATGATAAATGCTTATCAACACCGGATCAAATGCACTATTGAAGCTATTTCATACGACATTACTAAGTCGATCATGTAATGCACATGTCATAAATAACAGTTAAACGCGTAATGAAAAATAAAATGCCTCATCGTTTCCGTTTTCCGTCCACCTTTTGTTAACGCCTTAACAAGGGTTATGGCATGTTAGCCACGTAACCCTAAAACAAGCATCGTACCGAAATGATTTACTGAAGCTTAGATAGGTAATGAGACTAAATGATTTACGGTTGCAGCCGAGGCCGAATTGACATCTTTTATCTAATAATTTAACAGGACGTGAACGGCTTTGTTGATAAATTGTGGATTGAAGGCATATTTTTGGTACCCCATTTTGCAGAGCATATTGACTCGTTAGCTGTTAGCAAAAATGTGTCAAGTAAACTTCATAATGTGCCCTAAACAACCAAAAAGTTTAGCTCTTAGGAGCCGATTTACCTGAAGTTTGTTTTTGTCCTGTCATCATGATAGAAAAAGATAACATATAAACGTCCTTACTTTCTTTATTTAACAAATGCAGGAATATACTTATTCAATAGTTTTAGTACCAACTTATGTGTCTTATCTCATTGAAAACTGTCATGTCACATTTTATAGTTAAAGTCGTTTGATTCGATACTTACCAAATTAATCAATTTGGCAGGTATTCGATCAAATGACTAAAAAATAATAATCCCATTTTAATTCAACTGTGTATTTATGTCTGTACCGCGTTAAAGCACTTAGTACTGCTGTAAGCGAAACACTGTATTCCTTCCAAACGTTCAGTTTAATGAATCTAAATATTGAATCATTGGAATTGTCTGAGTGCAAACGCAATCGCATTCGAATAGATCTTACACATATACTGCATTCATCATCTATTTTTAAGTACTAATATTATGAAAAGGTAAAGTGTGTAAGTTTGTTTATTTGTGTGTAAGGCCTGGAACTGCCAAATTAGTTAAGATTTTTCATCAGTAGAATGCTAAGTCGTCTTTAAGTGGCATAGCCTATATTTCCTTGTTTAATTTTAATAAATTGCACCCGTGCAAAACCGAGACGGGACGCTAGTTAGTAAATAATCAATCAGAAGGATCAGAATACTGTAATCCTTCAAGTATTGTATTACCAAACACAATAGGCAATCAATTGTTATCAGGACTCCGGCATCCGTATGAGACTTGATGCGATGCGATAGGGCGTGATGGTGTCACGTAGAAGTTTATTTAAAAGAAAAGCTGATCGTCCCTACGAAGTTCGAAAAATCTGTAACCGTCCTGCCGTCCATATATTTTCTGAGAGATTTGAATTCAACTGAATACCTATATTCGCCATTCAGAGGTTGCGGGCTCCAACCCCGCAAGGGGCAAATGTTTGTGTGATGAGTACGAACATTTGTACCTGAGTGGCTGAGTCGTGGATGTTTATAAACGTATATAAGTATTTGTATCCGTTATCCTAGTCGTCATAGCACAACCTCGCGCTTAGTTTGGGGCTAGGTAATTGGTGTGTTTGTTTAAACAATTTATCATTTATTATTATTATTTACACAGTTCCCGCGATTTCGCCCGCGTCAAAAATAGGGTTTTCCATACAAACTTTCATCCCCCATTTCACCTCCCTGATGAATTTATATCGCGAAACAAAAGTAGCCTAAGTCCTTCCCAGGGTCTCAAACCGTTCTGTACCAAATTTTATTTGAATCGATCTAGTAGTTTAGGAGCCTATTCAATACAAACGAACAAACAATCAAATCTCTCCTCTTTATATTAAAAGTATAGGTAAAACAACTTGGCAAGGCCAAAAAACATGTACCTACGTTGTATTCAATAAAATACTGATCTCAGTCCATCTATATCTATGTTATGCAAATGAATGCTGCTCAACCTACCGAGATTCTGTTAGAAAAGACTCAGTCAAGCGCGCGCCTCCTTTGTAATGCATGAGCAGTATCGGCCGCATGCAACCAATTATCCACCACCTACCCACCTGTCTTTACTGGGCCACTATTAAATCACTTTGGACAATGTGTTTCACTTACAACTATCTTAATTTATTTATATATTGGAAATCAAACAGCATTAATTACACAAGTATCATAGAAGATATGAAATAAGAACAGATATGCCTTTATGAGTTTTCACTTGTAGATCAATACAATTAACAGAAGGTAGTACAAGTAAATGTGCATTTAAAAATGTACAACCAAGTAAACAACAACAGTAACTAAAAGGAAAGCCAAGTCATACCAAGTCAGATACTGACCTAAATAGTTTTAAGTAATTATTCGAAGAATTTAGAGTTAATTAGTCTCTTAAAGTAATTAGGTCTTGCAGTAAACAAATGAACATCATTAGAATAGTTTTTGTTAAAATCTGTAGCCACTCTGTTGAAGAAGAAATTTCGTCTGTAGTTCGTGGTTGACGTTTCGACATGCCCTCCATGTCGTCACGTCAACTTAGGTAGTTTCTTCTGAGATAGGCACGAGAGGGAACCTGAAGCTGAATCCTTGAAAGAAGTTCACTAGAATCGTGCCTACCTACGGCCAAATTGTGCAGTCAGATCAGCCGCTTCTCTTCTAGTAGAATAGTTATTTGACTGAATTGCTACCAGGTACCCTTATATTTTCGAGTTTCCGATTGTGATACCATAAGTCGCATCGCATCGTATATACCAAATCATAAAAGTTTAAAACAGTATAAAACTATCTTACTTTTCTGTGACAGTTTCGCACGGGTACAATTTGAAAGAAAAAAAAATACGTTTAATAATGTATTTCTTAAAATTTTAAATTAAATAAAGGGTTGTCTGGAAGAGATCGCTAATAGCGATAAGACCGGCTTCATTGTACATCTTTCTGTGTAAATCGCTGTACTGTTATTTTTTTCATTATGTTGTGCAATAAAAAAATATCTATCCATCTATCTCATGTCACGCATATTGCATTCTAATGAAAATAGATTTTTTGAAATATGCATACTTCTGATCTAATTAAAATAATGTCTTTATTGAATTTGCATACGCCATGTGCATCTTTTTCATTGTTGAAGCTAATAAGTTCATGAGTGAGTTCAACCAACTTGCTGTTTTACTTACCCATTAAATTTTGTCAAACCTTTCTTGGCTGAACGTAAAATTTTCCAAAATAATAATTGTATAATTTGCATTTCTTAAGTAATTATTTACTCAAGGAACGTGCAATTACGAAACCCTTAATCCATAAGTACTCGTATTATTATTCATTCTGTGCCATAAGTCTGACACATAAGTAGGAACTTGGCCAATTTTAACATGCAATGGCGCAATGTAAGGCTCCACACAGAAAACGCAAATATTAAAATAATACCCAAGTAGCGTGAGCGATGACACCACGCCTACTTTAACTATTTAAGAATAGGGTTACCTGCCAAACGAATGAAATGTTCAGTTATATCTTTTTATTTTCATTTTTATAATATTGTTTTAAATGTAAAACGGAAAGCACCTTTTGTCTCGAATATTTCTACCACTGCTGCACAAATATAGAAGAATATAAAGACGGGCGTCTTGGTGTAGTCGTTCGCGCACCGGACTTCTAAACCAGGCGGTTGCGGGTTTGAATCTCGCAAGGGGCAAATGTTTGTTTAACCACAGGTCTGTTTTTTGATTTGTCGAAAGCATTCGACTTTGTCAATCATGATATTTTACTTTAAAAACTAGAGTCAGTAGAAATAAGAGGATCTTCTTGGCAATGGATATCGTCATACTTGGCTAATCGATGCCAACGCGTGGTCGTCAATCAAATAGTTAATGATCAACTTACGCCGTTTGGTTCAGATTATAAAAATACCTCACGTGGCATTCCCCAAGGCAGTGTACTGGGTCCGCTTTTATTTATAATATATATTAACGACATTACACAAGCTACCAACCATAAATGCGTTCTATTTGCTGACGATATATCTGTAATTGTGACTTCCGAGAAAAAATGTGATAATTCTATAAATAGACATGAAATGGAAATTAATAAAACTTTTGACAATATAATTAGAAGGCTAGATGATGACTTAACGCTTAATTTAAGTAAATCAAATTTTATACAATTTAATAAATCCAAACATGATCAATATAATTTTAAACTTAGTATCAATAAAATAAAAGAAATAACTCATACCAAATTTCTAGGCCTTTTTGTCGACCAAGACCTAAACTGGAAATTGCACATTGACAATATATGCAAAAGAATCAATAGTTTCGCTTACGCACTCTACAAGATTAGGAAAGTTACTAACATACAAGCCGTTATAACTACTTACCACGCTTATGTAGCTTCCTTACTGCGTTATGGGCTAATAATATGGGGTAACAGTGTTGATATAAACAAAGCATTTATAGCGCAAAAGAAGTGTGTTAGAGCCATATGTGGAATCCCGCCTGGTGAGTCTTGTCGACCAGCTTTCATTAGACTTGGCCTTTTACCACTACCTGCACTTTACATTTTTGAAATGGGATGTTTTGTTAAGAAACACGAGGAACTTTTCATGAAAGCTAAAGATACAAACGCTAGGCTAAAAAGAAACCCCGACAGGCTGGTCTTAAGTACTATCCAAAAATCACAAAAGTTCCATAAAAGCTGTGTTTGTATGTCTATTAAGATTTATAATAAAATTCCTCGTGACATTAAAAATAAAACACTTAATGTCTTCAAGGGTCAATTGTATAAATGGCTTATTGACCAAAAAATTTATGACCTCAAAGATCTACTTGACCGACCAGTTTATTAAATAGTCTCTGACATAAATATTCAATTTTATAATAGTTTAATTTAATTTACAGAATTTAGAATCACTTTTATTGACATTGTAAATTTTTGCTTATTTTTACCTTATTGTATTTGCATGCTAACAATCTTGGCAAGACATGTGCACTGTATTTATTGTAACATCTATTTATACCATGTTCTTACGCGAATAAAATAATTATTATTATTATTATGAGCACGGGCATTTGTACCTAAGTCATGGATGTTTTTATGTATTTAAGTATTTCTATCCGTTATCCTAGTCACCATAGCACAAGCTCACGCTTAGTTTGGGGCTAGGTAATTGGTGTGTTTGTGAAACAATTTATTATTATTATAAAAAAAAAATCTTATCGCACTACTTATCGCAATGTTACTGTCTAAATATTGATTCCTCTTTGATACTACTCTAAGTATTGCGTTTGATTTTCAAAAGTTGCCAGCCCTAATGATTAACTACATAAAAACACACTCTTGTAGCAATACATGGGATGTAATTAATTATATTCATACGTGAACCTTAAATGTGGGTCAACTTAAACAGTTTTTTTAGAGTTCCGTACCTCAAAAGGAATAACAGAACCCATAAAATATCAAGTCAACCCCCGCTATCACAGAAACGCGTGGAGGTATCAAAATGAAATTCATATCCAATAAGCAAGTCAGAAATTCCTGGAAATTGTAAATATATCCAGCTTTTACGTCAATGCAATCTAAAAATAGGATCGTTATGTACGAATATTTTGCTTTATTTCCAAGGGACTCAAACCCATAGGGTACCTACTTTTCGTTCACCTAGGATCACTACATTATTTAATTATTACCTTATTATTATAAAATTAAAATTATAAAACTCATATATTTCTGTACATAGGCATTGCAAGAAGCACTTATACACGTCCCAACGTAAATAGAATATAATATAATCATGAAATTGGGCTAAAAGCTATATTTTTCGTGCTACATTCAGAAAAACAGATCTATGAAATATTTCCACACATACACACACACATCATACACACATACTTTATTGTTATTATTTTTGTAGCATGCATCCTAAGCATTTTGTAAGATCGTTATTGGGTTATCATTTTTTGTAATTTTTATACTGTAATGGAGAGCGAGGATTTACTGACACAAGTAAATATTTACTTAAAAGAAATCCTCAATCGCATCACAGAAATGTAACAACTGATAATGAATAAAGAATTTGAATTCTTACAGACAAGCCTGTAAGCCTTCGTACCTATTCGTTCCTTCATAATTAATCATCACAGTGTTCTTTCTTATTTTTATAAGTTAAGAAACCAAAAATTCGCACAAGGGCAGGCCTGTGTATCTCCCCGCGGAGGTAGCAAAAACGTACCTACGCGCGGCGCACCTACGTAGGTGCTAAAACAAGTTGCGTGTCGCTACCGGCCAGAGCCACGCTCGCGCGTTTTATTCACCGGCGGCCGCGCGGCTACGTTGCTGGCTGGACGAGAATGAATAAAGTACCAGAGAGAGGCGCTAGATGGCGTTAGAAGCTTCTCGTAGCAGTCAACCCTATCGCGTCGCATGATATTACGTCACTGAATAGGTTTAGTGTATTATGAATCATATTCCAGAGCAATAAGTATGAAATTATCTTGCAATGGATTTTTGTAGGTGTCTACACGAAAATGTGCTTGACTCTGAGGCGAACTAAATTACGCCATATTGTTGACGACATTGAGTAGACATTTCTTTGAATACAATTGCTAAGTTTTACTTCTGTACGAAGTACTAGTATTCTGTGACAAGGGCAAGATTTGAACCCACGCCCGCCTGTGCCCGTGTGAGAATTTTTGGTTTCTTATTTAAATCCATTTTTGGAATTCAGACTTGGAACGCCACAGAAACACGCAAAGGGATTTCAGTGAACCCTAGTCGGAATTAGTTGTCGGCGGCAAGACCGCAAAATACACGTTTACACTCCAATAAGCTTTATTAATTTGAATAACAAACAAGTTACTAATAACTTTAGTACGTCAGCTTTTAGGGTCGTCGGCAGTTATCTAATAAATAAGGTCTAACTTTATCAACTGTATTCCTTTTAGGGGGTGAATCTGTTGCTCTAACACAACAACTTTTACTATGGGATCAACATCGAAATCTCAAAAATATTGATGATTTTCACATAAAAACTGAAACAGCTGATCAGTGGTTGAGAATAAAAAGGTGTATTTTTCGCTGATTTTGTGTTTGCAGGAAATACTGATAGTTTACTTACAAAACGTTAAGAAGTGATCAGCTGATATTTTTTTATGATTTCGATGTTAATCCCATAGAAAAAGGTGGTCTATATAGCTGCAGCAGAATCACCCCCTTAAAGGAATACAATTGATTTTTAACCGACTTCAAAAAAGGAGGAGGTTATGTTAGACCCTGTAGGTGTTTGTATATTTATCAGTTTCGTATATTTTGTATTAATAGGCAGATATTATTTGACCGCAATCTTAACTGATGGTAAGCGAAGCGACAGTGTGATCGAGCGTGGATCATGTCTAACTAGTTACAGCCTATTCACTCAATGAAAAAAATTAAACTTTTTTACTTGGATTTTTACAGGATGTCCGTTCTGACCTTAATCTTCCAAATATTAAAAAAATAAATCAAATTTCACTTATAAAAAGTAATCGACTGTGTCATCCGGTGGGACTCGAACCCACGTCTCTTCGCTATCCGGGCGAGTGCTCTTACCAACTAAGCTAAGGAGGACGTTAGTCAGTCGACGAATTTTTGCAAGTGCTTGCTACGCCAGATGATATGGCTTGGGGTATTTTCTAAAATTGTCTTAAGGTGCTATAGATGTAACACTTGCTTTATCGAAAACTATTTAATGCATGTCCCTATTACAGAAAAGAATGTGTAGAGTCACAAAGACTTCATTTGGACAGAAGAGAAAGAGATAGGTTAACTTCATATTAGGTTTAAGAGAGCGGCTACTGGAAAACAAACATAGTTTATTAGTTTTGGTAGTGCGCCCTTTTATGTCACTATTACGAGTTACAAACATGAATTCGAGTTAAATCCGGACTCATTAGCTATTATTATGTTATGTGAAAGCGAAGACCGTTAAATTCGAGTTCCACTCCAACGGGCTTATGACTTTGGTCGAACATGATATTATATTAATTTTGGTGAGAGCTAGTTGTTAACTAAATGACTCACAGTTAGGTGTAAAACTGTAAATTCTAAGAGTTTCAATGCAAAAATAGCTATCGGTTTTGATCGAGGTATCTTTAAGACAGGTTTTTTGCATCGAATTCTAAGTATACGAAAAGCAATTTTGCACTATATCATCGGATTTGGATCGGCTAAATGAAAAATGGACATATTGCGTAAAGTGTCATATAAATAGTACTACGACTACATAATTTTCCTCTCAAACTTAAAATGTTTGACGATAATAATATTCTAACTATTTAAAATAAATAAATTAATTGTTACAACAAACACACCAATTACATAGCCCCAAATTAAGCGTGAGCTTGTGCAATGGTGACTAGGATAACGGATAGACATACTTATATACGTTTATACATCCATGACTTATACACAAATGTTCGTGCTCATCACACAAACATTTCCCCCTTGCGGGATTCGAACCCGCAACCTCTGGTTTTGTAGTCCGGTGCGCGAACCACCACACCAAACGATCGTTATGATTTTTTTTATTCTGACATGTAACTAATTAAGGAGTGCCAATCATTTCGAATTGGCCGTATCATTAAATTTTTTCATTTTACTTAAAAAAAGAATTCCATTTAAAGTTAAGACAATGCTATATAATTCACTAGCAGAATTATACATTCAGTATGGCTTATGCAGCTACGACCGCACCTATAAGACTTATTTAAACAAAATTTATGATCTTCAAATAAGAATATTAAAGAATATAGTATCAAATAAAATTAAACATCAGTATAACGAAGATAATATTAGCCATTGTAAACACTGTAAAATATTATCTGTACAATCACAGGTTAAACTTATTTTCTCAAAAAAACTTTTCTTCATTACTATTAATCAGCCACAACCCGAACACCCTGTATATACGCGATTGGTAGCTCAAGTTGCAGCTCTGTCCACGTAAACAATGAATACGGTAGGCGAACATCTGATTATATTGTTTCTCGACTCATAAATAATTTACCTACGGAATTACGAGATAACCTAACTGTAAAAAAATATAAAATATAAACTTAAAGTACATTTTCTCGATTCACAAAAAAATCATAATAATAACCGAACAGTATATATTTGTCCAATTCTTCTATCTCTAATCTATAATTTGTTGTTTCTTTATATTAAGTTTTGTTTACGCAAAGTAAACTTAATGCTTAGTATAATTATAAACCTTATTGGTTTCGCTTTACAAAGTCAATAAATAATTGTTTTGTAAGATTTTTATAACGATAATAACTAGAAAAAAAAAAATTCACGTGTTTTACTTCCTTAATAACAATCCATTTTTTTTTGCCTCTATCAAATTCGCAAACGGATGAAAAAAATCAATATTTTGCTTCGAACGGGGTAAACCGTCTTGTATACTTGCAAAGCCGCCTTTCTTGGCATCTTAAGTATTAAGACGGGGCTTGTATTGAACATTTTTAGTTGGTCTATACCTTTTTGTTTGAATTTTAAATACTAAAAGCTGACTTTTTAAACATTCGACATTTAAGCACCAACTTAAGAACGAAAATAATGCTGGGACCACAGCTGGCACTTAGGTTGTATAGTTTTTGCTACGTAAACCCCAAGACTGAAAAATTGCTAATAACGTCACGCAATGACGTATTCAAAAGAGACCAAGAATTTGACACGGCTGGATAGACTGCACAGTAGCTCAGTTGGTAAGAGCGTTGGCCCGGTTAGCCAAAGGACGTGGGTTCAAATCCTATCTGTGTGCGAATTGTTGGTTTCTTATTTAAAACTTATATTGCTAATGATGTAGTAGAGCTACCAACTAATATTAGATTAGTTACAGAGTATTTTTATAACAACAAATTCTTGGTTCTAGAAACTTTCATCTACGAGATGTTTTGGGCGCGATTCAGACTCATACTTGCCGGGGATTAATATTTTTGATTTGTTATGTAGGTACGTACCTACAATTTCGAGTACATTACTGAAGAAAACTTTTGCCCTCTGTTCATTATAGGAAGAAAAAACATTGTTTACTTATCTGCGAGCAAAATCAATATTCCTCTAACGACATTTAGCCGCAATAAAATGGAATAATATCCGCAGGAGCGGAAAATACAAGATAAGGGCGGTGAGAAACCGTTTAAGTCTGCATAAGGCTTCCGTGTACCTGTAAAATATGATCATCAGTTTTCTTTTAGTAAAAAACAAAAGAAAAAAAATATTTGGGCCCCAAACCATTTACCTTTTACGTCCAACTAAGATAAACATTTAAATCGACAAGCGTTATTGGACCACCATAAGGTATAGAGTACCTAAAGGGTAACGGAAACAAAAATATTTTTATACAGAAGAAATCATTCAGTTGAAATAACAATTATTTTCAGTGCAAAATCATCCTTCGTATGATCCACCCGTGTCGTTCAATTACGTTCGGTAAACAAGCGCGAGTATCAAACCGGTTCCTTAGGTGGCTGAGCCCGCGCGTTGTGCGGGCTTGCCGGCCTTTTCATCGTTCCGGGTAAACAACTCTGACGATCGGGTTATGGATAGCGGTGATTGCGAAAATAACATCAATGTTACGGTAGACTCTGGCGTAATATATGAAGAGGATTTTACACAAATATGGAGACAAACACAATAAAAGGTCGAGAGAAGAGAATGACGAGGAAAGGTGGCAAACGGTTACTAGAAACTCTAAAAAGAAAACAAAAAGCCTCGATGAACCCCAATCGGATTTCTTTCCCATACAAATATGCGTGACTTCAAAGGAAAAACTGTCCAAACAATTCGCATTAGCAAAATTATTGCAACAACACATTATTACGGATGTAACCAAAGTAAAATATGTGAACCCTTATAAAATACTAATTACTTTTGGAACGGAAATTAGTACCGAAAAGTTTCTTACGAGTTTGGAATTCGATAACATGGGATGGCGGAAACAAAACACCTGGGAGGTTGGTGTTTCTTATGGCATTATACGGGACATAGAAATAGATTTATCTGACGAGGAACTCTTGAAATACATCGTATCAGACAAGGAAGTCCTCTTAATTAAACGGCTAAATAGAAAAGTTGAAGGCGGATGGACACCAAGTGAGACAGTGAGGATTGGTTTTAATGGTTCTTCACTTCCCAGCTATATTTATCTTATAGATATAAAAGTCAAAGTAGAACTGTTCATCTTTCCGGTTACACAATGTGCCAAGTGCTGGAGATTTGACCACACTATGAAAATGTGCCCTTCAAATAAAATTATATGTCCTAAATGTGACAAAAAATCATAATAATTGTGAAGTACTTGTGTTCAAATGCACTAACTCCTCGGGAGGACATATGGCTTTATCAAAAAATTGTCCAATGTACAAAAAAGAAAAGAGAATCAGAGAATTGATGTCGGAATTTAACTGTACATATCAAAAAGCATTGTCTTGTCTTGTCTGTATGTTCCTCCTTCTCCTCAACATCGCTCGACAGAGATTGAGCCATCACCAGCCAACCATCAAGGAGACCGTTCAGTTCGAAGCACGATAAATGTACCACACGCTACTCCATCTTATTCCGACATAGCACAGAGAAATATTGAGACAAATTTAGAAGAATCGACTCCAAACTTTAATCAACAAGACAAAGACGCAAGAAAAAACATAAAAAATCATATCATCTTTCTAAAAACGTCGTTGCAGAAATAGAAGTCTCAGACCCCGAGGTGAATTTCGACAGCTCCCCTGACGAGTGCCCCGTAATCTCTGATGCCGTAAATTGTGAGCTCCCTAGTACAAATCGTCAAAATGAAGACTTCACACTCAAAGTCCTGATCCAGAAGTTAAAGAAGATCATGTTGGAGAAAAAACATGGCTTAGTTATGAAACTTAAAGAATGTGTTGACATATGTATTGAGTGGATAAGTAACTTTTTTAAGAATCTTATACCTGATTTTTCAGCTATAAAAGAAATATTTTCGTTTTTAGATGGATAGAAGTTGCTATAAGAAAACTGTTAATCTTAATATTTTGCAGTAGAATGCTCGTAGCTTAAAACCAAAATTAAAAAGTTTTGAACAGTTGTCAATTCAAGAGAAAACCCACATAGCGATAGTATCGGAGACATGGCTTGATTCTGATTGCCTTATTAAACTACATAACTTTAACATATATCGTCAAGATCGTGACTCACATGGCGGTGGCGTAGCAGTAATAACTCATAAATCTATTCAGTCACAAAAAAATGATGTTCAAATTTACAACTTGGATTTAGAAATTGTTCATGTAAGACTACATAACTGTAGTCAAGTCCAAAATATTATTGCTATCTATTGTCCTTCAGATATTCGTACTGATCAAAGATTGTGGGATTACCTTTTCTCACTTAGCCGTACAAAAACCATACTTTTAGGCGATTTTAATGCCCACCACTTAAATTGGTCCTATAAATCAGATGCGAGAGGTCCTCAACTGCTAGGCTCAATTATAGATCATAACTACATCGTTTTGAATGACGGAAGTCCTACACGCATACAGCTAGTTAATGGAGTTCTCAGAAAATCATCTCCTGACATAACAATGGCTTTTTCTGATATCGCTCTGGGGTTTTGCTAGACGGTATTTAATGAAACTCTAGAAAGCGACCATTTAGTAATTAAATTATCTACGTCGTTTGATTGCAATGTACACATTGAAAAGAAAAGGATTTTTAAAAAGGCAGACTGGGACAGATTCTCCTCTTATTTAAATGAAACTTTCAATAACTTTTGCTTTAACGAAGAGGACCCACAAACTACATACGATTGTTTCATGGAACATGTGCAGAGAGCAGGTGAGCTCTGCATTCCTGTTTCTAAGATAGGGACTAATATAAATACGAAATTTCAACCCAGACACTATTGGAATGCGGAACTCTCTAGATCCGTAGCACATCGCCGTCTTGCACTTTCTGCTTTTAGACGCAACCCCACCCCACAAAATTTAATTACCCTAAAAAGAAAAATAAGCGAATTTCAGAAATTACTTCGTAACACTCAAAGACAGTCGTGGCAAGAGTTCTGCTCCAGGCTGGACGAGAAGTGCTCTACTAGTGAATTGTGGAATAAGATGAGGTGGATGAAAGGACATAGAACTCCCAAGCAGCACGTTGAGGAAAGTAGGGCTAACGCCCTCTTGCGCAGCTTAACTCCTGATTACGCCTGCCCTCCACAACCATCTTTTACCTCCAAAAACTTAATTTCAAACGCATCTATTACCTTGGATGAGTTGACCAATAGTATAAAAGCAAAAGAAAAAGCAAAATACCGCCCCAGGGTGTGATGAGGTATCGTTTTCGATGATTAAGAGGCTTCCTATTAATGCTAAATTGATTTTGATAAAATTCTATATTATCTGTCTTATAAATAGTTTTGTTCCAAGACAGTGGAGGTATATAAGCATCATTCCCATTCCCAAACCAGGACGCGATCCATTTTCGACATCATCGCTTAGACCGATTTCATTAATTTCATGTTTGTGTAAGATTTTTAATCAATTATTCAGAAACGAATTGAATGGTATTTAGAAAAAAATTGAATATTTTCAGATGATACTTTAGGTTTCCGAAAGTCTAGATCTTGTCTAGATAATTTAAGAGGGCTTGTTACCAGAATACAAAAGGGATTTTGCGAGAACTGTGTCACAGTTGCGTGTTTCATTGAAATCGATAACGCCTACAATAACGTTGACATCACTGCAATTTTAAAGAAGCTAGATTATTTAGGAGTGGGTAACCAAATCTGTACATATCTTTGGGAATTCCTACGCGAAAGATATCTTAAAATTAAAACTAATAACTCATACATAGTTCGCAATGCAAGACGCGGCTTGGCTCAAGGCGACCCGTTGTCACCACTTCTATTTAATGTCGCTACCATTGACATAATTAAGAAAATAAGCAATTCCAATACATATATGTATATTACAATACGCGGACGACTTTGTCATCTTTTCAGTAAATAAAAATATATTTGACGCGGCAAATAATTTACAGAATTCTTTGAATCAGATTGTAAAGTTACTAATTGATTTGGGTTTGGACATATCACCGAATAAAAGTAAAATTTGTGTTTTTAAAAGAGGCGTTAATAGACAATCAATTAAAATCAATATAAATGGTTCTGATATTAAATTAGTGGATAGTGTCAAATACTTAGGTCTTTGGCTCGATCGTAGTTTACGATGGGGAAAACACATTAATGAGATTACCGAAAGAACTTGCAAATTCCTTAACATTCTGAAGACGTTAGCGGGAGCCACCTGGGGTATTCATCCAAAATTTTTGAGGCAGGCATATATTGCACTCTTAAGAAGCCGTATGGATTATGCTAGTTTCCTGTTTGGTGATAGTTCTCAGTCAAATCTATATAAACTTGATAAAAATCAGGCAATGCGAATAATTGGAAGTTTCATCAAATCTACTCCCATTCATGTTATGGGAAGTGAATTAAGTTTACCCCCACTACATGTTCGCAGATTATATTTGGCTGGAAAATTTTATTTGAAAAGCAAATCATTACAGTTTAATGATGCAACTATGTCTTTAGTTAATGATTTAGAAAATCTCATGGATTTATGGTCTAGAAAAAATAAACCTATTTTGATCATTATACAAGAATATCTTAAATCTGTCCAAGTTCATCGTAGTCAAAATTTAGAAATGTTTACGTGTAATTTTTGGCTTAGTTCATTAGACCTTACACAGTTCATATGCCCCAAAATAAATAAAATGTCGGAATCTAAAAACCTATATCATACAAACGTTTTAAAAAATATTTGTTTAAATTTCATTAATACTGAATATACACATTTCTATCAAATTTTTATTGATGGTTCTAAAGAAAAAGATCAGGCTGGAGCAGCCTTTTATGATCCACAACAGAACACTTACATGACATTTAAAATATAATCTAAAATTTCCATAATGTACATTGAATTGTTGGCAATAAGTGAGGCTTTATTATATATCTCGAGTGTTAATTGTGGGAAATTTGTCGTGCTAACGGACTCCAAAAGCGCTCTGCAACATATAGCTCGGTGTACCTCAACTTTTCGAGGAACTCCGATTGCTTACACAATTATTAAACAACTTTTGGAGTTAAAACAAAATTCTAAATTGATAAAACTCCAATGGATTCCATCTCTGGTGGATGTGGATGAGGAAATGGTGGATTCTTTAGCGAGACGAGCTTGACATAGCGGCGTTCCTTTTAACATACAGCCTTACTTTTCTGATTGCCTTTTCCACGTTAAGAGATTTTGTTACCAATTGTGGAACGAATACTTCGACCTAAGATCGAGGGAAAAAGGCATCTGGTATAAGACCATACAGCCGAAACCGATGACGATTTCTTGGATTGACAACTGTCTGATGAATAGGAAAACTATAGTAACAGCCATGAGACTTCGATCCGGGCACATTCCATCCAGAAAATTCGAGTTTCTGATGGGAATATCACCAACACCTCTCTGCGAAGACTGTGGGATCCTAGATGATGTCTACCACATTCTGGTGGAATGTGTTCGGAACGACCAATTTAGCATTTCGCTGCAGTTTAAGAGAAGTAGGTAAATGTAACAACATTTTAGCAGAGCCCATGTCGGATATGGCATTGGCCCTGTATAAATTATTTTATAAGGGTAGAAATTAATTAATGTTCAGATGTTAGCTTTGTATATTCAAAGTTTGTCAATTACGGCGCGACATAGTCAATTATGACAAAGCGCCTTAAATAAAGAAAAAAAAACAATTATTTTAATTTATATTCATGCTAGCTGTTTGGGCATACGACTTGGCACATTTGCCTATATTGTACTTATTACCTGCAAGTTGCGAACTACGATATGAAGTGGGTTTTCTGTCTTAAAATAACTGAAACACAGCTCCGAAATCAGGAAGTTGGTGGTGTTAACACCCCCGTGCTTCGAAAAGCACGTTGAGCCATTGGTCCTGCACCAGAACTCTCTTCGGTCATGTTGGACTGCCGTCCCACCGAATTATGAGAGAACAGAGAGCGCACCTATGTATTGCGCACACACTTGTGCACTGCAATATCTCCTGCTCAGTTGGCTAATCTTTGTTGAGATTGGCCGCTGTAGTCAAAATTCGGCTAGGATTCAATTATTAAATAGTATTCTATACCTTTACGAACACGACTAAAACATTCAGATATTACATATTTAATATGAGCCTGATTCTAGGCAGCCACTAGATTATAATTTTAGGACAGAGTCTGATAGGAATCCGGCCCATATTTCGACTGCCATTTGACCTTGTAACCCAAACAAACAATGTCAAACAATATTTCTTGATTAACTTGACGCGCAAATTGTATAATTATAATCTCTTTGGGAAGCGGCCTGGAGCGGTGCCGACGCCTTCATAATCCATTTAAAGTTAGTTGACTCTCATCTTGGCGATTGGGCCCGCCGACGCCAACTTATTGGATTTGCAAGCAAAGAACGATTTAAGCATTTAACTGTCCTGGTATTTAAAGGTTAATGGCATTACGGCTCTTTGATTAGAGTTTGAATTAAGAACGTTTTTCTGAATATTGTAGAAGGGTGATCGTTGGTGTTTTAGTTCTTTTGTGCCCGCTCAGCAATGTTATACTAGTTTATACTGACTGAGAAAACTCTAACTTTACTTTTAACTGCTTATTTGTAAATAGCATATAGACAAGCAAAACTGTTGGAATGATATAAGTATAGCCAAATGCCTTTATTTCGTATTCAGAAGTTTCATTAAAATAATAAAGTTGTTTCGAGTTTTCAAGATGTTGATAAGAACTAAATTACTTTATTTTAGTACTAGTGGTTCCCCGCGACTTCGCCCGCAAGAATTGGCTTTTTAATACGTTATATATTTTATTTTCATCCCCCATTTCACCCCCTTAATGTTTTTATATCGCGACAAAATGTAGCTGTTCTTTCCAGGGTCCCAAACTGTCTCCATACCAAATTTCATCTCGATCGGTTCAGTGGTTTAAGCGTCAGACAAACAGACAGACAGACACACTTTCGCATGTATAATATTATATGGATGTACTTAGTTATGTACCTTGCTACATAAATAAATGAAACAGTATAAATCTAGGTCAATATTCTAGCAGCGAAACGTATTTACCTACCTACCTCTAGAACTTCTGTTACATTTGACTAGATCCAGGCCAGAACTGTTTTATGAGTGATTCTCCGAGGGCCGGTTTTTGGTGGTCACACGTTCTTAATTCCCAACCCATTTAATAAACAGCTTTGGAATCAATTTTAAATGATTCTCTGTTTATTTATCTACACGAACATAGTTTTAAATATAAAATAGGGCTTACAGTTATTTTTTAAATAATACTTAACCGCCAAAAACGGGAGCAAAACCGGTGTTCTCCGCGCGTCCGCACGACATCGCGCTCAGTTCAACCACTAATATCTTTATTGTTTGTTGTGTTATGTACACATACTATATGTCAAAAAAATTGTTAATAAGTCAAGATTAATTAATTATAAAAACAATAATGATATCGTTTGAACAGAAAGAGTAAGAAAATATTTTGTCTCGGTCACACGGTTGTGGTAGATTCGTGAACGCGACATATAAAGCCTCATAGCATCAAAGAGCCTAAACTTTCTAACAAGCTTAATGGCCCTACGGAAACTTTAGTTCTATTACAGCACCATTGTAGAAGAAATGCCTTCCTTATCGCTTTGATACAGAAAATACAGGCGCATAAATTCATCAACTTTTTTCTGGCAACCTTTTGAAGAAACCCTTCATGTATATATATGTAAGTGTTAAATATTCGTTATAAAACCCCTTTTCATTTTTTTCGTCCGCTATTTAGTTTTTATATTTATCAAGAAACAACTTGTAAATTTTTGAAAACGTAAAATTTTCGTAACTTTCGTGACATGGTTTTCGTGGACATTTGACCACGAAGGTTATCTTTTACTCCACGTGAGGTTACGAAAGTCTCTTTATGCAATCTTAATTTACTTCTCTATCGGTCTGTAGATGTTTTTAAATAACCGTGTTATCGTATTCTCCCAAAGGTATTAGCAAACGATAGTGTGTGTAGGAAGAACCATGAGTTTTTCTTGTATTTATCTATTTTAGTCAAATATAGTTGATATGCCTATTTGATTGAACCCTGATGTTCTACTAAATAAATAAATGGTTGGCTTATTAATTTATCGACGTCAATAAGGAAAGTTCTTCATCGAATTCATACACACTGCCCTTGATTGAATGTGTGCACATATGGAATAAAAAGGATTTGGCATAACCAATACATGACACACCTTTGATTAATAGCATCACACACACAGTAAGGGCAAAAAAGCTGGAGGGTCTTGGCACTATGCTTGTCTCCCAACAAGTGAGCCTTAAAATTAATTTGGGCCAGGCAAATTTTAGTCTCATTCCCTTGTTCAAGTGGCACTCTCTCCTGTATCTATTAGAAACAAAAACTGTGATCTACTGTTTTAGACGACAGGAGTACGTTTACCTGGGACAAGTGATTTAATAAGGTACTCGTAGTCTCACCTTGGCTGGACAGAGTCCGAAAAACTGCACGAGGGCATCATTTTGACCCAAATACTTCAGTGCTTAAAAATGAACGTCTAGAACTAATCCGGAACATGGTCTTTTTTCTATGGGTGTAGTAAAAAAGTTTAAGGACACACAACGAGCTATATGTTTGGTGTTTCTCCACGGGATTGAATTAAAGCGATAAGTAGAAGAACTAAGGTAACAGACCTATGTCTAAATGATCTACGAGACTATCCTGTAGATCACCAAGCTCAAGTGGCAGTAAGCAGGGCGCAGTGCAGAAAGGTTCTTGATTGGATTCTATTTGGTCAAGAGTGTAGCGTAGGGCGTCCACCATCAAGATTGACGGACGACCCTGCAAAGGTCGCATGATCGCACTGGATGCAGGTCGCATGTAACCAGTCTTGTACTGGACTAGAGAAACTTTACTTTCTATCTACTAATTGTTATTAAAATATTACACATTTTATGCCATTACTGTCCGATAGCTGGGCATTTGCCTCCCCTAAGTGTGTTTATTTATCTCTATTGTTATTTTTAGAAAAACCCCAGGCAAAATGAAACATCTAAACAATGAATTGTTTTGAATTAATGTAAAGACCATAATGACTAGTCAGCGGTTAGCGCATAAGTTGAAACAAGAATCGCTATCTCAGTGTAAATACAATGGCTTTTTGTATCTCATATTAAATTAAGAGGAAACTTCTTATAACCCATAAGATAATACAATAATTATTAAGATGGAGGTGCTGCGGTGAGCAGTATAAGTGATCTGACTCGTTAAATGACGTTACGAGTGAACCAGACTTTTTCAAAGTGGCTCCTGTTGCGAAAAATATGGTTCAAAGCTAACTGAGATAGATTGGGCATGTGTAACGAAGAAATAAAAAATACACTTAATAAAAATGAGTCAGTAAAAAGACAGACTTTTGTAGACAATAAAAAAGACTAAGGGCTACATGGTGAACAATCATTGACAAAGTCACGTAAGAAGAACAGCCGACCAAATGAACAAAATGGTCTGGCCCACAGTTAATAACAGCTAGCAGATATTATATTATCAGTCATTTGCCTGCTGATACATGAAATTTATTTTATTTTTAAGTAATTTTATGTATTAATTTTAGCTTTAGTTGTCTGCTAACAAAACATTTATTTCTACTTCATCGTCAAATCGGAATCTATTACTATATTAAAGGTTTAGAGATTTATTTATTAATGCTTTTCACGCTTTTAACTTCAAAAGAACTATATTTTTTTTAAAAAACAGGTATAATATTAGTTATTTAGGTTTTATTTACAATATTTTTATGTAATAAAATAGGACTTCGCTATGAAAAATACGTTTCGTAACTTTCATGGAATCAGAAATAACTTTCGTGGGTACCGAAATTTCAAAATTAAATATCGGAGGGAATAACAAACCGATTTGTTTGATTCCAACAGGATTCATTATAATTTTAGGCCTTCTTTAGTCTAGTATTTTTTTCTTGTCATAAAAACTTTAACTAAAATTCGCCACGAAGGTGACGCGGAGAATGCTTTCCGGAGAATCACTTTTATCCTAAAAGATAGACGTTTTAAATATTAATTTAATGGAGTGAGAGTACTTTACTCAGAAAACTGAAAGAGAGTTTAAGCTCATTTAAGTTAATAAAACAACAAGTAAACACAATCTAAGCACTTAAGCGAGCTACAGGGAAGCATTAGCGAATTACTTTTTAAATATTTAGGTTGGGATTCACAGTTTCTTGCTAAATAGCTCATTCATCCTTTTTAAGAGCGCTACAAGTTGTGGTTACGCTAAAACTCGCTGTGATTGAATTATTTACGACTAGTATAGTTGCCGGCAACTTCGTCTGCATAGACTGCGATACAAAGTGACCCATACGAATTTTTGGAGACACTGAACTTTGTGAAACTAAGCTGCAAAGCCTCGAACATAGGCGTAAGGTGGCGTGCCTTTCAGTGTTCTACAGGCTACATTTCGGCGAGTGTGCGAAGGAATTGCACGAATTGATTCCACCGGCCCCTTTCTACTATCGGGACATAAGACGCAGGCGGGGGTTCCACCCTTATGTCGTTGACATACCACTAATACGCACCAAACGTTTTAAATCTTCGTTCCTTTTGCGTACGGCTAGAGAGTGGAATTCGTTGCCAGCTGAAGTGTTCCCTAAACACTGCGATTTAGATTCCTTAAAGAAAAGGGTGAATAGGCTGCTTCTAGATAGACATGTCCCATCATCGGCCGCATCGTCGCTTACCATCAGGTGAGATTGCGGTCAAATGTCTGACTATTAAATTAAAAAAAAAAACTTCCATCGCATTAAATAATCATAACTCCTTACTTTGTTGAATGTCGTATGGTGAAGGGATGTCAACCTGTATCTTTGGTTTAAAGAAGTTTATTTCTCATCAGGACTTATATCTAAATATACGTAGTTCACTTAAAATGAGATTTACATTAACAAATTGTATTAAGTAATTATGGTTATGACGCAGCGCATCTGCGTAACACGTAAATAATCTTATCTAATCTTATTCACTTATACTACGAGTATATAGAATAGATGAACATGTTCTCAAATTACAAAACAGCACAGCTTTCACATAGTAGGTTCAATAATTAATACAATTCAAATGCTACCGGGCTGACCGGAATAGGGGGGGTTCTAGTCATTCAGGGCAACATATGACTAGTTAATGATTATATAAGTACAAGTATTTATAGTATGGTATGAGTAATACACTAATACAAACCATATTAATTGATGTCAATAAGTTAGGCACTATAACGGCTGGTACTTAAATTGGTAATTTCATCCGAGTAGATACTTTTAGTTAGTTAGGTAGGTATGTGTGTTCCTGTAGGAATAAGAACTTTGCTGCAGAACAGGCACTAACCCTATAGGAATCGAACAGAGTACCTAACCTATCACAACAGTGGCTGACATAACTTAAACAAGTGATCCTTACAAATACCAAGTTAGCAACCATTGTTCCTTGGTAACAGAGCCGCAACCTTCTTACAATATTTCTATCTTAAAGTCAACTCATGATTATAATCGCCCTTTTTATGACAAAATTCTAATCCTTCAATTCTCCGTAAACATAGCCTAGCCTATATATGCTTAAACTATATTAAGTGCATCAGAATTATTTTAACAGGTTTTTGTTTCTGCAAATGGTTAAATTCATTAATTTAACAATTAAATTCTGACATTTCGAACATTTACAGCGTCCGTAGTCACAGCTCATAGGCACAGTGTAGGCCAGCACATCACACTTCCCATTTTCATTACAAAATCACCCCATATTACCAACTGAATAAGATACACCAGTGCTTAGTTTATGCGCTGTCCGTACATGCACATTACAAACTGTACCTACCTGAAGAGGCTGTAGCAAACTAAACTTAAGTACTAAATAATAACAATCTTACCCTTAACATCTCTTAAGGCCTGTTTACACGTTCATAAGTATAGTAGCGAGGGTATTAGCATTAAGTTACTAAGTTATATACTAAACTGATAAATCCCTGCCAAAACGATGATAAGAACTTAACTCGTCAAGATCATAAGGAAACTCGTTACTGTAGGTACTTTTGGAAGTGTAAATCTGCCTCTTAAATAATATCAAAAAAAGACCGATTTCAAACAAATAAAAGTCGTGTCAGCCGACATCTCAGTTTTAAACGGGCAGATACTTTTCAAAGACAAAACGGAGCTTCCTCAAAGAAGAAGCTACTTCGCGAACAATAGTTGTACATAGTACATGGTTCCCGCGAACAGCGCGACAAAAGACCAACTTCAACTTGGCTTAAAGCCACCTGAGGCTGCTTTTGCCGATACATTTGATTATAATAGTAGACAGCTGTGTACACCGTCAGACTACACCATGTTGACCGCTTCTATTCCTTACGCAATAAAAGCTGTTTTCATAGTTTGAATGGGTAACCTATTTGTTTCCGACTGTACTTTGGTTTCTGGTGAATCTTAGACGCAGACACTTTTTAGATTTCTTTCGGCCGAAATATTGTTTGGCGTTCATGTACTATGTCAAATGCATTTTTCCTCGCCCTATAGTTGGCCGACAGTTGCAGAAAATGCGATACGATTAAAAGTCCAAAGTATTAATTTCGCCATGTTTATTGGATCCAGGTTTCTGTTGCTTGTCAGTTACATAACCCTTATTCTGATACCACTTAGGTAGTGCGTTAAAATACTCGTAGTGTTAATATTTTAAACAATCCGAATATTTCTCGATCATTCTATAAGTGCATTTAACAAAGGCAACGTCTGTGTCCGTTCGTTTGTACAGAATGCAAGATGCAGCTAACTCCATCCAACACACCGCTGGATTGCCAGACTGAAAAGGGTTAAGAAAAATACAAACAAAATTTTAAAAGGATTAGCAGTCTAGTCAGTAGTCTAGTCGCATTGTATACAAATTATTTGTGCATTCTTCTGTAAGCGAGCTACAAGGCGTTATCATTTTATTAGATTAAATTATGACTGTGAAAACACCGACCACATTTATTGCCTCCCTATTTACCTTCATGTTTTAAATAACTACTTATTGTGCAACTTTGTTAGTATGAAAAGCTATGAACTATATTTGCTATGAACTAAAAACTATTTGTAATTTTTGGCTGATAGCTAGGTACAAATCGAAGATATATCTTATCATGCATCTTTATCTTTATCATCTAATACACCTTTACAATTTGTGATACTCATATGATGGCATGCTAAGCCAACTATTTCCTCCAATCTCATTGACGGACACAAAGTGATGTCTGAACTTTTTTTATTTTGTATCATATGAAAATATAATTTTGAATGCCATGATTAAATTATTCTTATCGTGTTTAGAATTAGAAATTCCCGTGAATCTTTTGCATGAAAGAATCCTGAAGGTTGAATCGATTCAACTCAAATAAGCCGCGTTCGAATCGGCCATAGACAATTGTAACTATTAGACGTGGCATACTGCAAAAAATTAGAGGTTTTAATACTTTAGTACCTATTATTTTAGTACCGACTAAAGTATTTAGAATACACCCTATTTTTTAGCACTAAGCTACGTCTATAGGTACAATTGTCCTGCCCAGGAAAAATCATTTTTTAACTAATCTTTCTCTTGTCTCCACCAAATACATTTTAATAATAACAATGCCCTTTGCTTTTTTTGCTTGCCAAAAACATCAAGCTTTGTTCAAGAAAATGTTTGAGTTTAACATTTTATCAAGTCACAATCGCGCTGCTTAGCAAGATCGTTTGGAGTGGTCATAGTTAGCAATCGCAGTATCAGCAGAGACAGCAGGGAGTAGTAATGGCTTTATTCCCTTCACGGCGTGTCTACCGAATGCGGTATCAGGCAGAGCTAGCGAAGACTTTATAAGAATGAAACACGTATTGTGTACTGCTTACTAATTCCTTAACTTTCTAATTCCCTATCTATCTATCCTTCTCTACTGAGTCTTCTCCATTTTTCTCTATTGAGTGCCATTTCCTTGACTTCTTGGTACACTTCTTCTTCTTCTAATTCCTTACACATTTTTTTTTCTTTATTGCACAAACAGAGTAGTACAAATGGCGGACTTAATGCCTTAAGGCATTCTCTACCAGTCAACCAGTGGGTGAGGCAGAAATAGTCGTTTAATTTAACACATGTTTAATTTCTGAACGCTATTATAATATTATTTGACATTTTCGTATGGGAATTGTGTCAAACTAACCGTAAATTTAGGTTTACTGGCTGTTTTAAAAATGGTGGACTCTGGTCTTATTAGCGGATCGAATAAACACGGTTTGGGTACAGACACAATTTGCCACCGATAACCATTATCTACAACACAGCGGTGTCTATTTAGTCTACATAAGTCTGTGGTTCAGGTGGATTCAAATGATCCGCACGCAAACAGCCCACAGCAAACGTGGCCAATTGCGTAACTTGCGACTTGAATCCTCTGTTGTCTGTGGTGAAATAGCAAAGACATAAAGGTGATAGGTACTAAAACTTATCAATCTATTCATATGTCTTAATTAATATTAGTTATAATAATAAATGGTTTTAACAAACACACCGACTATCTAGCCCCAAACTAACCGTGAGCTTGTGCTAGGGTAACTAGGACAACGCATAGACAAACATAAGTACGATATACGTTTATAAACATTTATGACTTAGGTACAAATGCTCGTGCTCATCACACAAACATTTGCCCCTTGCGGGATTCGAACCCGCAACCGCTGGTTTTGTAGTCTGGAGCGTGAACCACTACATCAAGACGGTGGTCAATATTAAAGAGAGGCTTAATTGGCATATTAGATAACGTTGAATTAGAAATGTGATAATATCCTTCTGAGACGAGGTTAAAGCAGGGCTCATTTGCGACAAATTTGGAAGTCATACCCTAGGTTCACGGTCAACATGTAGTAATGAATAAAAAAAGGTGTAGACCTAAGTGCAATGACTTTTTTTAGATTCTAGCATTTAAATAAACTCTTCTTGCATTTTTAAATCCATTTATCATTTCGTCTCTATCTTCAATTCAATGGTTTGCTTCGATTGCAGACTAAAATTCGATTACGTATTTCTAGCTAACTGGATTCCAGAAATCATGAATTCGCAACTTTGAGATAGTACTACGACTCATTGTTACATTAACTGGGAATTAAATTTTAGTTTTATCCTCATCTATATATATATATATATATATATATATATATTTATTTATTGTTTACTACAATATTTTGATTTGTTTGTGTACCCTATATTGCTACTACGCCGCGCACACTCGCACGCATACCTGCCTTATTTTTATTTGTTTAAAACGTACCGTGAGAACCCCGAAGATCGAGTCGACATCGAGACGTTCCCTATGACACATGTACTAGACTGACCAGAGTGCTTTCGCCGCGTGTGTATCCTGTGAAGCTCCTTACAGACATTTCGAGTGATTGTGGCCTGTGAAGTGATACCTGAATACCTGAACCCTGAAAGCTGATGCGGCAAGTACCTAGCTATAAGTGCTCAGACCTGACTGATTTTCCACCTATCATTGTCGCCCTCCACGTGTAATCCACTGCCTAAACTCTCAAACATTTTGGTAGCAGAGCGTAGTTTTTTATTAGGACCCCTTGTTAGTAACGTAATTTGTTTAATTGAGAGTTATTTATTTGCTACTTTCCTTTGTAATTTGAACAAAACGTCTCGTCATATACCTAACCTATTTACAGTAAATTCCTTAATACCATTCGTGTACAACCTCTTTTACATAAGTGTCGATTAAATCGATTAGCGTGTTAATTACCTACCCTTTGAGTGCAAGTGAGTTGCGCGAGCGCTTTGTTTCCCTATTGATCACGCCATTACCGCGTGACCGCGTGCGAGTTGTTTACGAGTTACGTTTGCTATACCCGGTGCATCTGCGCCGTCCCTTACTATTTGTTCCTTTACGCATCCTATTGAAATCTTTTGTGAGTTTAATTTACCTACCTTGTTTCTTGCGATTTAAAGTAAATAAAATGTCGGATACCGAAACCGGCAACGAGACCGTAAGGGCCGTACTTTACACGGATACAGCTGAATACCGTGAAGCTATTGGTGAACTCCGTTATATTAGTGACTGGGTTGATGATTCCCACCGAGTTCTTGAGACCTTTTCCTCCAATCGTATGCGAGCGCGTCTTTCCGACCTGCCACTTATGTGCGACAAGTTTTCTGCCGCTTGTTCCAAGCTGTTAGGTAATCTCGATCCTGCTATTTATGAACAAGAATATGTGCAAGTTAAGAACGAGATACGCGTAGTAAGGGACAAAGTAGACGACTTAAAAATTAAGTTAGACGAAATACGACCTCACCAATTTGAGACGTCCCGTACTAGCACCCCCTTCAAGGAGAATAAATCCCTGGCTATTGATAACCCAGCTAGTAAATTACCTGACCTACCTATACCTGAGTTTGATGGCCGTCCCGATAGTTGGATCAGTTTTATAGACCAGTTTGATAGCGTGGTGGACAACCAGCCTATCCTTACCCCGACTTTGAAGCTACACTATTTAGTGGGAGCCTTATCGGATGAACCTCGTCGATTGATACAACATCTCAAGATTGAGGCGGGCAATTACACCGTGACCTCCTAAAACGTAGGTACCATAACCTTCGTGTTTTAGCGGATACCCACATAGCTCAAATAATGATGCTCCCTATTATAACGCCTAAACTTTCCGGGTTACGTGTGTCGTTCCTGAACCCGCTGCTTTCGACTTATCGATGCTTAGAGAGATTGGAACTTCCTTTTAAGCATTGGTCATACCTATTAGTTCACTTATGCCTTGCTAAACTGCCTTCAGAGTTAAAATCGAGATTTGAACGTCGTTATGGCGATAATCCTAATCACCTCCCTACTTTTGATCATCTTATTACCTTTCTTGAGGATGAATGTAGGCACCACGACAATGTAGGTAGTGCTTCTGTCGTTGACACTACTACCCCCCCTACTGTGAGCTCCCCTCGTTTGCCTAAACCTAACGCGCGTTCCCCACCTCCTGCGAGAGCCTTTGTTACCTTTGCGACGACATCTAAATGTCACCTTTGTAATAGTACTTCGCATTATTTACGCGAGTGTCCCGATTTTATTCGCCTTCCTACACGTCAACGTGTTACTTTTGTAAAGGAAGCCCGACTGTGCTATTGATGCCTGGATAAACACTCCATATCCATTGGGATATGGAGGCGTGCATTGGCACGCGAGATTATTGCTGTCGCACGTGCCGTCGTTCCAGTCATCACACGTTACTGTGTTATGATGACTTCTCTCCTGTGAATTACGATCGCGAGCGCTCATACCGAGACGTCGCGGCCTTAGCTTCTAACCAACCGCGGCAATCTCCACAAAGTCACTTAACAGACCGTGTGTCACCCCCACGTACTGAATGGCACCGTGTTTGTACCCCGCCCCCTCGTGATTCCCGTAGAGCATCACCTCCCCGTTCGGGCGGGCGATCCCCACCTGCACCCAACGGTAACCGTACTTATAATGCCCCTCTAGGTCAAAGAACCCAGGCTGAACGTGCATTTCATCATAAGTACAATGAGGCCCCACAATTCTGACTAGATAGCCCCCCTTCCATACCCGCCTTTACATCTTTACCTCGCAATTCTCTCGTTCTTTTACCTACGGCCTTGATTCATGTAAAAAACCTCGTCTGGATATTATGTGGAAGCGCGTGCCTTATGTGACACTGGTGCTCAGGGCTGCCTTCTTACTACTGAGCTCGTTGTTGACCACATGAACTTACCTATCATTCCTTCTCCAGTTCCTGTTCGTGGAATAGGTAATGTTCAAGCAATTAATTCCCCGGGTATTGTATCCTTTTCATTTAAGCCAGTTAATTCTGTCTTTCCAGAAATCTCCACCAGTGCAATAGTTGTTGATGTGATTGCTGGTACCCTCCCAGAGTTAGACTTACCTAAAAGTGTAATTACTTGTACTAAGCATCTCTCTCTTGCTGACCCTTTATTTTACAAACCTGGTACTATAAGTGTACTTGGAGCTGACGTCATTGGTCGCCTTTTAAGGTCCGAGTTGTTTGTGTACCCTGATGGCCTTACTGCTATCTCGACGATATTTGGTTATGTCCTGTGTGGTCCTGTTTATGGAGGATTCACTGATTTGGAACCCCCCATGACTGGAGTCTCGCTGTCCCAAATAGTTGAAAAATTCTGGAAAACCGAAGAGGCCCCCCAATCTCCAGTTGCGAACCCCTTGGATATAGAGTGTGAAACCTTTTTTAAAGCTACTACCACTCGTGAAAGCGATGGTCGATTTATGGTTAGACTCCCTTTTCTTCATGATCGTCCACCTCTCGGTGATTCTAAAACCAATGCCTTACGGCGATTCCATAATCTTGAGAAGCGTTTGCAAGCCAATCCTAATTTTCGAGAGAAATATATTTCCTTTATGCGCGAGTACCTTGACCTAAACCATATGTCCCTTTCATCATATGACTCGACCCGGGAACATTATTTTATCCCTCATCATGGAATTTTTAAGTCCGTTGGTGACAAAATACGTGTTGTGTTCGATGGTAGTAGTCCTACGTCCTCTAAAATGTCCCTGAATCAATGTTTACATACAGGCCCTAAGCTTCAGCAAGATATTTCTCACATTCTCCTAAATTTCCGAAGGCACGAGGTAGTGTTTGTAACAGATATTCGTATGATGTTTCGTATGACTTGGGTACATCCTGATGATAGAAGGTACCCACTTGTGCTTTGGCGTGAGGATCCCTCTCAGCCACTTCTTGCCTATGAACTTAATACCAATACCTATGGTCTTCGTTCCAGTGCATTCATTGCAATTCGTGCCCTTCTTGAGCTCGCTGAACAAGAGAGACTTACCTTCCCTCGAGCTGCATAAGTCCTTGAGAGAGATATTTATGTCGACGATTGTCTTACTGGTGCTGATACTATTGCGTCTGCCCGGGCTTTGAAAACTGAGCTTATAGGAATAATGGCCTCTGGTGGTTATGACCTCCGTAAGTGGATTAGTAATAGGCCCGAGCTCCTAGATGATATGCCCCCGGATCATTTGCAACTTCCTCATTCATTCTCAGACCCAGATAATCCTCAGACTGTCGCTATTTTAGGTGTGCAGTACAATCCTGTGAGTGACTCATTTACCTTCAATTATACCTGTGATACCCGTGATGCAGTTATTACAAAACGCAAAGTTTTATCTTTGATTGCCCGTATGTATGACCCTTGTGGCTGGATATCTCCCGTCGTACTTAAGGCTAAGGAATTCATCCAACGCTTATGGATGTCAGGCTTATCCTGGGATGATCCTTTAAATGAACCCCTGTCTTTAGAGTGGACTGCATTTGTTCAGGACCTAGCGAAGGTTAGTGAAGTGGCCATTCCGCGACATATTCTTCCCAGAGGTTCCTCCTCCTTATCCCTACATGGGTTCTGTGATGCTTCTGAATTGGGATATGCTGCCGCTGTTTATTTACGTGCGGAACTTCCATCTTGTGTTTGCTCCGTCCATCTTGTTATGGCTAAATCTAAAGTTGCCCCTGTTCGGACCCGTTTAACAATTCCCAAGTTGGAATTGTTGGGAGCTACCCTCCTCTCTAAATTACTTCATCACGTCGCTCTTTGTCTGCAAAGGTCGTCTGTGTTGACTTCAATCCATAGTTGGACGGATAGTAAAATCATGTTGTGTTGGTTAAAAACCACTCCTCACCTCCTTCAGACTTTTGAGGCTAATCGTGTCTCCCAGATTAATAATAGTCCTACATCTAGTGAATGGAGGCACGTCCCAGGCTACATGAACCCTAGTGACTGTACATCGAGAGGTATGTCAGTCACCCAACTGATCGACCACTCCCTTTGGTTTTCACCTTTGTGGTTGACGCAGTCTCCTGACAACTGGCCCGGTATTTCGGAACCTAACCCAAGTAGTGATCTCCCTGGACTACATTGTTTAGTAGTCTCTGCCGATGTTGCTACCCCGGATCCCTCATTCTTATTAGAGCGGTATAGTTCTTTCAACAAGCTAATAAACGTGACTTGTTACCTAAGGCGGTTTTTATTTCCTAAATCTTACTTGTCCTACCTGAGCCCTGAGGAACGAAGAGATTCCCTTTTGTTTTCTGTGAAAATTGTTCAATTTACCACCTTTTCTGATGAACTTAATCGCTTACGGCGTGGCGATCCTATCACTAACTCCCTGAAAAAATTGAAATTATTTCTGGATAACAGTGACCAAATTCGAGTTGGAGGCCGATTACGAAACTCCGATCTATCCTTTGATGCGCGTCATCCCCTTCTTCTGCCTAAGAATGGTAATTTCGTGAACATCCTTATTTTACATTACCATCGCGAGAATGTACATGCAGGTGTTAATGCAATTCTTGCCATGTTAAATAGAGAGTTTTGGATCTTGTCGGCACGCAGAGCTATTCAGCATGTGATTTTTAAATGCCTTCCCTGTTATCGTCTCAAGGCGGCTGTATCTCAACCCTTCATGGGTGACCTACCTAAAGACCGCGTCACGGCTACTAGACCGTTTGACGGTGTAGGTACCGATTTTGCAGGACCCTTTTTTACCAAAGTCCAGGCCTATAGGAACAAAAGGTTAGTGAAAAGTTACCTGTATTTGTCTGCCTTTCCACGAAAGCCGTTCACCTTGAGGTTGTTTCGGACCTAACTACTGAAGCCTTCATTGCGGCCTTTTCCCGATTCGTGTCGCGTCGTGGTGTGCCTCGCCTAGTCCGATCCGATTGCGGTCGAAATTGCATCGGTGCCGGCAATTACCTGAAAGAGTGTTTCCTGTCTCAAAACCAGGCGGCTATTGGTTCTGAGCTTTCAAAGCGGAACATATCCTGGGTTTTCGATCCTCCTGTTTGCCCTCATTGGGGCGGTCTTTTTGAAGCTGCGGTTAAATCAGCAAAATCGCACCTAAAACGAGTAGTGGGCGATACCCCCCTTACGTTTGAAGAGCTGACCACTGTTTTTGCTAAAATTGAAGCAGTTTTAAATTCACGCCCATTGTGCCCACTTTCTCCGGACCCTAATGATGTCGAAGTGTTAGCTCCCGGCCATTTCTTAATTGGACAACCCTTAACTGCACTTCCGGAGTTCCATTATAAAGACGTAAAATTGCATCGCCTTACACGGTTTCAGCTAATCCAACAAATTACCCAGCACTTTTGGTCTCGCTGGCATTTAGAATACTTAAATACATTACAAATTAGAAATAAATGGACCTCTCCTTGTGATCCTCCTAAAGTAGGTGAGCTAGTACTCATAAAAGATGACAACCTTCCCCCTTTGCAGTGGCGTCGTGGACGCATTATTAATTTATACCCTGGCCAAGACCAACTTGTTCGTGTGGTAGATGTTAAAACTCCTACCGGTAGCCTAAAGAGATCTTTGACGAAATTAGTTCGTCTTCCTGTCTAGTGAGTTCCTTTCCTTAGCTTCCTAACCTTTTCGTAAACACTTGACGTGTTTAGGGGGGGCGATATGTTTACTACAATATTTTGATTTGTTTGTGTACCCTATATTGCTACTACGCCGCGCACACTCACACGCATACCTGCCTTATTTTTATTTGTTTAAAACGTACCGTGAGAACCCCGAAGATCGAGTCGACATCGAGACGTTCCCTATGACACATGTACTAGACTGACCAGAGTGCTTTCGCCGCGTGTGTATCCTGTGAAGTTCCTTACAGACATTTCGATATCGATATGATTGTGGCCTGTGAAGTGTATATTGTTAGTTGAGTGAATACCTGAATACCTGAACCCTGAAAGCTGATGCGGCAAGTACCTAGCTATAAGTGCTCAGACCTGACTGATTTTCTACCTATCATTGTCGCCCTCCACGTGTAATCCACTGCCTAAACTCTCAAACATATACATATATATATATATATATATATATATATATATATATATATATATATATATATATATATATACATATATATATATATATATATATAGAAAACTGACTTAATGACTGACTGACATAATACCAACGCACAGCCTAAACTTCATATTACTAATCTCGTCGGGTGCAAACTGTTTTTGTTCCTGTGTTCGACTAGGATATTTTCGTCGATGAATGAATGAAATGAAAGTATGATTTGGAAATTTTCACCAAACTTTCTTTTCATAGTGAGCACTCGTAAGTAAGCACTAAAAAAGTGTTTTTAGAAAAGGGATTAGTTTGTATGCGACTCCGTCGGTCTTGAAGCTACAACAATAAACATTGTTATTTAGCCATTTATTATAAGTTAAGCTGATTTCATCTTAACTGACGGTTACATGCGGGTACATTTTCCAAGTATTGATGAAATCGAACGCCGGCTCACTGGCGTAGCAAGCACTTACAAAAAAAAATTCGTCGGCTGACTAACGTCCTCCGTAGCTCAGTTGGTAAGAGCACTCGCCCGGATAGCGAAGGGTCGTGGGTTCGAGTCCCACCGGATGACACAGTCGATTAATTTTTGTGAGCGAAATTCAATTTGATTTCGTAAAAACTTGCAAAATAATTGCTTAAGTTATAAAAATAATTATTTAGCTATTTCCTTAAAAATTAAGGATGACGTATTTCAGGATTTTTGAAAGTTCAACCTTTGAGGAGTGAAAAGGTGGGCAAAGAGTGTATGTGTATGTTAGTGGGAATTCGACATCTGCGCCAATGAAATAGCGATAAACCGATAGTTCATAGTAAAGAGTCAATACCACTTTAATGGCTATCCGAAAGCGATTGCATTTTAATCGTTACTTGTTTGTCATTGGTGCTAAAAACTTTTACAAGCCATCCGATTTGTTACGACCAATCGGTAAAAGGAACTTGTTTGTCTGTGTGTTAACGTTTCATCAAACTAAACTACTTACTGAACCGATTTTAATGGATTTTCCTACAAAGATACACAGGCATTAAAAAGGAAAAGGTCTGATTTTTGAAGTTACGAAAATTAAACTTGAAGGACTCGTAATACAATATGAAGGTTTTGTAAATCCGACATTTGCGTACATTAGATCAAGATAAAAGGCTTGTTTTCATACAGTTGACAGCAGAAATAAACAGCACCTAGATCCATATCTAATAACCATTTATTAAACTTTCTGTCAGCTCTAACCAGAAGTTTTTGCTCGTAAATAAGGTTTCATTGAAAAATACTCTGAACAATACAATAATAGGGCGACCATGGACGCTGTTTTTGTCGCTTATATTTCAAAGGGTTGACAGCCAAAGGGATTTGAATTCCTAAAATATGCTCACGATGTGCGGTTTGTTTCTAAAACTGGTAAAAAACTGACTTAATTCATCTTCACTTTATACGTAAGTACAGATTCTAATTGATATCAAACTGGTCCGGTAGATAAGAAGCAATCTATTTTACAGCAAAGTTCGTTATCGCTAACAATTTGTATAAAACTGACTTAAATCTTCGAAACATTATGTGACGCTCGCATACATATTTTTATTAAGCACTAAATAATTGCCAAACGTTAACACAGTTAAAATTCATTTAGCATATTTTTATTTCAAGGAATACGCATGCATTAGCACGGATCATGATGCAGCATCATTACGCCACCACATTAACATTTAACCTCGACGAATCCTAAAGGCTCATCATCGCATTTCTGACTTATTACGTTAAGGGAAGTTGGTATCACGTTCCACCGTATCTATAAATAAATGTACAAAATGGAATCACTTTACATTTAAAGGGTGGCAGCGCCGTAATCTGGGGAATAAGAACTCTTACGACCTCCCCGGGTCGTGTCGGGTTTAATCAATTCGAAATCAACCTTTTTGTGCCGTGAAATAAGGCGTGAATTGCGGTGGACTGTGATTTCGTCAGAGAAACTGGGCATACATCGGACAAATCACGTTTTTTGTCAAGCCACAATGCCACGCGGAGAGTGATGTAGTTTTGAAAGTGAATTTGCGCCTTTTTACCGAACGCCAACTAACGCATTGTGGGATTGCGAAAAGTCTGTGACTGATGTTAGGTCTTTTGCTAAAGATCGGAGTGAAAAAGTTTGAATTAAGACGGTAAAAATTTAAATTCTATCCCTAGGCAGAATTAGTTTCAAATCGAAGTTGTTTGTCTCTGTAAAGTTAGTCCTTTACTGTGTAGTAGTATGTGTGCACATAAGGCGGTAAGTAATGACAACTGTTCTGATAAAAGATGGTGAGCTATTCACTGATAATTTTATATTGGATCAGCTAATTCAGACAATTTTACGAGAATATTGATAATGTTGAATTGCATGTGCAAATAAAGATATTATTTTCAGTTTCTATTATTTTACTAAAGTATGTACGTATATTTAAAAAGTCATTATTGTAGAAATAGCCATGGAAAAATTAATTTATATCTAGAAAATAGTAAAACTCACTTGAAAAAAATTGCATCGATATGGTAAGAAAATAATACGAGGATATCTACAATATTTCAATAAGGATTATTCTTCATTTACTGTAGCCTGGACACCGTATACACATATACAACTAGTCATTTAATTCCTTTGTATTTAATGTATATCCGAGGTGAAGAATTAGTATTGTTATTTCTAAATTAACCCTAAAATAATATGAAGTTGAACATGTTAATTTTCCTCTGCATTTTGTACAATAACCGTAAATTCGTCGTTTGGACTCATTACCTGCCTACGAGTACTTTGATACCATAAAGTTCTAATAAAGGCATGCATAATGAACTCGCAATAAAATGATTACATGGCCGATTACTAGTTCCTTTATTTCTTTGCAATTTTTTTATTTTTGCGTTATGGGCACGTTACATAAACCAGAGCCCAGACTACGTCGTTGCTGCACTTTTGCATCACCAGAGAGGCAAACCCAAGATAAGATGGAAATATGTAGTGCTGAATTATATGAGTGCGGAGTTTTTACCGATTAGAGCGAAGTGGAGGAAAAATATTAACAAGGTTGACCCGACCGCCATGTAGGACATATGTATAAGCCGCGAAGAAAGAGGAAGGCTTGTGTCATTGTAAGTAGAGTATAATATGGTGTATTGTTTATTAGGAACAGGAATCCTAACTTTACGGATAACAGCTCTGGTGATAAGTGACGATAAAGTATAAGTGAATTCTTACGGTTAGAGAAACATCGTGAGGAAACTAACTATGCAATTTAGGTGACTGAATGAACAACCGTGATCCAAACTGGTCAGGTTCCCCTGTTAATAGGGTCACGGAGGGCAAATGGCAATCGTTCTATTGCATTTTCCGATCTGCCATATCCTGGATCATGGTATAAAGCGAACTCGGGGTCGCGTGCGAGTGCACAACCGGGATAACGGGAAGGAGCAGTCTAAGCCTGGATTTCACCATACATGTTTAATTTTTAATTAGCCTTTTGAGCAATATTTGACATATTTTGTATGGGAATTCTGTCAAATTTCTGTTTTAAAATTGGTGAACTCGGGTCTGGTCTAAGTGAAGTACCTACACTTTAAATTCATGTCAAAGACAGTTTTGGCTTCTTTCCCTCTAGAACTATCCGAACAAGTCATACCGCTTTGCCGGCATACTAACTCATTTTCCTTCAACTAAATACATTGTTAAGTTCCATACAGCCTGCATTCGTCGCGACTTCCGGTTACGGTCGGCAAGTGAACTCCGCAATGTTGGCGGAACTGGCAAGTTTAGCAGTGCTGCCAACATAGCCAACATTAGTTGTATTGCCGAAGTTGGTACGAGTTTGTATTGTCGCTGAAAGTAGAACAATAACGGACTTCCGCTTATATTGTGACACGCGATCTGATATTTTTAGTTACGCTAATACTTATTAAATGGGGACTTAGAAGTTTTGGATGCTTTGTCGTTTTAAGTATTTCTAACTTGGGTAGCGAAGATAGTTTTGCATAATCTTTATGATGTTTTCAAAATTATGTTTCTTTATTTCGCGAGTGTTTTAAATTTTTGGAATGTTTTTCACTTGTTTTCAATATGCAAATTCAATATTGTATGTGCGGTAACTCGTACAAAACCCTTTAGTCTTCTGGCATCTCTGCTAAGTATAAGCAGTACTCATATTATCGCCTTACTCAGATGCTTCATTCAGTACTTACGTAAAGTTTAAAACCCTGAAAGCTTTTCGTGTGCAAATATGCGAACTCTATTAGCTCAAAAGTGTAATTGAATTAGATACAGAAGGCCTCGTATCACAAAACGAAAAGCAATGAAGTCTACAATCTTTTTTTAATAACCGATATTATAAGCTCTTGCAACCGCCGAAACCTTGATCGTATAAATCAAGAATAAGCCTAGGGAAGTAGAGAATAGAGATAATACATGAGGTGTCTACTTAAACCTTCAATTTGAAAACTATAGTTGGCAGTATTTCTCATTATTTCCGCTAGAAACATAATGCATTAGTTTGAGAAACTTGAACGAGATATCAGCTGCTATTAAACACTGACTTCTATAATACAAGTACGCTGGACTGCATACTGTCAACCTAAAAATGAAGCCATTTGACTATCGCCATTTTAGCGCTGACGGCTTAGTGAGCGTGTAGTGACCGTCCAGGGAACTAATGAGAGTTCACATCAACATATGCAAGTTACTCTATTTTAGTTCCACACTCGGTGGGGGCGCTTTGATTCGGCACAAAAATTATCTATCATTCCTTAGAGAATGTTTAGTCTAGCATACTTGTACTATGGAGGTCAGTGCTATTAAAGCATTACTGGTTAACATCAACTTGTAAGCAATTTATATTTTATGAGTTTGATTTTATTGTTCGACTATCTTAGGTTTGCTACTTTCAAGGGAGAGCCTTTTACCGCTTACGGCCGAGGGCATGTGGAACTCCAGGCCCTAAAATGATAGGACCTACTGTATGAATGTTAGCGTTACTATGCCAAAAGTTAGGTCTCTAAGCCTCCTGGTCCACATGAATTTGCATGTAGGCCACGCCAATTAGAGCCGAACTACGAATATGATACGACGACAAAGGATAAAGATTAATACTTTTTAGAGAAAATCCGTAGATGTAAGTTTTGCTCGAGATTTTAATAATAATAATAATAAACGTGTAAGCAACAAATTTTTACACAAAATTTTGGCCCATATAATAAATACCGTATAGACTAACATACATACAAAATATAAACGACGACCGTCTTGGTGTAGTCGTTCGCGCACCGGACTTCTAAACCAGGCGGGTTCGAATCCCGCAAGGGGCAAATGTTTGTGTGATGAGCACGAGATATGTATTTAAGTATTTCTATCCGTTATCCAAGTCACCATAGCACAAGCTCACGCTTAGTTTGGGGCTAGGTAATTGGTGTATTTGTTGAAACAATTTATTATTATTATTATAAACTCATTTTAAAATAAAAACAAAACGAAACATGAACTACATGCGTCAGCGACATGTAGTGATGCGCGCGGTGTCGGTTGGCAGCCCCCCGGAACTTCCGAAACACGAATCCCAGCAGCCAGAAGTCCTCCTTCATGAAGGTCGCAAGATGGTGGGTCGGCACTCTCACCACAAACGAACTAAAATTCAGTTTGTGATGAGATTCCAACCGTTCGACCTTCAGGATGAAGTTGGACTTCTTTCGACATGGTCTACGACGTCTTCGACTTTTGTAGACCAGTGCAGTTGGGATTCATTTTAAATGATGAAAAATACGCTAAATGTATCAAAATTACCAATGCAAGCCACGTCTCCCAGGTCCTGTGATCAGCGGCTTTATTATACGCAGTCTAACAAAGGAAACCCTAAAAGGAATACAATCAATGGTATGTATTGGAATTTTATGATTCTGTTGTACAACTTTTACTTTGGGACTAATATCGAAATAATAAAAAAAACAATTGATTAGTGATCACGTACCCTTATACACAAAATCAGCAAAAAATACACCTTTTTAGTCTAGATCACTGATCAGCTGTTTTCGACTTTATGCGAAAATCTATTTATATAGGTACACATAAACGATAGTTTTGATATTTCGATGTGGGTCCCATAGTAAAAATTGTTGTATTACCCACTAAAAAGTAAATGTATGTAGGTATGTAAAGTATGAGAAACTACTTGTGGTAGATACAGATTACAAATAGAGCCTAATACCTTTCACTTTAGATTGTATAGACTGAATAATATTACTAATTGGTTTTACGTTGAAATTGAACTAGTTACTTTTATGGCCTGGGCACAGTATACACATATATAGTATGGATGCATGCATAATTACACAAACAAAATAAATTCAGTTAATCATAAATAATGTATATTTATGTTATAAAAAGCGTTTTAATCAAACTAAGAGCTCGTTTATTCGCTTCATATCTTGTCGTTTTACTGAGTCAATAAAATTAAGTACCATGTCTGCCAACGACCAGGACTAATTTAATTTTGATAACAATTTAGAAGACAGTTAGTTACTTGACATTTATGAAAGTAGATATGAAGCATATTGTTTATTATACTTATCTACCTACAACTGTCTCGGCAAAGTAGACGATAAGCTCTGCAGAGCAATTAGAACACAATTATGCTTATAATAATGCATAATGACGTACTAAATAAGTTTTAATAAGAAACCAAAATTCACACACAGGTAGGATTTAAACCTTTTCCTTAGCTTCATATTTCTTCATTTTAACTATATTTAAAAACTATTCATGTATATTATAATATTATTTTGAATAATGATGTAAGAGTACAAGTTTTGATGACAAAAGACAACTTTGCGCCTTATGCCGATATACTCTTTTGTTATTTTGTTACTTTTAACAGTAGGTAACTGCCCATTTGATCGTGTCATGTTATGCGCTGTCAAGATTTTCCGAGCAGGGACTTTTTTGGCACATGACGTGATGTATGCGAAACAATATGAACATTTATATCGTTACACATTCATACATGTGCCATAAAGTCCCTGAATTGAAGACGATTGTGCCTACTAAATAATTTCATTTTCAAAAGTAGTAACATTAAATTTTACATGGAAAGCACTGCACACGCCCAGAAAGATTGAAAATCTAGCGAAAACACACAATCTTGGAATAACACAACTTTATTTTATCTAACCATTTTTCAAAGTTGAAAAGTTTACTTCGTTTGAACCGGGATCGTAAACAATAACAAAAATGGCGCTGCGACCCGAACAACCATCAATCAGTATCGAGCAGATCCCTCGCGGCATTTCGGTTTAGCGAGACGATTTAATTAACAGTGTAACAAATCGTCTGTTCGCATGCAGCTATTAAAATCTACCCTCTGACGTATTACTTCTAGAAACGAGTGCTACGAGTATATACCAAAAAATGCCAACTGCCAATCATACACAGGATATTTGGAAGATGAGTGCAAAGCTATTTAGAACCATTATTGGAGCTATACGCGTCCTAGACGAAGTCGTATCAATTTAACTAAATTAATTAATTTAAAAACGTTCATAGGTTCAACGACCTATGAACGTTTTTGATTTAAAAACTCAAAATTAGCTTTTAGATGACTTTATTGAAATAAAAAAAAAAAAAATTTAAAACAATTTGGCCATTAAATGCAAATACTTGTGGTTTTTTTTTTAACAAAAACAGTAAAATTTACCTAATTGTACTGTCATCAAGCCTACCCAACTGCTAGAGACGATATCGCTAAGTACAGGTAACAGCACGTCAAGGTTAAAATGCGGCATCTTTGCAACTTAGAAAAGACCATGGATAGGGGCTTTTTAAAGCGAAAATGTTTAGTCTCATAAGTTGGTTTCGGTATCTATAGTCCGACCGTTTATCTGAGACGTCGCTTATGGGGTACAGGACTACGGTGGTAGATGAGAGCAGGGGTCCTGAACGATGCAGGCGGCGGGCGCTTGTGAATTGATTAGGTGATTTGTATTTTAAAATTCGAAATTTGCATTCTTTTCAAAATCCGAATCACGCAATCAAATCCCTGTTCTCGTCTACCCCCGCACCCCTGTACCCCGCAGGCGAGGTCTCAGATAAGCGGCCAGACTGTACCTACCTGAATACCTTACTTACAATTACCTTATACAGGGTCTAACAAAATCAATTACATCCCTTTTAGGGAGTGATGCTGCGGCTGTAATTGCACAACTTTTACTGTGGGACCTACATCCAAATTTAAAAAAAAAATATGATTTTCGTAAAACAACTATACTGCCCTACTAAGCACAAAAGCGGTATCTCAGTTAAAGCTAGTTTCAAAATATTTAACGTTAAGTAAAATGTGTTTTTTCGTCAATTTATAGATTGTTATTTTTGGTTATTAAATGTAATTTATATATAATATTAGGTATATTTTCTATCACAATAGTTAAAATATGTAAAATATACGTGGAAATGCCTTAATCATGAGATACTGCTACACCGCTTAGTAATTAATTACAAACAATATTTGAGTTGCCGCCTTTTGGTTCCTTTCTCTTAACATGCTTGTATACAAAAGGATATGAATTTTCAGTTGAATAAAATACATATTATTTTAAAGAAAAAAACAAATTAAACAGCACTTATAAAGTCTTTCATTATTTAAATTTATAATCATAAAAAATATATTTAAAAAAGAAACGTGTTCTATGAATTCTAATTAATCGAAAATGGGGAGTTCTCTCCAAAAGGACAATCTAGTTTGGGGTATATTATTTTCAAAAACATTTAAAATAATTATCTTTTTTGTTTGTGGAAACTTCAGATTTTTTTTTGTTTTATTTTCTTTCATGCTAGTGAAAGGATCTTTATTGAATCCAGCTATGTGTGTCAAATCAAAACTGCCTATCGGACGCGGTCTAATTCGAGACAGTTTTACTATATCCTTTATCAAAAAATTATTATTTTATTATGATACATCGAAAGTATAAATCTGGTGGAAACATTCTGCAAAAGTATAAAACGCAAAAGCACGCGTACCGACCAGAATCAAAATATAGAAATCTGGTAGGTACTTTGAGGAGTAGCAAATAAAGTTCACAATGCAACAGCGCGTGCGTGCTTCTGAGCCGCAAGAAAAGTTTACGTAGGTATCGTCTGTCCGACCGTTTAACCGTGAATTTAAAAAGTATAACAAACTCAACAAATTATTCTAAGTCTGTTATACCTACTTGATTATTGATTGATTTATAGTAAAACCATTCATTTGCGATCGTGTACAAAATTCCGACACCAAAATTTAGATCGCAAGGTATAGGTATAGGTAAAATGAGATAGAGAAAACTTTCATAACGTTTTTTTATACCTTTTAAATAACATACCGCTATAAGGCTTAGTTCAAAACATGCGTATTTTTTTAAGCTATCCGATGCCATAAAAAAAGGAATTTACGGTATTTTTGAGATACCGCTTTTGCGCTTAGTAGGGCAGTATAACAGATGATCAATGGTTTAAAACAAAAAAGTGTATTTTTCGCTGATTTTGTGTATAAAGGTGCATATCAAATGCAACAACTATTATTATCGGTTCAAAATCAAAATACTGATAGTACCTACAAATCCTCAAAGGAGTGACCAGCTGATATTTTTTTTTGGGATTTCGATGTTGGTCCCATTGTAAAAGTTGTCCTATTACAGCAGCAGAATCACCCGCTAAAAGGTATGTGATTGATTTTTTAGACATTGTATAAAATTGACAACTTTTGAGTTGCATTACAAAAAGTATTAGACATGACGGGTCTACAAACGGTCTTACGACTACAATATGACTATATTTTGATACTCACTGCTGGATGTTTTGCTCATGACCACGGCCTATGCAATTCAGCCGAAACGTCGAGCTTACTGCTCGACGTTAATCAAGTAGATTGTTCTTATTATATCTATGACTGCCTCGTTGGTCTAGTGGTCAATACGCTGGGTACTATCCACGAGGGGTTCAAATCCTGGGTCAGGCCGAGCGTGTTGGGGTTGTATGTCTTATCTTGGAATAACTCAGAGACACCGGTACACGAACACGCCCGTTTTGGAGATCGACCCTATTATCGTCGTTGTATTCGTAGAAAGTATTGTAAAAAGGCTAGCACGTAAATAATCATTATAATAACACAATTGTATATGTAATAATTGAACGTTATCCCTGTTTTTTGTACATACCCCGATTAGACTCTAAAGAGAAATGTACAAACTTAATTTGTATAGATACAATACAATATTTGCTTCACGATCAAATATTGTCACCAAACAGTATAATAACGGAATAATGATGTCTCCAGGTCTAATCAGCCCTTCTAAGCCCTCGCAAAAAACGGCTGCCGTAGATAAATATGTGATCAAAAGCATTCATTTGTATGCTTTTCTCTTTGAACACTCCCCAATTTTCCACCAAAGCGGTGAAGAAAAAACACTCTTATTATCCAGCCCATTTAGGCCTTCACGGTACTTTGAGCTTAACAAATCAATAAGATCTGTTATTTTGGAATACTTTTCAAGTAAGAATAAGATTAAGAATTTATTTATTTGGCACTTACTTAATACATAATTTATAATTAATGGAAAAAACAATAATGACGATGAATTACACGGAATGCCAAAAAGGTCCCCAAAAGCTCAGTTTGAATCGTGACAGCAGATGGATAGCTTGTCACGACACTGGTTTTCAGCAGCAACCATCGGGCACTGGGCAAGTAAAAAATACAACGCAGCTGTGCTGTGACACATCTGATACCATAAATCTGCTAGATAAAATATCAAACTTAAATTAATATACTCTGGAGACTGATTACTAATTGCCAAGTTTCGAAAGAAAGTAAAAAAAAAATATTGCGATTTAGAGCTAATCGCAATATTTTTTTAGCTTCGAGTTCATTTTTACAAAAGCAATTTGTCGAAGTTTTCTCAGAGGAATTATGTAAATTTTCCGTTTCAATTTATTCTGAGGTTCAGTTCAAAATAGGGCTGCATTAGTATTAAAGATTTGTCAAAAAAAATTAGAACACTAACCGTTCTAAAAATGTATTATGAGATGAAATTTTTAAACCATACTTCAAATATTTTTTCATTAAAATATTTTGCAATGTACCTACTAAATATTTTAACATTAGAATATGTTGCAATGTAGTAGATAGTAGTATGTAGTAAATATTTTCTATTTTCTTTCGTCTAAAAAACGGGATTGTGATGGATGTAAAATGACCAATATATGTCAGTTTCTTAAATTGCATTCGGAATTCCAGGCGTGGCATTGTCATTTTTCCTGGTGCATTCAACTTGAGACCTTAACATAAATTAAATCATGTTTATAGATACCTTTTCTTGCGCTTTGATTGCATTTCTTTTCGAGTTCTTTAATAAAAATAAAAAATAATAATAAATAAATAAATGGTTTCAACAAACACACCAATTAACTAGCCCCAAACTAAGCGTGAGCTTGTGCTATGGTGACTAGGATAACGGATAGAAATACTTAAATACATATAAACATCCATGACTTAGGTACAAATGCTCGTGCTCATCACACAAACATTTGCCCCTTGCGGGATTCGAACCCGCAACCGCCTGGTTTAGAAGTCCGGTGCAAGAACGACTACACCAAGACGGTCGTCTATATAATGTAAGCTAAAAAAATGTAAGCTATTTTTTACTTTTAGGGTTTTTTTCTTACATTGTCGATTATTTTTAATATTCTTCATATACCGTATTTGCTGCTCTTAAAATGTAACTACATTTTAAACGCAATATGAATGATTGAATATACGATCGACAGACTATTCAACAATCAATTTGACTTCAATTTTATGACCATTCGAAAACAGTTTCCAAATTATATTTAAAAACTCATTATTAAAATAATTCAAAATAGGTTTATGCTACTGCAATGGTGATGACAATTGAATTTAATGCAAGTTTTCACTCCATTATAAAATGCCCACTATTCGTGGTCCCAATCACTTTAAATGACAGCTAGGCCCTTAATTTCAGTTTCTTGTATTCTATTAATATGCAAATTAACTCGAAGTTTTAGGCTACCAAACAACAAAGCTAGGGCATTCTATTAAGAGAAGAGAGGAATGATCATTCGATTCGGTTGTAGATATCCTAAACAAAGGACTTCCCCAATCAAAGAAAGTCCAATTGACAGAAGGCACATTGCAATGACATACGAGTAGATTCGAACTTCATAAGAGTCCCTACTCGGAAAGACGATGTTGACTTTTGCCTTATTATTTACCCACGTAAGCATCCGAGCGTAGGTACCTACTTAAGTGAAAATTGTTTGACTAAGTATTTTATATTTTCTTCTAAAAATAATCTGTATATTTAATATGGAAGAACAATATTATATAATTACATACACAACTTATTATAGCACTCAAATATTAATTAAGGTATGGATATTATTGGATATGTACAATAAAAACAAATAACAATATGTATGCATAAAACATATTTTAAAATGAATAAATAACCCAAATCGCCTTCCTGGGACCGTGACAATAATAATAATACACTTTACAATTAATTTATTGTTGCATTGAATTATGCGTATAATCGACTTTTTTTATAATTATTACTTGTTCGTTGTTTGTATCTTGTTATCCGTTGCCTAAGAAAACGCGACATACTATGAACATTAATTTAAATGTCCTTCTAGCCGAATTTCGACCACGGCGGCCTATCTCAACAGAGATTATCTAACTGCGCGGGACATATTATAGTGCACAAGTGTGTGCCCAATACACAGGTGCACTCTCAGTTCCTACACTCACACAATAAACATGATATGTAGAGGACTCACAGAGAAACAAACCATGCTACTTTTCATTTCTTGTGTCCATCCATCCCTCCTCCTTTTCCTCAACCCCCTTTTGTGTATGAATATAGAAATCGTTTTTCTTCTTCTAAAACGAACTTCGACGGCAGAGTAGGGTCCCTGATCCAGATGGTCAGCTCCTTTGATTGCTTCATACCGTATTCTGTTTTGGTGCGCTGATGGCACAGTGGCATATACTACCGTACACGGGATTTTTATTTCACTACACTTGAGGTTTGATGTTATTTTGATGACACACTAGATTTAGAATGAAGGTCCATTTAGATTTTGTAGAAAATTCAACATACGGTCGAATTGAGAACATCTTTTATATGGAGTTGATTGAAGAACGGAAATAATTTGCAGCGCGATGGTATGCAATAGCTAAAAATAAATAGACCATTCCGACTATTTTCTACCCAAAATGTAGGCAATATTTCGTAAATAATGTGGCTGCATGCAATAGAATGGTGGCTTGCGAAGAACGCAAATATTTACATAGTATTTATATTTCTGCGTATCTCACCCGAACGATTTCCTCTTGTTTGTCCCAAATGTCCTTGAACTTAGTGTTATTCGCTTCTTGATTCTCCCCACAAATGTGGGTAAATAAATACGCACTTTGGGAGAAGTTGACCGAATTTGCTTCGAAACGAAACGGTTCGATTTAGATCATTGTGTTTACAGAATAGTTTAGACTCAACGTTGAGTGTGTACAATGTACCTACATAGTATTCTTTACGATTGTTTTAATTGTAGCATTCCTGTAACATGAAGACCGTCTTGGTGTAGTCGTTCGCGCACCGGACTTCTAAACCAGGCGGTTGCGGGTTCGAATCCCGCAAGGGGCAAATGTTTGTGTGATGAGCTCGAGCATTTGTAACTAAGTCATGGATGTTTATAAATGTATATAAGTATGTCTATCCGTTATCCTAGTCGCCATAGCACAAGCTCACGCTTAATTTAGGGCTAGTTAATTGGTGTTTGTTGAAACAATTTATATATATATATATATATATATAGTATTCTTTACGATTGTTTTAATTGTAGCATCCTGTAACAAATAACGACCTTCAAAATAGTGTATGGATGGTGCCAACTAATTTTCACTGCCAGTAATTTTCCACATGACATGATACACTTGATCAATTCTTGTGAGCGAAATTTAATTTGATTTAGTAATTTTCCTGATTATCAGTTTCGATTATTTTCATTGAAATACGTAGGTACACAACTATTTACTTTGAAAGCTTGCAAGTTGAAATAATTAAGAATGTAATATTGATAATTCGTTTTAAATATAATAGATTGATACTGTTTACTGTAACTAGAAAACACTTTACTAACATACACTAAAAGAAAAACCATGTCGGTAGGCGGTCTTGTCGCTGGGTGCGATCTCTTCCAGATAATTCTTCTATGCTTCCAGACAAACTTTGGGTAAAGTTTGGTATAATTTTCAATTTAAATAAACTTAGTAGGATCTGGTTTAATATTTTCTTCTAAATGGTAACCCTCGCCCTTGGATCGATTCCAGTGGCTGTGTCTGGCAAACTTGTGCTTCTGATAAGCATCGATATGACAGTAAAGCAATAACCTCGCGATTTTGGAAGTCGACGCAAACTTCTTGGGGGTATTAAGCGTTACAGCTGTCATGAAAGTTTGGCTGTTAGGCTACGTCAGCGAAGTAATATATTGTTAGATATATTACTAATTTATAGTTCATACTAAGCCCAAGTTTTTTAATATTAAAAACCTGCGTAATATTTTTGCTTACTTTCTCATCTTAATTTTGCCATTAGATTCATCAGACATATTTATTTTATCTAAATAAAATTGATATATAGGTATGAGATACTTTATGTATCTTTGTCAAGTATTCTTTATAAGTCTTATTCAACATTGGAATATTTAGTTAGGTTTAGTGCTTATTATTATTTATATTTTGCTTACAGCCTTGAAAATATGCTATTTGGTTCGAGGTGGTGAGAGCCTGATGTCCTGTAATACAGGTATTTGATATAGGCATAGGCAGACTCGCACTTACATCACTTAAATATTTGTTTTACATCATCTAATGTATGTTTTTAATGTATGTGTGAGTAAATAAAGATTTTTTTGTTATGTTATTACAACTACTGCTGAAAAAGTTAAAATATACGGACCTGCAAAAGTAGGTAAGTACCACACTCATTTTAAAATTGAAATGTTTCCCAAACTATGAACGTTGAATTATACGAGTAATACAGATAATCTCATTTCCTTCCCAAAAACTATAGTTTATACACAAGTAGTATTTTAAATAAAACAAAACATAAAATAGAAAAACGATAACCATTTTAAATTACGACAAGAATAACAAACAACTTTGAAAAATATCGTTAACACTATACTTACATTTTAATATTTCGTTTCCTCTTCTCGAGCCCTAATTAAAGCTTCGAGTCGATTAATAAATAACTCGTATTTTTTTAGAGTTTTAATAAGGAAGGCTATCATCTACGAAAATTTTGTTTTTCAAAAGTCCCTTGGAAACTTTTCAAGTTAGTATTGCAATTTTAAAAGTGTAGGTAATACTAACATTTGCAAGCCAGTGTATTCAATTTCAATAATACAAAATAAAAATACTAACGCCGTCGCTCCGCAACCGATGGTTCGACTTTGCACGCGAACGCCCCGCCGAAGAACCCGATCTACTGTACATGTTCGAGTTCGTGAAGAGGGAGTCCCTGGCCTTAACAATGTCAACCCTGGATGCAAAGCACATAACACTCGCCGCTAAATGGCTGCTATTTTCTGTTAAGTCTAACACCCTTAAACCAATATTACACATCAATGATTAGCACAGCAAACGATGATAATGTGAATGAAATGTATCAAAAGTTTTTGAAGTAACAGAAGCATTCGCGCAAATTAAACCAGCGATAACTGCTTATAAAGGACAATATTACAAAAAAGAAGCCGTCAATGTTAGCTTAAGTAGTTTATGAGCTTGAGTTTTATAACTATCTTGAATGTCCGCTTGATTCGGTATTTAAGATAAAAAACAAAAAAAAACATTTAGAGATTTTATGTCTATAATCACTATACACCACCTAAAATTGAAAAAATATTATTACGAATATATACTAGTCAACACAAAATAAGGGCCACTTATTTATTTCGACATCTGAACCGATTTTAATAATTTCTAACTGATGTTAAGTATCTACCTTTTTTGTGGTGTTACCTTAAGTGTTAACGAACATTGTGAGAGTTTACAGCTTGCATAGTTTTTGAAGCGAGTGACAGTTTGAAATTTTTTTTGAAACCACTTGAATTTACCCAACTTTTTAAACGAAGTTTTAGGTCATTCCAACTGTGGATTCGTGCGCGAGCAGTTAAATTTTGCCAAGTTTAAGTGTGAATAAACATTTTCAAAGAGCAATGCCGAGAAATCGTAGACTTATAGACGTGCAAACCGCAACTAGAGCCATAACAAGTTCTGTAGCTCTGCAGCTGGGATTTTCACGAAGAGCCATCCAGAATGCTTGGAATCGATTCCATGAGACTGGAAGTGTAACCAGAAGTCGGGGATCTGGAAGAATTCGAGCAACCACAGCACAAGAAGATCGCTACATACGCTTAACTGCGCGCATAGAGCAATTCGTTACCGCTCGCTCCATACAAAATCGCTTGCGCCAGGCGACGGGTACTCGTGGTAGCGACCAAACGATTAGGAATCGGTTACACGAGGACCAACAATTCTCTAGGAGACATGTAGTGCGAATTCCGTAGACAAATGCGCATCGTGCGAACCGTTTATCTTTCGCAAGACAACACCAGGACTGGGTCACAAATGATTGGAGCACAGTATTGTTCACTGATGAGTGCAAAGTAATTTTTTTTAGTGACGATCGTCGCATTAGAGGGTGAGCAATTTTCGGATGCCTGCATCCATGAAAGTGACAGATTTGGGGGTCCCAATGTAATAGTGTGGGGCGGAATCTCGATGTCTGATCGAACCGAGCTTGCAGTTCTCAATGAAGGTACGATAACGGCTCAACGATACATTGAACAGGTCATAAGACCCCACGTGGTGCCATTTGCACAAAGAATTGGTGCAGGATTTAAATTAATGCACGACAATGCTCGCGCTCATACAGCAAGAGCCACCCGAGAAGCCCTAGAGGAAGCTGGTATACCGGTTTTACCGTGGCCCGCTAACAGTCCGGACCTTAACCCAATCGAGCACATGTGGGATTTATTAAAACGAAGTGTCCGGAACACAAACCAACCTGTGCATAACGAAAGACAGCTCATTAATGTGCTGAAAACAAGCTGCGAACAAATTGCACAAGAAACAGTTCGCCACACAGAGTGTGCCCTCTAGGCTTCGAGAATGCATTTACAAAAGAGGAGGGCATACACGGTACTAAAAAAGTGAAAAAATGAGAAAAAAATAAGATTGTTTCAAATTTTAACATTTTTTTCATGTAGTGTATTTTAAGTCAAAATTCCTTTATTTTCACAAAAACCTAACATTTCAAATTTTCAAATTTGTCTTCGTTAATTTTAATGTTAAAACATTAAGTAACATGAACAATTTTCACAACTGTTAATAAAAATTAAGATAAATTACTTAATACAACACAAAAACAAAAATTATAAAAAGGGTCCTTGTGGTAAGGTTCCTAGAATGCTGGCAGCATTACCGCGCTGGATAGCGATGCTTATACGCTGAGCAAGGTAGCTGCCAGCTCTTAGGTCACCACTGATGTCAACTAGTCTCTTGGAAATCTCTTTGAAAAAAGAGATAGCGTTGGGACCCCATGAACCCAGTGTTTCGACTCCAAACGGTACAAAGTGGTACCGGGAGTCGATCTGCCTGTACTTGTTCTTTTTAAAGTTTTCGGCACCTTTCGCAGCCAAACCAGCATCACGGCTTGTCCCGGGCAGATGAGAGGCTGCAAGTGTGTCGACACAGGTAGCGTCCCACACAAGAGCCCGACCCATCCGCCAAGGAACAAGTGACATCCCGTCTGGTCTCTTGCCATCATCACGCGCGATACCGTTCGGCTCGAGTAAAGCCGGCACGTTGATAGAGGCAAGAGATCGACGGATGATGTCGTTGATGCTGGCATGACGCGAAAAGCGGCCTGCACTTTTAATACAGGAGAGTCCGTGATGTCCAAACGAGCCGACATCAGAACCACAAGAACATTTGTGTGGAAGGCAAACCTCAGCACCAACACGTAGACCTATCGCGACTCGTAGAGTTTCTGGGTCCAAAAGGGTTCCCACGTTGGCCGAAGGATAGGCCTGAAGCCTGAAGTATCCTGCTTCCTTGGTGGAAACTGCTTTTAGTCTGGCTAGATCCGCGTTGTCAGTGCTACTGTCAGTAAGACTTTTCAAAATAGACTCACAAGAAATTGAAAAAAAACATTAAAAATTAATCAATAAATTAAGTTCAATAACTTATCAACCCCTAAATATAATACATTTATTGGAAAACTAAAAAAACGTGGTGGCCCCTATTTTGTTTTGACTAGTATACAAAGTATAAAATTCCTTCATATGCCTTCTAAACGCACCGAAAACCGACATATGACGTTACTATTTGATTTTGTGAGAGTTTCCAATCGAGAAAAAAGCTTCCAAAGACAGTCCTGTAAATATAAGAGAAATCGTCATAGGCATGCTTATGACGTCACAAGTTTAAATTTTCAACAATTAATTACAAAATAATTACTTAATAAAAAGTCAAAATACTCAAATACTTTCTTAATTTTGTCTTTACTTCAAGAAAAAAATATAAAACGTATACCTTAAGGCGGCCCTGCACGAAATTGAGAAAATCGAGGTATTTTCTAAATCACTTGTATAATTAAATACATTAAAACAACTTATTTATGTTAGCCTAATCATTGCACAAGGTCCTGGCCTTGTTGAAATTTGAAACAAATTATTTATGATATAATGAACATGACTTGTAGCTAATGACATCTAAGAGATTTTTTTTTCAAAAACTGGGTGATTTTTACGCATGAAACAATAATTTATACATGAAAATGATTGTATTGATATTCCGCAGGTCCCCATCTTTTACACGAATAAAATATAAATAAGAAAATATGAACACTTTTCTGTTTTTAACACAAATGTCTGATGGTTTTGCGCACTTCGCAGAATAAAACTATTGTTATTGTTATCAAGTCTAAAACTTTAAATCAAATGGATCTAATTCCTAATATTAATAAGTTCGATTCTGTTTGAAGATCGTTTAGACTTACTCGACTTGCTTCGCGCAGCACCCCCTTAAAATTTACTTTACATACCGAATTAAGGGATATACCTTCCATTCAGAAGGATTCTAAAATATCAAAAATGGCATGAAAAGTTGGCGATCAAATTACCCGTCATGTTTTCCGTTCCCTCGGCAGTCGTGCCTTTAACAAGATGAAACAAAAAAACATTACGATGTTAAAAATATTGTGACCTCGTCCCCCGAGAAAGCCGTGTAAATGTTATTTTCCTTCTAAAAATTATTTATGACGTTTTTATTTTTATTTTTCTCTTCTAAGCAGGTATTTGATCGTAATCATACCATGACATGAGGGGCTAATTACGTAACTCTGTTGCTAACAATTCAGCATTAAAATCGCTTGAAAATGTCACATTTGACAACTTCAGTTACTCTGTTAAGCTGGCCATTCACGGTCAGTTGAAAAAATTACTCCACTCACTAACATAAAAATAATCTGAAAACTGATTTTCATTCAGTGCTGCTAGGATGTGGGCAATTCCCCACGCAAGGGTTACTTGTAGTTTTTTTTAATTTAGTGGGTAAAATGGGCGTGAAGGTCTTAGAACCGGTAAAATATGGGCAACTGTGGAAAAAATAATAACGTAAAGTTACTTTTTTAGTACTTATGCCTATAGCCTAGATTTTTATTACCGATAATGAAAACGTAAAATTTTGGTCGTACCTCAGACCGATTAATTAGTGTAACTGGCCGTGAATGGCCAACTTTAGCAACAAAACTTTCATTGAAATAATTTCAATCAAAGTTACACAATCCACTACATGGTCTAGGATGGTTCATGTCTGTCTAGTACTGTCACTTTTTAATACAAGAAAAAAAAACGAAAAACTATTTAAGGCTGTAGATTTAAGATTGCAATAAAAAAGAATGCTTTTGTTTATATCTCTTTACGTTACCTAAAGTTTGCATATTTTGAAATTAAATACAAAAACGAAAATGAAATGAAAAAATATTTATTTGTTATTAGCACTAAAATATTTTAATACATTTGAAGTTCATGTCACGCAATCATGTATTTTTTTTACATTTTAAACTTGCCCGTTTTTTAGTCTAATCTAACAGAGTTAAATATGTAAAGTATTTAAATAAAACAAAGTTTCCGTCATTACAAAATAATTACTAATCAGTCACAAATACTATGACGACCGTCTTGGTGTAGTCGTTCGCGCCACGGACTTCTAAACCAGGCGGTTGCGGGTTCGAATCCCGCAAGGGGCAAATGTTTGTGTGATGAGCACGAGTATTTGTACCTAAGTCATGGATGTTTATAAATGTATATAAGTATGTCTATCCGTTATCCTAGTCACCATAGCACAAGCTCACGCTTAGTTTGGGGCTAGGTAATTGGTGTGTTTGTTGAAACAATTTATTATTATTATTATATTTTCAAGCAGTATCAATAAAGAACAAACTGAGAAAATGAATTGTCTAGTTGGAAACTCTTAAGGGGCGTTTACATTTTGTTTTTTGCACGTGAATACACAACCTGAGATGCTGGTGCAGTGCCGTATCCAGGGACAAACGAGGTATTATTAATAATCTAGCCGCGATAAAAAGATATATAAGTAAATAAGTTGTTTTATTTATATTTTTTAGAAAAGTAGATATATTTTCATTTCAAGCCAACACGTCAAACGCATGTCTGGAGATATTTCTATTAAATATTTTAGGTCTAGTATTATGATTGAAGTAATTTTTTGGTGCAAAAGATAAAAAAGTTTCCCGATCGGTTAAAAGTGCAACTTAAGACAACCATCAGTAGTAACTTACTTTCAACCGTTCAATTTAGATATCGATAGAGTCAGCCTGTTAGCAGAGAACGAATATCCTGCGGTTAGTTAAAATGAGGACAACGATGCTTGTTTCACCCAAATTACTGCTTCATTTGTCGTTTTGATTCTAGAGGCTCAAACCAAGCTTATTTTCGCCTAGTTTCCCTTAGTACGTACTTAAAATGGCTCACAATGGAGGAGCGCTGCATTAAGATATGCAGTCGCAATAAGAAAACCCCTTACAAAGCCGCCACAAGGGGAACATAACTTTGATACTGAGTTATGCCCAACTGCTGTGCATACCATTAAGATACAACTTCACATACTGAAATGTTTTATGCTTCACCAATTTACTCAGCAGCGGCGTCTCGGTTTGTCTTTTTTATCTTAATTTGTTTGTTTGTAATAACTTGGTTTTAATTACATACCTATCTATAGAGATATGATGATATACCTATATACTCGTACACTATTACTGTAAGCAGACAAACATAATGTCCTAAGGACCTATTTTTTTGCGAAAATGACACATTATAAGTTATTTGATAATTTCAAATGAAATATTATGTACGATTACAGGATGTCTACTAGTTTGATGGTTTTTTTAAAATTTATTTTGATAGCGACCTTTAATGCTGTCTGAAATTGATGTTAATATTGACTGAAATGTAAAAAAAACTAACGATTAGCGAAAATCGAATATGCGCATTGCGCAGTACTCGTACTGCCAACCGCGAAATATGAGATACGTGTAGGTGTATCCACTTAATTATTGGCATTGGTAATGTTACCACATAAAAATAAGAAGTAACAAAATAAAAGAATATTTAGCTCATTCGTAATTAGTCAAATTAAACAATTACTATATTTTTTTTTCCAATGTAATAAACTATAAATAAATTCTGACTAGCTGATTAGACTCTGCGCCCACTTCACTAAAATTGTCTCGAGATGCACACGACTTTTAAACAGCGAAATATTTGCAACCTGTTGTAAACTTACCCGAACATGAAACTAAAATTTTGGTCCTTCAAAGCGAGACTACGTTTGAAATAACGCAAACAAAACATTCCCTGGGGTGAAACTCAAAACAGATGCAGTGGGGTTTTAATAATGTTGTCTCAAAGTTGTTCTGGCTGGGGCGAATCTTCAAATATTTACATGATAACATCGCACGATTAAAAATTAAGGAGACACCCTACAGGGAAAATCTTGTTATATTGCGAATTAAATCATTGAATTATTCTTTTATCTTTATTCCATCTTGCTTTCTTTTCTTTATTCAGTTGCCTGAGTATGCAGGTTTGCTCACGATGTTTTTCCTTACCGTAAGAGAAATTTTAATGAAATAAATAAGGATTTTCCCCACTGGGTGCGTTCTGCAATCAGCGGTCAGTTTAAATTTAACGCAGCCCGCATAATCTATGAACAACATTGTGAGTTTCTATATATTTTGTATAGATCTGACCGTGCGAACACACGGAAGGAACGGAAGGACGCGAAGGTAATTAGTATTACCTTGCCAATCCTGACCGCAGACTGCATCTAGTGTGGCAAATCTATATCCGTCTTTATTTGTTAGCAGTATGGTAGGACTAGATACGTTAAAATTTAGAAGAGTTATGCAGACGATTGTACACTATTTGTGTATCATACACAACAAGATAGATAGCCCGTCGATTCTGAGCCAAATAGAATTGCAGGTGCCAAATCGTTTAAGTTGGAACGCGGAAGGGTTGGTGGCGCCGCGACGGCAACCGCGCCTGTTGTGTTGGCCCTCAGCGCGCCCAAAGTACGCCGCGAATGCTCCCACCGTTCGGGCTCTACGCCTTATAGGAGATATACTCGCCGACGACTATAATATTGACATATTTGCAGACAGCTTCGGTCAATTCATGCACAAAGCTGTTTTTTACATAGAAAGTTTGTGTTCTGAGTGTTTTCGCAGTATTACCTAACCTGACATAAGAATTTCATTACTTTTAATTATTCTGACTGACTCTAATGTGTATTTTTTCTGACATAATATTTAATATTAGTGACATATGTTATTGTAATCCTGATGTATCTTTTTATTTTAATTTGATTTTCTATATTGTAATGTTTGTTCGACCATTTGTTTTTTTACTGTGAGTGACTAGCATACTGACGCTTTGGGCGACTGTAAGTCAGTATGTTTACTGTTAAATAAATAAATAAATAAAAGTCCCCTAAATGTCATTAAAAAATAAGAAATTGGTACATGGCGACACGTGGGATCGAAGCCGGTACCTTCCGCATGAGGACAACTCGTTAGCCACTACCACTACGCCTCCGACACTAATTAAATTCCGTCCAATATTATTCCATCTTTTCATATTAATTTCCATTTTACATATCGTGTTACAATTTTACCGCTATTGCTAGAAAGTCAGCTGTCAAACAATATGTTACTTTCCTGTCTAAGTTCTGTGTTAACCAGAAATATTAACACGCAAAATTCATGCGATCAAAAAGGCCGCGCATTTTTCCGACTACTTCATCTATATATAAAACATGCAAAAATCTTTGCCACCATGCTTCCTATTATAGTGTAGGTAAGCACTAAGAAAGGATTTTAGAAAATTCGTCCCTTAAGGGTGTAAAAAAGAGAGTGGGGGTAGAATTTAAACGTAACTCCGTTAGTTTTGAAGCTCAATCGATAAAACTCGGTATTAATTTATTTGGTTAGAATTTACGAACAACCTCTAAGGGGGTGGAAATTTATATCGAATATTCGACATTTGCGCGGACGAAGTCGCGGGCAACCGCTAGTATTGCATTAAATTAAGCGCAAGGTCTAGAAAGTCGGAAAACAAACCTGACAAATTGCGAATTCGTCTCATTAGGGTTATCAACTGGGCGCAATTTAAACTTAATCGAATCCGTTTATTGAGAGGAAAAAGCAAATTACAATGCTAATGAGCCTTTGGCACCCTTGAAACTTAATTTCCCTTTCTGGTGATAATTTCAAAAGTCTTAAAGTTTCAGTGCCTCCTAAATCTAACGAATTTATTAAAGTAAATGCGAATTCATTAGTTTGTTTCGCAGATGGGGATGGGTTAAGAAAAATAGCCCTGTTAATCACTTCTAGCTCTTCTTAGGGTTTTGTACACGAAGGGTAAAAACGGGACCCTAATACTAAGCCTCCGCTGTCTGTCTGTCTGTCTATCTGTCGGCCTATCTGTCTGTCACCAGGCTGTATCTTATAAACCGTGATAGCTAGACAGTTGACAATTTCACAGATGATGTAGTTCTATTGCCGCTTTAACAACAAATAATAAAAACAGAATAAAATTAATATTCAACGGGGGCTCCCATACAAACGTGTTTTTTTTTGCATATACTGTATAATGTTGTAAGTTAATGGAACGCAACCCTTTGTGCGCGAGTCCGTCTCGCACTTGGCCGGTTTTTTAAATAGAGTAGTTTCTTAATGGGTTCGTAGTTGCTGTTTTGAGTGGTGTTTCACTATGTGGAAAGGGTAAACACTGTGTCGCGTTTCCTAGTTGCGATATTCTATGAACTAAAAACAAATTCACAACCACTTTTTGATATACAAACTTTGAAATCTATAAACAAAAACTCGTGTTATTATACTAAAATCCTAAATGTGCCTGATATTTTAGTATTAAAACGCGATGTCTTTATCCAGAAGTTTTTGCAAGTTAGCTATTTATTACGTTTCTAGAATATGACGTCCTTTATACTAAAGTTCTTTTACCTTAGTGATCCCTGTAGTGTAAAATTAAATTATCTCAATATCTCACAATTGCAAAGGTACAAACAGCCGATCACACTCAATAACACTAAAACTTGTACCTTTTTAAGATTTGTCATAACATGTGTTGAGGATTTGACAACCAGACACGGTATCAGCCATTACGAATCCTTATGAAAACAAACCATTTATTGAAATATTCGAACTTCTTTTGTTACAGGGCATTTCTGAGGATACTCTGCGTTTGTTGTCCACGAAAACTAAGGCGAAAATATCAGCCCCAACTACGCTTCAAGCAATCACAGGTGAGGAATATAAAAGTGCTTTTAGTACCTACACTTGCGAGCAAATAAATCGAAATTCAGTGGTTTCTGCTAAGTCACAATTTAAGGCACAATTAACTCGGAAATGTTTTATTTTATTACTTCCTTTAAATAGTTTAATTAACACAGAGAAAATAAAATACAGACAACTGTAAAAATCTGGTAGTTTTGTAACTCATCATTTATAACTCCTAAGATCCAAAATATTTCATTCAAATGATTAATGTACGTTTGAAGTATTTTTTTAAAGGCTTTATATTCCAAAATGTTTCAGAATAAATCATTTGGAGACTTGCTAATATTTTTACAATCAGCTGCTACAAGCGACCCGATTAATTTGCTTTGAAGTGTAGAAGAAATTAGAGGGGATTTCTAACTTGATTTGCCAATGCCGTCTGCTTCTTAATTAGATTGTCATCACGTTTATTTCCAGTTGCGCACGACTCGACGCTATTACTCATCGAGCGAACTGATGGGCATACAGCAACTCAGGCATAACTCCTGCGAACAGACATACATTTAGCGATTCAATGTTTATGCCGACGCGGCTGGCCACCGCGGTCTAACTGACAGGCTGCGCCATCTCTCTATTGAACAGGGAACTAGTATTAGTAAATCTCCACCAAGTGCATTTCTTACACTTCCAAGAATACTTAGCGAGTTTGGAGACGTCTTCAGACTTTCGGTGCAACTCCTTATTGTCTCCTAAGATCAGTTTGGAGGTATGTGTGTTGATGTTCATCAACTGCACTAAATCACACTATAACTGCATACAACGGGCGGATCCGTAAGGGCTATAAAAATATTATTATGATGTTCTGTTTTACTGCTAAATAACTAAGGAAATATTCATGTACTCTTTACGGAAAAATGCAAAGCTCTCAGGGGAAATACGAATTTCGATGACTTTATTTTGCTTTCATGTTTTCCCTAAGATATCTTTATCAAAGATATTTGTTTGTTTCCGAACAATTTGAGACGTGTCAATGAGTTTCCATTTGGCACATTCTTATTATTTTTAAAAAATATTGTTTTTGTATTTAATTATTTCCCATTGTGAAAACGGTCATTACCATTTTATTATCTGTCAAATTTTTTACAAAATATCATCGAAAAAATAAATAAAAATTAGTCATAATGTCAGTTTGTCTGCTAGGAGTCATATATTTTCTAGTTAAGAAATTATTTCGGGCAATAATTTTGCATCATATAAGTATCTAAAGTCATTTTGATATGAAATAATATATTTTAAAAAATAAGGTCCTGGATCCGCTCCCGTTACTTCCTTAAAGATGTTTGTGTTTGCACTTGGTATGTCATATTGTTAAAACCTTTTCCCCTTTGACTATATTCCCTTTGACCATGTTCGCTGTCTCCACATACACTTCAAAGTTTTGGCGATATCCCCCCATCTGTTCACCTGCATGAGCCATTGTTTGAGATACAATGCAGATTCATTGTTTTTATTTTTGTTTGTAATGGTTTTTTTATCTGTATTTTTAACTCGTTTCGCAAGCCACTTTTTTTGCAATAGAATGCATGCTTTGTATTGTAGTACCCAGCTGATATTATAATCGTTTAAAAATAAGTGTTATGATATCCCGAACGCAACTGAGTAATGTGTCTCGGTGTAATTTTTTCCTTTGTTTAAAATGCTTCTTTCTTTAAGTGTTTAACTTAAGCCTACCAGAGCCTACCCCGTTATTTCAACATTTTCGTTGATCAATCTTATTCACGTGTCTAGTTTTTATATAAATAAATTATTGCAACGAGTAGTCAATACGTACAGCTTGCTATTGTGTATTTTGATACTATAATATTTGACGTTATAACTGTCCCTAACCGTAAAAACTTTTATAAATCATGATTTTTTAACTGTTGAATTATTGTTGTTACTTGTCATACATGACCCATCTTTGGCCGCATCGTCGCTTACCATCAGGCGGGATTGCGGTCAAATGCCTATTAAACGAAAAAACAAGTTTGAACATTCATTCCACTGACACAGATTCTCAATTTCCAGTACCCAGTATCAACGATGATGTACTCATCGGTGTCGCAGCACGAGATGTGTCGCTTGTGACATCAGGCCCGCGCGGGAACCTGTCGCAACGCCCGCGCCCGTTGCTCCTGATGTCGTGGACGTCGCTCGCTGCGGCCTGCGCGCCGGAGCAGCGACGTCTACCGCCTTCGCAACTTGGAGCATACCCACGCGCCCTACGACGACGCGCACCTGCCCATACAGTGCCTCGACCGGCACCTGTACCCCGGCAACTTGGCGTACTGCCAAGACGAGGAGTCTGTTAGTGAGATCAGTCTTGAGAGCGATAGCCGGAATCCGTCTATTAAGAAAAGTAAAAAGAAAGTCACGTACCAAACCAAAGCTGAGGTCATTTCTAATTAAGTCATTTATTTACATAATACTACAAACATTTCTTAACTGTCAAACGTAAGCCATTATGCTTCTGACATTGCTGACCTTACGCATCAGTGACCTTTTCAGTGGCTACTTTCACTTATAGGGCTTGTTCCAGGATACATTAGTTACATAACTATTCATAGTTTGACTATCGATATTCGTCCTTGCAAAAAAGTAACGATCGAAATTGCTATCGATAGTATCAATTAATAGTATCGATATCTTAAATTCACTAATGCTTTTGACTATCAACAATAGTTTCGATACTATCGAACCAACCTTAATCTATCCATACCAAGGATTTGACTTAAACTATCGATAGTTCAGCGGCAGTTGACTATCAATAGACAACACTAGGGCAGGTACATGCAACGCCTGCGCCCGCTGCTCCTGATGTCGCGGACGTCGCTCGCTGCGGCCCGCGCGCCGGAGCAGCAACGTCTACCGCCTCCGCAACTTGGAACACACCCACGCGCCCTACGACGACGCGCACCTGCTCATACAGTGCCTCGACCGGCACCTGTACCCCGGCAACTTGGCGTACTGCCAAGACGAGGAGTCTGTTAGTGAGATCAGCTTCGAGAGCGACAGCTGGAATCCGTCTATTAAGAAAAAAAAGAAAGTCACGTACCAAACTAAAGCTGAAGTCATTTCTAACTAAGCCATTTATATAAGTCATAACATAACACAACTATACATTTTTAACTGTCCAACGTAAGCCATGTTGCTCCTGGCATTGCTGACCTTACGCATCAGTGACCTTTTCAGTGGTTACTTTCACTTATAGGGCTAGTCCAATTACTATCCATAGTCCGACAATCGATAGTATTGATCGACAGTCCTATCGATACTATCCATATCTTAAATTTACTAATGCTTTTGGCTATCATCAAAAGTTTAGATACTATCGAACCATCCTTAATCTATCGATACCAAGGATTTGACTTAAACTATCGATAGTGTAGCAATACCTAGTTGACTATCAATAGACAACTCTAGGGCAGGTACACGCGACGCCCGCGCCCGCTGATCCTGATGTCGCGGACGTGATTCGCTCAGCTCGCGCGCTGGAGCAGCGACGTCTACCGCCTTCGCAACTTGGAGCACACCCACGCGCCCTACGACGACGCGCACCTGCCCATACAGTGCCTCGACCGGCATCTGTACCCCGGCAACTTGGCGTACTGCCAAGACTGTAGGAGGAGTCTGTTAGTGAGATCAGTCTTGAGAGCGATAGCCGTGATCCGTCTATAAAGAAAAGTAAAAAGAAAGTTAGTACCAAAGTAAAGCTGAAGTCATTTCTAATTAATTCATTTATTTACATAATACAGCAAACATTTATATTGTCAAACGTAAGCCAATTACTGCCTTACTCAGAGACATCAATTAAAGTTAATCCTTCATTAAGTCTCATGCCGTCCTTTTCTATTTCATAGACAAAGAAATTGATAGAACAAAACCATATTATAGATTAAATTTAATTGACGTCTTTGTGTACGGCAGTAAAACAAAAATACCCAAGCATGTTGCTCCTATAGTTGCTTGCTGACTTTAAGTATCAGTGACCTTTCAGTTGGTTACTGTCACATATAGAGCTAGTTCCATGATATAGAGTTGACTATCTGTAGTCTACCTTGAAAAATCGCAATCCGTCTATTAGGGGCAGTAACACGGTACATACCAAACACGAGCTGAATTAATCATTTTGTGCACTATAAGTATAAGCAATAAGTCTCAAAAGTTTATATTATATTTGACATCATTTGCTGCACTACAAATCCTTTCTTCCGTTTCCATGATACCTATAGTTTATCATTAGGTAATATTCTAGGCATCAACCGAATTCTTTGGCAAATAGGTACCACCAACTAAACAGAAACTGATTACATGTGAATTGGGCTATTGTTCATATCTGTTTATGTAGCAATAACATCCAGTTGACTCACCATCATATAGGTCGCGTTTTCGGACAGTTACCTACATACATAGGAAGTGAGCTGTTACCAAAGAAAGATATATATAAATATTGCGTTAACTGACTAAACTAATCAATTTATTAAATAATGCACATCTTATGTAAATACTTTAAAAAACGGCTGTTATTTCTGTCTGTAAAAACTAAAATTAAAACTGTAATAAACATTGGAGTAACTAAACCAAAGGCGCAATCAGTCATTCCTAGTTAAGTGATCTCGTATTAGGAGCTGTGATTTACTGATTAAATGTAAATAATTTTAGTTTTAGTTCAGCATCCGATGCTTCTTGTACATTTGATAGAGGGAAGTAAAACGCTTCATAAATGTTCTACATATTGTAAACATTGTAAATACTCATTTGGAATACTCATAGCAATACTAGGCAATATCAACCGACAAAAATATGTATGTAATTAGATATATTTATAAGTCGTTTAATAGTAATGATTACATATTAAGTCAAACTTGTTAAAATTAATGAAATTAAATGATCTCACACTTGTAATTTAGGAACGTTTGGATAAAACAAAACTGATCTGCTGTGATTTTATTTTTTTATTTTTATTATGGTACTTACGTATCTTATCACTTGTTAGATGTGTTTTCAACGATATGAACATATAAGCTCTACAGCTTTATTCAAAGACATTGGTAAAAGTTAATTGTTAACACAACTGGAATCAGAAAAATGTATGTTACACAACAGATGAAGACTGGTCAATCTTCTACTTAACTGTTAAACTATCTGATCTAGTCATCAAATGCATTATTAATTTAGTTCTACGACATGTACAGATAATATATAAACTAAGTGCTTAGTATTAAATACATTTTTGGATGTGGGTTGATAATGCCGAAGCAAAAAAAAATTACTTACTATGTAAATCAATTTTCTAGAAAACAATAAATAAAGGACTTATTATTCCTTCCATGAGTATTGTTGTTCAATTAGTTTAGTAAAAGTATCGCGATATTACTTGTTTCACCCACCGAGCACATAACCTATAGACGAAATGTCATTAACTTTGTTTAAAAAAAATCCGTCAAAATCCCTTGGCACTGACTTCGATTTTTCCCCAACACATTTCGTCAAATAAATTCACTTATTTGTTTACATATTTAAGTTAAAATATGCTGCTTAAAATATTGTTATTTATAATCAAAACCATAATAAATAATATTGATTAAAAAATATTTGTTAAATTGGCACTTTTCGTATCAGTACCAAGCACTGATAAGTTTCGAAGAAATGTCGCCCTTACTTCGCCTATATAGGTTACGCGCTCAATGGTTTTTTACCGTTTTAGTTAGGTACATTCGTTGTCTTAAAATTATATATCTTAGTGGGAATTTGCTGAATTGTAAATGTTACCATTCTGATCAATAACTGTTAAAATAAAGATCTTACAATAATATGTGTTTTAGGAAACTTATCCAGTAATAGAATTAATTGTCTTCCCTTATAATGATATAAAAAGATGCGATGCGTCTTGTTGTATAAAAATATCTAAAATGCTGCATATCAATTGATATTATTTGAACTATTCCAAGAATCTAAAAACTGTTCTTAGATTATTGTTATGTCTATAATAATATAATATTATATCTATATGTCAGCTCATCCAACCTCAGTTTTTAAGAGCCGGTCATCAAAATCCGTACAGTATTGTCATTGGTCAAAATTAAAAAAATGATTTTGCGAACAATTGAAATTGGTGTTGATGTTTATTTTCCTATTACTAGCTTAAATCAATTTATATTTTACTATAGTAATTGTAAATTTAATGATATATTGTATAAAAATACTGTTTAATTATACCATGTGTTCGATACTCATATAAATATATGTAAACATTAATTGTAAATACACTTGAATAAATTACGGTTGATTGGATTTAAAAGTTACCTTTTATCAAATATATATATATTAATTGTAATACTATCTAAGCTATCTTTGTATACTTTTATACAATAGTCAACGGTATAAATTATAATAGCGGATTGAAGAAATATAGTAAACTCATTTTTTTATGTGATTTAAATTCCCACTCTGTTTGAAGATTTCCATACAAACTATATTAAATAATATTATTGCACTTGAAAAAATGACTGGAATCGAACCCGCGTTCCTCGCATGCCGGGCGATTGCCTAACCTCTCGTGAAAATTCTCAAATCTCAATCATCTTCCAAAGTGAATGCTTATGCACTTAAAAACAAATAATTAAACTATTTTAAGTCTTCTAAATACCATTATAATTCGATATTTTAATTTTTCGCTTTTCTTTTGCCTGTAAATACCAAACTAACCTTCAGTTTCGAAATATGTTTTTTTATCTTGTTCAGAGTTTTAATTTTGTTGTTCTAAAAAGAAAAAAGAAGAAACTTTTCTTGAAGTATTTTTATAGAGGGGTCTTCAAATAGAGTTTTCTAATCATCATTTATACCAGTGTGCCTGTCTAACACTTACTATAGACTATGTAAATATACATTTAATTCAAATTAACTTTTAAAAGAGTATGTAGAACACTGATATATAGATGTTCTTCTTGTTAATAAATCTAATAAATTATTTCAAAATTGTGAATAAAGTATTAATAAACTGAAAGTGGGTTGTCGTATGGATTTATATAAATATTTTTTCTAAAGATTTGTTTAATTTCTTATCCTAAAAATTACGAAAACGAGCTATTCATTTTTTTTTAAACCTACATAAAGATGGTTATCTTCCAAAAGGGAATGTTTTTAAAGTCGCACCTTACTAATACCAGAAATTAATCTGATTATTGAAATATAAGAAAGAACTAAATTAACAAAACGTATAATGCTGTCTCTAGCTGTCATTTTGACTTACAAAGCTGATAAAAAAGTCCTGGAAAATTCCTTTTACAAATTGAAGGCAAAATAAATCATCTTAACGAAAAACGGACAGTTATTTTGGAATTGCACAATGTTTCGTCTTATCTTCTCGCCCCATTGCTTGGGGTCTTTATTGTGGGTCTTTGTGGACGCCGGCTTTTCAGGAAATCGTGTTTTATGCTTCTCTAGATCGTCGATAATTTAGTCTGTTGCACTTTTTCACATGACTGCTCAGCAACGGCAGTCGTTGGCCTGACAACTTGTTTTTAACAATTCAGTCGAAACAGCACCAAAATTGAAGCAACGCAATCTAGGGAACTAAAATCCCCAACATTACTTTTTAGAGCACGACAAATTCCTCTTTTGCTCATCTACAGGTTGTCCCGGTTCCGACTAGCGATACTAGTAATTTAAGGGCGTTTTATTCATCAAATTTTAGAGACAATTTTTTTTTCTGAAAAATTGCTTTTATCGGTTTAGTTTTGTAAATTTTTTGCAAGATTTGAAAAAAATCCTCGATGACGGTTAATAATTTCGAATTGATCTTTATTTCACTTGATAGGCGATAGCATCACCTTTCAAATGAATCATTTTTATAACTTTTAGGACCCAACATGGGTCGATGGTTTATTGTCGATAACAATTGATGAACTAATAGCCCATAAATTATCGTTAGTCCACACTGTATAGTCCGACAAGCTCTTGCGTGACCCCCTTGGCGGGCGTTAGGCAGACGTCCGGGGGCAAGGCATGCAAGATGTCAGCAGGGACGGGTGGTGTTGCAGGGAAGCGATGGGGGCCTCCTTGCTTCCCGCATGTCTGACTTGGCGCAGGAGGGTCGTGCACGAATTTGTCGAACATCTGAGCTAAAGAAAATGGCTTAGGACCACCGAGCACAAAACCTATACCCCGTTATTCTAAAAACTTAGTACCAGGTTTAAGACAGGACTAAGTTATTAGCTAGCCAATTAGAAAAGCGCTTCTCTATTAGGCTATGTCACGAATGTGACATTCCTCTGTTGTCGGCTTATATTTAGACCAATTTTAAAGCTGATTACTGAAACATAATGATTCGTCTCAAATTAGACCAATTTGAGACGAATCATTATGTTTCAGAAAAATTCCGTCAAAATTCCTTGGCACCTATGTCCGTTTTTTCTTTAAAACATTATGTTAAACAAATTCACTTTTATTTACATGTTTTAAAAGGTGCTTTTTAAAGGATTGTTATTTACGATCAAAACCGAAATATCTTATACTTCTTTGTATCAATAAAAAATACACGCTTAATTTGACACTTTTCGTATCGAAGAAAAATAGCGCTTTGCCTCTATAGGTTACGGGCTCGATAGTCAGGACAAAGCAGAAAAAAATACAGCACCTACGAGGGCAAAAGATGCACCACTCTAGCTCTGTGGGTCGGCTGGCTTGTTGGATTTTTGGTAACCACAGCTTATTTGTCTACTGAATCTGACATTTAAGTTACACTTTAAAACACGGGACGAACTGTAACTAGTACACAGTAGAGTTCGCACGAACAACGAAAAGCAATCAGTAAACTTCAATTAAATTAGCGGATAAAAGTAATTAAAAGCTCCAAAGTTCGCCGCCAATTTATCCAGAATACAGAAAGGAATCACAAAGCTAGTTTATTATGGGCAAAGTAAATAAAAATACCAGAAGATTTCCCTAAGTAGGGCTTTTATGCAAAGATCCCAACTTTTAAGGCAAACTTTTTCGTTTGCTCTGGCATCCAATGAAGAAATCGTAGAAGCATAACTCAAAAAATATAAAGGACTGGTACTTGGCTTCTACTTTACTAATTATAATAAAATTCGAATATTTTTGAGACATTATATTTGTAGCTATATTATTAGATGCCATGCTCGTCCTGCCTGTAAGCACAAAATACGAATTCTGTAAGTATTAAGTAAGTATAACAGTAAGTTAAGTACTTAACCTAATAATTACGACGAAGAACGACGTGATTTTGCTATGGCTTACGTAAGACCATTTAAGTGTGAGTATATATCTAGGTTGTTTTAATAAATCCAAACGGCATTCTATGCAATGCAACTCGTGCTTTTAGATGCGGAAAATTACATTTTTGGTGTCGTAACTGTTGGATAGGGAAACGCCACAAAAACTGACGGATTTTACTGCCAGATTCAACATGACGATGAAATAACGCAAAAGCCTGGGAATAAGTCTATCATTTTATACATTTGAATGAAGTTTTAGAACCGTGTTTGTTGTAAAGGTAATGCATCGCGACACATCGGGAAATACATAAGTAAATCTGTATATAAAAAAATTTATCGCTACGCTCAAAACTCGAACAGCTCGACCAATTCGGCTCATCTTTTCGTTTAAATATTCGGTGTAGTTAGTTATTTACCATTGTATGTATGCCCATCCGTTATCTTAGCACAAGCTCACGCTTAGTTTGGGGCTAGGTAATTGGTTTGATAAAACCATTTACAAATCATTTTTTTTTTTATTTAGTTTGAGAAAAGTTATTATGGAGAAAAAAAAAGAAAACACAACTAAAAATCTGGAAGTTCGCCAAATTAGTTTGTGGATAAAATTTACTGGAGGAGGTGCTGGCAAATTTAATCTTCTATGTATTTTCGTTTTCAAATCCGGCCCATGTTTAATCCGTCTTATCAGCGCTTCGACTAAGATGATGAGTTGACGAAAATTACGTCAGTAGATACTAGACGCGTCGTAATTTTTAACGCTTACCTCTCAAACATTAATTACGATACGAAGTTTAAGACGTTGGAAATTAAGTGTACTAATTACTACCTACTAATTACTATGTAGTAGGTGCTTACGTGCTCAACGTCTGCAAGTATATTTGTAGACTGTAGCAGAATCCAATTCTAGGGAAATAGTCAGTGATAAATAACTCTAATAGCTTTCATATTAAAAACTTTTTGTCACCAATCACATCAATTTGGGCTAGAAGAGCTAGGCTCTAGTCCAGTTAGAGGTTTTGCTATGGAGACTAGGTTTTTATCTTGAATGACAATTGACGAAACGAACTAAAAATAGTCTCGAACAAAATCGAAATTACCAGTGTCCATTACTCCAGCAGGAAATGGTAACAGTTAGATTAACATTATTTTGTAGTACCTGGGCGACCTAGCTTTGCTCAGTTACTACTTTTGAATTAAAAAAGCTTTAAAATTAGTAAGTAATGTTGAAAAAACAGAAAATAGCTATAAACTTCAATAATTAATACAGAAAAAAACTATAGGAAAAAAAACCGGCCAAGTGCAAGTCGGACTCGCGCGCGAAGGGTTCCGTACCATTAACTTAAAACATTAGACAGTATAGGCAAAAAAGTATATATTTTTATTTTATTTATAATTTTAAAAGTATTCATCACAAGATACCCAAAACAATTTTAAATAAGAGTTTCCGCGTCTGTTTCTTTATGTGAGTGATTTGAAGCTTATAGGTCCAAGACTTTAGAAATTACAGGGGGGGGACACCGTGTAAATGACTTTGGCGAGCTATATCTCGCAAATGGTAAAGCCGATAAAAAAGTGTTGTATGAAAACCCTACCTTATTTTCATAGTCCTTTTCAACGATACCCCAAACAAGGGGGTGCACTCAAAAAAATAATTCATCCCCCCCCCCCATTTACATGTATGGGGAGGTACCCTTAAAAAGGGGTAATTTTAATTATTTGTATTTTAAAAAATGAGATCTATATGTGAAGTATCCTCGAACAAAGTTACATGCAAATCAGTCCATAAACGTAGAAGATATTCTGCTGTGACAGACTAGGACGGACGGACTGAACGATGTTATAAAGGTTCCTTGTCGGACTACGGAACCCTAAAAATTTTTCGCCACCGAGCGAGATTCGAACCGACGTTTTCTAAATACGATTTTTTAGTCTGACGTCTTACGCATAACACCACGACGTTTGAAGGTATTATACGTGATCAACTTCAGTTGAACATGTTTCTTACACAACCTGCTATTTCTGACGTTTAAGTTTTGACTCTGTTCACATCAAAATATACCGTATGTGGGGTAGCAAATTTCGATAGAAGCAGTGCACACAGCTCGCTATCCGGATCCGGCTAAGCTGGCTTATACACACTCCTCAAACTGGGGAATCCCATTGGCAGAGAAACTTTAAGAACCACAGTCGATCGTCTTGCAATCTTGGAAAAGAACATATCTCTTATATTGTGTGTATTCTACACTTCTTCGATTTCTTCGGTTTTGAAAGGACATCTTAATATCCTAATAATGTGAGAGGACTGTCATGCTACTTGTAGATTTCTGTTGTCGAATTGGCTAATAACTATACCTTAAGTGTGAATTATTTGAACTCTCGCATATTTTGATCCTCCAGTCTGCCACATAGTCGAATAAAATACACATTGCACTGTATTTTGTTTCCTAACAAAAACTTTCTCGTTGGTTTTTCAATTGCAGACGCGACGCGTCCCCCGGCATCACGCCGAGCCCTGCCATGTACGAGTAAGACTATGGCCATATTTTCGGCTCCAGTTTTCTCTTTTACGCAGCCTGATATACTGGCAAGAGTGACAGGGATGGCTTGATTCGAAAATGTGGACACGATTCACAGAATTGGCCCCTGGTGGATGTGGAATAAATCGTCCGCGAGAAAAGCTGCTAGTGTTTCAACGAATTTAGTTTCAGCTTTATTTGAGATTTTTGTGTCTTTTTGAGTTGGCGTCATGTTGGTAGTAAAACCATTTAAGGTATTAATAATTTTAAAACTTGTAACTTTAAGCATGTATGACTGTATTTATAAATATGTTACAGTATTACTCTATTATTAATGACTGCCTTGTTGGTCTAGTGGTCAGCAGGCTGTACTATACTCAGACACAGCTCCGGAGTCAGGAAGTTGGTGGTGTTAACACCCCCGTGCCTCGGAAAGCACCTTAAGCCGTTGGTCCTGCGCCTGATCTCTCTACGGTCTTGTTGGACTGCCGTCTCACCGAATTATGAGAGTAAAAGAACAGAGAGTGCACCTGTGTATTGCGCACACACTTGTGCACTATAATATGTCCCACGCAGTTAGCTAGTATCGGTTGAGATTGGCCGCTGTAGTCAAAATTCGGCTAGAAAGACATTATTAGTGTTTAACGGCATGACCTCGTGGCATATACAGGCATAAATAGTTCCACAAGTTCATGCGCTTTCTAGCGGAGTAAAAGAGGGGGGCAGGGGCTAGGCATGCTAGATGTCAGGGGGGACGGGCGGTGTTGCGGATATTAGGATTTCCTATGGTCTCATGAGATTAGCGCTTCCTCGTCCCCCGCGCGTCTTTCGATCTGCAAGAGGGTCGCACACGACCTCGTCGTACTATAACAGCCGCCTGTCACGAGCCAGCCACTTTAAACACAAATTTAAGTTCAGTCCAGTCTCTATCTAGCTGTTTAAAGGGATCATAATAATTCATGCGCTCAAAGTAGTCGTAGAATGTGTGGGAAGCTCCATAAATTGTCCTTTACTAACCAAGAAGCAATTAGTTAAGCTAGCACGCGCCGAGAGCAGGAACTTTGGTGCAAGTGATGAATGCACTTATGCGGCCGAAGCTTTTTGAGCTGAGATCTAACACAACTTTTAATAGACGTCTGATACTAAGGCTGGGCGCACATGTTAAATAATAAGTACGCGGAGCAGAATTCTCCGCGCGAATACAGTGTCGTTATGTTATCATCAACGTCCTAGCGTTATCCCGGTTGTGCCCTCGCGCTCGCACGCGAGAACCCAGGGTCCGCTGAACATGATCCAGGATATGGCAGATCAGATAAATATAGTGGATCGAATGCCATCTGAATGTTGTATGCCTCTGTAATCTTGTTAACAGGGGAACCTGAACAATTTTGGATCATAGTTACACATTCAGTCGCCTAAATGTGCAGGTTTCCTCACGATGTTTTTTCTCACCGTAAGAGCATCGGTTAGTGAAACAACTAATGTACATAACTCATTGGTACAAGGCGGCACGTGGGATCGCACCCGGCTCCTCGCATGAGGATACTGCGAAACCGACTGTAAATATTAATATCCTGCTAATATTTTCTAAAAATAAAGTAAACAAACTACGAAAATATACTATTTCATGTGGGAACTCGTTCGACCTAAGAAACATAAATTATTAATCAAAAAGGGAAGATACCTACGGCCATAGGTAAGCGCTTTCAAAGTCGTTGCAAAGCAATGTGTTGAGGAGTCAGACTATTTTTTGAACAATGCTATTATGTGCATACCTACCGTATCGTTTCTTTTCTTTTTACCCGACTGCGGAAGGAGGGCTATGTTTTTGAAATTATTTATGTATGTTTAATTGTTTGGCACGTCCTACAGCCCAAACGGCTAGACAGTTTTTGACATATGTGGGGTCGTTGAATTCGTCAAAATTGTGGTAGGCTATATACATTTTAAAAATGGCGCCCGCAAATGGAATGAGGATGGGATTGATGTTATCCTTTCCATAGCAATACGAGTATGGGTATCAAATGAAAGCCAGTAAGAAGCCCATTTTAAAAATGTTAATAAATTTTGCAGTCCGGTGTTTTGTTTATTTTTCAATAATTATGTTTTTTATTTAAGCTAACAAATTAAGTTTTCGTTAGGCACATTGGTAAGTACGTGTTTTTACTATAAATCAGTTTAGAAGCAAACGCGAAACTTTCCTGTAGCAGTGATGGATGAACAACTACACTCTAGTTTATAAACTAGAACGTTCTTCACTAGCCCAGATTTAAGCGCGGCCATCTGTTTACATTGTGCGCCGCAAAATTTAAGAGAGCGCTTATTTGTTTTGTACAATAACTTGATAAAATATATATGGTCGAGAGGCTTGGACGTCGGTTTTCATGGTTTTGCCATCTTTAAGGTCCCGGGTTCGATCCTTGCTTAAGTCAATTTAGAAAAATATTTTATTGTATTGTCTGGGCTTGGTTGTTGTAGAACCGTAATTTTCGATTTCCATAACATTGCTGATGAGATGCTTTAGCAACTTCCTCTAGGATGCAATGTAAGAATGTTGTCAAATATTTATTTGTTTTTATTTTTAGCAGCGAAAGAATCCGAATAAGTAATATGATCGCAGAGTTAAGTTTCGCTCGCAGCCGTTGTTTTTAACCAAAGAGTCAGGAGATATAAAAGCAATGATTTTCGTATCGAACTCGTCATTTGCAGTACCAGTACTTCGTTGTTCAGACAACACTATTAGGGAATCAATGCTCCAACCCAAATTTGGTCAATTTTAAACCATATATTCAGCAAGTACATTTTTCAATTAATCTTCCAAGGCATCACGTCTTGAATTTACTACCAGAAATCAAATTCTAAGTAGCACTGATGAATAGACTCCTAAACCCCGTAGATTTGGTATTAAACCTGTATGAGGGTAAGGCTCATATAAGTTACATTAATAGTCGGGAATATATGGTACTGAGCGTTTTATTGAACTCGCTGTTGTGCTTGAACCATATTTGACCGCCATAAAGAATAATATTCTTTGCCAAATTAATGATTTCCGGATTCTATCATAGAGAGGCACAGTAGAACCTGAAAAACTGACCCTAAAATTATTTTTAGCAGCGAAAGAATCCGAATAAGTAATATGATCGCAGAGTTAAGTTTCGCTCGCAGCCGTTGTTTTAACCAAAGAGTCAAGAGATATAAAAGCAATGGTTTTCGTATCGAACGCGTCATTAGCAGTACCAGTACTTCGTTGTTCAGACAATAATATTAAGAAATCAATGCTCCAACCCAAATTTGGTCAATTTTAAACCATATATCCAGCAAGTACATTTTTCAATCAATCTTCCAAGGCATCACGTCTTGAATTTACTACCAGAAATCAAATTCTAAGTAGCACTGATGAATGGACTCCTAAACCCCGTAGATTTGGTATTAAACTTGTATGAGGGTAAGGCTCATTCATATAAGTAACATTAATAGTCGGGAATATACGGTACTGAACGTTTTATTGAACTCGCTGTTGTGCTTGAACCATATTTTGAACGCCATAAGGAATAATATTCTTTGGCAAATTAATGATTTCCGGATTCTATCATAGAGAGGCACAGTAGACCCTCAAAATCCGGTATAAACTAAACTCTACCATGCTCTACTAGTGCTACTTGCCGAATTTCGGCTACGTCTACCAATCTCAACAGGCTAAGGTTGCAAGAGTTATTATTGTGCGCAATTAATATCGCATCTTTGTTCTACAATAAAGTATAGTAAAACTTAAAGTAAAGGGTAAAATACAAAAGGTACGGTGTTCGAAATTGGCTGAATGCTGTTGCAGAAAAAATATATTCAATAATAAATAGCCAACGAACACATGACAAAATTAGTGATTTAGGGTAAATTAGAAATACATTCAGGGTTCATAACCTCAATATCCACTCATTTCTTATTCATAGAAATGGCAACCGCGTTAGAATGAGGAGTGCCGACTACAAATAAATTAAAAAAACAAAAGCCACAGAAGCTTGTTGTTCCACAATGCAGGCTTCAAAAAGTAGGTCGCTTTTAATGAGAAAATGTATCATTTTTTTTACTACATTAGTTACTAAAACGTATTGTAAAATTATAAATAAACTAATTTCAATCATTTAGGATGTCTTAATGACAAACGGTTATGATGATAAAGTAGACGATTATTTGATAATGGAAATGCGTGGACCTACTTGCACCAGCACAATTTCAATATCTAAACAATCTTTTTAAAAGAAACTTTGACAATAGTGGCTTTGTTTCTTCTCTGCACTAGCCCACAATTTGTCCTGAAGCAATATGTAAGGACGTCTAAAAGTTGTTTTACGTGCATAAATAAATGTCTTACTTTTTTGATGCAGAATTCAAAATCTACAGAAGGAGAAAAAAAAGAGAAGCGAGTCTTCTGCATCTTACTACGTTGACGCGGCAGGATCAGTGGATTAGTTCCAGCGAGATAACGTTAAGTGGCGCACCCCAACATTGGAATTGATGGATTGTTTCATTTTAGGGCTACTGATTTGCTGCATTTCCTTTATCGTGAAGGAAACCTTTTAGATTTTTTCATTACACTCTCTTGACTGTTTTATAAGCTTCTTCGAGTTTTGTTAAGATAAAAAATTAAAGTTAGCCTATATGTATAGATCCCACTGCTGGGCAAAGGCTTCAACTATGAGGTGGTACGAGCCATACGCAACCACGCGGGTTCAGTGCGAATTGGTGGAGGGGTCGTCTGTGAGGTAATTGTGGTCAATTACCTTACTGTCAGATGTTATCAAGCTGCCCTACGGCCTCTGACTAGGCTTAACGACTAATATCAACCGATATAAGATACTTCGGAAGGCACGTTAAGAAGTTGGTAAGATAATTATAAGAAATGTTAATTACTTTGTTTTATATAACATAGCGTTATGGCGTAATTTACTAAAATTTGGTAGGGAATCAAAATTTAAGTTTACTTCCCGTAGACATACAATCATAAAGGCAAGAAGTAAGGTCTCACTTACAGCATAAGTAAATAAAAAAACAGAAAACCGACTCGCACTTACCTACTTTCTTCAAATCAAGCTCTTGATAAAAATAATTATTTCGCTATTATATAATAATATTCAATAATACTACATTTCAAGACTCAAGAGAAAAGCATCCCAAGCAAATCCGTTGAGAATGTTGTTGAAAGTAACGATAAACTTTTTGCTTTATCTTTCATTTGCTTAATGAAAAGTAAAATCGAAAGATTAAATAAATGTTAGAAAATAAACAAGCAATAATAACTAAACCGTGGCGGGGATAAGAAATCGAGCAATACCATACCAGCAGTTATGGTTAGGGATGGCACTAAGTTTTCATTTTTGCGTTATAGGTTTTATAATTTTTTTAGTAAATTTGGTATTATCTGCATAGCTATATAGACGAAATTGCGAATATTCAAAGAAATTTGATATTTTGAGACGGCTTTTCTAGATACCTACAACTCTATGACCAAAAAAATCTGTTGAAGCTACCTACCAATAAGTATCTACCAATTGTACCATTCTCTATGAGCATTTATGCAAATTTATACTGTGTGTGGTGTACAATAAAGAGTATCTATCTATCTATCAACAAGCATTTTTATTTAGTGAAAGGTAGGTAAGATAAATCATTCACTTTGCAATCTAAATATAAGATATTTGCACTTGAAAAAATGACTACCAGAGGCGGGAATGCTCATTTTTTCAAGTGCAAAAATCTAATATTTAGGTAGGTAAGAACTCCTATTCAGTCAGCAAAATATTCATATTTTGTTTTCGCTGTCACTACATTAGGGAAAACCTATTTCCCTCAAAAAGTGTTTCCTCTGAGGAAATTGTTGATGATATTTAATTTCCCCGCGCAGCAGCCCTGAAACGTTTAATCTCGGCAAGCGTGAAGCGGACCGCACTAATCTCTCCCGGGGGGCCAACCGTCATTTCAGCTCATGCGACTTTACTTACAGGCTGGCCACACTGGCGACTTTGAGGTTACAACCTCTATTTATCAACTTGACGAATTTCAAACGACAAACAACGAATATATCGAAAATACCGTCGGCAATTAAACAGCAATGTTGTTACAATTTAGATGAAACGCCTAAATTTACTTTAACAACATTGCTTTTTAATTTGCCTTGTATAAACATGGATATAGTGATGGAGGGGCGGACCCTCCAAACACAGGCATTATTTGCTTAAATGGAGGTTCCGATCTACTAGTGTTTAGGGCATGAACTTTTTAAAACGAAATATATTTATTTCATTTTTAATATTTATTTTAATTTCCATTAATATTTTCATTGTATTCGTAGTTTGACATTGTCTAGTTGGCTTGGTCGGGAGTACTTCAGTTGACAGTTTGAATAACTTTGTAACACCTTATTATAACATGTGACTTGCAATAAATCTAAATCTATGTCAACGCACAACGCCCTCTATGCACTTGCAGCTGAACTACTTACTGTTTGTTTCATCGAGCGCGTGAGGATCGAGAAATCAAAAACGTATTAGTTCACCGAACCACCCAGAGATGGCGCTACGATGGCGCGGCTCGCGCAGGCGGAATGAAGCTGGCGGGAGGGGGCGCGCTCCGAGGGCTCGGCACTTCGACTTCCTTAACTCGACACGATCACACGCTATATTTTCTGTGATTTATTTGTAACCCTAACTGCGAAATAAATTCACTATTCTTTGGAATAAAGTCAATCAATGAAGAGCACCTGTACATCCAACCAACCATCTTAGGTCAACCTAGAAGCTTGAACAATCTAAAAAAACTAAAATCTAAATATACAATAGTTTATATACATGACAAGTTATGAACTAAGTAACGCACGTAACTACATTGCTGTGCGCTAGCGCCAACAGCGGCACAGGTTACGACTTTTACGTACAAGATAAAATCAAACGGTACAAAAGGCACCTTAGCCTTTAGGATACTTATAAGTTGCGCAATTGCCGATTGGGCAACTAGACTGATGCTAGTTTGCGTCTTATCTTATACTAGCAGTTCCCTGCGGTTTCGCCCGCACCAAAAGTCGGATTTTCCATACAAATTTTCATCCCCCTGATGATTTTATACTGCGACAAAAAGTCTATGTCCTTTTCAGGGTTTCAAACTATCTCTGTACCAAATTTCATTAGAATCGGTCCAGTAGTTTCGGAGCTTATTCAATACAAACAAACAATCAAATCTCTCCTCTTTATAATATTAGTGTACCTACCTAAATGTAGATATTCACAACTGCGTATCTACCTCGAACCTAGGTAATTGGCATGTAGTTGCCGTAGTCATCATCCTATCGAAAGCTTATTATTTGAGCTGGTTGTTACGTAGAACGGGGTCAAACTTTTAAAACATTTATTTATTTCAGTATCCTGTTAGTGTTTTAAAAACCAACAATAAAATAAATAGTTAAATTGTTCCAAGAATAACACCAATTTATTAAATCCAAACCAGATATTATAATACAAACTAAGAGTTTAAGCCTGTGCTTTGGCAACTAGGAATAACGGGTAGACATTTTTTAAACTTTTATAAACATCCATGACTTAGATAGGACACATTCTTGTGCTCATAACACAAACATTTCCCTCTTACGAGATTTGAACCGCACCACAGACACTAAAACGGTAGAAAACGTCATTGCTAAATAATTCAAACAATGATACAAACTGTAAGTGAGGATATTTTTATACATAGTTAGCATGTTCTGCCTGCTTATGAATTTAAGCACTTAAATCAAAGTCGCTATACAAAGTACATACATCTTCGTATACTGTCGACTAGATGATCTAAGACTAGGTGAGTAATTTTGTCCAACTGCGATTGCATCAATGTCTCGCCTTTCAGAAAAACTCCCAATCAGTAACGCGAACCATAGATCAAAAACACAAAAGTAGCTAGTGTGGCTAGGCGCTTAGAAAGGAGAAAACTCTCCGCTTTAAAAGAAACCACTTCACAAATTCTAACCCTACGCAACTGTAATAATGCTCAAAATCCAACAAGCCAAAAAGTCGGTTGGAATTGTCATCGAATTTGTATCAAACTATGAAAACAATAACTTTCTTAACGCGGGATTTTCTTACTTAATGTTTCGGAAAATGGAAAAGCTGATTATAAGTTTCTGTTGAAAGTTTAAAGTGAAAATACAGAATTAATTAAGTTTGAATTAAGTTAAATTAAATAGAAGATTCTTAGAAATTAGTACACGTGGCAGATAAGTTCTGTTATTTAAGATAATAAATTATCGTATCCGTCCATCTGTAAACTTCGAGGGCCTTAAAGCTGCCAGCATCTTGCGCACCTTACCACAAGGATTTCAAATTTTATATAATATTTTTAAATAAATGAAATCTCGATATGTCGCGCTCTGCGTATCAAATTGTTCTAAAACTATGATTGATTACGTTAATTTTATATTGAACACACTTTACACATATATTTTTTTATCTTCTTCAAGTGTTTACTTGAACAGTCAAGTTCATTAATATATGAGCATTTCCAAGGCTTTGAATATAAATGTATATGGAATGGTACTTATACATGTGAGCAGATCCATCAATCAAACATAATATGTACACATGGCACCTGACATATTAATCTGAGCAAGCCTTTCAATAAAATCTAAACAACCGAAAACTAAAAAATATCTGTACTAATATTTTTCAAAAATATTTAACCAAATAAAAGTACATAAATATCAGCGCAATTGTTTTTTCAAATATTTATAAACATTTGAAGCCTTGGAAATGCTCATATATTAATGCACTCGACTGAACAAGTTCTTTGTGTGTGTTTTTTTAATTTATAATGTTTTTTTGTAAAGTTCCATAATATTATTATTATTAAATAAATTATTTAATATTTTTCGTCTGGCTTAGTGTAGAGTCAAGAGAAAACCCATTTCAGATAAAACAATAATAATAAATAATAATAGCCTTTATTTTCGACTTTACATATCTTACAAACAATAAATCACTTTTAATCATATTTTAAAAGTAGTCACGTAACTCGGGTGTGCGTTTTGGCATAGCCCTCCTCCAACTGTTTGCATTGATGTCAGTCTAGAACCACCCTAGTCTAGTGTGGTCCCAAGTTCAGTCGCAGTTCATCTTCCCATCTTCTTATTGATCGTCCTTTTTTCTGGTGCCTTCTATCAGATAAGATAAATTGAAAAAATAAGCCTAGCCCTAACAAGGCTTCACATCTTACGCACAGGGTCAATTCCAGACCAATTATTTAGTATGCCTACGTAAGTAAAAGTTATGGATATTTAAAAGGAAGTCATTTGTGTAGCTCCTAATTCCCAAACAACAATAATCCAATATGGCACGTGTAACCTTAATTGTGCCACCCAATTACCTACATCCAAATCATATGTACAGGATGGGATTTAAGAATTGAAATCAGTTACGGCTTATAAAACATATACTGCATACTGCATCCGAAACAGGGATAGAATGCAGCTCAGTCTTAAATCTGATCCCGATAACTTTTAATGTGACATTATTATTTACATTTTTGCAATAAATTAATTAAAAAGCTTAAACGGAAATATGAGTCCCAACAAATAAAAAATAATATGAAAGACCCTAAAGCATAATGGAAAACTATTAAACAATGTACAAATCTTAGCTCACACAAAACTGGTAATAAGGACCTTTTAGAATCCAGTAATTCGCCTAGTGAAGCCGTGAACAATGTCAATAGTTACTTTGCAAATATAGACAAGCATCTGGCGATGGATATTTTAAAGAACCCTGCCTCTGCAACTAACTCTAATGTACTGATCTCTAAGTGTTTCTCTCAACCATCTTCTTTTTTCCTAGCGGAGACTGATCATCAAGAGGTAGACGCCACACTACAAAATTTAAAAACCGATAGCGCCTCTGAGTGGGATGGCATTCAAGTTAAATTTCTTTAGATGATCAGACCTGCCGTAGTCCCTGTTCTCACCCATCTTACTAATCTCTGCATCAACCAAGGTGTTTTTCCAAAATTACTCAAAAAATCAATAGACCCCAACAACTATAGACCTATTTCAGTTCTCCCTGCTATCTCAAAAATTATTGAAAGAATTATAAACTCCCGGCTTTCCGTCTATCTCGAAAAATTTTGTATCCTATCTTCTTCCCAATTTGGTTTCCGTAAAGGAAAATGTACAGAGGACGCAATCTTGGACTTAACTACTTTGGTCTCTAAGCTCCTTGATTACGGGACAAAATGCTTAACAGTGTTTCTTGATCTAAAAAAAGCATTCGACACAGTATCTGTGCCCATCCTCGTAGAAAAAATGGAAAAATTGGTATTCGAGGTACCCCGCTTTCACTTCTGTCGAACTATCTTCATGACCGAACACAGAGGGTAAAGATCAATGAGCACGTAAGCTTGGACACTAAAATAGAGTATAGCGTTCCACAGGGAAGTGTCCTTGGCCCAACCCTTTTCTTAATCTACCTTAATGACCTAACAAACCTTAACCTTGATAATTGTAATATCTTCTCATACGCAGATGATACAGCCATTGTGTTTAGCGGTGGGACCTGGGACTCTGTGTTCAAAACAGCAGTAAACGGTCTCTTTATAGTAGCCTCTTGGCTTAAGTCATCTTTACTTACACTAAATATAGCTAAAACTAACTATATGTGCTTTACAATAACCAAAAGATCCAAACCGACCTCCCAGCGTAAACTTAAGATTCATTACTGCGACTATCCCAATCAGAGATCACAAACGTAGAAACCGCAAAATATCTTGGCGTGATTCTAGACCATCATCTAACTTGGCACCCGCACATTGATCACGTAAATAGCCGTATAAGGAAACTGGTTTGGATCTTTAAAAAGTTGAGACATATTACATCTCAGAAACTATTACATAGTATATATCTTGCGCTAGCACAATCAGTCTCGGTCTATTGCATATCTATATGGGGAGGGTCCACAAAAACAAAAATGTTGGAAGTGGAAAGGGCACAAAGGTGTCTACTTAAGACAATCCTATTCAAACCGTATAGATTTGCTACAGATGAGTTGTATAAAATCTTTGATGTCCTTTCGATCAGAAAACTTTGCATTCTGACCTCGGTATTAAAAGTACATAGTAAGTTGCCTTTTGAACCTAGACCAGTAATGGTTAGGAGACAGCAAAGTGTGGCTACTATCCCCACCTGCAAAACAATATTTGCAAAACGACAATCTTATGCACAAGCTGCCCCTCTTTATAATAAAGTACAAAAGTTGCATAATATATATAATTTAAATTTATACGAATGCAAAAAAAGGTTACAAAAGCTCTTAGAATCCTTGGATACATCGAGACAGAGGACCTGCTGGCTAGAATTGTACTGTGACTATGAGTGGTGGTTTCGAAATATGAACCGATCCCAAGATTTTCAAATCGTAGGGCCACATTATCATTATCACTGTCATTATCACTGTCACACTGTTTTACTGTTACAGTTACCTCTAACTGTAATTTTAGACATAACCCACGCTGTGTGTGCGTGGGTTATGTCTAAAATTACAGTACAGTACTAACACACACACACATACACACACACACACACACACACACACACACACACACACACACAAACACCCCATTTTTGTATGTTATGATATATAAGTTTGCTCAAACCATATATACCTTTATACTGTAAAAGAAGAGCGGGGTCTCCCGCCACAGGTACCACGAGTACTTACTGGGTAGATCTCAGCCTCAATATTGTTCACGTTTTTGTGTGTTAACGAAATAAACCATTTTTTTTAATTTATTTTTTTATACTGTTTTCACACAGTGTCGGGTCCGTATCAGAGCCGAATCATTTATAATGATAGATCACTTTTTACTGTCATACTTTCGAAAGTCCAGTTACTCACACTCAATAATAATAAACATTCGTTTTTAGGGTTTTCATTGAAGCGTCTGTGTTTTTTCCCCAAGTGAGGGAAGCTTTAAAGTGTGTCCAATTTTTTATGTAAATAATACAATTTCAAAATATGCCAAAAATGTAAATGAGTTAGCTTTCATTAGGTACCTCACCTGAGCATTACATATGTATATCAGACTGAACATCACTTAACACTAGACAAGATTTAGACCAAATTAAGACAAAAAATGACTGTTTTGTGACTTTTCGAAAAACAAAACTAGAGTTTGAAAGTCTTCACAAAACAAATTAGTCAAAAAAATGGTTTCCTGGAGAATTACTGTCAGTGCTTGCAGTAGGCCTACTAAGTTTGAAGAGCTTTGTTTTTAATCTTGTTTATTATAAAATAGCAGCCTGTTTATCCCGTTCATTATATTCCCAATACCCCCGAGCTACGTCAGATCGCATCTTCGAACTAAACCGTTTATCTCCACTTATTTGTTTACTCAAATAACACCGATTAAATCCTGCCTTATTCCCTAAGGATTACGGATCAGTATCGGTGTTGTGTACGGAGTGTGAAGTGTAATTACAAATGTTATTATTATACATGAAGGTCTCTTAGAAGTCACAGTACATACATGCTTAACAGTATACTAAAAATGATTTACTGACTTCCATTTCCCTGCAGGCCTACATAACACTATAGATTTCAAAATGGCGTCTGGAAAGCAATGAGAAGTCAGTTTGAGAGCCGTCGGTAGGTTTGCTGGTAGGAAATGGTTATCTTAGCCTCGTTTTTTTTATTTATTTATTATTGAGTTACCCTATAGAAAAATATTAAATAAAAACACGAGGGCAGTTACATCTGTGGTAGTTTTCTTTGATTGTTTATGATGATTATTAAATGAAAAGATGAAAACAATTGACTTTATATATACGAACTAGCTAAGAACACGAAAAGTATAGGTTTACCACGTTGCAAAACCGATCATCAATACAAAAATTGAAATTACATTATGGCTGTTTTTTAAAAGATCGCAATTTGAACAACTATTTTTAAATCATGTCTATGTTTGAATGAAGTGTATCTACTGATTTAGCCTCATACACTGTAACTCAAGGGAGGGAGACTTGAGAAACTTAATTTCACTGTTAGCAGAGAAGCACGTGGGTAGGTACTGTAATAAAATAAAGTTTGGCGTATTACGGCCCTGGTATGAGTTTTTATTGGGAACACAAGTCCTCTAATTTTCTTGGATATGCCAACAGTTTTGGAAGGAACTTTTTAATTAGATATATGAGGAGGATGGCACTGTGGGCGTGTATAACTTAAATTACGTTTAAAAGCTTTTCATCAAATAAAAAACAACTTAATTACTTGTTTTTGGTAGCAACTTTGGTATTATAATATCTTTCTAAAAATATTTGATTGTTTGCTTGTATTGAATAGGCTCCGCAATTACTAGTACAATTCAAATGAAAGTACAATGGCGAAATGTTATGTCCTATTATTTTGAAGCGTCTTGAGTTATAATTCATAAAGGACATAACAAAAAACATATTGCATTTTATCAACTAAACATCAAATCTAATAAAAGCCAGAATAAAAATCACTACGCTTTTGGAAACTTAATTGATTCCCATGTTGATTCTAATCAAATGCTTCCGTCACTTAATGTGACCAGTTAATAGTTATTTCAGTTTCTTAGTTAAAAATATTTTTACCTTAATCTTGTTCGCATCTGGTTTCAGATAAAATAATATAACTATTATTGCTTTTCATAACTTTTAAATAAAAGTTACATAAGAATATTTTAAAAAATTGTAGTATTTTCTTAGATATTTTTGGATTTCCTATTGTTGAGTGAGGAACAACAATATACATGCTTTAGCAACACAGAACTGTCAATTATAACACTGTCATAATGACGTTTTCGTTACGTCATACCACCATGTGCTACCATTCAATTACTCACTGCTAACCTTGAAACAGAAGGTAATATACCTTATAATTAATAGTTATTAATTGAACATAAAAATATAATTAATTGATTGAAATCCTAAGGGAAAAACTCGTTATTTGAACATTTATTTTTAACCATCTAGGTGACAACTTCACGTATCCTACAAATTTTCAAAGCCTCGTAACAATTAATTCTGGCCTCTTTGATTAAAAAATCTTAGACAAACAATCTCAGGGAAAGATGGTGAATCGCTTTTGATATTTTTGATGTAAAGACGCTTCCAGATTATCTGACATAAAAAAACGTATTAAAGTTAGCCATTGTTCTTTGGTACAGAGATAACTCGAGACCCTGGGAAGGACATAGCAACTTTTGGTCACGATATAAAATCATCAGGGGGGTGAAATGGGGGATGAAAGTTTGTATGGAAAATCCGACTTTTGGGCGCGGGCGAAGTCGCGGTGAACTTCTAGTTTGTTCAGTAAGATGACCGCTCTTACTCCCACGTAAAGAATTTTAAATTAGTTTCTATGACGACCTCATAATAAAAAGATAAATATTAGATGAAATCACATGTTTTCAAAACCACTTATATCACTCTTATTTACATTACTTAGTGTTAGATTATTTATCAAGGGTAGCACCAGATGCGGCCTACCATCTGGCGTGCAATGATGGCATCCTTTCTCTATACAATTCACTTTTATTAGTTGTTTTGGAGACTATAAAAGACATTTCTTAAGCGATAATAAACCGTGGGTGTAAATTTTTACGTTTACCTAAATTATAGGGTATTTACTCGTAAAAGCTTTTATCAGAATCAAATTTTATGCGATGTATAAAAATGCTTGGGAAAGTATTAGTTTTCCTTACAAATTAAAAAAGAAAATTTAACACTCAAAAATGCATTCATTATAATTTTGAAAATTAAAAGGTTGTTATTTTAATATAATAATTTGCATAGTTAACAGATTTTTGACTGATTTTAACTTATGCAAATGCCCATCAATAGATAATAATCGGTGGCAATAAAGCCCACTGAATTCATAACTACTTATCTTTGTTCGAAAGTGGAAAAAGCTTTTCGTTCATTGATTAGGTACTGTTCATTCTCGCTAGCTTCTGTTATTTCCTGAAATTAAAGATAAGTTTTTACGTGTCTGGAATCGCGTGGGCCCCATTTGAAGTAAGCGATGGCAATATCTGCCTACGCTCGCACGAATATGTTTGGCACGCCACACATCGCGTTATGTATTGGCGTGGGTGTAACTACCGCGTAGAATGTCGATCATCGAATAGCATCAATGCAAATGAACCGCGATCGCTCGCGGTGGTCCCATTTTTACCTGTGAAATATTTACTTGATATGTGTTATCATACGTAGTTAGGTCATTACTATAGGATATGGTCGTGAAACGGAACGTAAGGTGTACGAAAGAGAAAGAAGACTGTGAGTGAGTGAATAGAAGAACAATGTGAATATGAAAGTAGCGAGTGCTCTTATTTAGAAGGTTTGAAAAGATGAGTGCAGTCTGAATGGGGCAGGCCTGTGTATCTTCCCGCGTAGGTAGCAAAAACGTACCTACGCGCGGCCCCCCTTGGTAAGGGACTAAACAAGTTGGGTGTCACTAGCCGGCAGCGACACGCTTCCGCGTTTTGTTCACCGGCGGTGCGCGATACTAGGTTGCTGGTTGGACGAGCGTGAATAAAGTCCTAGAAAGATGCGCTAGATGGCGTAAGTAGCTTCTTGTGGCAGTCAACCCTATCGCGTTGCGTGATAGTACGTCACTGAATAAATAGGTTTAGTGTATTATGAATCATATTCCAGAGTTATAAGAATGAAATTATTTTGCAATGTATTTCTGTAGGTGTCTACACGAAAATGTGCTTGAGTCAGAGGCGAACTGAATTATACCATATCGTTAACAACATTGAGTAGATATTTCTTTAAATTTCATTGCAAAGTCATACTTTTGTACGAAGTACTAGTACTTATTCTGTGAATGGGGTGATTTAGGAAAACAAAGAAGTGAGGCTGTCAATAAAATAAGTTCCAGAAATCCCGTGTTTCTCTTCAAAGCCCCGATTACCACATTGACACTACTGCGCACATGCCTAGGCCTAGGTCATTACTGTACACCATAACAAATCTATCCACACCACATACGATACCAGAAAAAAGGATATACTTAACAAATTGTATTACAATTTGGCGATAATTGAAAAGAAGACATAAGTCTTTTAATTTCAAAATACAAAAAGCGCAAGTGCGAGTCGGACTCGTCTTCAGTTTATGAGTGAACTCTATTTAATTTATTTAAATCGCCTGCTTTATGTAATGTTTAACTTTTTGAGAATATATTTGATCATAATTTTGTGTATTGTACTAAGATGTGCTGTATTACAGCTTGATTTCATTGATGAACACGCATGTGTGGAGTTTCAACGAAATTCGCCGTTCTTCTTTCATAATTCTAAATTTATAGAAAGTGAAAATTACCGTATCTTTGGAATACGTTGTCATAGTAGCTTGATATTTTTACAGCGTCAAGTTTGAAGGTTGAGTTGAGTTTGGACTACAGATATATGTAGGTCCTATATATTTATTGTTATCTTCCCTATTTGGAAGTAAAAGGAACTCTTTTCTCTAAAAAGCGGCAGAAAATACATTGAGAAAATTGTACAAATAGAAAAAATACCGGCCAAGTGCAAGTCGGACTCGCGCACCAAGGGTTCCGTATTAGCCACCCCTAACACTTAGAGCGCTTTCACATTTAGGTGACTTTAACGGAAGCGCGACTAATATAGCGGTACAGTCGCGTTGCCTGCCTCATTGGTCTAGTGTTCAGCACGCTGGGTACTATCCACGAGGTCCCGGGTTCGAACCCCGGGTCGGGCCGAGGGTGTTTGGGTTTTTCTGTCTTGATATTACTCAGACACAGCTCCGGAGTCAGGAAGTTGGTGGTGTTAACACCCCCGTGCCTTGGAAAGCACGTTAAGCCGTTGGTCCTGCGCCTGATCTCTCTACGGTCATGTCGGACTGCCGTCTCACCGAATTATGAGAGTGAAGGAACAGAAAGTGCACCCGTGTATTGCGCACACACTTGTGCACTATAATATGTCCCGCGCAGTTGGCTGATCTCTGTTGAGATAGGCCGTCGTAGCCGAAATTCGGCCTGGAGGACTACACAGTCGCGCTGTCGAAGCTTCCTAAAAGTGCCTCCAAAACTGTTATCTTCCTATATGATACAACACTAGCTCGGTGCCTTGACTGAATGCAGTGAGCGCATGTGAATGTCGCGCAGCTTTAGGTTTATAGTATGAAATCGTCGACGCTAAGTAGTGCTAGTCACCTAAACGTGAAAGCGCTCCAAGTGAACCACACAGCAAAAAAAATATACCTAATATGGCAAAACTACGTTAGCCGGGCCTGCTAGTAGAAGTATAAACAAAAAACATAAATCTCGAAAACATCCTTAGTTATAACACATGTTATAACAAATTGAGTGACAGGTAAACGAAGGACATGAGAGGAAACTGTTCACTCATCCAATTGTACTTGTTTCCACCCACGCTCCTCCACGCGTGTTTACACAAATCTGCTAACACGACGTGTAGGCGATAAAGTTTTTCCATTCGAAAAAAGGTGCGCTCAAATAAATAACAATAATTCTATTGAGAACGAAATAAAAAGGAATAAACGTCACCTGTTTGTTATATTGTAGGGTGGCTAGAGTTTTCATTGGAGTCGGACAGACTACTTATATAAAAACGTCAACTAGATAAATCGTCGCAACCTTACTCCTTCTATAGTTAGACTGTCTAACTGAGTCCTCGCCTGCGGGGCACAGTGTTGCAGTGACTCGTAATTTGATTCGGTGATTTGAATTTCGAAAAGAATGCAAATTTCGAATTTTAAAATGTATTTTAGGGCTATAACTGTGTAGGGATGAACGGAACATCAACTGTAGCGTAGGAGTATCAATTGAAGCGATCCACTAGTGACTAGGCATTCGCTAATAGCTTTCAGAAAAGCAATAAAGACTATCAAACTGTCGCCTCGAAAGCAATAATAGCTATCAAACTAATAAAAAATGACGTTTATTTGTAATGAGGGATTTTCCTAGTGTCAAAAATCAGTACTTAAAAATCCGGTAGATGGCGTTGAACCACCTAAGTTAGGTAGATGTTAATTTAAGGAAAAGGCCGATTTAAGCGTTTATAATGTTATAATGTTTACGTTTAGCATGTTTTAGATTCACGCGTGCTAACAGGTAATTCTAAGACAATTTAATGATCATCATGACGTTTTTTCCATTAAATTTTATTTTTTACTGCATTTTTAAACTCGATAATTTTTAACCTAAGTAATAAATAATAATAATAAATTGTTTCAACAAACACACCAATTACCTAGCCCCAAACTACGCGTGAGCTTGTGCTATGGTGACTAGCATAACGGATAGAAATACTTAAATACATTTAAACATCCATGACTTAGGTACAAATGCTCGTACTCATCACACAAACATTTGCCCTAGCGGGATTCGAACCCGCAACCGCCTGGGTCAGAAGTCCGTGGCGCGAACCACTACACCAAGACGGTCGTCAAATTTTGAGCTGTCAGAAAATCCCTTATTGCGATCGCAAGCGCAATAGCTTTCAAGTTACGCAGTAGGTCTCCTGGTTATACTCGTGCATATAATACAACCAGTCGTGTTAGAAGCTTTTTGGTTATTTATAATTCCCATACAGTAATACACGTATGTAACTCTTCCTCTTTATCTATCTTACTAAGTACGAACTTACTACGAAAAAAACACACACCGTTTTAAATAGATGGTTAAGCTTGCTTTTAATTATTTTTGCATTTTACTTCAATCACAGATGAATTTTATGATCTCAAGTCCAACTTAAGATCGAAAAGTCTCATACCAAGTCTAAACAAGCATTACCAAATTGGGATTACCAAAGACCAAATTACCAGGATTACCAAATTAATGGTAATCCTACATGTGTGAATTTGTAGATAAAAAGGTTTTCTGCTAACATTTATTACCTCAGCACGCAATACAAAGAAAATAAATGGCTAGGAACACCTATTTATTCTGCTTAATGTTGATTTTGAACACGATAATTCCGTAAAAAGTGACCTGCGACCATATTTTTTATGTTTAGAGGTCTATTTTCAAGCGAAAATGATACGCCGTACATTCACTGTCACCATCAAACCTGCCTAGATCAAAGTTGGTAGGTGAGGAACTCATCTTTGTGAAGTGCGAACAGTATGTCAAAATTTACAATTCTGCGTCTTATGTACAGTTGTAATAGGAGTGATTTCGCAACGAAATTTAAATTGTCCGATGTACAGTTACATCCAAAGGTCTAAACGTTCTTAGGACGAGGAACTCAAGGATGTTCTAGGACCCTTCGCGACGTACGTTTTTATACGCTTTTTCACTTAAGAGTCTACTCTGCACTTACATATACTAACGACGCTGTATTTTGACGTTAGCTCGTAAGTAGGACCCAAAAATTGGGTAAATAGAAATATTTTCTTCTTACTTCAATATTGTTAGTAATCTTACCTAGTTCTGCCAATGCAAAAAGAACTTTGCACAGTTAGAGCTTTTTACTACAAAGGTTTTTGGACATTCTTTACTGCAGAACTGCTGGACTGGTAGAGGATGCCATAAGGCATTAAGTCAGTTGTACTTTATTTTTTGGTGCAATTAAGTTTAAATGTATATTTTTATTTGTGTAATTTCTTTACCTTGATTCCCAGACACATATTTTGCATTAAAAAACAGGACATTCAGTAGAAAACAATCCGTTTTATGAGCAAACAAAAATGTACCGCAGTCTTTGGCAGGATAATGGGACATTTGGACCCATTTCCCTTAATGGGGCCACAGTAACATGTATTAGCGTGGGAATGACGCTATAATAGTCGTCTGCTAAGTACCTACACATAGTTTTGTGTTAGACACAGTTTTGCAAACTTTCCCACAGTTTTGTGAGTGCGGAGTACTTAGTTGTAATACGTAACTTCGTCCTCAAAAGAAGAAGATTTTCTTAAACAAAGTTTAAAATAAGTATAATATAAGTACGTGAGCCGTGTTTCCCTTTAGATTTCTAATTATAAATGCCTAGTTTTACAAACCGAATAACTTTTCGTCGGTTTATCTAAATAATCATTAGAATATTTTATAAACTTAGTTATCTGTAGAACGAGATGTTATTTTTACATATTTTATTGTAATTAGTTGGTTCATAAAAATAGTTTGGATCGATATTTTTTGAAATAAATCACTATTAAAAACTTTTACGAACCTGCAATTTTCCTTAAAAATATCTAATCAACACTATTATGTGATGGTTGATCATACAACCATTCCATGATTCTCATAATTTATTATAGTACAGTGGCATCCCCGCATCAAGTTACCCAAAGGACTTGTCCATTAGTGGTTTTTTATGTGTTAATATTTCTAACCAGGGTAATTTAAATATTATATGAAAGAGTTCACAAAAACAAGCCTTTCTGCATAAATAATATATTTTCAAGGCCTTCGATTTTGAGAAAAATTTAAATTATTTAACTGTTAGTCTGTACATAAACCGCTCCTTCGCCTATAACAATTAACACATGAAAAAAAATCTGTCAACAAAATTGTCATTCCAGGAATGAATGATTGAATGATGAATCAAAAAAGAAAACAAAAATACTTTTTAATCAATTCACCCATTATGAGTAGGCCAAGGATTAAGCCCAAACAGCCAGAAAATATAAGGGAGTGACCAATGGATGATGCCACATTACATAACATATTTTGTCTCAAAAACAAAGGCGTTTAAAATTATGATTTCTATGGTTACGTGTTTCATATTTTTGTAGCTTAAAGGTAAATATAGTTTATTGGTGGTGGTGATATCTTTAAATAATAAACCAGCCTCCATACAAAAAGTGGACATGTCTTTTGACATAATACCCAAATGATATTGAATTCTATGTGATCAAGATAAGGTTAAAATATGGTTGCCGAAATTTGACAGATCAAGGTAGGTTGATGTGAAGCCCACAGTACCTATATATTGCACCCAACCTTTTTACCCGACTGCGGAAAGAGGGTTATGTTTTTAGAGAGTATGTATGTATGTATAATTGTTTGGCACGCCCTACAGCCCAAACGGCTAGACAGTTTTTAACATATGTGGTGTCGTTGAATTTATCAAAATTGTGAGAGTGACATAGGATATATACATTTTAAAAATGGCGCCCGCAAATGGAAATAAAGGGAGAATTGATTTTTTCCTTAGCACAGCAATATGGGTATCGAATGAAAGCCAGTAAAAAGACCGTTTTCAAAATATATCAATTTTTGCAGTCTGGTGTTTTGATTTTCTTAAAAAATATTTTTACTGTTTAATTACCTACGCCTGATTTCAAAGCTGTAAATCGTTGAACTTAATAGTTCCTGAAAATAACCTTTTGGTAGTGTTTCTTCATTTAATAAATAACAAATACATTATGATCGCATTAACATAGGTGGGAAACCCATTTCATAAAATTTTCTAACGTGAGATGAGGTCGCTTGTGCCGCTGTGACAATCACATTCCCCTTTAGTTTCGCGCTAAAATATGCAAAACTCATGACACGACATGTAAGGGTCTGCATTGTGAAAACCTGGAATTAAATATAGTGGGTAACAAACATAAACTCATACCCCCTTACTAATACTAGATTTGACATTGCTATAACACTTGATTAAATATGAGGCGGCTAGTTTGGAATTAAAGACAGATAGGTGACATGACATAGCGGAGACAAACATTTCGAATTAGCTGTCTTATATTTTATCAAGTCATGTCTGTCGCAGAACCGACGGGCGTTGGAGTAGGAAGGTTCTCGAATGAAGACCAAGTCTCGGGAAACGTAGTGTTGGACGCCCCCCTACTAAGTGGACCATCGACCTGAGGAAGGTGGCCGGTGGCGGCTGGATGCGAGAAGCGGAGGACCGTGAAAGTTGGCGCCGTCTTGGAGAGGCCTATATCCAGCAGTGGACTACAATAGGCTGATATGATATAATGATATTTTATCAAGTGTCAAAACACTGAACTCTGGTACAAGCACCCTGTACTGCCTACTGTCCTAAAAATGAAGCCATTTGATCATCGCCATTTTGGCGCTGACGGCTGTAGTGAGCATGTGGTGAACTTGATGTGCGGAACTAATGAGAGTTGACATAAACGTATGCAATACTTTTTTTTAAGTTCCCTGGGCACTCGGAGGGGGCGCTATGATTCGCCACAAAAAATATCTGTCATTTCATAGAGAATGTTTGGTCCAGCGTATTTGTATTATAGAGGTCAGGTCAGGTTCTATACTTTGGTTTAAATAAATTAATATTGGACAACATCACCATTGCTTTGATCCCAAACTAGCACTTGTGTCATGGAAATCAGAAACACCGGTGGTATTACAACACCCAGACCCGAATCAAAAAAGAAAATAATTGCTTCCTGACATTGACCCAACCGGGGATCGAACCCGAGACCTCGAAGAGATGGCGATACCTTAAATATATGTTGTAGGACCGTTGATTTAAGATAACAATGTCTTTTACTCTTTTGTCACATTCTGCAACTAAACCCATTAGTCTTGTCAGAGAAGGGCAGAGCGGAGTGACCTGAGAGCTCAGCTGCCTCGGCGAAGACAAACTAGTTCTGTAGAAAGATAAACAACTGTTGTGATAGCTGAGAAAGAAAAATCTGCTGACCGCTGCTGAGATAAAGTTATTTTCACTAACGCTAAAGGCAGCCGGTAAACTTCAAGCTACATTGGAGTACGAATAAAAACCAACGAAGTGCAAGTCGAAGTCGTGCACGACGGGTTCCGTACCATTATCAACAAAACATCAGACACTATATTATAACCTTAAAAGTTAGTATTAATTTAATTTACAAATTTCAGAAACCACTAACGTAAAAAAGAAAAGCTAACATTTAAAAAGTCAAAAATAATACGACACGATAAGGTTGGGCGTTATAATGTCACGGCGGGGTACCTACTACTAAGTTTAAAGCAATAACTTAATAGATATAGGGCAAGTTTTTTGAGCCTTAATTAAAATATAATAATATTTTTACCGCTTTAGCTGTTTTTAGTATTTGTCGTAATTTCAACTGTCTAGCTATCACGTTTCATGAGATACAGCCTGGTGACAGACAGACATACAAACAGACGGACAGTGAAATCTTATATAGGGTCCCGTTTTTGCCCTTTGGATACGGAACCCTAAACATCTGCGATGGCGAAATATGTGCCACAGCCCTTAATATTTCTCTATGTTTGAGTGCTTCTCGCCTAAGCACTGAGAGCACTCTGAGAGCACGGTAAAAAGCAACACATTTTGAAAACTTTTTAATACTATTCTAAGTAGGTATTTGACCGTAGGAAGTGTGTGAAATACCTCACACAAGCCTCAATCACACAAAATTGTTGGGAGGAGTAAACACGGTCTAGGGTGCTTCATATCTGCCTAGTCAAAACCTATTCACCTTAAAGAGACTCACACCAATAATTACAATTTAACATAAGTACCACATTTGCCTAACGCCGCAACTCTTATGGAGAAAAGTAAATTAAACATGCCTACACGATGTTACCAAAATGTTCCGCATTTTCTTAAAACGTCGCCATTCTACTTACGTTGTTTTTACAAATACGTAATAACAACGCAAATATGTATGAATATTCAAGTAACAATACAATTCAGAAAAATAATTCCTGTATGTTTGAGCAAAAGGTTAAGGAGAATATTATAAACAACAAGTTACCTTTACGATAGAATGGTCAAGAATAATTGAATTGGGGATTAGGTTATATCACAGAATAAATAATAGGAAATATATATAATAAGTGCTAGTCGAGCTTGCTTTCTTTTGTTGCATAGCAATTCCAATTGCTATGTAACGCTATCTCTTTTTTCAAAGAGATTTCCAAGAGGCTAGTTGACATCAGTGGTGACCTAAAAGCTGGCAGCTACCTTGCTTAGCGTATAAGCATCGCTATCCAGCGCGCTAATGCTGCCAGCATCCTGGGAACCTTACCACAAGGACCCTTTTTATAATTTTTGTTTTTGTAATGTATTAAATAATTTATCTTAATTTTTATTAATAAGTTGTATATATATTACTAATGTACATTTATATTGTTCTAATTAAATTAATTAATAAATGATTGCTTTATCATGTAGTTTACATTAGTTGCGTATATTTTTCAGATAGTAATTAATCTTTTCCTTCACCACACAATATAGTATAATAGTAGCTTATACAATAAGCACATTAAACCTCAAAGGGGCCTATTCAATCCCTCACTGTAAGCCCGGTACCCCGTCAATACGTCTTATAAATCTACTGTCGTGCTTAAAAACCCATAGAAAAGACCCAACAATAATTTACACCAAGTAAATCGTCCCAGTCCGAGGCTGGCCGATAATGTAATTTCAGACGCGATTTAACGCCCGAAGGGGCAACGCTTTTCGGTGATCAATTTTATTATTCGACTAGTACTTGCCCGCGGCGTCGTCTGCATGGACTCGATGATAGAATTTGAGTCATATTTCCATCGCCGTCAATCGTGACCTCTCATTTGTACTATGTCGTATAGTTAAGGGGGGTCACCTCTAAACGTACTGTTTCTATCGAGATGAACAACGCCCTATTTTAGTCTAGACTATGTATTATATTTTAAGCTGTGGTAGGTGCATGAAGATTAGTTCATAAGATTTCGAATCTTTAACAGTCAAATACATACATACTACTAACATTTAAAAATTAAATTTTTGGACTCCAATGATCTAAACTAAGGCGATTTATTTTTCAAATTCTTTTCATTGACAGAATTTGATCTACTACATTTTTATTAGATGTATGTAAAGAATAGAAAATAACCTGACCTACACACGCTAAGCTAAGCTATCCAAACAACTGAAGTTGCGTGCAAAAGCTACTCAAAAAAAGAATATAGTGACAGTTACATTCAAAATATTTGGAAGACATTTTCGACTACTTTAATCGAACGTGTGCAGCCGGCCTTACCGTTCAAACAGTCCATGAGAGCTTCTGTAAAGCATGATGATTGAATTGAGCTCTGCCGGATTCCGTACGGTTGGCCCATTCTTGGGAATTACATTATTTCAGTATTTCTGGAATTAATTGCCGAACGGTGTCACGAAATAAACATGAAACTGTTCTCTTTTTCGCGAATAAGGATGGACCTTTATATGTATAAGGGTATTTCTACTTACTTACATATACGGCCTTATTACACAAATCAGAAAAGCGTTTCTCTATTAGGTAATGACACGAATGTGTCATTCATTTCAAATTTGTCAGCTTATATTTGGTCCTGGTTTAAACTTGGTACTAAGTTTCTTGTAATAAGGAGGATAAGGTCTAACTTTATAAACTGTATTCCTTTTAGAGGGTTATTATGCTGCTCTATTATACAATATTTTTTACTATGGAAACAGCACCGTAATCTTAGAAAAAATGTTGTTCCTATAGACTGTAACGGCTGGTAGTGGATTATGTAACTTTGAATGAAATTATTTCAATCAAAGTTTTGTTGCTAAAGTTGGCCATTCACAGCCAGTTACACTAATTAGTCAGTCTGAGGTACGACCAAAATTTTACGTTTTCAATATCGGTAATAAAAATCTAGGCTATAGGCATAAGTACTTAAAAAGTAACTTAACGTTTTTTTTTTTTCCACAATTGCCCATACTTTACCGGTTCTAAGACTGAACTGACCGTGAATGGCCAGCTTAACAGAGTAACTGAAGTTATCAAATGTGTCATTTTCAAGCGATTTCAATCCTGAATTGTTAACAACAGAGTTACGTAATTAGCTCCCTGATCAGTGGTCTAGCTAGGGTGTAAAAAGGTGTATTTTATGTAGATTTTTCCCCGAACTCAGTGGAAAATACACCTTTAACTATGGTTTAATACCTATCGAAATACTGATAATCTACCGACAAAACCCCTGAGATGTAATCAATGATGATTATTTTTGTGATTTTAATGTTGGTTTCATAGCAAAAGTTGTAGTATTAGAGTAGTAAAATCACCCCCTAAAAGGAATAAAGTTAATAAGTTTAGACCATGTATACATACTCTACAACGTAATAGTACACTACATACCAACTCTACCCTAGTTCTAGCAATAGTCGATCGATAGTACCTACCAACATTTTCCTAGAAATTCACTTGTAAATAGAAAAACAGTTTCTAAGAAACAGCGCGTGAGTGGTGTAACAAAATCCTATATTACTCTGTAATATAGTATTTTGTTACACCACTCACGCGCTGTTCCTATATTACAGAGTACCAAGTTTAAAACAACTTGGTACTTTGTAATATAGTATTTTGTTACACCACTCACGCGCTGTTCCTATATTACAGAGTACCAAGTTTAAAACAACTTGGTACTCTATAATATAGTATTTTGTTACACCACTCACTTGTTTGAAAACGTCAAATTGCAAGACGTGTAAACGGTAAAGTGCTACGTAATGTTGTACTGAATTTTAGTACCTCACTTGTCACTGGTTGTTGTAAGTTGCCATGTAATATGGTTTGATTTTAGAATTAGTTAGATTTTAGAACAAACCTGCACATGTCGCCTTTGCCTGCTAGACGCACTTTCTTGAAGATCTGGATGAACACTTTTTGTCCATTAATTTTATACAAAGTACATATCTATATATAAATCGAGCTATTCACACCGATTTTCAAGGTATTGCAATCTTCAAGGTCCCGGGTTCGATCCCCGGTCGGGTCAAAATAGAAATAAATATTTTCTAATTGTCTCAGGTCTGGGTGCAGTTGTGATAATAATATAAATAATAATGAATTTATTTATTTATTATTTGTATTGGAAAAATACAAAGCAGCTTTACATTAAGTTAAGGGTAGTACAAATACCACTGTTGTTTCTAATTTCAATAACACAAGTGTAGCTACTTATTTTGGGATTGGAACATTGTATGTTATCCAATATTTAACTAATTATCATTTTATTTATTAGGTTTTTTGTAAAAACATCGTTTTTTCTTATTATTCTTGTCCCATCTATGAGTTTATTTATTATTATTTTTGACTATTATTTAGCATTACTCAAAATGTGTAAAATTATTTTGTGTTAGAGTTTTTCTTTTGCCACGCCCACGCGCTGATACTATACGTTCTAGAGGTATTTTATTCGAAAGGGCTAGCTATTTGAAATAGCCAATTTACTTATTTCTGGATCACAAATAGCCCTAGGGGCTTTTGTTAATAACTCCAGAGACGCCCACAACTACACACTCGCAGACTTCGAAACTCTTATACTAAATTCCGCCCTTTATTTTGAACTTTAAAAAGAATGTACCTACTCATATTAACTTAATTTGATTTTGAATAATAAAAATCATCTTTAGAGCACAAAATGTAAAGTTTAGATTGCATACAGAATGGAAAACATTTTGACAATTAAACACTTATTTTATTTTTTCCTTACTGCCGCACTCAGAGACGTTAATTAAAGTTAATCCTTCATTAAGTCTCATGCAGTGCTCTTCTATTTCATTGCCAAAGGCAGTGTCAGAACGAGACTTAATTATAGATTAAATTTGATTGACGTCTCCAAATGCGGCAGTTAGCTTTTGTCAGTTAACGCATACCGGCCGTTGTCCGCATACATGCGTCTAGCGCGAGCTGCTTGATGGTATGTGTCTTAGAAATTATGCCACTTTTTTTGTTTCGCTTATACTATGTCTCTTTATCTTTTCGTTAGCTCAGTAGATAGATAGATAATAAATGATAAATTGTTTCAACAAACACACCAATTACCTAGCCCCAAACTAAGAGTGAGCTTGTGCTATGGTGACTATATTAACGGATAGACGTACCTATATAAGTACATTTATAAACATCCATGACGTAGGTACAAATGCTCGTGCTCATCACACAAACATTTGCCCCTTGCGGGATTCGAACCCACAACCGCCTGGTTTAGAAGTTCGGGGCGCAAACTACTACACCAAGACAGTCGTCTATAGATGAACGCCTTAAAGTTCATTAGAAACTGAACTCTGCTCTGATCCCATAAAAATCTTGAAGACCAATTCTACGGTGATCTGGCTGTTCTGAACAATCATTGTGTATGTGTAAAGCAGTTTTACGACATCGGCTGCATGATCGCCGACAGTTTTATTCGCCAATAATGCGAACGTGCGCAGTATATCCCTGTAACAAGACCCTTGTAAAGATTTCAAGATCCGATTTTATTGTTCGGAGTGATAGCTCCCGGGTGAAAGAACTTTGTGGTTTGGCTCGAGGGAATACTTGCCGTATTTCTACGGGCACACGCCACATTAACCCTCTATTTGCATGCGTAAAAGTTTTAGAAAGGTCAAACCTTTTCAAGTGAAAGAATAAACGCTAAAATTAGACATTTATTTTCTGCTTTACATTTTGCTCGGGAAACTTGGTCGCTTATTATGGTTTGCGTTGGTTAATTTATTCTTGACAAAAACGATGACAAGTTATTTTAAGGAAAATCGTTCAAGTCGCCTAGTCGTAGATCTATGAAGTGTACCACCTACATACCTACATAAAAGATCTTCATTCGCTTTGTAGGGATTTATTGTGTAACTGAGCTGAGTACTATCTTAGTTGATTTAATTAAATTGTTATTATAAGTAGGAAGTCTAGAAAATTATAAAACTGAACTGAATGTTAGCATTTTGAAATGACTTCCGTAGTAGAAGTTAGATTCTGAAGTAGCAGTTGTAATTATGATAAAAGACAAGTAGTATTTTATTACGTAAGGAATAGAGACGGTCTCGGGGTCACAGTACCCTACCCGGATATGTCTTTTTTGCAAACTTAATTCAACCTTATGTTGATTACAAAGAGTTCCATATGATTTGAGATATTTTGACAGATTTGGTTAAGTTGATGTGTGGCCCACTGAAGCAGTAGGTTTGTAATTTGTGTTTAAAGGCAAATAAAATAGTGAGCACAAAGAATCACGTCTAGTATCATTCTCACTGAACCGATCTCAGCCGACTAAACTCGCGGCAAGCAAGACAATCATCGTTAAAAGCGGCATTGTTGGCGTTAATGAAACCGGGAGATACCAACTTTGTTTGTCTTTGTTACCGCGGCCTGCCCTGTTGTGTGTTGTACTTTAGGTATCAACTTCTGTGAGACACGTTAGCGGGGCTTGTTTAAATGTAGGTACAATACTTACTTGTTAATATGTAGGTACCTTTCTACTATTATAATAATAATACATTGTTTCAACAAACACACCCATTACCTAGCCCCAAACTAAGCGTGAGCTTGTGCTATGGCGGCTAGGATAACGGATTATAAGTATTTACTTACTACTAGTATAAGTATCTTTGTGGGTTTTGTAAAGGACTAGAATCCGCGGTGATCCTTGACCGCCTCCGCAGACCTTCCGTTTCAGTAAATTGACCTTAAAATTACCGATTGTTTTTTATAATGAATATAAAATATGACTTACTTAAAAAATTGGGCGATTGCGAGTAGGACTCGTGCACTGAGGGTCGGGTAAAATCTTGTAAATATACCTATGTAAAATGCTTACATTAAAAAAATCAAAATTACAAGCACCGTTTTTATGTGTAAGCTATACTTCCATTTCTTGTGTAAATATGTATTAGCCGCCATCACAATCAGAGTTAGTCCCACAAAGTGGTTTTTCCCGCAAAGTGTTCTTCAGTTAAATAAAAAAGTAAAATATTTTTACAAAATCAACATGGCACGGCTTTGTGTTTCTGTTGCATATTGATCTTCTGCGGACGCTTATTCTTTGCCACCGCAGCCTACAGGTTTGGCGAAAGTTTGATTTTGTTGGAACCTTTGCCTGTTTATTTAAAGTTTGCGTGCGGTGTTGTTTGGTATCATCCTCGGTCGAGGCCATGTTTTCATACGCTTAATTTGTAATTTAATTTAGTCTATTTAAGGAAAGGGGTTGATACAAAGTTTCATATTGCAGTCCAAAGTGCTAAACGGTTTTAACACCACTTAAACAAATTGTTGTAAAGCTTTCAAAAAGTGTGTTAAAAATCAATTCGATATGGATTTCAGAATGTTTGTCGTTTCGATGTTACAGGAAAGATATTTCAAACACCAATTTATTTAACACTTCTTCTTTTCAAACGCTTTTAAAGTCTCGATGATCCCTAAATTCATTTAACCATTTGTCTCTTGTGTCTAGTTTGAACATTGACGATCTAAATCGGCCTTTAGATCTTCAATCGGTGCCTAAATGCAATTCGGGGTAAAAGCATCAATCTCGCTTTGTGCTCACACACAAATCAACCAGTGCAGGAAACGAATGGAATGTTGAACGTACTGTGTAGATTGCATAAGTTTTTCATTAGTGGAAAGCATCCAAATGCATCGAAGTTTTATTACAAGTTCACTCTAAACTTGAATGTAATAATTTATAACATTGAAGTTTTTGAGACAGTGTAAGTAGTATACGCATGTTTATAGCTCAACAAAAGACTAATTAAAGAAGATGTAGTAATTTTCATAAAAAAAATGTTTGTAAACAGAAATTTTCATTTACAATATAATTTGGTGAATATGGACAACAAAATAGCAGATGATGAAGCATGAACGAGTTTCTTACTTTTTTATCAAAATACCTTAAATAATAATAAAATACTTTGAGTATAGCAGAGATATATATTAGACCTAATATATATCTTATTCAAGGTATTTTATTATTTAATAGTCTCTATCTGATAGAGACTATTAGATATAAAGTCATCGTCATATCTTTGTTGGACTTCGTAGCAGAGACAGAGTAATGTCGTAGACGGGCAAATAGCAAACTCGTAGCAAAGCGTTACGAATGAGGACGTCGTAGCAAAGCCATAACTCCACCGGCCACACAGGTGGTTGTCTTTATGTACGCAGTATTGCAGCTACAATTGATTTGGCTTTTTTACTGAGGAGTGGTTTCTAATTTATTTAAACACAAAATTAAATATCAAATATACACACAAACACTTACTTAAAACTGGACGCAAGGAGGCGAGAATTAAATATAATCGTAGTAAACATCTTCTAATGTCCACGTGGAATAAGGTAACAAAGCTCTTGCAACGTCAATTTGCAACCGGATACTATTCTCGACAAATTGGTAGGGTGTCTACAAGCAGCACTCGACTCAAGGACTTCACAATCCGGGCTCTTACTCTGTGAGACTGTACAGGGTGTCCCAAAAATGGCTCGCGTAAACTTAAAGATTCTGTGGATAAAACTGTATTAGTGCCTAAAAAATCTGAAGATTTTCCCGGATATTTCCAGGATTCCATTGTCAGATCCTGACTTGGCACCACCTCAAGAGTATGCTGCTCTTTCATTAGACAAAAAAGAGTTTTAAAAATCGGTCCCAGGAAAATCAGTGAACATACATACAAGCGTACATAGAATTCCTCCTTTTCTAAGTCTGTTAATCATTATGGCCTTATAAATAAGTTACGCTACGTAGCACAGAAAAACGAATGGAGCCGACAAATATTTTGCCTGATCATGCCTAAAACTCGACCAACCGAATCCACGTTTTCGAGCTGAAACTGAAAGTTTCACGAACGACACTTAACCCATGTTTGCCAGCTTTGTAGCGGAAATGCAATAAAACTCGCAATAAAAGTGAGGGTAAACAAATCAGGCTAGTTATTGAAAACGTTCGAGGAAAATATATTACAGAAACATTCAGTAGCCTCAAACCTATTTCTTTTTTCTAATACTTGCAATATGTGGAATATGAATTGTTTTAATCCAACCGTGCTTATTTTCATTTTGCATCATGTAACGCTAAGGGACAGAAAAAGTCAATGTGCGGCTGGCTATCAAGAGCGAATGTGTTTACATGGAGCTATTTTGCGAAGACTCAACAAAAGTGGACATGACACAAGTGTCTAGAGTCTATCTCGCCGCTTATTGTCTAAGTCTAGAGTATCTTCGTCATAGTCATATACTTCATGACTCATCCATGTTTCATGACAGGGTTATGATCATTATGTCGAATGAAGCACACACAACGATTTTCTGGGCAATTTTTAATGGAGTGGGTTGCCATTGCCTTCTCTATTTCATACATTACTTAGTCAACTTTAGTGTGCAGGTTTCCTCACGATGTTTTCCTTCGCCGTTAGGCAGTGATATCATTGAAGATGACTGTAGTTTTTATACAAACTCAGTGGTAAAGGCGGGGATCGAACTCACGACCTCACGAATAAGAAGTGACGTTTTCTTCACTATGCTGTCGCCTCTTAGCTAAACTATAATGTCCTCCTAGCCGATTTCGACAACGGCGGCCTATCTCAACAGATATTAGCCATCTGCGCAGGACATATTATAGTGCACAAGTGTGTGCGCAATACACAGGTGCACTCTCTGTTCCTTCACTCTCATAATTCGGTGAGACGGCAGTCCGGCATGACCGTAGAGAAATCAGGCGCAGGACAACGGCTCAACGTACTTTGCGAGGCATGGGAGTGTTAACACTACCAACTTCCTGACTGTGTCTGAGTTATTTCAAGACAGAAAAACCCAACAATCTCGGCCTGCGCCGAGATCCAAACCCGGGACCTCGTGGATAGTACCCAGCGTGCTGACCACTAGACCAACGAGGCAGTCGAAGAGGCAGTTAGACTATAGGAGGCTTTCAAACAACCATCGAATCCGTAGGCAAAACGTCTACTGAATCTTCTTGCACTCTTGTTTGCGGGAAATGGAAGCGCGCTCGCCATGTTTGAGCTACATTTGATCGGAGCAGGTGGGTCGGGAAATAAAACTGAAATAAAAGTGTAAAAACATAGCTTATAGTAACATAAAACACCATGGTATAAGCATATTGATATTATTACTGTGTGTGGTGTGCCATAAGGAGGCTGCTTACCTGCTTAGATAAATATTATGAAAACGTTTACCAACTTATTATTATTTAACTAATGTATTTTATGGTCAAACTTAACCTAACAAATACTACAGAACCGTCGATCAGGCTACTATAATTTAGAAAGACTTTAGCTGACCTAATCTGCTGTCACAGATTATCTAACAGAACATACTTTTAAAATAATTAACTTTATGTACATACTTGTAAATTAATTTACTTAATGTAAGTAACGTTTACGTGTTAGAAAGTAAAAATAGATTATAGTTCACCAGATTTTATTCTATAATTTAAGGAATTTCTATTCTATATATATATATATATTATTCCATTCTATGATGGATATATATATTTATATATTTTAACAGTTTCCAAAAGAAGACTGGCATTATCCATGTGTATAATGTTACGTTATCCTTACAATCTTCCTAGTAATAATAAATAAATAGCAACTGATTCGATCATCTTGGCGTAGTGGTTCGCGCTTAGTTAGTTTGGGGCTAGAGTGTTTGTTGAAACAATTTATTTATTTATTCAGTCAATGAAGTAAGAAAATCAACTAACAGCAATTAAAAAACAATAACAAATAAAAAGCGCTTACAAAACAATACAAGTTAAAAGGCCCAGGGTAGGTAATAACAATGAAGCCCAAAATCCACTAATCTATATGCTGATTGCGGAGAGTGAGAAAATAAAGACGAAAATGTAGTAAAAATGTGAAAATAAAGTTGCCACTTGTCGGGTTTTCAAAGTTTTCTTTAGCTTTTTCTGATAGCATTGACAATGTTCGTATCTTTAAAAGTGTACTATTTTTATAGGTTTGTTTTTAAAAGTAATTGTGAACTGTCTCTAGAACTAACTGGTATTGACCATTGTTGACTAGTTTTGTTGTTAGTTATTGAATTGGCTATTATTATTAGCCACTGCATTTGAAGTTGCAATGTACGAAAAGAACTTTACAAAATCTTAACGAATTTGTTCCGTATTAGTTATTATTGAAAGTTTTGACTATATTTGTACATTATTTAGTTACACGGCTGCACGTCAGACTACCCCACTTTTACCTTGAGAACGCCTCTATTGCCTACATAATGAAAGCTGTTTTCATAGTTCACATGAGTAACCTGACCTGCTGCCGACTGTATAATCAAAACTCGAAGTTGAAGGTCCTTAGTTGAATGAAGTTAGTTACAAGTGTTTTTGAAATAAATAGTTTACCAAAAGTTGAATGACTATTTTAAACCCTACCATAATGAGCTTCGTTTTTTGGGCTGCAAATGCTTTATGCACCTAACGTGTACAGGTTTATGAGAACGAAGTCACAAGAAAATACTAGATTTTAAAAAATGGTGAACGAACAAAGCTATTATTTATGTACGACGAAATGCAGCAAAAAACTATGCGAGGTTGCGTGCCTATATTTCTTTAGATTTGAAAATATTTTTCCCATTCTCGTACAAGCCGTCGCCACCTGGACACCTAGTAGCAGCCAATTCCACATTGCAAATCCTCAAGCAATCGTCTGGTAACAAGCTGCTCACTATAAGCTGCTAAGCCAGGCTTAGCTGGATACGGTTCACTTGACTGCATTTGGTACAGCTGGTACTCCAACCTCAAGATTTCCAAGACCACTTTATACATACTAATGTCAAGATTGTGCGCTTATTATTTCACTCTGATTCGTGTAATAAGTAACTTTACTAAAACTGCCCTTGAAATATGTGAAATCGATCTCCGAAATTAACACAATCCAAAGATACGGCCATGTTAACCGTATTTTCTAACATTTCACAGGGGAATCAAAACCTATAAGGTACTTCCCAATGACCTAGAATCAAGAAATTTGACAAGGAGGAAGGTCTAACAGCACAAGTAAAGAAAAAAGTTCCTAAACGGCAAATTTGTGGTTACATCGTAGAAAAAAAACCTTTGTTTGTACGTATTCCTCAGTGCGCGAGTCCAATTAGCAATTGTCCGGTTTTATTAGGTATTAAATGTTGATCTAGAACTGAGTTTTACTCGTAGTTAAGCCCTTCAACTACTCGTGTATAGTTAATCGCTACCAGACAAGTTTAAAGTGAAGCAATTGTTCCGACGGAACTCCATTTAGCCGCTAAGCGGTGGTGGTGACTTCAGCCAATTACCTACTATAGACCGAGCCCCGGCTGCCGGGAACTCATTTGGAATCTATTACTTACAGAAAACTGGCACTAAGTAAATAGATGGTAGTGTACCTACTTAAAAGAACTTAGCAAGTTACGTCCAGTTGGCAGCACGTCAGGTTACCCATGTAAACTACGAAAAAAGGTTTTATTAGAATTAAATAGAGGCGGTCTCAAGTTCAAAGTGGGGTTGTCTGAAGTGCGACCGTGTGTCCAGTAGCCAGCATATCAAACTACCCATTTTCGATGCAAAATCGCTGTTATTCCAGCAACATAAGTACCTTGTTAAGATGCCGACTATGATAAAAGTTGGCGTAAATTTTGTTTGGTTACATTTGCGCAATGTAAAAACATTGTGCAAAATAATTTTCTAAAAACATAATGAGCAGTTCCCAGTCATAAATCTATAACAACTTACAAAATATAATAAAAGATATATGATATATGAACCTAGGTACAAGAAAGTAACCAAATACCACCAAAAATCTTTATTTTCCTTCAATATCAGTGTTTTCTTGAAACTTGATGACATAGTGGTGATAGTGGGATCTCAGGCTATTACTTTGCGGCTTAGATAAGATTAGCCGTGAATTACGTCTAGTCAGCCATACCGAATCAAGTATAAAAATAAATTTTAGTCTACCATCTAAACTACACCATCGTGAACGCTTTTAAAATTAAGACGATAAAAATGATACCATACCATTACATACTTCAATAATTTCTTGTAAACTACCAACCAAAGTAGCAAATTCATGAAAAAGATAATACAGATGTTACTATCGTTGCTTTCCGTTCACAGAACGCGGCCCGGTGAGCGTTCATCGGAAGGAAAATACATATAAGTTGTATTATTCTCTTTCACATATCCTTTGAAGTGTGTTAGGAAACACTAGGACGTATTAAAGGCCATGCGGAATTGGCCTACGCGCGTAGCACCCCGGGAGAACCATTTCATAGGCGTATTTATTGTAAAGCATGATATAGGAACGCTGGATGCGGGATACACATATAAAATGGTCGGTTATGCATTTAACACGCATACTGCATAGGAGCACGCATGCAGGCTACCTCCGGCGTGCGTATTAAAATCCCCATCACACTTAAGCGGATTAGGACCCCTTAGGAGGATACAATTAGAATATAACTCGACTAAGGAAATAAAATTATAAAACCACGAACGTGGAAGCGAAGGGAACTAAAATAAAACTATAATTGACTCCACCCGCCAAGAAAACGATTTGATATTCGAACTAAATATAACTGCATCCGTAGTAGAATAAGGCGTCTTTTAACCAATATTTCAAAAACTTTGCTAAGTTTTTCTTTCATATTTCTCTCTTGCCAACATAAACTGAAGTTAAACATACATCTGCAATGGCCAGACGGTCCGAATTTGTCCAAGAAGCAAGGTAGGGTCAGCACACGTCGCTATGCCAGACACGTCGCTCGCACAGCGCTACAAGCGTGATCCGCACTGAACTGGTGTAGGGCTGCCACAACAGAACAAAACTCAATTATAAAACAAAAATGGTTTATTACGTGATTGCTACCGTGTAACTTTCAATCGTGGCATTTGAAACACAATAAAACGTAGCAATTTCGTATTTTAATTAGATCCATTAAAAAAAAATCTGTACCGGTTACTGACCGCGATTAAGGTACCTACCAGAATTTTAGAAATTAGGCAATTAACGCACTGAGATGAACCACGTAGCGTAGTGCTTGAATTCGTTTTTATTTAGAATTCTAAATAGTTATCAGTAAAGTATCATACAGACAACTATAATTCAGTAACGCATGAATATCTACTTTTTAAAAGAAGAGGCATGCTGTTAAATATGCATTATTTAAAATTATTATATTTAATTAAGGGGTCTCAAAAATTGCAATGACAAGTAAAATCAAACTATTCAAGTGGCTTTGAGTACCCTTGTAAGTTTTCTTGATTTTTGGACACAACCCTGAACTTTAAAAAAACAACGTTCAATTCAAAAATCGTCAACCCTACCGTCCGTAATAAAATATCACGGACAAACGGCGCTATGACGTGGCTGCTAACTTACAGCCGAGCGGGCCCTGAATACCAATTGGCAGGGTTCTCGCATACAATCGGACCCACAAGTCCATCAATATGGAATTGATGGTACAGTGGCTAGCACATCAGACTACACACTTTCGTAGCAAATTCATCCCTATTACAACTGGATAAGATGCCGCCGTGTTAAGCTGGAAGTGCTGTCGTTCGTACTGGGTCTTTAGTTTAGTGAGACAGTTCAGCTTTCTATGGGGACAACGTTACGATTATGGCTGAAGTTTTCATTGAGCGCTAACTCTACTCGGTGTGGTTCATGGAAAATTATTACCCTTCAGCTGCCAGCGTTGTTTTTGATAGGTCTCGAATAGCCCTTCTAAAAAATGGCGACCAAGACATACATTTCCGTAATCCTTGAAATATTCATTAAAACATAATTTTACGGATAACTTCAAGATTTATTTACATTTTATTTAAAACCTGACGTTTCGAACACTTTACAGCGTTCGTGGTCACAGGGAGACTAAGGTATTATTTGTCATTACAAAGTTTTGAAAAATTCAACTACCGTCACTCGTTAATATTAATTTATGTTCATATTTACTTATTTTTTTTAATTGGCGTAAACGTAAGAAACAAATATGTGACCCTTGAAATATTATCTATTCGTTTGTATATTTTCTGTAGTCAAATAAATTTACATTGTGCTAGATTTGAGGGTACTTTTCACCTACTAAGTTAAAATTGGCATAAAAATTTATTTAAGTTACAAAATACGTGCTGTACTAGATTTGTTATATTAACCATAGTCTATTTAAAAGGAATAAAAGAGTTGGTGTCCACACAAAAAAATTACATACAACTACTACAAAGTCAAGGCGACCGTAGCGACTAAAGGACACTGACCGTAAAACTGCACCATTTTGAATGAATGAGTGTGTGGCGGGGAATGACTGTCGCTAGCTATCTTATACCATAAACATTAAGAATAACAAAGATAAGTATAGTCAATAAGGGTAATTTTCATATTAGAAATCAAAATGATTATCATTAGAAACAAGCAAACATAATTTATTAAAAAAACAAACACTTAACTACAAATATTATTATATTTTTGAAATGGCCTTTCTACTGGCTTTCATTTGATATGGTTAGAAAAAAAAAATCCCCTCTCCAAACAAAGGGTGTTCCCATTTGCGGGCGCCATTTTCTAAATGTATATAGCCTATTTCACTACCACAATTTTTACAAGTTCAACGACACCTCATATGTCAAAAACTGTTTAATCGTTTGGACTGTAGGGCGTGCCAAACAATTATTCATTTCCTTCCTTAATATTAATTCATAAAGCATAATCCATCCACAGTCGGGTAAAAAATAAATTTTCACATGTCATTCAGGTCAGGCATTTTATTATGCCATGGGATATTTTTTTAATTTCATCCGTACAAAGTCGGGGTGAGTTTATTTATAAACGTATCATGCAACTATACTAATAAGTAAAGTATTGACAAAATAGAATAATAATTTACCGTGTATTGTTGGTTTAGTGCTCGCATAGAAGTTGTTTAGGTAATATTTTTCGTTTCTCCTTAAACAGCATTCATAAATCAACAATAACAAAGGCGTATCAGGTTTACAGTTCATGTGGTAAGCAGCTGAAGGTAGTCTCCCTTGGGTGTTTGCCAGGGTCAAAGTGGATCTGTAATATATCACGATTATATATTGGTTCACACTTACAATATGAAGGTATGCTATACGAATCTATCTTACAACAGTAAGAAATCGTTAGTTATAAAAAGTAAAATGTTTATCTACACTTGAAAAATAGTACTATGATGGCTTATAGCAAATACGATAGTTTATTTTAATTAATAGCGTAAGAAATTCTAAAGGAAATATCTGTCAACTACAATCAGAGTGGATTTATGATAAAAGTAACGATGACTTTTCTACTTTATTAAACAATACAAAACAAAAAAATATGAAATTTTTAAGAATATTTAGAAAACCTCCGAGCAGATAAAGTAATACAGCGAGCCTAAAATAAATAGAAAAGAGGATTAACGAAACAAACTTATCTAGGCATTGGAATCTTTCAGTAAGTGAGAGCGAAATTACTAAAGTATTTCTACCAGTAGTTATCACTTTTCCCAAGTGCGTCACGCACTTAACTGGGTTAAGAGGGGGGATAAATTATCTCTTGTCGCATCGGGAATAAGTTATGAAGTAGCTACTCTACTCGTATAGGGAAAACGGTGCTCTATTTTGACATAGACGCAAAATATTCGCACTTAGCAAGACTATTATACAGGGAGGTGATTGTACATATATCTTATAATACTGATCACGAAAAAATATTTTTTTTATTGCCGGCGGCTTCCGATCACATGCGCAGAGCTGCGCGTAGAATAAATAAAATCACCTCTGTTAGTACTGCTCAGATTGAAATCTGCACCCTATATACTAGTATGATTATGATATAACCTGTGACACCATAGTTTTTGTTAAGGTGCACTTACACAGGCAATCAAAATTGCTCAGTTCTAATTAATACCACTTCATCAACCTAAGTTTTATAATCGTGGGTCAAATAAGGTTCTTAAGAGAGTTGTTAGTGTCTTTATAGCAACTTTGGCACTTAAAATTCTCGTATATAGCTCATTTAGCACCTTAGCTAAATGAGTTGTTACACATCAGGCCATTTCAAGCAATTAAGGGGGCATGGCAACATGTAGGAACCTGCTGTTGCACAGCTAAGATTCGGCCACACAACACCAAGCTATAGCAACTTTTAAAAACTAGGCACTACTGTCGGCCTGTTCCTGTCTTGAAAACGAAACGTAGCAATACGTATAAGCAATGCAAAAAGAAAATGAAATAAAAATTTCCAAATCGCTTGGATATTCAGCAACGCGCATTCACGACATTGAGTTATGAGAAATAAGTTTAGTGAGGAGCAATTTGAAGCAAAATTCCCGAGATAATAAATAAATTGTTTCAACAAACACACCTCAAACTAAGCGTGAGGTTGTGCTATGGTGGGATAACGGATAGACAAACTTATATACATTTATAAACGTCCAAGACTTAGGTACAAATGCTCGTGCTCATCAGACGAACATTTGCCCTTTGCGGAATTCGAACCCGCAACCGTCGATGGTCATAATAGCTTCAATATATTGTGGTTGCTTCAGATTTCCTATTGCTCCACATTCACAAATTTCAGTTTGCCGAGCCATTATTGCCAAAAATTCCCATCTCGCCTTTAGTAATAAAAACAATTTACTAAAACATTTAAAAGTTTTGCTCACCGTACTGCGACTAATTTTATGCTTACTTTACAAACACTACACGAGATTTTCCAGGTAAAAAGGATTCCAGTAAGTCAATTGATAAAGCTTTGTAAGTATTGCGTGCTTTTAGCGCAAAATCTCAGATCACTGCGGATCGTAGCAACGGATTGGAGGTGTTACCACGATATCGATTGGAAAACTTTTCTATTTCAACGGCCTTATGGTATAAAATTGGTAATGCGCATATCATTAAAACACTTCCTTCATGAAATTTAACTATGTTTATGCATGGAAATCTTATTTTAAGTTGTTTTATGTGTATATTAACTTTGGCTAACGTTATTTGCTAACACAACCTTTCTTTCTTCTTCGTCCTTAAAGTGGAACCCTTTATTATATAAAAGTTAGAAGTTATTTATTATTATTTTTATGCTTTTTACTAGAAAAAAACATAATTTACGTAAAAGCAGGTATAATTTTAGTTATTTAGGTTTTATTTAAAATATTTTTTTGCAATAAAATACAACTTCGCCATGAAAAATACGTTTCGTAACTATCGTCGAATCATAAATAACTTTCGTGGGCACCGAGTTTTCATAGTCAAATATCGGATGGAATTACTAATCGATTTCATTTCGAATTCATTTTAATTTTAGGCCTTCTTTAATGCAGTATTTTTTCCTTGTCAAAAAAACTTACACTTAAATTCGCCACGAAGGTGACGTGGAGAATGCTTTCCGGAAAATCACTCTTAAGTACTTCAAATCTATCATATATCAGATTATATCATAATCTGTTTTTAACTAATTGAAACACGCAGTGGATAGGTCTTTTTCCATTGAACTATGGTTTGCAATTGCATCAAAATCCCCTAGGCGCTCAATAATTTCCATACAAATTTTCATCACACGGACAAAGGTTAGCGCGTAAAAAACTCGCATTTAGCCCTCAGAACAGTCGTTCTTTTACGCAATCTCGGCGTGTGGCCAATAAATAATCGCTACATCGTCCTAATATGCTAATACGCCTTGTAACGTTCGCCCTTTGACCAGAAAACGCTTACGTTCTGACTTCACACCGCCCTTTACGCAAAGTTCTAAGGGCCGCTTGCGCCTGTCCGGATTTGCAATTCCGAACTTGTTCAATGCCTATTATTTGAGTTGAAAATCCACTTTCGCAAGTCTGGCTTAACTAATCCGGAAGGTACACTGGAGTCGGTCCCGATTAGCTAATCTGGACTTGCGCAGGTGGGCCTAAGCGTTTCAGTAAAATAGTACTGCAGCCAAGCTGCGCGACAAGCTATCTATAATAACATAAGTGTTAGCGTATGCAATCTAATTTAAATATTTTGTTAGTTTTCAGATATTTATTTTAATTATTTGTATGAAAATACATTTATTATTTTACTTGTAATCTGTAACGAGTGGCAACATTGATTTTCTATAATGTCTATGGACATGGTTTTTAAAAAAACATGACAACGGACGTTCGTTGAATGGTGATAAATTATCGAAATAAATCCAAATTTCATCGTTAATTTGTGGTCGGGATTAAAATTATTGATTTTGAAGTCAGTGTTTCATTCGAAGTGTGTGTGCGCCAACATAAGTAATCTTTATAGGCTCCAGCGGTTCCCCACATATTTTTATCAATAGTTAAAAAATTATGCTAGTTTAAGGCTAATGTCGATATTGTTAGTGGGTACTTGTCGATTATTGATTAATTAAAATCAATTTCGCTCACAAAAATTAATCGACTGTGTCATCCGGTGAGACTCGAACCCAACGTCCCTTCGCTATCCGGGCGAGTGCTCTTACCAACTGAGCTACGGAGGACGTTAGTCAGCCGACGAATTTTTGTAAGTGCTTGCTTGCTACGCCAGTGAGCCGGCGTCCGGTTTCATCAATACTGGGGGAATGTAACCGCATGTATCCGATGGAAATATTTTCATTGATTATTGGTAATTACGTAAATTCCTTTGCATATTTGTAGTTTTGAAAGCAGTGTTTACACCTTTCTTATTTAGTTTTCTGTTTCAAACTTATCTCGCTATTATAAAAGATTATTTGGTTTATTGTTTTTAAAGCCGTTAAACTGCTAAACGAATTTCCCCTATTGTTTATTTTGGCCGACTATTCGATTATCTTTCGAATGCAGCTCGATTTCTGAACATTCAGAGCACGTCGTCGCAGTAGCTTGGCACTAAACCGTCAATTCCTGAGCCAATATTCCTTTCAGAAAATACAATAGCAAAATTCATTTCGATTTCTTTGCAGCGTAATGATGATAATAGGAATTCAGTTCCGTCTTGCTTGGAGTCTAGAATCTAGACTCTAGATCACAGAAAAGTATCGGTTTTTTATTTTACTAAAGTGGAGGTAAATATCAACTATCAACCCTAAATGTGTACAGAAAGCAGCCCGTACAAGTAGGTACTGGAATTTAGAAAGTAGTCTAAACTAGTGGTTGTTAAGGAAACCCTATCCAGAGATACGAAGATATTTTTTTTTGTTTGGACTATTCTTGGTGCCAGATCCGAGATCTAGTGTAAGTTTTTTTATGATCTCACCTTTATCCGTGTGACGAAAATTTAAATGGAAATTTGGTCAGCGCCCCTAGCGGCACATTTGCGTAACCAGTTTCTTTTCTGTATAAATTTCCGACACTCGGTCGATCGTGACCGCGTGTGACTGACAAATAAAAATTCGCCTTAAGCCCTCCGGTACTAGAGGTCAGTTTAATCAGCGCCATTTTGAAAGACATCGAGCTATGATAGTTAGTATGCCTCCGGGTATTGCATGCAAATTTTAATACACCTAGAAGTCATTTCAAACCATGTACCTAACGATGTACCTAACGATCCTAAGGGATCATAGTAGACAGCGGTTTGAATTAAATCCAGAAACTCATCTTATCTTTGGCACTATTTGTCTATTACGTCTTTGGCACTGTTTCTATTAGTCTTCGGCACTGTTTCTATTAGTCTTCGGCACTATTTGTCTATTTAATCTTTGGCACTATTTGTCTATTTCATAAATATGTTTGTTTGTATTGTATTTCTTCTCCCTACGACAGTTTGTGCCAAAATAAATGAAAAAACGTTGGTATTAACTTTAATTTCAGTCGTCAGGGTGTATTATAATCAATTGTAATAGTAGGAAAAACACCATGTCAATGCTTAATTATGTATTTATTACTTGTCCTAAACACCTCTACAACACGACTTTATTAGAACTACATCCCTATTGCACATATAGCTCACATAAATGCTTTTTTAAAACGAAACCATTAAAAAAAGCTGGATTTAAAATGAGAGCTTGAACAATCCACCAATTTAGTCTCTATTTTCGTTAAGCTTTTGTTAGGTTTACAGCATCAAAAATGCAAACACAGGTGTTTATTCTGTGCCATTGTATAGTTTTAACTCGCGAATAGATATTTTAGTGATTTTGAATTTTTATTGCAGCTGCCGGCCAAGTGTGAGTAGAACTCGCGCTGGTAGGTCCGTCTGAAATAATCCGTAGGTGTACAGTCGACAGCACGGCAGGTTACCCATGTGAACTACGAAAATAGTTAAATAGAAATAGAATAGCAGCGAGAGTGAACAGGCTTCTTCTGGGTGAGCTCGCTCCACCGTCGACTCTGTCTGCGCCACGTCTGGCAAAGTCTAGAGTCAGAGCAAATCCATTTCGAATTAAAAAAAATAGCTTTCTACTTAGGGAAGAGAGGCAATCTCAAGGTAAAAGTCAGATGTATGGTCGTGTTTTCGTACTTGTAGCTTCATTCACACTTACCAATCGAATCCAAATCGAACTGAAAATAATAGAAAGAGAGAAAAATCTTGAAAGCTCCATTATAAGGGTGATGTAAAGTTATTATTTATGATCCTGGAAATTTTGAGACAAGACCGCATCTTGCAGTATTTATTAATCACTAGTGGTTCCCCGCGACTTCGCCCGCAATAGTTGGATTTTCCATATATACTTTAATCCCCCATTTCACCCCCTTAATGTTTTTATATCACGACAAAATGTAGTCTATGTCCTTTCCAGGGTCTCGATACGAACTGTCTCCATACGAAATCTCATCTCAATCAGTTCAGTGGTTTAAGCGTAAAGAGCTAACAGACAGACAGACAGACAGACACACTTTCGCATTAGTATGGATTAGGGATTTGTATGTCAAACTTTTAAGCGAAGTATACTGCTTTGTCACTGTGTACTAGGCTACTACCACGGTATATAGATAAACAGTATTTTATCTACATACTAGAGCACCCGTATCGACACACACATGCATACACGTCAGTTACACGGCCCGTTGGGCAAACTTGGGCAGAAAAACCCACGAAGTGACTCGCGGGGCGTGCGCCGGTTCGCTGTCAAAGACTGACTTTCGAAATGCAGATAGATATCATTGAACAAAGTAGGTTATATGAAACATGTAATCATCTTTATTTCGGATGACAGCTGTCAAAATTGAAACAGCCATAACTCGGAAACTAACCCACCCAAGACAACTGGTGTGCATGTTAAAAAAATAAAAATTCTTTACGCAAAATTTTTAATGCCTCCGAAGATTGCGGGAACTGCAGGGTCTGTGGATATTTTTCATACACAATACACATAGGATTTAAATATATTTTTAAGGCTCAATGATGTGTAGGAGCAAACTCGTAAATAGCACCTGGTCTCATCGAACTGACAATGTAAAACTGCCTTTCAGTGTTCTACAGGCTATATTTCGGCGAGTGTGCGAAGGAATTGCACGAACTGATTCCACCGGCCCCTTTCTACTATCGGGACATAAGACGCAGGCGGGGGTTCCACCCTTATGTCGTTGACATACCACTTATACGCACCAAACGTTTTAAATCGTCGTTCTTTTTGTGTACCAACCCTAGCACTCCGCCCATCCGTAGGTTCTAATTTCAAAAATACGGCTGAGTCACACTACTGCTCTGAAAACAAATCTTTCTATTGTGCTACTACTCTGTGTAAAAAGTATCGGGAAGATGTCAATAAAAAGACACGCGTAAAAGAGGTCGTTCTATTTTTTTACTGCATGTTGGTAGCACTGTACTGATTTATCGAGCAAAATTTGAGCGGGATCTGTCATTTAATTTGTTTTAAACTACACTTTTTTTGGTCATAGTTTTGAGTCCTCGGCGATTTTCACAATGGAAAATATTGTTGAGCAAAGAGTGTGCCTTAAATTTTGTGTTTCGAATGATATTTCATGTGGTGAATCACTAAAAATGTTGCGAAAAACCTACGGCGAATCGTGTATATCGAAAACAAGGGCTTTAAAGAAAGCCGAGAAGTAGTAGTAGACTTGCCTCGTTCTGGTAGACCTTCAACCGCTACGACCAAAGAAAACATCGACAGAATCAAGAAGCTAGTACTCGAAAATCGACGTATGAGTCTGAGAGAGTTGGCTAGTGAGGTAAACATATCTTTTAAGTCCGTCAACATGCTCATTGACATTTTAGGCATGAAACGCGTCGCCGCTCGACTAGTTCCAAAAGAAAAGCATGTCGCTGAAGACTTGGTTTCCCGAGCTTTTACAGATCCGACCTTTATGAAACGTATAATAACTGGTAACGAGACATGGGTTTATTAGTAGGACATGTAAACAAGCCAATAGTCTTCAGAATGGCGTCTCGAAAACGAGCCGAAACCCAAAGTCGCTCCAAAATCAAGATGATGCTAAAAGTTATTTTTGACTACTGTGGTGTGGTTCACTCCGAATTCCTTCCAGAGGGAGAAACAGTGAATAAAGAATATTATTTAGGCGTCATGAAGCGTTTGCGTGAGAGTATCCGCAGAAAACGTCCAGATTTGTGGCAATACTACTCATGGATGCTGCACCATGAAAATGCACCATCACACACAGCCATTATAGTGAAAGAGTTTTTAGCGAAAAATTCAACAAAAGTTCTCGACCAAGCACCGTATTCACCTGATAATAATGGCTCCGTCTGACTTTTTTTTATTTCCCAAGTTAAAATTACCACTTCAAGGAAAACGTTTTGAGTCGATAGAAGTCATTAAAGAAAATTCGCTGAATGAGCTAAAGGCCATACCGCAAATAGCCTATGAAAAATGTATGGAAGACTGGGTGAAGCGGTGGAGATGTTGTATTGCAAGCGATGGGGCCTACTTTGAAGGCGATAAAATAAATTTAGATGAATAATTTGTATTTTTTTCTTTTATTGACAAATTCCCTATACTTATTACACAGAATGTATATTGTACCTAACAAGCAAGTCGCACAAAACTAGATAAAAGATATGGTGCTATGAAAACCAACCTCCGTCAGCTTAGCGCCGCGCACACTGGCCGCGAGAGAAAAAAAAGAGGAAGAAATGCGACCGGCGCGCGGCGATTGTTTTTTAGACACACATCATCACAGATTAGTAAGAGTATGTCTAAAGACAGATAGGAAACGGCCCTTTTTGGGCGCCTGAGTTAGTGGAAAATTTTGACAGCTAGCGCATGACCGATGACAGCTGTTTTTTTTGATCATGGCTTCTCTGGCACAGATGATATCTTTGCTCACTAAATTAACGTTATCGTTATTGAATAGGTATTTAATAACGGTACTTACTATACAGTTATATTATTTTTGGCTCAGGAAAAGGGTTTGTCACACTGGATGCGTTCTGCGATCAGGTCAAAGTAATTTCAGCCCACACTAAGAATGAGCAACATTGACCTGACCGCAGAACGCATCTAGTGTGACAAATCCTGAAAATAAAACAGTTAGAAACACTGGAAAAACTTGTATTGTTAAAAGATACAATAAAAATATAATGCAGAACGGAATTGCTAAGACGTATCATAAATATTCAAAGTTTACAATAATTATGTATACGTAGAGTGCAATTGGAGAACTATAATAACTAACCTACATTAAATAAGACTAAAACTACATTTAGTAGAGTGACGACTGACATAATTACTGTACACTCACACCTAACACAAACCGTTACAGATTTCATCATAAGTTCCAAAGTTTTAATTTTATAGCTTACCGTTTAATTGTGAGAAAAAATGTACAATGTAGTTTTATTTATCCCTCGCAACGTTGTTTACAAACAATCAATTGCTATCTCGATTGGATTCAACTGATAACTGCATCTGAAGTATTATAAAAACAAACCATACAACGACTAAACTTCGGTAGAGTTCTCTCGCACTCTTGTCTACCTACTAACCACTTTAAAGCATAAAATACTAACACAACAACGGGCGTATTTTTAAATAAAAGACGACGCTAGGTGAAAAACATTTTTGCTCTTTTAAGGTGCGAGAGACCTCGACAGTACATAGATCTAAGATTAAGAGACAGACAGACACACTTTGCATTTATAATATCATTGTGGATAGAGACCTATTTGTTCAATATTGTACAATTTATTAACTTACTAAAAATATTAACTATTTTAGCCAAATAAATTATACAGACTGTCTCAAAAAATAGTGTCAAGCTAAGCCAAGAATTTAGTTACAGTCGAGCCGAATCCTATAGTTACGTATGACGTTTGTCAATTTTTTATTTTCAATTTTCTAGCATTAAAAATGATAATAATATTAGGAAACAATTTGTGTAGGTTAGAGTTGTTATAATGTATATCTTTTGTTTGTAATTAGTTGGTATTTCTGAATTTTGATTTGAAAAGATGGCGACGTAACAAGGTTTTAGCGACCTGTGGTTGAGCTGTCATACGTAACTTTAGGATTCGGCTCGACTGTTATAAACTTAAATCAGTACCAACATTAAAGAAAACTATTTGCAACAAAAAATACATAAAGGTTTAATTAAAACTATAGGCTAATAACAATGCCAAAATCACACAGTACACCATACTAGTAATTTTAGAATACTTCGATGTATGTATATTCGATACATGTATATTGCACACTGATTATGATTAACTGGCATGGAAGAGAAATTATTATAAAAACGAACATAAGTTTGAAAAAATATAAAACAAACATGCCATACAACAACAAACATGCATTAGCTAAACTCCTATTAATTTATACATGCGGAATACATACAAATGAGTAACGAGACGAAAAGGATATTATGATAATGATGAGTCCGAGAATCATGTGTATGTATATATATATATATATATATGCATCATCATAATATCCTTCAGGTTTTGTGAAAGTTACAATAAGTGTACAATGAACATCAAATAGTGACAGTTGTTACAGAATCATTAAGCATTTGACGACTAAGTTTGCCTAACTAACGTTATAAAAATAGGCACTCAAATACACAACTTAATTAAGTAACAAGTAAAGAAGAAAACATAAATAATAATAACATAGTAAGGCACCGGTAATCTTTGTTAATAATTACCACACATACTTTAATATCCGTTACGATTGATGATAATATTTATTTTGTTTTCAATTCATTGACCTTGTATTTGTTTGAAATTAATGCTACAATCTATTGCTTACCAACACAAATATCTTAAACCTCACCTTGTCTGCTTTGACCTAAATATGTTAGATTATATACTACTAATACTAAGGCTAATTTTTTTTTGGAAATTCTTGTGTCTATAGAAAATTTTCTTCCTACAACTAGCATACAAAACCACCCTGTATAAAATACAACTACATGTTTAGAATTGAACAACCAAATTCTACAATTATTACCCAAACAATAGTTGTGGTCACGGGTGATTGTGATCACCTTCCTGATCACATCTGCAAGACTTTGGATAATTCAACACCACAAAATCAAAAATGACCAAGACTAGTTAAATTATTCATGAAAATTAAGAAAAATATATACCGTCAGGGCCAGAATTTCTTGTATAACAAGGTGATGCATATGAATGATCATTTCTCACATCTGCAAAGATTCATTTTATTTGTTCAATCTTTAGAACTTTCTATTTTATTATGATTATTTCAGATCAAGCGGGCAAGTATGGCATGTTTCACACAATATGAAAAGTAATTTGATGAATAAATTTATGGCAGCACATTACACCTCTGTAGCTTCTTTAGTATGTGTAGATAAGTTAGCTTACATTATTTGTATTGGTACCTTTTTCATACTATTTCACTGAATATAAAAAGTTCTTGAACTACTCACATAGTGAAGGAAATGGTTTGGTTGGCTGCCTCGAAAGAATTTCTGCTGGTGTAAACAATGTTGGACCACAAATCAATAGCCTTCTGTTGTTCTGTATATATTTTTCTTCAAAATGAAGTTGGCAAACCTATAAAATAAACATACACAGGATGTGAGTGCTATGACTGTAAAATAGTGAATAGAGAATAACAAGATGATCTTCTGTTCATCAGGATTATTGAAAAAGCTTTCTTAGTATAATTTACTAGGTGTGTTATGATACTACGTAGGATCTTTCTTCGCTTTAGAGGCAGGTGTATCAATTTCTAGGTATTTCAGAGATATCATGTGTATCGATAAATGTAAACTTTAGAACTAACCTTGCAGTGAATAAGCTGATCTTTAGTGAGTGATGCTAGTTCGGGAACAATAGGAATAAGATATTCCATCCAAATTGCTCGCAATCGATCAGTACGAGGCAACCGAAACGTCCTGATGGACTTCCTCTTGTTGGATGGGCACTCCGGAATCACGCAGAATCTCGGCATATCTGAAAGATAAAAGATCAAACAAAAGAGATTTGGTTAATAACAATTAAAACAATTTGCAAGAACTTAATAGAAAATGCAAATAAATAAACGGCCGAATTCGAAAACTCAATGTCAGATAGGGCTGCCAACAACTAAATATGTTTTTCCCTAAGCATTCAAAAATATACCGCTCCAGAGTAACCAAAGTCATCTAAAAGATGATGAAATTGTATGTATTGTCTTCTTAATAGTGCATTAAGGGTCATTAAATAATAAAATAAAATAGTCAAAGCTTGTTTTTGATGTAATACACCAGCATTTGCAAGCAGTTCAATGATGATACCGACAGTTGAGTTAAGTATGTCAAAAGTTACTATAATTATCTTAAAATTGTTGTGTTTTACATTTTTATTTACAAAATTCATATTATTCCTTAAATATTTTCTCTACTAAATTCCCCTCCCACCGTTATAATTACCCTAATATTCAGGGAGATTATACCTAAAGTGGTAACCCTCATTGAAAATACTTTTTTAGTTCTGAACTTTATCACCAGATGTCGTATCGCTACATAGTCTGTGCGAAATAGTGGATCCTGATTTTTGCATAGATTATAATGCGCTGCCCACTAACTCTATGTCATCTCTATGGCCGTTTCCACCCCGTGCACATCATCTTGGCAATTCACGTAGGCCGTGCCTAGCTTTTATCTAACACAAAAATTAGTATATTATTTTGTAAATATTTGGTTTCAATAATTAACTTCGATTCACTATCCTAGTTTTATTTTGAACAACCAGTGACCTATGAATTTACGATTACGACGAATATCACGAAGAATCCATAACATCTTTTTTTGGCCACATCGTTCCGGATCGCCGATACCAGATCTACCGCCGCCGGCCGAAGCTGCCGCGGCTACCACCAGGTTACAAGAATCTATAACCGGGACTGCTTCGTAAGACGCATTTACCTTTTGCTACGCTCCGGGAGACTAGGGGGTTCAAGTGTGCTGAGGTGGACTTACCGGTCAGGTTTTCTTATCTTTATTTACCAAAACTTCTTTGTAAATTCACATAAATTTATCGCTTACCTGTTAGTAAACCATTTCGTTATTCCAGCTTCACGTAGTTCCGTATTGTTTAAGCAGTTTTTACGATGGCAAATGCAGCCGATGCCAATCCTAAACCTGAAATAATTCAATATAACAGAAAGAAAGGATCTGTCAAAGCACGACTAACTAAGTTTAAAACATACCTTGCATCATTAGAACAACCATTAAATGAAATAGATCAACACCAACTTAAATACCGCACAAAATTACCTCGTTACAGAATGAATTTCATGAGCTCATCGAGCTTGAATGCGCGGAGGCCGATGACAAATTGGTACAAAACCTTTATGATGAGCGCGACGATTTTGAGGACAGCTTCTTCGAGGCAATTGGGTTCGCCAACCAACTGATGTCCTCGAGGCAACCGCGATCCCGAGCTCCGAGCGACTGCAACGACGATCAGGCGTCATTCAGGTCACTGCATCACTCCGCCGGACAGAATCAGGTTGGCTCCACCCGTGACTTTTCTTGTATCAAGTTGCCGACAATATCTTTGCCGAGATTTGATGGAACTTACGAAAATTGGCTTGAATTTCGAGATACGTTTGCGTCATTAATTCATGAAAATCAAGCAATAGATAAAATAAGTACGTTTCATTATTTACGGTCGAGCCTCGAAGGCAACGCTGCCAATGTCATTCAATCCATCACTTTATCTACAGCTAACTACGACATTGCTTGACAGCTGTTGCTGGAGCGGTTTAATAATTCGCAAGCTCTTATACAGAACCATGTTCAATCTCTTTTTAATTTATCGCCTATGCTTACACATGGCGATGGCGCCTATGTTCACACTATGGCACGAAACGTCAACAGAAATTCGCACAATTATTGATAAAAGTAATACTAATTTGCGTGCCTTGTCCTCATTGGGAGAGAATACTACGCAATGGGATACATTGCTAGTTTATTTAATTAGTTCGAAGCTCGATTCTTTTACATCGAAAGAGTGGGGGCAGTTTAAAATGACATAACAAAGCCTTCATATGACGATATGATGAATTTCCTTAAAAGTCGCGCGATTTTACTGGAGTCCACACAAAACCGGGACACTAAACCTGTACATAGTAATAAGAATTCTGTAAATAAAACGAGTTCGAATAAATACCAATTCTAATCAATATCGCACTGAAAATAAACGACATCAAACTTTTGCTTTGAAAAGTAATCCAACTCAGCAGGCTACATTTATTCCGCCCTCTTGTCCTCTTTGTAATAAAGGGCATAGGCTATACTTTTGTAATGCGTTTCGAGATTTGTCCGATACTATGCGCACTAATAAAGCGAAAGAGTTAAATGTATGCCTGAATTGTTTAAGGCCCAACCACACCGCGACAGAATGCAGGCGCAGTCACTGTCAAAAATGTACCTTAAAACATAATACTTTGTTACATATTGACAGTGATTCCCAAACTTCAGCCCCGCCTGACAATGTAGCACTTTCGATTTCGACACGACACACATGTAAACGTGTTCTGTTGTCAACCGTACTTGTCACTGTGTACGATGTTGATGGCCATCCTTATTCAGTTCGTGCCCTCCTAGACAGCGGTAGTACCTCCAGTTTCATCACAAAACAGCTAGCCAAAATCTTAAAGCTACCGGTGTGTAAAGCTGATGTAATTGTATCTGGAATCGGTAACTCGTCTACTGCGATAACGGGTAAATCTAAGCTCGTTATTCATTCTAGAACAAGTTCATTTGAAATGCCGATCTGTTGCCTAACAATAGTATAACCTAGTATTTTAGAGTCACCGCCGTCTCATCAATACATAAATACGGCTAGTATAACTAGTTCGATAGAACTGGCTGACCCTGATTATTTGAAACAAAGCAACATTGATATACTCATAGGCGGTGAAATGTTTTGGGACTTACTTGGTTCGAAACACTTCTCCTTAGGTCGGAACCAACCAACTCTGAGAGAAACCAAGTTAGGTTGGATAGTTTCGGGAAGTGTTTCATCAAGTACTATGAATAATGAACGGGAAGTTGGCTTGACAGCTACTATACACATACAAAAACAGCTTGCAAGTTTTTGGGAACTCGAAAATGTACCGGAAGCTTCTTCGTTGTCTTTTGACGAGCAAAGATGCAAAGAAATCTTTGTTAACTCGACTAAGCGACTGCCCGATGGTAGATTCAAGGTTTCGATTCCACTGAAAGAGTCACCTTTAAAATTAGGCGACTCTTTTACACTAGCACATAAATGCCTCAAATCACTCGAAAAACGCCTAACTCATGACGAATTACTCGATCAACGCTATAGGGAGTTTCTCGATGAATATCGCGAACTACAACACATGACGGAAGTGTTACCTACAAACATAGGATCTACTTCATACTATCTACCTCATCACGGAGTATTGAGGGAAAGTAGTGCTACTACCAAACTTCGAGTTATTTTTAACGCATCAGCGACAACAACATCGGGTATATCTCTTAATGATTTGCAGCTGGTCGGACCAGTAGTCCAAGATCCGATTATATCAATATTGTGACGTTTCCGAGAACATAACGTTGTAATTTGTGGCGACATCGAAAAGATGTATAGAAAAATTTTAGTTCGGTCTGAAGATAGAGTATTACAACGTATTTTATGGCGTGATTCTCCAGAGTTACCACTTAAAGTCTTTGAATTAAACACCGTAACTTACGGTAATGCTTCAGCTCCTTATCTGGCTACCAGATGCCTAAAGCAAGTTGCATTAGAATGTAAAGACAAAATCATTGCTGATGTAATTGAACACGATTTTTATGTCGATGATTTTTTGTCTGGATCTTTTTCAGCTTAGAAAAGTATTGATCACGCGAAACGTGTTTCTCAGGAACTCCAATCAGCAGGTTTTCCCCTCCGTAAATTGCGATCAAATGATCCAAACGTCCTTAAAGAACTTGTCGATGTATCTGCTGATACATCGACAAGTACTTAGATTTCACTCAATTTGTGCTTATTGGATGCTTCCAATGAGCACAAATTGAGTGAGACTCCCATCTCCAAAACACTAGGTTTGCTGAGGGATGATTCTAAAGATGTGTTAAAATTTGTGATTAACCTGGAAAACAAACTAAACGAGTAATTCTTTCAATTATATCTCAAGAGTTTGACCCGTTAGGACTCATTAGTCCATGTCTTATCGAAGCTAAACAGCTTATGCAGTCTTTGTGGCTTCATAAACTTTCTTGGGATGATCATATTCCTCCTGAAATAGCCGAACGTTGGTTAGAATTAGTTAATTCGTTAAAAGAAATTAACGACTTTAATATTCCTCGTCAGGCTGTCCATGGCCGTAACACAGAAGTGCATATATTCGCGGACGCGCAGAGCGCGCTTACGGTGCTTGTGCTTATTCTCTTACAAACGAACACGATACAGTCCACAACAATCTCATATGTGCCAAGGCCAGAGTAGCACCCCTTAAGCCAGTGACTATCCCGAAGCTTGAGTTGTGCGGCGCTTTGATGGCAGCACGTCTCGGTGAATTCATTCGAAAAACACTTCGAGTCCATATCAACAAAGTAGTATTTTGGACCGATTCAACCATTGTTTTGTGTTGGTTAAAAATGGATCCTTACCGTTTTAAACCTTTTGTCAGAAACCGTGTTTCTGAAATACAAAATCACACCGCAGAAGATGAATGGCGTCATGTACCCACTGACTGTAACCCAGCAGACTTGGTTTCTCGCGGAGTCAAACCAAACATTCTAATTAACTTAGATTTGTGGTGGCATGGCCCTGAGTTTTTATCTCACAGTCAAAATTCCTGGCCTGCCAACATAGCTAAAAAACAATCTAACGATATACCTGAAACTATACAAAACCACACAGTGGCGACAAGTAACGTTACTACAAATTCTTCTGATTTTGATACTGTTTTTGAACGTGTGTCCTGTTTAAAGAAAATAGGTCATATTTGGGCATACGTACTGAGATTTATTTACAACGTTCGTAACAAAGACAAAAAACTCGGTTCTCTTACTTGTCACGAAATATCAAACGCTAACACAATTATTATGAGCACGTTCAAAAAAGTGATTTTAGTGCCGAAATAGACTTGCTCAAACAAGGTAAACCAATTCCAAAAAGCAGCAAACTTACAAGACTCTGTCCATTTTTAGATCATGACGGTGTGCTTAAAGTTTACGGCCGACTTGAACATTCAAATCTTCCATATGAATCCAAGCACCCTGCTATTAAACACGGTCATAATATCTTTGCTAGAAGATTATTCGAACTCGAACACAAAAATTCGTTACACGCAGGTCCTCAGCTTTTATTAAACACAACTCGGCAAAGATATTGGACAATCGGCGGTCGAAACTTAGCAGGTTGTACATCAGTGTGTCAAATGTTTTCGATTAACTGCACGAATTAAAATGCCGTTGATGGGACAGTTACCACACGAACGAGTTACACCATCACAGCCTTTCACAGACACTGGTGTTAATTACGCTGGCCCCATATACACCAGTAATAAAAAGGGACCTGGAGCCAAGCTAATTAAATCTTACATTTGTATATTTGTATGTTTTGCAACAAAAGCAGTGCACCTAGAATTAGTCGGTGATCAGTCGTCGGAGTCGTTCCTGCTTGCTTTAAAACGATTTATAGGTCGTCGTGGAAAGCCTTCAAGCATTCACAGCGACAATGGGACAAATTTTGTTGGGGCTTGGAACGATCTTAAGCAAGATCTATCTCATTATGGTAGTGACGAAGGAATTCAGTTCTTGTTTATTCCCGTAAACGCTGCTCACTTCGGCGGGCTCTGGGAAGCTGGAGTTAAGTCCGTAAAATACCATTTGAGGCGCGTAGTAGGGTTAGCTCATCTTACATTCGAAGAACTCACAACCACACTAGTACAAATTGAAGCCGTGTTAAATTCTAGACCGTTAGTTCCCTTATCAGATTCACCCGATAATTTAGAAGCTTTAACTCCCGGTCACTTCCTTATCGGTAAGCCATTAAACGCACTGCCTACCCCCGAAATTCCGGAGCACACTAGCATCGAGCGTCTTCCCCGGTATAGCCGCATTGCGAAGGGAACGAGGTGAATTTTGGCGCCACTGGAGTATGAACTATCTTAGAGAACTACAACAACGCGTGAAATGGCAGAATAGTTCACCTCCTCTTCAATTAAACCAAATGATCGTCATCAAAGAAGATAATATACCACCACTTCGATGGCGTCTATGACGCATCCAACATCTTTACTTCAGTGCAGACAACATAGCCCGTGTAGCTACAATAAGAACATCTGCGGGAGTTATCAAAAGGCCATTGTCCAAGATTGCCCCGTTACCAATTGATAAAGATTGAAGTCGTTCGACTGTCAAGGCGGGCGGTATGTTATGAAAACCAACCTCCGTCAGCTTAGCGCCGCGCACACTGGCCGGCGAGAGAAAAAAATGAGGAAGAGCGCCGGCGCGCGGCGATTGTTTTTTAGACACACATCATCTTGGCAATTCACGTAGGCCGTGCCTAGCTTTTGTCTAACACAAAAAATAGTATATTATTTTGTAAATATTTGGTTTCAATAATTAACTTCGATTCACTATCCTAGTTTTATTTTGAACAACCAGTGACCTATGAATTTACGATTACGACGAATATCACGAAGAATCCATAACATATGGATTAGGTACTGCAATATGATGCATTGCAGTACCTAATCCATATGTTATGGAACTCATAGCATTACCTAACATCCCTATTACCCGACTGCGGAAGGAGGGTTATGTTTTTTCGAGAGTATGTATATATGTGTAATAGTTTGGCACGCCCAACGGCTCGCGGGCAAGCGGCTGGACAGCTTTTGACATTGAGGTATTACGTCAGAAAAGTAGGAATGCTATAGACTATATACATATTAAAAATGGCGCCCGCAAATGGAAACGAAGGAGGGGGGGGTTAATTTATTCTTTATATCACATCAATATGGGTATCAAATGAAAGCCAGTGAAAAAATCATTACAAAAATTTAATAATATTTGCAGACGGGTGTTTTTTTTTCGATTGTATTTACACTGGACCTCATGTGTGACGAATGAAAGAGATCTAATGAAATGCGCCTGCTCAAAAAATACTTCTTCCTTATTTATCCTAGTCTTACACTGGTTTTAATAGCTTACAGACCTTGGTAGTTACATGCTTTACCAGACACAAGAATAGGTGCAACCCTTAATATCATTCAACAAATTAATACAACAACATTAACAGCGGCAACAGGATGGCAGGATCCTTTTCTGAGACACTGTATGCACGCATCAGTGCCCAGTAATAATTATATTTACTAACAGTCACTAATAAAACATTGTTACTAACAAAGTTGAACTTAGGTCCACTTGTGCAAGTCCGGTTAAGCATATCCGGATTCGAATTAGGTAATCCAAACTTGCAGGAATGGGTATTTCAATTCATTTCATAGGCCTTGCGCTGGTCACTTGGATGTCAAGGCGCAAGTGGACCTTGCGGATTGGCTAATCCAACTTGCGCAAGTGGGCTTCAACTCAGATATAGGTCTTGAACAAGTCCAGATTAGCTATTCCGGACTTGTGCAACTGGGCCCTATTGAAATAGGGCCTTTACGTTGTAAATAACAATAATTTATTTAATTTACATCTAATATTACACATTGAAAACTATATAATGTATTTAGAATATAAATGTACATTAGTAATATATATACAACTTATTAATAAAAATTAAGATAAAATATTTAATATAATACAAAAACAAAAATTATAAAAAGGGTCCTTGTGGTAAGGTTCCCAAGATGCTGGCAGCATTACCGCGCTGGATAGCGATGCTTATACGCTGAGCAAGGTAGCTGCCAGCTCTTAGGTCACCACTGATGTCAACTAGCCTCTTGGAAATCTCTTTGAAAAAAGAGATAGCGTTGGGACCCCACGAACCCAGTGTTTCGACTCCAAACGGTACAAAGTGGTAATTGTCTGAAATTTTTATAAATTATTATCACAGTATACGAGTTTGCAGTCGCTGGAAAATATCAAGCAAAAGGAAATTGTTGTGCTTATTTTAGTTTGACGGTTTTATTATTTAATAGCTTTAGTTAGGCAGTTAAAAGATAACGAAAGCTTAAATTACCTTTGTTGTAAAGGGTGGATTTATTACGAAAAGGTTTCCAAGTTGCGGCAGATACAACCAGAAGTTTACTACAAAAGATAATGTCGCAAGTTACAGCCATTACGTTAAGCTGTGACTAAGTTAAGAATAGGTAAATACTTGATACTATACTTATTACTTATACCTATTTCATCCCCATTTGTTTTTATATCGCGACTAAATGTAGCCTATGTCCTTTCCAGGGTCTCCGCACTAAATTACATCTCAATCGGTTCAGTGGTTTAAGCGTCAAGAGGTAACAGACAGACAGACAGACACACTTTCGCATTTATAATATTAGTATGGATTTTATAATTATTTTTAGTATCTATATTGTTGTTTGCATTCGGGTAGCTATTTGTTACACCAACTTATTCTTACCATTGAGAAGTCGCAAGTACGCGATCGACTACAAAACGAAGAAGAAACCCTAAAACCGAAGAAGTCATCAGTTTCGTCCATTAAAATGTTCGCTGTAGCAGGTAACTAAAACTAACATTTTAACTTTAAAATTAATTTTTAAACTTGGTTTCCGTAGCACAGGAGGGTCCAATTAATCTGATAGCTCTAGAAAAAATTGAAACAGCCGGAGGGTCGTCATGATAAATAAAAAGCACTTAAGTAAGGTAAATTAGCCTCATTCAGCGTCAGCAAACAGTGATCCCAGCTGGGAGAGAATTTATTTCAATCTTGAAACGGAGTAGTGTCGGTAGGGTGACTGCACATTTTGGATTGAAGAGAACTTAAAACTTTTGTGAGCCACGAAACTTGCGTTACATTGGTAGTGGTTTAGATGAGTCATCGTCCAAGACAGTGTGATAGTGTAACAGACCCATGGTCTTGTATGAATTATGATACATGTTTTTTTTTATATAACCCGTATCATTCCGCTGCTGGATTTTCAGTTATAAATAAACAAAGTTTAGACCGTGTTGTTAGAATGCGCAGCGGCAAGATTTTGTCAATTTTTTAAGTCCCTGAGAGACAATTCTTATGTATTAGAACTTTTTCATTTGTTTTCGAAGTTGTCCGTTCTACTAAAAAGTCTGATTTTAAAGTCTTACGTTATGTTATCATGTTAGTATAATTGTATCCTTGAACAATCTAAATAAATGGTGACACTATGCCGGGCTAAATATGCACTGTTTAAGTTGAGCGGGGGTGCACTTAAACCAGAACAATTTCACTGGTAAGTACTGCAAATGGAACCCTAACTCATTCCTATGACCCTAAGAAAAGAACGATTACTGTGTTTTAAAATATAATGATGTCCTCCTAGCCGAATATCCGGGAGAGATAGTATAGTGCACAAGTGTGTGCGCAATACACAGGTGCCCTCTCTGTTCCTTCACTCTCATGATTCAGTGAGACGGCAGTCCGACACGACCCATAAATAATGTTAAATCAAACTTATAAACAAGGACCAACACCAACTGCGTTCTGGCTATCGTAGTATCCGTAGTGTACTGTGCCCGGCGCTAAATATTGCACATCGACGTATGGAAAGAGACATCAGCAAAGGAGAATGGGCAGAAATGTATAGCACATATTCCCACCGACTTATGACGATCAGCTTTATGTCGTTAAATAGAACTTCTCATGACTATCATTTGTTACTATGGGGGCTAGTCTCAATTCGCTGTGGGAACAAAGTTGTAGCTGTAGTCATTTATTCCTATGATATTTAAAAAAACAAAAAACTTTTTTGTCAATTATTCTTAAGTCAATGATTCTTAACGATTAAAGCCACCATTAGACTATGAATTTACAGAAAATGACACTACATGACAAGATTGTCCTTGGTTATAAAACAAGGGCGATAGACGAGTGAGAGAATGACACCGGACTAAAACTATTTTAAAATTCTAAATTTATCAACTTTACTGAATGACAATTATGTTAAGTCAAACCTAAATAATCCTGGAAATGAATAGTAAGTGTTTTTAAAATAAATTATTAATTTAGAACATTCCACCTTTGAACATTTGAAGGCAGGTTTCGGCTAAAAAAGGCCTATTAAGCATCACGTTTTTTTTATTATAATTAAAGCTTAGGGTATTTGTTTCTTACGTTTACGCGAATCGTTGAACTCATTAAAACACAATTTTACGGACTACTTCGCGATTTATTTACATTTTATTTAAAATCTGACGTTTCGAACACTTTACAGCAATCGTGGTCACAGGGAGACAAAGGTATTATTTGTCATTACAAAGTTATGAAATTTTTTAACTACCGTCACTCATTAATATTAATTTACGTTCTGATTAACCCAGAAAGAGCAAACCGTGTCTTGAGATCTTGCAGTGCTAGGTGTTGCTTTGGTTTTTGCTAGGATAGGATCCCATGCCGGTGGAACTTTCCAACCATCTTCCCTATTTAAATTTGGATGTTTTCTAATTTCAATGGCTTTACGTAGCATTCTAGGAATAAAAAGCCGTTCTTTTGCAAGTATTTTAGGTTGGTCAAAACGAATGAAGTGGTTGGGTTTGTCTAAGGCATGTTCACACACTGCAGATTTCGTGTTCCGTCTATGTTTTACGTCAGCTATGTGTTCTTTTATGCGCACGCCTATACTTCGCTTTGTTTGCTAGATGTAGGAGAGGCCACAGTCACACTCCAGCTTATACACCCCTGCATCATGAAGAGGTATGTTGCACTTGACAGGTGGTAGGAATTGGTTAATCTTCTTTTGCGGCTTGAAGTAAGTTTTGATTGAAGCACGCTTCAAGATATTCCCAATTTTGTCAGTGACACCCTTCATGTATGGTAGTACTGCAGGTTGGCGTTCAACTGACGTAGGCTTGGCACGGGGTCTGCAACGACATGGTACTGGTACCACAGGGAGACCTGTGACCACGATCGCTGTAAAGTGTTCGAAACGTCAGGTTTTAAATAAAATGTAAATAAATCGCGAAGTAATCTGTAAAATTGTGTTTTAATAAAGCTTAGGGTCTTGAGCTGTTTTTAAAATTACCTAAAAGTCATGAAACTACTTTTTTTTAATTCAAAGTTGAAAATTTTACTGTGACTCGTTTCACCATTTTTTTTACTTTCGGTCAATATTTTTGTACTTTACATTAATGGCAGGAAGCTGGGTATTTTATGGGTAAAAGAACAAGTCATGAGGTCTATGTTACAAATAAATAATTAAAAAAGTTGCATACTTTCCGAAAAAAAAACTTTAAGTGGGTCAAGTCAAAAATTCTCAAATTTAATTTTAAAAAATCATGGCTCGAAAACTACAAAAATCGCGGAACATACATGGGGGTATTTTCGGGTACACCTAGATGTCAGGAATCCAAAAAAATTCTTAGTGTCACCTTTCGGGCCACCCTGTATAATTCTTCAAATTTAACTTTATCAAGAAAAAAGTTTTATTGTGTGTTTTTTTAAAGTAGAAAAACCCTGTTTGATAAATAAAACTATTTTTTTTAAACAAAAATTGAGTAATTAAATCAAATTTCACACAAAAATTAATCGACTGTGTCATCCGGTGGGACTCGAAACGTCCCTTCGCTATCCGGGCGAGTGCTAGTACCAACTAAGCTACGGAGGACGTTAGTCAGTCGACGAATTTTTGCAAGTGCTTGCTACGCCAGTAAGCCGGCGTTCGATTTCATCAATACTTGGGGATGTATCCAATGGAAATATTTTTACAAATATTTAACCATCAGTTAAGATGAAATCAGCTTAACTTATTATACCTTTATAACTTAAACAATTATTTTGCGAGTTTTTACGAAACTAAATCAATATTTTTTTAAAAAATTAAGTAATTAACCATAATGTAATTGTAAGAGGAATTTGATATAAAGGAAAATACTGTTTAACGAAACTTAAACGACATTTTATAAATAAAATGTATTTATTCAATATAATAAAACTCCGCTTCTGACTCGAACACATGCGGAGATCCTCCTGGGCATGCTGAGGATCAAGTTATCCAGCATTTTTTGGGGTAACCTGTCCCATTCTTGAATAGCGGCTTCCTTGAGCTTTGGCACTGTCTGGGGACGTGGCTGACGGTTCCAAACAGTTTGCTTAAGAGCATCCCACGCGTGCTCTATTGGGTTTAAGTCAGGCGAGCCGGCAGGCCAGTCTAACCTTGTGATATCGTATTCTCGGAGAGCAGCATTGACTCGTTGAGCTCGATGTGCGGGATTATCATCGACCAGTACAAATTAGTACCCATGGTTTACTCGGAATGTTCTGAGAATTCCATCAATAGCAACTGCTTTATAACTGTCTGCTGTCATGAAGCCTCGATACGGGATCAAAGGTGTTCTAGCTCCAATCATAATACCACCCCAACGTTGACGTTTCCGGGAATTCAGAGGCGCTCGCCAAGAACTCCGTGCTTGTAATCCAGCCTGGTGCAAGCAATTCCGAATGGTTTGAGTGCTAACTTCAAGCCCAGAGGCGGCCCGAACTTCTGCTTTTATTTTGGTAGCGTTGATTGTTGGGTCACGGGCTGCCAGCAATCTAATATAGCGCTTTCGGGCAGCAGTCAAAACAGTTGGGCGACAACTACGGGGTCGGTCAGCTAAATTACCCATCCTTGGTACCTTTGCAACGTGGTCACGACACATGATTGGGATATAGCAAGTCTGCGTGCTATATCTCTCGTGCAGTATCCTTTTTCCCCCAAAGTTACTATTCTTGCTCGTAAAACTTCTGATAATCCTCTTGGCATTTTTTCAATCACAACTTTTTGCGAAAAAGTATTTAAAATTCGTCAAAATTGACTAAATCAGATTTCTGAGTTAGTGCCTTTTTATATGGAAAAACAATTGAAATGTTTTATTGTTTTGTATTCTAATTATATATTTTTAAATAAAGAACCTTAAAAGAAGAAGAAATTATAATATAATCTACCGTGACAAAAAAGATTTCGATTTTTCAAAGTGATCGTAAACTTTTTTTGATGTGTGTATGTATGATTTACATGTAAGTACCTATATTAACTAGTATTTTTTTAAATTATTTATATACTATTATTTATTTATTCATTACACTTATTCAATAATTTTTGCACCAAACTCCCCTTCCTGTGAATGAGTATGTTCCTTTACCTAAAGGTTGTCTAAAAGAGATCGCTTAATCTTATCGCTAATAAGACCGCCTTCATCGTATATTTTTCTGTGTAAATCGTAGTACCTACTGTATTTTTCTGTTGTGGTGTGCAGTAAAAAGTTATCTATCTGTCGCAGTCATCTGGTTAAATCTGCTATTTGATTGAATGACTAGCGCGTTCATGGAATGACGACATTTAATTGAATGACTAAAGGACAACTCGTCAAGTTGTTTAATGTAACGTTCAACGTCTTGACTGAACGTCATTTAGCATAGTCGTTGAATGGGATAAAGGCTACGTTGTAATGTTTGGTTAGGGTGATCATAAGTTCGCAACTTCAAAGGTAACTTACTTTAATGAGGACATGACATACATAACACACCTTATTAGGCTAACAATTTATCATAGTTTTTTAAAAGTAATTTATTCAAATATGGGAGTCTCTGAGACTCCAAAAAGTTATTAACTTAAGTCTGTATCACCTTGTGAAATGAGGGTTAGGTAATTAAAAAAAACTAAAAATTTATAATTACAGGATCAGTTTCATTTATTGAAGTAATATAATACTAAAAAAAACATTACTTGTACAAGTATAACAACTTGCTAACATTTAATAAAATCTTCACTTTTACGTAGGACCAATAATAGCAGTCTATCATATCTTAAATTATATTGAAAATATCAACACAATGCTATCTGTGCCAGCTGTTTGACGCCATATTTGTTTGGGTGACTACTAACGCCGCAGTGGTAAAAAAAAGAACTAAATTACAATCACCTGACTGATTTTACGTCCGCTCTGTTCAAAGGGCTATGTTACAATCCGCTAACTAATGGGACGTTGAGTGACGCTTGTTCAATCAACGTTCGGCCTATTCATTCAATTAAATGTCGTCATTCAATGAACGCGCAAGTCATTCAATCAAATAGGAGATCCAACCAGATGACTGCGACATATCTATCTATGACGGACGATAAATCGGTAAGAAACGGACGAGTGTTGGGAGGGAGAGTGACGGACGAGCTATGGGCAAGTAAGAGACGACTGATGAGTACTTCTGAATTTTCTGAACAAAGATAAATCTAATAATTGGGGACACGGAAATTATCATTCATTTGTACCATTCGGAAATGCGATGATTGCTGATGTGCAATATTTATCCTCTACGGTACCTCTACGGTCGTTATCAGAAAAAAGATTTGAAGATCAAATTTGTTTTTACGAAAATCTTTATTTTACAAACGAAAAGATAAAAGAATATTTGACATAATGTTTAATAAGTATATCTAGTTATTAAACATTATGTCAAATAATGTTTACTGAGAGAAATATCCATAGCTTCTATAATCCTCAATGATACTTTGGATTATACTCTTGTATCTATTGACAGCTTGTTCTCTATCCTCGGGAGATTTGAAGACTTGCTTGCTACGAACATGGCCAACTTCTTGCAAGCCATTGGAAAGCCAGAGGGCTGTATTGGCAACGATAAAACATGCTGGGGCAACAGTTTTCAAGTCTTGGTCAAACATTTGCCTAGAATATATCATTTCGGGTTCTAAACTGGCATATTTGAGAGTCTGCTCAAAATTATTGTAGTACAAGTCCAACAGTTCGTAATAATGATCTTTCCGTAAAACAGAGTTGGTGCTAGTTGTGATTAAAAATAGCGTGTCATAAGCAGCACTGGTAATTCTCACAGTTTGATAGTCTATCAGACATGCGTTTGTCGGCTTTTGATTCTGAAAAAAAATCAAATATGAGTTGTCAAAAATACAAAAAGTCGAAGCAGGTGGTCAGCTAAGAAAGTTGTACTAGTTTTGACAACTTTTTTTTTGTTAGCCGTTTGTGTCCCACTGCTGGGCAAAGTGTAAGTAAAATATAAAATTTGATAAGAGTTTGAATATGGACATCGCACGCTCACCAACTGCACAGTCCGACTTGTTTACCTACATAATTTGTAATTTTACTGTGTGTTTTGTTTATACCCCTGCCCTTTACGTTGTTTATTATCGTGATATGTGATGTCCATTTATTAATAAATGTATTTTCTTTCTTTCTTTCTTAAGGTTGAACTCACCCGTGAGAAACCTTTTCAAAGTTTTTTTACAATGAAAGAGGAGATGCACATGACGTATAAATACTAGTAGGTAGCTGTCAAAATATTTTTGCATAGGAAAATCAACCCTGTTGTTCTATGGCGCGCGAAGGATTTTCAACTTCAGGGTGACCACTTTCTTAGCCGACCGTACTTTTGTTAAAAAAAGGGTTTACCTCATGTTTAAAGAGAAAATTCTCTTTCCAAACATCCCCATGGCAAATGCACGGTTGTTGTATGGAATATGCCGCTGCTTCAACATATTGAACACAATTTGATTTCAGTTCATTTAAGAGTCCCACGTATTTGGTGCCGTCAAATTTTTCGGTAGCTCTCTGCAGCCTATCTAATACTATTTCCATAAATCTTTTATTTGTTTCTTGAGTAAATGGCACACATATGTTTTCGACTTCCCTAAACATTTCTGGGTCTTTTTCCTTTAGTATGAAGGACAGAGCATGGAATTTTGCTAAAGATTTTAGTGATGTACTTATATGGGCGTAATCTAAAAATGGGTTGTGTGTGTAAGGAGCGTATCCTTGAGCGCACATATTCTCCATAGCTATAGCTTCCTTGCAGTATTCCTTGCAAGTATAATAGCAAATTGGCATCACATAATGCTCATTCAAGGGCAAGTTATTTTGGGTTTTTATGTATTTTTTCAACAATGAAGTATATACATAAATTTCGCGCTTAAACATTACACCCACAGCGCCGCTGACCCGGTATCTTTCGTCAGTCGGTGCTAGTTTAAGAACTAAAGAAATGTTTTTCGTCTTATCTCCACTTTTGGCAGTCAATGTAATAGGAATTAAAACACCAAAATAATTCTGCGCTATACTCTTGAAGTTTTCTCGGGAATAGTCATAGTTTTTGAGGTTACAAACTAAAGCTACCTCGTCCAAAATGCTGCGAACGTATTCTTCTGATATCACAGACATTTTTACTTACCTGTACTGTAACTTATATTTCAACATTAATTAACAAACTGTCGTAGGTACCTGTTTTAGAATAGTTTTTAAGCAAAACAAAACAAGTTACTGTAAAAAACAAAACAAGAACACAAACAGCTGATCTATTGTGGGTTCTGCTTGTCAAAGTCAAAATGACAGATACGTTCCGACTTACGCACTTACAAGACAGAATATAACCATTTAGTACAATAAAATTACGTTAATGTGTGATGCAGTCTATTTGGTATTTTAACTTAACAATCTGTAAACATAATTTTATGACGTAACACGACCTTGTGTGAAACAGTTATCTCTGGCAAAAATAGAATGAACACGACAATTTCTTACTAAAATAAAGACCTGAGTATATGAGTATTGTTATTGACATGTGAATAACATACTAGTCATGATAATTAGTAAGTATCTACCGATAAACGATACCTAAATAAGTTAATTAGCGTAAAAACACGCTTGATAACTATATAGACATTATAATATTAAATGTAATTATAACATGGTCAGATAAATATACTTCCAATGCTAATAGTCGATGAAAGATCTTTAATACTCCTTAAAAAAATTGCAAGTTGTAGGTAAGTCGATAAAATTATTTCGAAATTTCTGGAACTTATTTATTTATTATCTGGTATTTTTTTATTAAAAATAATACACATTTAAATATGGTGTGATTTCAATGTTTGTTTTTTAAAATATCATACCATAATGACTGTTATTGAAAATTAATTAATTAATGAAAATTAGTTAATCACAGCTACAGTTGAAATTGAAAAAAAAAACACCGATACATTAAGTGAGTTTTTAACACAACAGTATTTTTTTTATAATTATGTTTTTTTAACTTTAGAGTTGATGTTTTAGTATAGTTTAATTATACTTATGTCAAATTGGTTTGATTTTATCTAAGTATAGGTATTGCTTTTTTTTAGTTCCGCCAATTCCGCCGGTGTGCATATTACCAATACAGACATTTTGTAGACCGATAAAAGAGAAAAAATTCCACCGTTCATTATTTTGTTGAATCAAACGCAGGCATTTTCGACAAAAGCCCCGAGACGGCTTAAGTTTTCCCGACGTTTTCAACAAATATTTCAAACAACTTATACAAAATCCTGTGTACATTAAACAAATACACCTGTTAACTCTGTAAGCTAATAAACGGTTAACGAAGAGGGATTGTTTTGTATTTTTTGTAAGGCAAGTTTATTTTCATCTCACCTGTTCGGAAAGTTGAATTTTCATGTGTAGATAGCCGGGTGGGAAATAGCTTTTCCCTCCTACTATTGAATAAAAGGCCACTATCAAGAGTATCGATATTTATTGCAATAGTCAGAGCTGTATCAGCTATCGATAGTGATTTTAGTATTGAACTTTAATACTATCGATAGTATCTATAGTATTGATATGTGTCGATAGTATTTATACTAACGGAGCTATCGATACTATCATCACTATCGGTAGACTATCGATATTCTTTCGATACTATTGCTTTTGCCTCAACTATCGGTAGTCTATCGATATTTAATCGATACTATTGCTTTTGCCTTAACTAGAGAGTCTATCGACACTATCGATATTTTATCGATACTATTGCTTTTGTCTCAACTATCGATGCTATCGATATTATTGCTTGCCTCAACTATCTATACTATCGATAGTCTATCGATACTATTGGTTTTGCCTCAACTATCGATTCTATCGATATTATTGCTTGCCTCAACTATCTATACTATCGAGAGTTTATCGATACTATTGGTTTTGCCACAACTATCGATAATCTATCGATACTATCGCTATTTTATCTATACTATTGTTTTGTCTCAATTATCGATAGTCTATCGATACCCTCGATTTTCTCACAGTCGAAATGAAAAATAGTATGTTTAACTCGGGTGAAAGCACCCATTCCACTCTCGAGCTATTGACTTCTCGAGTGGAATGGTCACTTTCGTCCCTTGTATAACAATCTACTATTTCTACAATGTAACCACAAATTGCCTTTTTCGGTTTTATTCTTTCACTTGTACTGTAAAATCTTCTTTCTTGATAAATTTCATTATTCTAGGTCTATTAGAAGTACCTACCGTAATAAGTTTTGATTTCCCGTTGACTTTATCTTTGGATTACGTTTACTTAAGCTTAATTTTTTCACAGTTTCAAGCGACCGCAGCTATTAGGATTTGATGTAAATATCAACTTGATATCTACCTCCACGCGTTCCTAAAAAAAGGGTCTTTACAGACAGACGGTCAGACGGACGGATGGATTACAAAGTGATACTATAAGGGTTATTTTTTTCCTTTTGAGGTACGGAACCCTAAAAAACATTCTGTTGATGATTCTGGTCCGGTGCATATAACTTGAGCGTGTCAAACAAATGCGTCTAGGTACTGAATATTTTTTTCTAAAAACAGTTAAAGCCAAAGTTAAATCTCTATTTCTTCTCGTTAATTCAAAACAGTCAACCAGGGTTTTACACCGTTGACCAGCACTGCATCAAAACCCCATGAAATAAAAAGTTGCTTAGATTCCTTCCGCTGGGATTCGTCGGTAAGCTCAAGGACTTAATAACTTTGAATAAACATTAATTTATTTTCATAACTACGAACTTTCACTAAACCAACTCGGAAGCAGTCTGCTTCCTACAGACTTGAATTTCAATAACTTAAGAACTTATAAACACAATCGCGTTGTTCGAAAAAGAATAGTTTTCATTGCGCTGTCTGAATTGATACTTGTATTGCAACCGACAGGTTGAAATAAGTTTTGCAAATGCATTGGGAATATGAAGAGTTTTGTTTGTCTGATAGATCCACTTAAATTGTTAGAAATGTTAATGTTTAGACTTTTTCCAAACATCACTGCACTGCTGTAAAGTCAGCCTATTAGATCCCACTGCTGAGAAAAGGCCTCACTCCAACTATTAGGAGGTACGAGCCATACTCCACCACGCGGGCTCAGTGCGGATTGGTGGACTGTTAGAAGTTATTATATTAGGGCCTCTGACTAGGCTTTACGACTAATACCACAGATATTAGCCGGGACCAACTACTTAACGTACCTTCCGAAGCACGGAGATGCTCGTCATGGGCGTCACTTTAATGGTCGGAATGGTCACCCATCCAATCGCGACCGCGCTGTGGGTTGCTTAACTTAGGTATAGCTAACAAAGCGCTGCCGCCACTGTGCCACAAGCACCTCTTCACTGCTGTATTATTAAGTAAAATCACTTTTTCCCAACATCACTGCACTGCTATATTATTAAGTAAAATCTCTATTATAACACAATTATTTAATCTGTGGTGAAATGGTAACATTTCTCATACGATTCCTGCGGCCTCGCCTAAGCAAATGTCGAATTTTCCATACAAACTTCCACCCCTATTTGCCTTACTAGAGGTTGAATTTTAGAAAAACATACGTTAAGAGCGTCGGTGGCGTAGTGGCTAGCGGGTTGCCTCTCATGCGGGAGGTGCCAGGTTCGATCCCACGTGCCGCCATTTACCAATGACTTTTTCTGAGTTTGTAGTTCAGTGTGAGTTTATTGGATGTTTCACTAACCTGCACATTCAGGCGACTGAATGTGTAACCATGATCCAAAACTGGTCAGGTTCCCCTGGTAACAGGGTCACGGAGGTCAGATGGCAGTCACTCCACTGTAATTACCTGATCTGCCACATCCTGGATCATGGTCAGCGGACCCTGGGCTCACGCGTGCGAGCACACAACCGGGATAACGCTAGGATGGTGAATTAATAGATGATGATACGTCATTCTTAATTTCTGACCAAATAGCTAAACATCCTGTCTTCGTGCTCATCTACACTATTAAAGGAATCATGGTGCAAAATTTCAATATTCGTTCGGGATGTGCGTTGATAATCAGTTATTAAGACAGCTTTCCTTTCTATTTGTTTAGATTCACTAATCAGGAGCTACCGCACCTACTTAAGTAATATAAAAATTGCCTTGTTAAAATAAATGCTTTACCAATCAATCCAACAAATAGTTTAAGAAACATTTAATTCATTACGATTCGACTGCCTCAGTATCTAAGTAACTAGCGAATCAAACCAAAATAACTAATCCCCAGTTGCAAAGTTAAATAAGTCACTACTTACCTAGACAAGGCACGCCTGAATAAATAATTCAAGTACCTATTTGTTCTAGCCAAATCCAGATGATCCCTCGGGCACATAGTCAGAGTGGCGCCCGTAGGATTTAAAAGGTTCTGTTGTTTCAAGAAGCCTATTAAGACAGGAGTATTCCTTATTCAGATACGTTGGAATGAAGGCCATTCCATGTAGGTAGGTAGGTACATACATAACTCGTTTTTAGGCCAGTAGTATTTCAGTGTATTTGAGTTTTCAATAAGACTTATTAATATAAAATTGTTATAAAAAACAGTGTATTTGGTAACTACTGATAGAACATTCGTGAGGTTAGCAACCAAAGTTGCAATATCAATACACGATCTACTTTGAAATCCCATGCAATGTTATTTTTTACTCCTTTCTTCCAAAGAATCCTTTCTTACTCTTAGTGCTCACCTACACTATTAAAAGAAGCACAGTGCAAATTTCAAAATTCTAATCCTAGTAGTTTGGGCTGTGTGGTAATAGGATTTGGCCAGTGTTCATTTTTATATAGATTAATTAAAAACAATAACTGGACACAACACCAGCCAATTACATTGGTATCGCTGTCAAAATATGCTAAGCCGGTCGATTAATTAATATACGTATCACTCAGAAGAAGGGTCCGCGATTTAAATAATATGCAAAGCGAAAATGAACAATCCACATCGCAGCGATTTCCCGAACCAGTATTGTTCTCGAATTAGTGATGTATCTTCTTTGCTTTTCTACAGACTCGATAACTTTAAAGGTTGCCGGTCACCTAAGGCGGTCTTCACACTGCCCCGCACCACGTAGCGTGGCGCGTGAATTTCTTTGTGTTCTCCCGCGCGTTGCGCGAGCAAACAAATAAATTCACGCGTCATGCATGCTGCGTGCTGCGCAGTGTGAAGACCGCTTAAGTATTTAACAGACTACACTTGTTATCGCATATTTTTTGGTAAAACATGCAATATTTCTGCTGCAAAACACTGAATTAATATTTTATTAGCTGACTACTTCAGTGATACAGTAAAAAACAATAATCAGGTTACTTGTTTACACTATTAGTACTTAAACACTGGGTTTTCCAAGGTATTTTGTTAAATCCAAAATTTACAAACAACATTTGGTAAAATTGATTCTATTTATTTACAATGAACATTGACTTGACTGCCTCGTTGGTCTAGTGGAAAGCACGCTGGGTACTAACTACGAGGTCCCGGGTTTGAATCCCGGGTCGGGCCGAGAGTGTTTGGGTTTTTCTGTCTTGAAATTACTCAGACACAGCTCCGGAGTCAGGAAGTTGGTGGCGTTAACACCCCCGTGCCTCGGAAAGCACGTTAATCCGTTGGTCCTGCGCCTGACCTCTCTACGGTCATGTCGGACTGCCGTCTCACCGAATTATGAGAGTGAAGGAACAGAGAGTGCACCTGTGTATTGCGCACACACTTGTGCACTATAATATGTCCTGCGCAGTTGGCTAATCTCTGTTGAGATATGCCGCCGTAGTCGAAATCATCTAGGAGGACATCATCATCATCACCATAATGAACATTATATGGATAAGATTAACTTCATTCAATACAAGTTGAAAAGGTTCAACCTGATTCCCCGACACATCACTATGCCAAATCTCATTGGAAACCTCCCGAATGGAAAATAAAATGTGCAAAATGTAATGGCGAAGATCGCAAATTGGATTATTATTTCGTTATAACCTTTTTCGAGCGACAATGAATGTGTCAGCATTCTATGAATATTTACATATTTAATTTCAAATCGCTTGCTGACATTTGGTCAAGTAAACACGTGTTGTGGTGTGTTTTTGTTTTTTTTTTAATTTAGTTTAAATTACATGATTAAGTATGAGGTAATTAGACTTAATACCGTACGCACAACATTTTTTTAATCATAACCGTAGACATTAGGACATAAGGTGAAGGTACAAATATATGCTGGATATACATATTTATTAACCTCTTTGTATTATTTAATGATCCCGAAATCCCTAAAATCTGTTATAACATTTCCAATAATTTCCATGAACAACTCGAGATTATCATTTTCTTTAACTTCACTAATAGTGCTACCCGTAGTAATACCTAAAAAGGACGTTAGGCTATCGAATCCCAACCATAAAGCATATGAAAAAACTGTCAAGCTGAAACATTTTGGGAAGACCAACTTTATATCTTTGTGAAAATGTTCTTCTGAATAAACTTTGCTAGGATCTATCCCGTTTGTTCGTAGGAAGTGTTCTAAATTCTTGTAGTATATCGACAAGTTCATATGATAGTGCTTTCTTCTGACAATAGAGTCGATGCTAGCCATGATAAGGAATAACACATCATATGCTGGGCTTATGAGGTGACACATCTGATAGTCCAGAAGGCACACTTTTGTGGGTTTATCTTCCTGAAAACAAAAAAAATTGCGAAATTAGACAGCAACCGCTCTATAGAGAGAACTTAGTTGCATTGTAGTCAGTTATATGTCTTTTGTAAAGATAATCAATGAGATTAATAATACTTTAAATTCTATATTGGCTTTCGCAATCGCAACTTCCCTGCTTAGTACCCCCCTTCATGCTGATCAGCTACCTAATTATTTGGCAGTAAATACTTACTGAATATTTGAATAATAAGTTTTCCTTCCACATGTCACCATGCCCGTACACCAAAGTGCGTGTCACACAGTTATCTAAAAATGCTACCATATTGTCCATCGTAGCGTAAAAGTCTTCGAAAAATTCTTCGTGCTGAGTGCCTTTGAATAAGTCAACTCCATACTTTTTAAAGCATCTTTGTAGGGTGCCAGCATACATGGGTTCAGTGGCCAGGCAAGACGGATTCATGACCCGGTCATCTTCAGCTTTTATGTTCTGTGCCTTCAGTAGCAGTGACGATGCATGAAGTTTAGCTACAGCTTCTAGAGTTACGATCAAGTGATCCTGATCTAAGAATCTGCCTTTGTCGTATCTCCTGAATCCTTCTTCTGTCATATCTTGGAGTACTATCACCCTGTTACTTTTATTGGCGTCCGCGTGGTAACATTCCGGGATGAAATCAGATATGTCTATTACTTGTTTGAAAAGCGGCGCTATTTTCGAGTAGAAATACACTTCCCTTTCGTAAGTCCCTTTGGCCATCGGCTCAAACTCTTCTTCGAGAACACTCGAATCGGCTTTTATCATGAAACAGGTTTTGGCGCCACTTGATTCGTCTATTATAGCCACCGAAACGACATTGGCGACATAGCTAACAGCATTTCCAGGTGTTGTTTGGACATCATAGCGCCATTTCTTGATGTTTAGTTCTTGTGCGACGCGAGTGAGAGCTTTCTTTATAAGATCTCTTTGAACACCCATATCGAAACACGGTTGGCTATTCACTGTAGAACTAACTGACAACGCCTGATAAATAAAACAATAATAGTCAATAAAACAATAAAAGTTACAATTAGGTACTTAATTGTATCTTATATAGTTGTTTATTATAGATATAGAGGTAATAATCATAATAAAGTTTTTACCTTAGATTAATAACACTAGCTAGAATATTCTGACTGACTGAGTTTTTTGTTCTGCTTCTTCTCAGCACTAGCCCACTATTTGTCCCGAAGCAGTGGTAAAAAATATATGTTGGGTCGTGTATAAGTCCCCCCCTGTGGGTCTACACACATAGATAAAGGACTTATATGACTTTATTATAAATAATAAATAAATTGTTTAATCTAACCTAACCTAACCTAGCCCCAAACTAAGCGTGAGCTTGTGCTATGGTGGCTAGGATAACGGATACACATACTTATATACATTTATTAACATCCATGACTTAGATACAAATGCTCGTGCTCATCACACAAACATTTGCCCCTTGCGGGATTCGAACTCGCAACCGCCTGGTTTAGAAGTCCGGGCGCGAAACACTACACCAAGACAGTCGTCAAATTATTCTCCGCCTTGTAAAATTAAAACCTATGATTTATTTTTTAGCCATTTGATAGTCATCTCGACCAATTATCGTTGGTCTATTATGGCAGCCCTTTTAATTATAGCTCAATACTTATGCCCGTTATATCCAGGTATCGCCATTTTTAGGGTAGAGTTGTAATATTCAATCCCTGTGCATTTAAAGCTGCCCTAGATGGATGCATCATAAGCAGATCTTTTCCTCATAAGCAGTCCGCATGAGCATAGCAGCTTCTTCTGATATGTGGCAGAATCGGCAGTTTGGCACAATGTGAATCAAAAAATAACTAAGCATGATACAATATCAAATGACACTGTAATTTACAATTATAATATTAATTATTAGCTATCCATTACTGGTTAGCAACGTAAGTATGTTAATGTGTAACATTAAAGTTTTAGCGACATTAAAGGTATACGCATATTATGGCTTGAACACAGTTAATGCTGAGGTCTGGGTCATTTCGTATCATGAACCGCAGTGGAAGTCACGTGCAGCAGTAGAGTTTGTACAAATACTCGTAAGAAAATTGTACCAGCAAAATATATAGATAAATCGCATTGTATTTTATTTTTATTTGCAATAATTATTCAATAGGTAATTACTTTGCCGTCCGTATTCAATAACTTTATTTTATTACAATTAATCACATTGATTGTGTGGTTTATGTGTTACTTAACGATGTCGTTCAGACAGATTTATACCAGCTGGGTACTTAATATTATTATAAGTACACATGGCCGCAGACTATACACTTTGACTTTAAGACAGCCTCTATTCCTTACGTAATAAAAGTTGTTTTCGTAATTTACATGGGTAACCTGACGTGCTGCGGAATAACATAAGCGTGCTGTACATAAGCGGTTTCCTGCGACTTCACCCATAATATTGACTTTTGACAGACCGAGCAACTTTCGCAATTATAACATCAGTAGGAAGAAAAGACAACTAACTCACTAACTCACTCATTCAATAACTTAAGTTCATTAAAATAAAATAACTTCGATTGTATGTATTATTAACGTCGTTGTTCAGATAGCAGGTACCTAATAAATAGATATGCACGGTGTCCAGAACCAAAGATAAGTCACATTCTCGTGCCCTACTTAGTATATGGCATTTTTTTCATGTGTAACTTTTACCGTCTAATTCAATACTTTTAATTAATATTCTAGCTATTTTTTTATTAATAAACAAACTAATTTTTTCAAGTGCAATAATATCAAATATTTCTAGCTAGATGTCAAATCAAAATAGGTTACTACTCTTTTTACTTGAAATGGACGAATGTATAGTAAAATAATTTACTAGACGTTTTGTATGTTACGCGTATCACTATTCGCATTGTGAATATGGTGGACGCCCTGTATGTTCAAAGTGCCTAAGCATATCAAAGATCGAGGACCTGATTTAAGGTAACAAGTAGGTAGTAACTTACCCTAAAAAGTACCTCATAATAAAACTGTGAAGCTAAGATAAAATTATGTTGAACATAAAAATATTATGACTTTTACGTCGTCTAGGGATAAGGTTCCAGCAAGTTCACACTTAACAGAGACTTCACACCCTGCGGTTTTACCGAAATGTTTGTTGAATGCCGTTTTCAGTGTGAAATATTCACGTTGTACGGGAAAATCGAGTGCTGTGAAAGAGCGTTTTGTTAATTTTTGCAGTCGTTTCACGCATCTGGCAAAAAAAAACGAAACGTCAAACGTTTTTGGACGTCCGAACCATCGATATGTGTCTCAAAAAGAGTGATCAATCAAATCAAATCGAAGAGATATAATACTGTAGATAGTTACGCCATAAAACTTTTAAATAAAAATAACATGGCACTAATCACAGATCAAAATACAAGTATGAGACTTTCGGTTTGGAAGATAATACATTTTTTGTATTTTTTGTGTATAAAGAATACAAGAAAGTTTCATTATCTCCTAAATTATGACACTTTTATTAAAGTCGTGTTATTTTTATTTAAAAGGTCTATGCTATCAGAAGTGTCAGTTTGGCGTGGCGTTTCTGAAAAGTGACATTATTTCCCAAATCAAAAGACATTTTTTAGAGTTTTTCTGAAAGGTCCATGGCTAAGTTATCTCCAGTTTCAGTTTGGCACCCTCTTTTTGGGACACCCTGGATACAAGCGGCATGGTTTTGTGTTCGATTTTTTGCAAAAAGATCGAAGACATTGACGTGTTTCGCTGGCACCGTTTTAATTTTTAAGCCGACACGGGGTTTTAAATGATTATTCAAAACTATTTGACTATTGTAAAGTAATGAATGTTTTCGATAGGTTTCATATGTCTGTCATATGCGAGGAACATTTTAAAATTGCTGAGCTATGTAAAAAGATACGCAATAGGAAAATTTTAATTCTCGCTTTATAATAACTTGTACAAAACAAGAAATATGGAATACCTCTTGCCAAAAATATTAAATACGCTGCCAAGATATGATATTTGTAACTCGGACTCCAAAGAATGTAAAACCCTATTGAAAAAATATTTTATATCACATTATGTAAGCCCGAACTCGCCTACTGCGAGATAAACCTAATTGAATAAATAAATTAAATAAAAAAACACTGCAAAATAAACCAAACGTTTTTTTTTATTGCATTCGATATTACCGTAGTGTACATTTACCACTGAAAATCTCATTACGAAAAACGTTCGGAAAAACTCACAAGGTGTGAACTCGCCGTTATACTTATGATGAATTCTAAGTCTTACATTATTGCCTATAAATTTACAAACTACCCCTATGAGCATACTTTTTATGGGCTTAAAATTAACTTGTCTCAATTTTGCTTACGTTTTATATCTTTGTTGCGCAAATTGTTTTCTGCCAACGAACATTCTCATTCTAAATATTATATTGTAAAATGCGTACGATACTGTAAATTAAAAATAGTACTAAGTATAGTAATAAATGATCCTTTTTTGCTGTTAATCGATTTTTCCAACAGCTTGTCCTTCGGAATCTCCTCCAATGATTTAACCCTATCTGTGTCTATTGCAATTCTAAAAAATAGTATTAAATAGGTTTAAGTTATCTGTGGCACAATCATTCATCCTAATATGATTAAATATTTAAGAAACAATAATTTACAGAAGGCAGAACGATTTCTTTGATGGGTTCAGAGCGGTTTAAAAAGTCTTCAAAATCACAAAAAGTTCATTTGAAAAAAAATGATTTACACTTAGATTGAAATATATAAAACGTTGTTCTAACAAGATAAAATAAATCACTACTTTTTGATCCAGGATTGAATGTAACGAAGTCGTTCATTTCTATGAGCACACAGAGGAATCGACGTCATTTGTATTTGCGATCCTTGCATCGCTCTTGGGTTAAGTTCCTTTATTGGCCCCATTTGTAACAGATTTTTAGTTTCTCTTACCATAACTTGAACAGAACAAACAATGCAATCTATTTGTTTCTTACGTTTACGCGAATTGTATGAATGCAATCTATTTTAAAGCGAAGTTCACTGTCGTTAACAAAACGTATGACACCGACATAAGCCGTCAAAACATCACATGACTTTTGCATACATATCTATTTTGCCATTTAGTTGTTTGACTTGTCCGATGGCCCAGACCAACCGCAAAACTAAATCTAACTTTCAAAATGGCTTCCAAACTGACCCGGGTTTACTAGCAGTTTCTAAAAACACGGCACCCATGATAACCTTATTTTATCTATTCAATGCTGAGCACGATAGAATTCAGGGAATTGTGGTAGGTTCTGTACTAGCTGGTGTGTGTAGTTTACACACGAACAACAGTAATATACATTAATTTAGAGTAAGTACTATTATAACTACCCACGTGGCACTTACCTTCAATGTAAAACTTGCAGAATGTTTGACACAAAACAGTGAGTAAGTTCACGATCGTATTACGTTAAATGAACTCAAAATAGTCTATCATCCGTTTTTTTTCTTTTTTACCTGGTTGGGAGTTTGTGGTTTATTTTTTTGAGCTGTGTCCTAATGGGACAAGGTTGGGATAATAGATTGGAAGTATCCGATTCGAATAACCATTGCGGTTGCGGCGCAACTATAATCACTTCCAATTGAAGTGTTTTAAAGAACTTTTTTGACACATTTGTTCACTCCTTCATAGGCCCACTTGCGCACGTCCGGATAAGCTAATACGAAAGGTCCACTTCCGCCAGTCCGGATCAGCTAATCCAGACAGGCGCAAGTGGGCTTTCAACTCAGATAATAGGCCTTGAACAAATCCGACCCTCGAAAGTGGGCCTTACAGTGTTGTGAAAATCGTTCACATTTGCTAGACCTATATTCTAACCGTATCCATTTTAGAAACTAACGCAGCTTATAACACACAAAGCAAATCATGATTTAACTGATGCGAGCTCAGGATCACATTATCAATTCTAATCCCAATGTAGCTTGGCATAGAGCATCTGCATAATGTAACACGATTCTCTATCAATTTGGTATTTAACCCCTAGCTCGCCGCAGGCTCGCGCTAGACTTCCATTACGCCAAACAGCCTAGGCCTAGTTGACCCCCGCCTAGGGCTGCCAACCGCCCGCAAATTGCCAGTGGCAGCTGGAACGGTTTTGTCATTTTTACCTGACATATTGGATAGGCTCGAACACTTTCTTTTTATTGTTTGTGCGATGATGTTTTTGTACTTTCCGTGTATAAAATAGCATTTTTGTTTTATTTAGATACAATTAAATTCAAACAATAATTTGCAACAGTGCCGAAATATGGGAAACTCACAAATGAAAAGGTTGTAGCAATATCCTAACAAACTATTCTAAAATTGAGTTAAAATTCTCAAAATGTTTTATTTTTTTTAAATGAAGGTTGTACATAACAGTAAGATCATTTACATCGGAGTCCAAAATATTTTTTTAGATTTATTGGTTTTATGTATGCACATTGTCATCCCTAGATTGCGGGCTATAAACGGCCGCTGAAAGCCGGCGGGATTTGCATTCGTTACTGCTTATTGGCTCCTTATCTCGGGTATTATAGTTGTTTCACTTACAAAAAACCCCTCGACACATCCCTCTCCGCTTGTTATGAAATCGTTGCGCCGGTTTACGTTGCAATAAAGCGGGAAAAATTTAAAGTTGGAACATGGAACGGGTTAACACTTGTAAGCCGCTCAAACAATGTTGTTGGTAGGATTGTTTGTATTTTTTGGATTCATACCAGTAGTATAATTTACTTTGATTTTTAAAAATATTTTCTTGCGAATTTTAAATGCACCTCTTGGACTGACTGGTAGCTTTACTACACCTAGCTCTCCCATAATTCATATGAATTAAACTGCACTGAAAAAAATGATTGGTTAACAGAAACCAAAATTTGTCTACTAGTAGGCCGTAATCTAGTGACTTGCAAACTTCTGGTTATCAGTAACAAACTAGTTCTGGTCCGATTACTGAACTGATTGACTAAACTAAAATTGACTTCGCTACAACGAAACATTCAACTAACAAAACTAGTTTGGTTGATATTTTTTTCAGTGTAGCTCTCCAATAGTACATTTATGAATGAAACTGGACAGTTTTAGCAAGCCTAAAATGTCTACACCCATCGACGTTTAGTATTTTCGGCACTTTTCGGAAAGCCTTGCGCGTTTTTTCACGTGAGGCGCTTGTCGTCTGTTCTGCGCCTGATATGATTATTTTTATGTAATTACGTGCCGGGTGGGAGCGAGTCGCGTTTCCTGACTTTCGTCAGGGTTCCCACTGGCACACTTCACTTGATAATGCATACTTCTTTAAGAATCTATCTTCAATTATAGTAAAAATATATAGTAACAACCCTCAAAAGTTAAAAATCTACACTGTAGATTTTGTCTCACTGTAGGTAGTCCCTTAGTCTGGAGTCTACTTTTCTTAGTCTGGAGTCCCAGAAGATTTAATTTTCGGTTTCTTCTATAACCCAATGGAAGTGATTATATGTATATCGGGTTCGTCAGTTGAAAATATCTTTCGGCTTATATAAAGTATGTCATAAATTGTACTAAGTAATATGTGCCAAGTCAGCCTCGTCGTACCCGAAGTTCTGTATCAAAGAATATTTCTGTACTTGTACAATACTATTATTAATTAATTTAATACATGATTATGTACAAAACTAAAAATTATAAAAAGGGTCCTTGTGGTCGGGATCCCTGGATTCTGGCAGCATTACCCCACTGGATAGCGATGCTTATACGCTTTGCAAGGTAGCTGTGAGGGTCACCACTGATGTCAATCAGCCTCTTGGAAACCTCTTTAAAAGAGAAAGCGTTGAGACCAAACGCTACAAAGTGGTACCAGGAGATCTGCCTGTACTTTTTTTTTTTTTAAGTTTTCGGCACTTGTCACAGCCAAACCAGCATCACGGCATGTACCGGGCAGACGAGCGGCTGCAAGTGTGTAGACACAAGTAGCGTCCCACAAAGTAGCCCGACCACTCCGCCAAGGATCAAGTTCCATCCCGTCTCTTGCCATCATCACGTGCGATACCATTCGGCTCGAGTAAAGCCGGCTCGTTGATGCTGGCATGGCGCGAAAATCGGCCTGCACTTTTAGTACAGGAGATGTCTCAACGAGCTGACATCAGTACCACACGGACATCTGTACCTACATCCGTTTGGAAGGCAAACTTCAGCACCAACACGTAGATATATCGCGATTCGTAGAGTTTCTGAGTCCAAAAGGTTTTCCACGTTGGCCGAACCGTACTAAGTTATTACGTGCCAAGTCAGCCTCGTCATAACCGAAATTCGGTGCCTTGGCATATCTTTGTACTTTTACAAATACTTTCAGAAATAACTTGACAGCCCTATTTAGCACTCGTTAGGTGTCCTCAAGAGACGTGTTCGTAAATCTCGTTACCCTCACATAATTCGCGACTACAATCATGAACCAGCTCCAAAAACATTTTTGTGTAGAGTGACTCGATTAACGCCACGTTCACGCTCCCAAACGTTTTACTTTGTAAACTTAGTAATCAAGTACTCACTGAATGTTAAACAGAGTTTTGGAGAAAAGAGAAAGGATAGAAAGATGAAAATGTATCGTACACACGTGGGACACTCGACATTTCGGGACAAACTTTTGGTGTGTTTAACAAAAATCCATTGAGCATCAGGTGTGATAGAATGCATTTTTAATGTACCGAGTAAATTCAGGATATAGACCCTCTAAGTAAGATTGTTTGCCCACACGGTCGCCTTACCAGAGCGCCAATTAATAATGTCCTAAACGAATTTCGACTACAGTGGCCAATCTCAATTTTATCCTCAACAGAGAGCCAATTGCGCGGGAGATATTATAGTGCATAAGTATACGCAAGATCTGGCAATCTATGGCGATTAGGATAACGGATAGACATACTCATATACGTTTATAAACATTCATGATTTAGGTACAAATGCTTGTGCTCACCACATAAACATTTGAACCTGAGACCTCTGGTTTTGTAGTCCGGAGCGCGAATACCAAGACGGTCGTCAAATTTCAATTACATACAACAAATGTATGCAGGTATGACTTAGTAACTTACCAATAAGTATCCAAACAATAATATCAAGTTTACTGTTGTTTGTGCTACTTTGTTTAATATTTACAACAAAACTGGTAACGCTGAAGTGTTTTGTAGCCAATGTTCAACTTATCTTGTTTTGGGGTGCGAATATATTTTGTTCGCGATAAATAAACTTAAGGTGTTTAACAGTATACACAGCATGATTTATATTAACTACGCTTATTTATATAATTTTAAAATATTTCGTATGGGAATTCTGTGATATTAACCGTCAATCGAGGTTTACCAGCTGCTTAAACATGGGCAGAACTTGGGTCTAGTAAGTTGCGAATCAAAAGCTTGACCACACATAAGTGGGTATACTGCTTATTGCAAAGGAGCGTTTAGTTTTTTGTTTCACACGTAATACATTGATAAAACGTCTGCACTTGGATAAACAACTAAATCAGTCGTAGGTACAAGGAATAATTGCATTTTAATGCCTATCTATAAGTTTTTTATAATTTTACTAACTAATTTGTTAGTCAAAGTCATGTTCGAAGGAAACTAAGAGGCCGTCATTTTCCCACAAGCACAATACTTAACAAATGTAAAAGGCAAATGTAAAACTAGTCACAATAAAAGTCTGAACCCAATCGCGAACACTCAATCCGCTATTCCTAATCCCATTTTTAACACGTTGACTGCCGTCTATTTCCTAAGGTGTCGCCCGGATCGCGTCTTGACGAAGGTCAGGAGTCGGGATGACACCCCTGCTGAATACCAAGCGACCCTCATTTTGATGCGAATCCTTCGCTTAAGCTCGTGTCACACTACTACAGTGCCCGATTGTTGGTTATCAATGAGACTCACTTTTGTTGTTCTGAAGTGTTGTCAGTTGTAGGTGGTTGGATAGATGTTGTAATTATTTTATATTTAGAAATTTGTATCTCACTTGCCGTGTAAATGTTGCACACATGACATTGGCGCAACAGTGTATATCTACTACCTCCCAAGCGGTAGACTTATTATGTGAACAAAAGTATAAAAAGACTTCCTGACTGCAGACAATTTGGGTATAATTTTATATTGATTTAAGGCGCTTTCAAATAGACTATAAATATTTGGACTTAAATCATTAAGCCTTAAACAAAAATTATAAATACTATAGGCAAATACCTAGTGGAAGTACTATCGTTTATTGACTTTGATACCTTTCATTTAAATCATCTGCCTTCTTCGTAAATCCTTCCTCAGATAATTATTGTTTTTAAGTGATAAGCATTCACTATGCAATCTAAATATATTATTGCACTTGAAAAAAACGACCACCAGAGGCGGGAATCGAACCCGCGTTCCTCGCATACCGGGCGATTGCCTAACCTCTCGGCCACCCTGGCGTTGGCAGAGCCTGTCGAAATTTTCAAGTGCTTCTTAACGCTGTAATGCCGCGTTGCTTTCATCAATGTTATTGGGATTATACCCTCAACACTCGAAAGAAATACTAATGCAAGTATTTAACAATCGAAAGATAAAGCTTGCAAATAAGATAATTATTGTTTTTAAGTGATAAGCATTCACTATGCAATCTAAATATATTATTGCACTTGAAAAAAAAACGACCACCAGAGGCGGGAATCGAACCCGCGTTCCTCGCATACCGGGCGATTGCCTAACCTCTTGGCCACCCTGGCGTTGGCAGAGCCTGTCGAAATTTTCAAGTGCTTCTTAACGCTGTAATGCCGCGTTGCTTTCATCAATGTTATTGGGATTATACCCTCAACACTCGAAAGAAATACTATTGCAAGTATTTAACAATCGAAAGATGAAGCTTGCAAATAAGATAGTTATTGTTTTTAAGTGATAAGCATTCACTATGCAATCTAAATATATTATTGCACTTGGAAAAAAACGACCACCAGAGGCGGGAATCGAACCCGCGTTCCTCGCATACCGGGCGATTGCCTAACCTCTCGGCCACCCTGGCGTTGGCAGAGCCTGTCGAAATTTTCAAGTGCTTCTTAACGCTGTAATGCCGCGTTGCTTTCATCAATGTTATTGGGATTATACCCTCAACACTCGAAAGAAATACTATTGCAAGTATTTAACAATCGAAAGATGAAGCTTGCAAATAAGATAATTATTGTTTTTAAGTGATAAGCATTCACTATGCAATCTAAATATATTATTGCACTTGAAAAAAAAAACGACCACAAGAGGCGGGAATCGAACCCGCGTTCCTCGCATACCGGGCGATTGCCTAACCTCTCGGCCACCCTGGCGTTGGCAAAGCCTGTCGAAATTTTCAAGTGCTTCTTAACGCTGTAATGCCGCGTTGCTTTCATCAATGTTATTAATATCAATGTTACCTCAGTTCTTTCAACGAAATCTAGTGTAATCTATACGTACACATATCAGAACACAGCAATTTACACAGTGCGAATACAGCTTTACTGACCTCACGATCTCGGATATCTTTTACCATCCCCTAAATTATTTTATAGAAAGTTAAATCGGTTACAGTCGACAAGTGATAATTGGAAATTATTCCTTAAAGCCATTCCAAAGTGAAGAAAGAAAACAAAGAAAAGATTTTCTAGACGCGATTAGCTGAGCTGCATTTAGATGATTTTTGCAAGCATTCTAGAAAAATTAGGTACAAACATACCAAAGCATAGATCACTAAAATTTACTGAAGTTCATCATCATCATCCTCCTAGCGTTATCCCGGTTTGTGCACTCGCACACGAGGGCCCAGGGTCCGCTGACCATGATCCAGGGAAGAGATCAGGTAATTACAGGGAAGCGACTGCCATCTGACCTCCGTGACCCTGTTACCAAGGGAACCTGACCAGTTTTGGATCATGGTTACACATGCAGTCGCCTGAATGTGCAGGTTTTCTCACGATGTTTTGCTTCACCGTAAGAGCATCGGTTGGTGAAACAACTAATGTACATAACTCAGAAAAAGTCATTGGTACATGGCGACATGTGGGATCGAACCGGCACCTCCCGCATGAGAAGCAACCCGCTAGCCACTGTGCCACCGACGCTCTGTTACTGAAGTTAAATAATAATATTTACCTAAAAATAATACAAAAAGCCGTTATACTTTAGTACTAAAACTTATTAGGAAGTTACAAAGAGGCAATAAATTAAAACCGGTAGAAAAAATACGTCGTCCTTAAGATTTATTGGTCAAATTAATTACGTTGGGACCTGAGATTCTGAAATGTCGCAGTAATTTTACTATTATGACAAAATTGGAAAACCAATCTCTCAACTACAATATTTTTTGTTAAAATCGTGCCGAAAAACTGCTTTGATAACCTAGTTACTCACTCAAACATACACGCACTCTCACACACACGCACACACACACACATAATATTAGTAATAGTCTTTCCCTCAACATTGGAAATAATATGTGCCAGTGGCCAACGTTAATTGAGGAGCGTACTAGGCGCTCTGTGTTACAGGCTCCTAGGCACGAGCTCCAGGTTCTCGCCTCCATAGAAATATTTTTCTATACTATACGTACCAAATCTAATATAAAATCCTTTCGAAACTCATGTAAAGTATTTTGGCTTCCCTTCATCGTTCGCCACCTGAGACCATCTAGACTTAATTTGACTCTATCCCCCTTACTAATAATGAATTTGCCATTGCTATAACACTCATGTGTAGTATATACGAGTATGTCTTGGTGTAGTCGTTCGCGCACCGGCCTACTAAACCAGGCGGTTGCGGGTTCGATTCCCGCAAGGGGCAAATGTTTGTGTGATGAGCACGAGCATTTGTACTAGGGTTCATTCCCGGGAATTCCCGAGCCGAGAATTCCCGGGAAATCGTTGGGTTTTGCTCCCGGGAAATTAAGCTCGAGAAAAGTCGAGAACTCGAGAAATCATATTTCGTCATCGTCATATATTGTTGCTAAAATACTTGAACAGATCCGACAATTTCATGTATAAAAGCACTACTTTCACAGTTAAAACTTATTTAACAACTTTTACTTTAGAAATTATAGATATTTTTAATATTAAGAAATGTAATAAATAAAATACGGAACCGGCTGTCTGATAAAGTTATATAAGTATGCTTTAGTTTGTCTAAAGGCTAATTTGTTTTATACTAACGATTGTTTTATAGGTATGTTTAGACATTGTTCAATTGCTTTTTTTTCATTTTTTGAACCGAATAGATACGCTAAATAAAACATACGTGAAGATGAATTTCTCGACAACCCGAGAAGACCCGAGAAATTGGGCTCGAGAATTCTTGAGACCCGAGAAATTGATAAGCTCGAGAAATCATGAACCCTAATTTGTACCTAAGTCTTGGATGTTTATATGTATTTAAGTATTTCTATCCGTTATCCTAGTCACCATACGAGGGTCAAACTGAAAGTTCTTAGAACTGGCCACTTATAAACAATATAATAAAAAAAATATTCTAAAATTTGAAAATAGAACTCTTTGCCAATATTACTGAGTATATATTTCATTCATTTGTCATTTGTTTTACGACTTGGCGGCAAATTGAAAATTGTCTGTGTCACGTCAAAATGAATTTAACACGAGAAAATTTTCGTGCAATGATTTTTTATGACTTTCGATGTCATTTAAGTCAACAAGAAAGTTATGATAGACTACGATTGGCCTTTCACGATGAAGCCCCATCTCGTGCGACTGTTTACAACTGGTTTAATGAGTTTAAACGTGGTCGCACTAATCTCACTGATGATGTACGTGAGGGACGGCCTTCTACGGCGACGACTGAAAATAACATCTGTGTTGTGCGGCGTATGATAGAGACTGACAAAAGAGTGACCTATCAGCAGATTCGGACAAGCTTAGGCATCGGTATGAGTCAAGTGCACAAAATCCTCCACGAACATTTAGCGGTCAGGAAGCTTTGCGCCAGGTGGATACCTCATAATTTGACTAAGGCTCAAAAACTCCATCGTGTGGATTGGTGCCGTAAAATGATTGAAAGATTTAACGGAGGTGACTCAAATGCTGTGTTCGACATACTAACAGGTGACGAAAGCTGGATTTACTGTTATGATCCTGAAACCAAAAGACAATCTGCTCAGTGGGTGTTTCCTTTCGAGGAGTTGCCAACTAAAGTGAAGAGAGATCGAAGTGCGGGAAAAAAAATGGTGGCCTCGTTCTTTGGAAGGATAGGTCATTTCGCAACAATTGTGTTAGAGGATCAAAAAACAGTTTCTGCAGAATGGTACACTACCAATTGTTTGCCACTTGTCTTGGAAAAAGTTCGAGAGAAACGACCTCGCAGTAGGATCCTCCTTCACCACGACAACGCCTCGTCGCACACCGCCAAGCGAACGATCGACTATTTGGCGACATCAAACTTTGAATTACTGGGTCACCCGCCGTATAGCCCCGACCTCGCGCCTTGTGATTTTTATTTATTTCCAAAAATTAAAGAAAAACTTAAAGGAAAGCGGTTTATGAATGCTGAAGAAGCGGTGGCTGCGTATCGCGATGCCATTGAAGAGACCCCTAAGGACGAGTGGGCAAAGTGCTTTTCCCAGTGGTTCCATCGCATGCAGCGGTGAATTGACGTCAATGGACAATATTTTGAAAAGATATAATAAAACTAATAACTGGCTAATGTAATCAGTTTTTGATTTTCTAAGAACTTTCAGTTTGACCCTCGTAGCACAAGCTCACGCTTAGTTTGGGGCTAGGTAATTGGTATGTTTGTTGAAACAATATTCATTTATTTTTTGTAAATATAAGATGGCAAATTTGAAATTAATGACAGATAGGTGACATGCAATAGTGGAGACAAACGTTTTAAATTAGCAGTCTCATATTTATTCAAGTGTCATATAGCGATGGCAAAATCATTATTAGTAAGGGGTATTTATGTAGATTGTTATATATACAGTTTCAACTGGCGTAAATTTATGGGCTATTAGATCATCAAATGTTATCGACGAAAAACCCCCATGTTGGGGGTCTAACTCCCCTCTTGAAATGGCAGCCATTTTAATTATTTTTTTAAATGCTATTTTTATGAATCTGGAGGTTCTTAAAGTTATGAAAATGATTCTTTTGGTAGGTAAAGCTATAGCCTATCAAGTGACATAAAGATCAATTCAAAATTATTAACCGTCAAAGAGGAAAAGATATTACATAAGTTTATTCGTTATTGAGACATCAATTTCAAAAGTAGTTTCAAATATTACTTCTTAGATAATTGTTGAGAATTGAGGTTACGGTTCTCAACCTGATCAATTTTTTTTAAATTTTTATTTAAAAGGAAAAAGCACAATTATCCTAATGGTAGGGGAGCCCAAGAGGGGATTTGGGGATTTACTAAAGCGCGGCAGATTAACATACAGGGAGAAACCTAGTACCCCATTAAATACCTCCACCAAGTATTAGCCCCGTATATGCGGCCGCGCGTCAAGGATAAAGGATCAGATTATTAAAAAAAAAAATATCGTCTGAAATTCTCGAGCGCGTCAGATTAAGGTAGGGTAAGTTAGTTATATGCTAAAAAGTGTATATTCCACTAATCTATCAATTTTCGATTGACGATAAGAAGTAGGTGGGTTACAAACTTGTAAAAAAAACGTCATCTCGATTTTCTCGAGCGTGGCTAATTTTTTATTTATTTTGAAGGTAATAATTCAACGTTCACAAATAATTCCGTAAGCCGAAGTAAGGAAAAATAATCGATAAAGTTTAACCCGTGACACGGTTTTAACCTTGAATTCAAAAATGGCGGCTTATGATGGCTACTTGTCAGATCGACCCAGTCTCGAATTCCCCCACCGAAAAAAATATTTGTATCGTCGATACGGTCTTTTGATGTGTCATGAAATATACAATATGTAAAAAAAACTGGTTCGACCCGTTAAGGTGTTATCAGGTATAAAGTCAAGGTTCCATTTGTGTAATTATTTTCATAAAATATTAGAAAAAAATTATCCCATGAAAAAAAAAGATAATAAATACTACACTAATAAAACTTACATGGCAACGCGAAGAGCGGTGACGGGGCGCGCGGGGGTGCGGCTTAGCGCCGGCACTCGCAGGTAGCGAAGTCATGACCCCAGATGACCACGGCTCTTATTATTAGCCAGATAATAATGTGTCAATCGTAAGAAACAGAGACTTTTTGGTAGCTCTAAAAAGAGCTTTTTTTGGTGGTGGTGATTAGTGTTTGGTGGACTCGTGGCCTGCCTGCGTCAAACCGATGGCCTTCCCGACCCTACGTTGCTCGAAGTGAACACGCGATTGTGCAAACGCTGGAACGCACACTCTGACGGCACTGTGATACCCAGTGGAATAGCAAAACGCACTTCATAGTCTCTGCGAGCTTCACAATAATCACAGTCACTCCTATCCAGACACATGAGCATATTAAAGTATTCTTGATTCGTATACGACATTTCGCGGATCAAAGGAACGGAACGACCACTCGGAAGTAATGTCATCTCGAAACTGACCTGTAATAATATCGGGATAGCCGCCGGACACGTGCCGCGCGGCGATGTCAAAGGCCGCCGCTACGTTTATTGTAGTACCGACAAAGCGAGTAGCCGGCGTCAATAGAGCCGCGCGCCCGGCGGGAGTGTTAACGTATTGAAAATTACCCCGTTTTAGGGTAAATAGGTGCTAAACTTGCTAACTTTAAAAATCGCAAAAAAAAAAAATTAATGAATTACGTAATTTTGATACTTATTTTGGTAACGTTATTAAAGCAACTTTATGACCCTTTCGGCTCGGACAGGGTTTTTTTTACATATTGTATATCACAGCAATCTGCACAAAATTTCCAATACGACAAAAATATCTAATACACGAATAAAAACTTACTTGAAAGAGAATTCGTGTAATAAATAATTTGAAAGGTGCATTTTTGCACTATTCATTAATTTGACCACATTTTTTCACTGATTGCCCATGCCCTAGCACTCAAATAACACTTCCACAACAAAGTTTACACAATCAGGAAACAATTACATAAATTACAAACTCTGAAACACGATATAACCACTCCAAAAGTTTTTTATAAACAAAGCAGAAAAAAATAACACGTGCGCATTACGCGGGCGCTATCCCGACTAAAAAAAGTACTGTTGACAGAAAAAAAAAAAATTTATTACTTATTTTCTCATAAATAAAAGTTTTGTACTTCAAAGAATATATACTGGTTTATTTGCATGCTATTTTTTCAGCTTTGTTTAGTTAAAAGATTTGAAAAAATACAAAAAAAAAACTTTCCATTGTCAGGTTAGGCGAATCCCTCCAGATAATCGTCAGATTATGAGACAGCACGTTTAGGGTATATAAATGAACCATATTATCTTAATCTGACGCGCTCGAGTATTTCATAATGGCGATTTTTTTGCACATTCTAATAATGGTCGCGAGTTTAGGTCACATTCAAATCGTCAGATTATTACGTAAGAGCCTTCTTTTAGGTTCACTTAACATTCCTTTTGAAAATCTGACGCGCTCGATTAAATTATTATTTTTTCCGTTTTCAACCCTTACGCGCGACCACCCCCATCATGGAAACAATCAGATTAACATACGTATGTTTTAAAAAAAACCGTAGGACATGGATGCTATTAATATCTGACGCGCTCGAGTATGTCCATGCAACTGTTTTTTTTTACATTTTTGGAAATTTATAGCCGCAAAATTAATACCCACACCGATGAAAGTGTGTATATTATATGACATTTTTTTCTTCTTATCATCTAAGCTTCGCAATCCAAAAGGTCTCTTCGACGCTCGAGTAAATCCCGAATTAGCATCCTGGGCTCCCCTACTATTTTACTCCCCTACTATATTCTTGTATTTATATACAAGAATAAAACACTTACACTATAAAACATAAAAATTAATATTAGTACAAAAAAATCTAATCTACTTACTTACATATTATACATTGGTTACAAGATCGTTGCCCTGTGGGAAAGTGCCCAAAAGGCTGACCACATTACCTCTCTGGATGGCCCTACTGATTCTCTGGCCCAAGTAGAGGCCAGCCCTTGTATCGTGAGTAGTCTCTATAAGCCGCTTTGACAACTCACGAAACAGTTTGTGAGCACTTGATCCCACGGTCCTAGCGTTCCTACCCCAAACGGTTCAAATATGTAAGCCTCGCCAAGACATTCATATATGCGCCGCTTGAGGCATTCTGCCGAAGCGGCAGCAGAACCCACCCTGTTGCAAGACAATGGAAGATGGGAAGGTGCTAAGGTGTCGACACAAGTAGCATCCCACACCAAAGGCCTGCCCAACTTCCACGGAACGAGGGTCATACCGTCAGGACGCTTGCCATCGCTGCGTACGAGACCGTTCGGTTCTAGGACGGCTGGAATACGAGCACTGACAAGCGCCCGGCGAATGGCGTCGTTTAAACTTGCATGGCGCGGAATTCTGCCCGCGCTTCTGCTACAGGAAAGACCGTGGTGAGCTGATTGGTCCACGACTTTCCCACAAGGGCAACGATGAGGCACGGCATTGGAGTTCCTCCATCGAGCGACTGCTCCATTTAGCGATGGCTTCCGATAAAAATGGGATATGAACAATGTTCCATATGTGATTTGCATAAAATTTTAGAAGTTAAATCGAAAGTTTTATAAGATGATGACAAAAATGCAGGAAGTGCGACACTAGATAGATCTCTTAGACCAAGGCCACCATGGCGAATCGGCAGTGAGGCCTGGGTCCATGAAATATCTGTCAGCTGTATGTTTAAAGTAAGTGAAACTATATGCTGAATTACACTGTCTAATTTTGAAGTCAACATGGGATGTTTCCAAAATGGTGAAGAACGTAAAGAATAAGTTAATTTTGGCACAAAGAGACAGAACCGCATGATGGTATAAGCAATTTGATCAGACACAAAATTTAATTTTGAAATCTGTTCATCTATAAAAGGGGCAAAGGACTGCTCAGCGATAGGGCAGCCAAGAAGACGAAAAGAAGATTGGTCAATTATTTTAATTTTGGGGGCTAATTGTTTGAAAGAATTAATTGTTATATCATATTGAGGACAATTTTGAGGGACCAGAAGTTCACACTTTGAAAAATTTAGATCTAAACCACATTTTTTTAAATTATTGATCAAAAAAGTAAAGTCTTCCAAAACTGTAGAAGGCTCGCCACCAAGGGTTCCATCGTCTAAATACCAAACATTGAATTTTGATTTTAATTTCGTTATAATGGAATGTATTGCCAGAATAAAAATTGCAGGACCCAAAGGGTCGCCTTGTTGACACCCAACTTCAGAGGAAAGAGTGTGTTCCCTGTACATTAATTTTGTGGGAGTACTGTAGCACTGTCACAAAAAAGCATACAGGGAGGGCACCTCCCTCTGAATTTCAGTTAGCAAGACGCCTCTATCTACGGAGTTAAACGCATTTTTACGTCTACTTTAAGGATGACATCATCTGGCCGAAAGTTCATAAAAGAGCGGATGGCATGAATGGCAGCTTCGCAGCCACCTGACACTCCAAAACCGAGTTGAGTCGGCTGAAAGCTATCTCTGAGGGAGCCAGAAATCGCCCGACAGCACACTTTGGCACACGAGGCGGCGATAAGTTGTACCCACAGCAATGGGTCTTATGCCTCCGTCCTTTTTTTTTAAAGCACAAAGATTAGCTCCGTAGATGGTCTCTGTTATATTGTTATGTACTTTACCAGCAAGCATGATGTTTAGGAGAGTCGTTAACGCTTCAAGGAGACTAGTGCTAGCCTCACCCGGGGCATTTATAAGGTCTTTAAGGTGCTGTGCAGATAAGCCATCAAGACCAGAAGCGGTGCCACTACGAAACCCATTCAATGCCTGCAAGACCTCTGATGCCGAGACCTGCAAATTCACATTGACATCATTTGGAGGCGACGGATAAGAAATATTGTTAGCCGAACAAGGGTGTTTATCTTTGAATGCAGTCAAAGTTTCAGCAGTATCGGGAGCCAAAGCATCGTCGGAGAATAAAAGGCGCGAAGCACCCTTTTTGTCACCATCGCTTACTTTGCTTTCGATATAGTTGAATATGGATTTATTTGAAACACGGAATGAATTATTTTGTAGTAAATCATTGGGACCAGAGGAACAATTATCTTTGATTCTGGATGTAAGGGAAACAGGGCGGGAGCTTGGATTAACATGCAGGATTCTGTATGGAAATGTGAGAAGATGTTCCCAAGCTTGTAAGGAATTGTAGTTGACTGCATCTCTGATTTCCAATGTTAGTTTTTGAGCAACACATATCCGGGCACCTTGAGGTACTCTTTTTATGATAGGCACACTATGTTTTAATTTTGAGATTCTAAGCCAAAAGGGTTCAGTTGAAGGCGAACTACGAGTAACGGCTTGTGATGAGGACAGTGGTGTAAATAATGGAGGTGAACAGTTTGGTGAGCCAGTACGGACATGTGAACGACCATGGGTTGAGTGGCAGCGGCTTTGATGGATTTTTAAACCCTTTTGACCCTTGAAAAAACGAGGGTGAGAACAGCACTCGCACCTTATGTAACCATCAGCACTCGGACAATCGGAACTCATAAAAGAGGCACTTATGTTAATAATTAATGACTAAACTTTACAACATTTACAAAAAATACACATAAAAATTAAGCCTAAAAAACATAAAAATTAAATAGACTTGAAAAAATCATTTTCATCTGACTTTTCACATCAAACATGTCACTGGTTGCCATGCAGCGGAAGATGACATATTTTTATTTTATTTTTATTTTTATTTATATATTTTTTGATGATATATTTTTAAAATAAATATTGCTAAAAATTTAAAAAAGTTTAAAAGATTGTTAAACCTATTACAAAACTAAACCCAAAAATGAAATTTCTCAGATTTTTTTTCTCAAAAAAATTATAAAAAGTTTTGTCAACAATAAATTCATTAGAAAAAGGTCTTTAAAATTTGGCAAATACAAGGCCCTTATTATCGCTAGTCGAAATCCGGACACCCTGTATATGGAAGTATAAAGGGGTTTCCCTACGTTGCTTGTCCAGTGCAAGGTAAATCTGATAACCCGTGTTGTATTCGACAGCGGGGCATGTTTAAAATGTAAATGGATAGTGACCCGGATGGAAATTGGTTGAATTGTTAATTTCTGGCACGTCCAATATTAGACCACAATTTAAAACTCGACTTTTTGTGGATTTGAAAAAAATGAACATAATACTCTAGATGCACCGGAAAAAATGACCGCTTGAGGTGGGAATTGAACCCGCGTTTGATTGCCTACTCAACCACCCAGGAGTTGGCAAAGCCTGTCGATTTATCTGATCTTTAGTTTGCAAAGTGAATGCTTATCACTTAAAACAATAAATTAACATAATTCCAAAACCTTTAATAAAATTATAGTGTAATCAACAGCTGCTGATATACCGTACCGTTACCATGAGTTTACGGTGGTTTTACTCGCTAGCGACGACGTAAAAAAAGTGTATGGAAAATTTTAGTTCTCCACGTAACCGCTAGAGGCGCTGTGCAATTTTCTATACACTTTTTTTACGTCGTCGCTAGCGAGTAAAACTGCCGTAAACTCATGGTAACGGTACTGTAAGTAGAAACTTATAACCTTAGATTTCGATCATCAAGCGACCTTATAAAAATATTCATCTAGTTAACCTGTTTCGAGTATGTTTACTTTATTATTATTTAATCAAAATGCAATCAGTTTTTGACTTACTCTCTAATTCAAGCTTACTGTTTTATTACTCATTATGTTATCGTTATATTTATAATATAAAGAAATGTAACACACCAAACGTAAGTCCAGAAAAGCTAAAAACGGCTTGTTACCGACATCTCACCTTTTTTTTACCATGGCTTGTACGGAACACGACTGCATTTTGGTTATGAAATGGGAGTGCACAAAAAATGCCTGTACCAACAGTGCTATCAACGCTGTCCCGTCTCCGTTGACCTTTTACACTTTCATCATTAGTCTAGAGGTCAGCAGGCTTACTTTTATCCAAGAGGGTTAAAATCCTGGGTCGAGCAGAAATTTGTTAACAAGTAGGTACCTACGCTGTTCCGGCTCTCACGACCGGTACATGGCTGTGCTAACACAGCCAAATTGGAAAGCCAACAAAACATATTATAATTTACGTGCAATATGAGCTCTCAAGTAAATACAACAGGTCTGACCTTTGACCATATGACACAAAAGTCGTAGATTGTGACGGTTCAATAGTCTTTTATTAATAGGTCCCAGACACATTCGCGCTAGCTCACAGATATTACTCGTACGTACCAAACCCGAGTAATATAAACCGCCCGAATCTCTGTCGCACAAACTCTGTGAATATTCATAGCACGCCAGCCACCATCACTCGGTGGGTATGAAGTTCTCGGTATTTTTCCTACAAATACTGCAGACACTCCACAGATGCATTCAACGGAGGAAAACTAGCTCCTCTAAAATGCTATAGAGCTGTGGTCGTTTTTCACTGCTTCCCCCGCTGCAGAAGCCGTATTCTGTAAAACAACATCTGTATTTTCAACTAATGCCAATCCGCTCTCTAGCGCGCATCCTATTGTGAGCGAGAAAGACAGATAGAGCCAAAAGCATAACTTGTAATGGAGTAGCGCCTCTGTTGTAAAGAGGTTACGTGTTCATATTTTAAAGTTTAAGCTGAGCTGAGTTATATGAGTTTCGTCAAAACAGCTCACTGCCGTTGATTCTGGACATAGCCCCTAGGCGATGAAGCCCACGTTTGAGAATGGGAGATGTTTTGTAAGATCGCTTTCACTTAGGTTAACAGGTCTTTTTCTCTAATCCAACTCATAGCTGGAATTGTTAATATGTCAATTTTTTTTTGTGTCGAGGAAATACGATGCGAGTTAACTGTTTCTATTTTCTCTTTGGCCTAGCCTTATTTTGTTTATCTACGTATTATGACTGCTGTGCTTTATTGTTCTTTTCATATTATTTTTTTCTTTACCTTAAGTATCGTATGCGTTTCATTAGATAAAAGAAAGAAATCACCAAACTGGCAGACAGCTCTCAAATCTATTTGCATGTTGTATTACATTTTGAATACGTAGCATCACGTCTGCTTTCCCTATCTCCACGGAGGATCTGCGATCGTCCGCTAGAGATTGAAAAGTAAACGGATTCTGTACACGTTGGTTCCGTATATTTGCACTGCAAACCGGACAAGAACAGGGACGCACTGAAGGAAAAAATGAACCAAAATTTATTAAACTTTCAAAGAGAACCAGAAAATGTCTACCCTTGTTATTTCAAACCGTCCATTTATTGGGCTCCGTTTTGTCCGACAAACTCTTTTTTTTTCAATTTACTGATCGTGAAGAAAAGTAATCAATTAATTGTTATCTCTCTTAAACAATCTCAACACGCAATGCATTTTTTTAAATTATATTTGCCAATAAGACAATGATCGATGCAAAACAATAGATCTGCATGTAAATATGAAATTGCTAACCAACACCCATGTATTCTTTGCTGACCAATCGTGAATCTTGCTGATCAAGTAGTTATTTTTCGGATAGACTGTTTATTTGGCGAACACATATTATTATAAGCTTACTATTTATGATTAAACTACTGGTCATTATGAAGACTATTTGCGAAACAAGGATTGATGATAGTTTATTTTTCTTGCATACAAAATATTTGAATCCTTACCAAATTGTTAAATTATAGAATTATTGGCTAACCAATTTTTTTTATTACGGCTCACCATTATTATTAATTATTTCTCTTCTCTTTTAAATATGGGTACTTGCTTAAAGTATCTGGTCCCTAGTGCATAGTGTGACGTAAACTAGTAGGTAAATAGTACCTACTAGTTTACGTCACACTATGTAAGTAGGTAACGGACACCTTTCATTTTAGTGACACTGCTGGCTAGGGTCACTGACCTTAAATCTGACACGTAGGCTTACAAAGATCAACCCAAAGTTGTGTTTACTGCTTACAAGATTACAGGGGTCCACGAACCCACGGCTATGGTTTGTAATTAATTTTATTGCGTAGGTGGTTAATTAACCCCTTGCCTGATTGTATCAAAGACTGTTTTAATGAAACGCTCATTGATAGGTGTTTGTTTGTCAAATTAATCAAGCTAACTTTTCTCGTGTGGTTTTCAATAGGTATCTTCTATATTGTATTAAGTAAGAAATCATTATTAGAAATCACATTATTATTATTACCTTTCTTCTGACGCATAGAGTATTTTATGCAATAAAAAATGTACACAATCGCAATGGAATACAGTGCAAAAAATATATCTCGTAAACAGTTTTAAGCAAGAGTGAAGGACTAAAAATAAACAGAACCTACTTATCTTAATTTGTTGCTTCGGACTTCTGTGTTGCCACAATATGCTTCAATTGGAAGTAATAAAGTTAAATTTGTACTAGTAAAATACAGTTTTTCAACCATAACATTTTGTAGCATTTCTTTATGATTATGGTTAGTGACTCTTTTTCTTCATCACGCAATGCTCTAGCTTAATATAAACCTAACATTGTTGTTTGTAGCAGAAACAAGGAATTTCTATTATACATTCATGCAAGGAAGTGTTTAAATTCTAAATTGTGGATAAAGGACTTGTCCATTAATGGTTTTTTATTCGTCAATATTTCTAACCAGAATAAACTAAATATTACATGAAAGAGTTCACAAAAACCAGCCTTTCTGCATAATAAATATATTTTTAAGGCCTCCGATTTAGAGAAAATTTTTAATTTAATTTTTCTCTTTGTCTGTACATAAACCGCACCTTCGCCTATATTATTTACGCATGAAAAAAATTGTCAGTAAAATTGTCATTCCATTGACAATAGTACCAATTATAAAATCCGTGGTAGTACCAGTAGTATTCATCCACCAGTGGAAAGGCAATGGTACATAGCCATACAGCCAGGAAATACAAGTAAGTGATCATTGGATAATATAGATATAATAATAATGATAATGATAAATATAGGTTATTGGTGGTTGGTGATATCTTGGAATAAAAAACCAGCCTCCATACAAAAAGAGGATAAGTCCTTTAATCACCTCGCCAGTAACTTCCTGATTGCTACAATTCCTATCCTAATGAAAATTGAAAAGAATAATTTTTACTATAATTTAAACCTTTTTCTTTCATTTGTCGTTTTAAAAAAGTTATATTATATTTAAGGTAGCTTTTTAAAAACCCACCAATGCTTTAGATAAAAAAAAATTAAATATAAAAATTGCTGAACTGTCTTGCTTTGTGGAAGTTTCATTATAGATTGGTAGAAGAAAAAAAAAGGTTACTGGTCATTTTATTTTTCTGGTTATACGTTCTAGGAAAGAAGACCAGCTAATAAATATTTTTATAACTTAAGCAATTATTTTGCAAGTTTTTACGACATTAAATCAAATTTCGCTCACAAAAATTATTAATCGACTGTGTCATCCGGTGGGACTCGAACTCACGTCGTAAGTTATAAAAATAATTATAAGTTAAACTGATTTCATCTTAACTGATGGTCAAATATTTGTATAAATATTTTTATCAGATACATGCATTCCCCAAGTATTGATGAAATCAAACGCCGGCCTCTGGCGTAGCTAGCACTTACAAAAATTCGTCGGCTGACTAACGTCCTCCGTAGCTCAGTTGGTAAGAGCATTCGCCCGGATAGCGAAGGGACATGGGTTCGAGTCCCACCGGATGACACAGTCAATTAATATTTTTTGTGAGCGAAATTTGATTTAAGACCAGCTAAGTGCCTGGCGTGCAGTTTAGGTTTTTTTTAGCATCCTTCGTAACTATCCATACTTCTATACCAATATTATAAATGCGAAAGTGTGTCTGTCTATCTGTCTGTTACCTCTTGACGCTTAAACCACTGAACCGATTGAGATGAAATTTGCTATGGAGACAGTTCGAGACCCTGGAAAGGGCATAGGCTACATTTTGTCGCGATATAAAAACATAAGGGGGTATAAAAGTTTATATGGAAAATCCAACTCTTGCAGGCGAAGTCGCAGGGAACCACTAGTTAAACTATAAAAAGATAAAAACTAGTCAGTTACCTCCGTTTGTTTTGCCACAGAGTAAAATAATAGTACGTTTAGCCAGCATAACGGTTAACAACATAAATTTACTACCATATCAATATACGAGTTCACCGACTTCACTAAGCTACGTATAACGTCGAAGTGCCATAAAGTATGTTTTAAACAGCTCTATTGGAGCTACAAAGCAGCACTTTGAATGCAGATGATGATTTTCTAGCTCTTATGCTTCGTTCCTAACACTGTGTACTCATAATTTAACTTTTTGAGTGTTTCTAAACTGAAGTGAACATTCTCGGACGCTACACGTACAATAAATTATTTGATTTAATGCACAATAAGATTATGGTAAAACTAGCGACCAACCTCGGCTTCGCATGGACCGCAAGTTTAAAATATAATAATTACTAGTGGTTACCCGCGACTTCGTCCGCAAGAGTTGGATTTTTCATATTTAGTCCCCCATTTCACCCCCTAATGTTTTTATATCGCGACGAAATGTAGCCTATGTCCTTTCCAGGGTCTCGAACTATTTCCATACCAAATTTCATCTCAATCGGTTCATTTCATCTCAATCGGACAGACACACTTTCGTATTTATAATATTAGTATGGAAGTATGGTTTTAATGCATTATAAGAAAACTAGCGACCCACCCTGGCTTCGCATAGATGCAATTAAGCTTGAAAAATAGCCTTTTCACTTAGGAATGGTGTATCGCTTTCTTTCTGTGGTTGAGTAGTTCCAGAGATTATCAATTTAAACCTACACACTTACAAACTTTACCTCTTTTTTCTGACAATCTGTATACTAAGGTTTAGTATACAGATTGTCAGAAAAAGAGTGTACCAAACTTTAGAACCAAAGATAAACTTACCTATTAATAGATGACCACCTAGACAAATAATAATGTCCTCCTAGCCGAATTTCGACTACGGCGGCCTATCTCAACAGAGATTAGTCAACTGCGAGGGACATATTATAGTGTACAAGTGTGTGCGCAATACACAGGTGCACTCTCTGTTCCTTTCACTCTCATAATTCGGTTAGACGGCATCGCGGCAGTCCGTCATGACCGTAGAGAGATGAGACCTGAGCTGTGTCTGAGTAATTTCAAGACAGAAAAACCCAAACACTCTCGGCCCGACCCGGGATACCTAGACAAATAACGTAACTTTGAAACGGTGATACGTCTACCAAAGTTTTTTTTCTAGATTATCGTCCATGATTTTATCCATTCTTTTTTAAAGCTTTTTGGGACACTCATGTATATTAGATAAAAAACTACTTGACACATAGTAATGATAATTTAGTTAAATATCAGTTGGTGGAAATAGTCGTTACCAACTAGGTACTATTTAATCGACGGGCTTTTACAAGCATACTACGATGTCTACGACCGACTACGGCGTAGACGATTGCTCGCAGGAGCCCACCACGAGAAGGCCGGTAGATAAGTTGCAATCTAATCTATCGCTAACAAAGTGTTAAGCAATCGACATATCACGTGACTTTTGCAACCATATTTTAACATTTCATTGGCGATAGCGAAGTTCGTTATAGAATAGATTACATCTTGTTGAAGCTTTCGTTTCACAATTGTGGCCTCGCATCATGCATCATTATGGTACTTGAAACAGTGCCGAATGCCGATATATCGGAAACACAATCACAAATTTGTCACAATTAAAAAGGCACAAACAATTCTTGTTAGTGACCATGAAAGTTTAGAACTATACTATAAAATTGTTTGTGGTTCGACTCTTCTTCTCTTGTGTAGTTAGAAATGTAGACGATATTAGCAAACCACCCGAACAAAATGCTAAGATATTCGTTGCGTGAGCTTCATGCCCCATAGTCACTAATCTCAGTATTCTCAGGGGTGAGATACCACTATTCCACTTGTGTGTCTGTTGTTTAGTTTGTGACCTTGCAATATAACCAAGTACTTAGGTTCAAAATACGCTGCTTTACCGAAGCTAGTGAGTGAATTTTAATATGAGCTTTTGCGTCTTATCTAAGGCGCCAGTTCATCGATTGCACTTACCTTCGATTAACTACGGACTAAGGAAACTGTTAGCGCTAAAGTTTGTCACACAAGTATAAACCTTCACTACGATACAGGAGGAAAGTAGACTCAGTTCGTTTGAGGAGATAATGTCGCCACTAGTGGTATGAAAAAGAACATATTATACTCTTCAGATAAATATGTTTTAGGTACTGCACCCGCTTAGACTGGATGACAATTTATTTTACCATTTTTTCCGCTGATCGTTGCAGCATACAAAGGGGTAACATTTAGCATACCTACAACAAGCATACGTTCAATTGGCGAAACAGTTTCCCACCAAGACGAAAAGCTTACGTTCGCTCGCTATAAAAAGAAGAAGGAGGTAACTATGAGGTAACACTTGTAAGCGAGGTCTTACTCTTAGAAGTGACGTGTATGTGACACATGGGGGTGGTTCGAGTTATCGGGTAGCTCGTCCTATAGAGGTTAAATCATTATTAATTGACAAACTTGTGTCTACCATCTTGATTAGCAAACCGATATTTCAGTTGACAATTTTGTTAGAGTCTTGTTATTTATTGAATGGACTACCTCGATGGTCTAGTGGTCAGCACGCTGGGTACTATCCACGAGGTCCCGGGTTCGAATCCCGGGTCGGGCCGAAAGTGTTTGGGTTTTTCTGTCTTGAAATTACTCAGACACAGCTCCGAAGTCAGGAAGTTGGTGGTGTTAACACCCCCGTGCCTCGAAAAGCACGTTAAGCCGTTGGTCCTGCGCCTGATCTCTCTACGGTCATGTCGGACTGCCGTCTCACCGAATTATGAGGGTGAAAGGAACAGAGAGTGCACCTGTGTATTGCGCACACACTTGTGCACGAAAGTCGAAATTCGGCTAGGAGGACATTATTTATTATTATTATTTATTGAATCAATAAAGAATTACTATGAATCGGAAAAAGGGAAAAAGGTATATGGAAGGTTTATAGGACTCCATTCTAAATCAGAGTGATACTGTATCTACCTGTGTTAAGGTAGAGCCCCGCGGGGGCAATTTGAATCTTTGCTCGAGACGAGGTTAATCATCGGGGGACGGGGGCGCAGGTGCACAGCACAGGGACGAACTAAATGGAAAAAAAATAGATTTTTATGCATTAAATTTCATATAAATTAAATACAAAGGATATATTTTTTTAATATATTTGTTGAAATCGAAATAGGTATTTGGTATGCGTTTATGAACGAAAAATATTGTTTGTCATATGTAAAATTGTGTTTTGACGGCCCTAAAGTCCAATGACAAATGTCATATAATACTGCTTACGAAACGTCAAAAAACGTCACCTTTGCACTCGCACAGGTAAGATTGTGGCCAAATATCTAGCCAACTACTAGAAAAAAACTGTTTGATGACGTTATGTTGACGTTAAGTGAATGCAAAGACTATGAAGTCAGAACACAAAATATTTCTGTTTTATCTCTGTGTTTTTATCTATCTCCGGTCACGCGCACAATTGAATGGAAAGTCAACGATTCTGATCCAAACTCGTAAGTCGAACCCGGAAGTATTCACTGTAATGGTGAAGAAATAAAACCCAAGTGCGGCCCTGTCGAGTGCCGGAAATTACAAGTTCCGGTTCCGGCGGGCGGAGACGTGCCGCAGACACGACGGTTGCACTGACAAACTGACAAACATTCGTTTGGTTTTATGTTTCTCAAAACTAGCTGACACGAGGAGAGATTTGAAAAAAGTTCTTGTGAGTATCAGTTCAAGTATTTTTTTGTGTGTTGTGATTACAGAGGGGTGGGAGTGACAGATCCAAACACGTCGGTTAAAAATAAAGTAGCAACTGGTAAGCGGTAAATAGGCAAAAAGGTAAGCGATAACAACTTTGTTAGTAATAAGACGTAAGACTTATCCTTTCAACATATTCGCTTCCAAACTCGAGACACAACAGAAAATAAATAAATAATAAATAAATAAATTGTTTCAACAAACACACCAATTACCTAGCCCCAAACTAAGGGTGAGCTTGTGCTATGGTGACTAGGATAACGGATAGAAATACTTAAATACATATAAACATCCATGACTTAGGTACAAATGCTCGTGCTCTTCACACAAACACTTGCCCTTTGCGGGATTCGAACCCGCAACCGCTTGGTTTAGAAGTCCGGTGCGCGAACGACTACACCAAGACGGTCGTCGAATCAAATGTAAAAAATCAATTGTTATAACCCACAGTGCGTGCTGTGGCAGCGAAAGGGTTAAGACCTTCCTTCTTATAGAATCTACTTTGTTGCTCATCATAAAAAAACACCACAACATCTACAATACAGTACATCCTCAAAAAATCATACTGTTCATAATTTGCCACTAATTCTCACAAACTTAGAATTTATGCTCGCGCGCGGTAGGTATTTAGCTACCAAATATTGTTTTAATTATGCTCTTCTAGCACGTCTGGTAAATCTAGGTAGGTAATATTATACATGATAACATTAGCATTAGCTGTGTTACAGAAAATCTCTCATAATTTCCTTTGTTACTTTGTTTCTTCTTTGAATTCATTCATTGTAATCTTAGATTGTAATATGCAAAATAGGTATATGTATCTGTATAGTCACATAATTAAGTATGTAAGTGTTATTTTTTAGTTTAAACCCAATCTCTAATAGAGGGACCGGTCGTAGACCAATAGCGACGACCCTTTCAACCTTAATATTTGTTATAAATATTACATGATAGGCTTAGTTTTAAATAATGGTTTCATTAAACGAATTATCAAAAAAATTATAGAATTCCGGCTCTACCCTTCGAACAAAGAAATCTATCGTGAATGAGCTTTATTTTCCATCCTCCAAAAGAATGTATCAAATCACTGGCAACCCGGACTGCCTTATTTATCTTCGTTCCCGGAAAAGAAGTTCACTAATATCACATTTCGACTTAAGATAATGGTGTAAATGCACTGTATTTGTTTATCTGACACCCGTTGTGCGATTCAAAAGGAATTCCGTCCATCTGATTACTTTTGCACGCCTACGTGAAATATATTTCGATTAATTTTGGTAAGTACAGAGATAGATGGGATCATGGAAAAACCGGCTAAGTGCGAGTCGGTCCCGCACAAAGGGTTCCGTAATACTATTTTATCTATACAACATTAGACACTACATATTACTTTTTTAGGTTTAAAATTAGTTTAGTTTTAATTATTAAGTTTAAAGTGAATATACCTACAACCATAGATTTTGTTAATATTTTAAGCGTCTAATGTTACCGGTATTAATATCCATCAAAAAACGGTAAAAAAAAAACATTACTTATTTGTTGTGTTAGACGGAAAATCAATCACATCGATTATAAGACTGCTACTCTAGACATCACTAGCATATGGGGGACATCACTAGAACCTTCAGAGGAGGATACGATGGATTGTCACGTAGATGGCTTTCACTATAATTTCTGTTATAAAACTATGAAAAAGGAGAGTATTATCCAATAAACTGTTATATTGTTTTATAGTGTATAGGGGCCCCCTTAATGTTTTTACATTATTTCAAATTAATTACTTATTTTCAAAGTTATATACTGTGAATATTTCGAGCGTCTACCTGTTACCGTTAGTAAACTGTAATTCATCATACTGAATATCGAGTAGTTTAAGTAGTAGTAATTGTAATGTAGTTAATATCGAGGGAAAAAAAGCAAAAAAATCACGCTTGCTGTGTGGGGAGCCCCACTGAAATATCTTTTTTTTATTCTGTTTTTAGTATTTGTTGTTTAGCGGCAACAGAAATAAATTATGTAAAAAATAACTGTCTAGTTATCTCGTGTACGGTACGGGGAAAATATGTCCGTCTGAACCTAGCCTAAACTATGAAAGTCAAGCCACATTCCCTAAGGAGGCTTCCTAAATCAAAGGTAATTAAGGTTACCCAGCCAAATATCGACACCCATTACGTAATATTGCGGTGACGATCCAACATTCTTGGTAACTCTTCCCAGGGGAATGAAACCCGTATTAACCCCGTCCGGGATCATAATCCTTACTCATTGTTAGCGTGACCAAATCGTAGAACATTCTAGGACTCAGTGGCATAGAATTATTGCTGAGATTTTCCGTTGCATGGGTTATTTTCAAATTGTTCATAATCTGATGGAGCTCATTTAGCTACATTGAAAATTAAGTGATCTCGAAAATTTAAATCCAATTTCTGGGCTCCTGCTTGTTGTTAGTTTTAGTATCCGTTGTTTCCACATATAAAATATTTTTTTAAGTAAATAAGGCAGTTTTCAGCTTAAGTTTTATTTTGTTCGAATGTAAATCTAAGAGTATGGCCCATTCCACGCTTTGGCTCAAATCTGTAAGTGCGGTGTTTGAATAAATAAATAAATAAAATCATAGTGCTTAAGTTATGCACTATTTGCAGCATAACTTATTTTCATATAATCTTTTGAATTTGAAGTAGAACTTTACAACGGACTAACATAAACGATTTATGTGGCAAACCCCATCGAGTCTCATCTCCAACACTGAATTATGGGGATCGCTAGCCGGCACTCTTGGCAGGCCACGGTTAAGCCCTTGTAAACCTCTAGAGCCCCTTGATAAGCGAGAGTTATGGTATTACTCCACTACTAATATTACTGCGAAACTTTTATGAATTGTAGAAATAACTTGGGAATACATTTGCTATCTAAGTACAATTTCCTAATCGTTAACTTCCTGTCTCGGAAGCGAATAACTTTTGCTAGATAAAAGTTACCCGTTATCCCGTACCTTATGACTTATTTATTACATATTCTGGCAACATTGCACAGCTACTTATGTAAGAACTCCCAACACGTCAGCGCAGAATTCTACAATTCTAATTATCACTGAATTCCCAACAGCCTCCAGAAACCATAAACAGAGAGTAGTGTTCCAAAATGGCGAAAATCTATTGATAATATTGTGACTAAATAAAAACTTTTTTACACTCTCTATCGGCTTCGTATTCAATAACACTAGAATATTTATGCAGTATGTATTAAACTACAATACTTTGCAGTTTATCGATTGTATTGTAAAAGTACTTACGTACCATATTTAATTCTCTCAATTTATTTTCTATCGATATATTATAGATATTATTGTAATATAACTGGTGGGTATGCATAACAAACACATTCATTAATTACATAAGTTCATGTTTGGTTGAAATGAGATTTAATTGCTACCGTTACGTGTCAGTAGATATTGCTTTGGACCAATAATAATCCATACTAATATTATAAATGCGAAAGTGTATCTGTCTGTCTGTCTGTTACCTCTTGACGCTTAAACCACTGAACCGTTTGAGATGAAATTTGGTATGGAGACAGTTCGCGACCCTGGAAAGGACATAGGCTAATGTTTTATATCGCATTTCGTGGCGATATAAAACATTAAGGGGATGAAATGGGGGATGAAAGTTTATATAGAAAATCCAACTCTTGCGGGCGAAGTCGCGGGGAACCACTAGCTTATTATAATTTATAACAATTTCACTCTACTAGTGTATATTATCTGTGATAAAGCCTACCAATCTTATTGTCTATTATAAAATTAAATGAAAACTAAGACTTTAAACCGTGTAAGACGGGATTTATTGCGTATGAGCATTATTGCACTAGACTGGAATAATAGTCACATGGTCGCTCAGACAAACACATTGGCGGAGCGCGTAAATCCTAGCTAGACCAGTTAAAACTAAACAGATCTATAACAATATAAAATTTTGTTGACGCAGTAGCTATCTACACTAATATTTTAGAGAATACTAGTTTTGTATGTTTGCAAGTTTATTTATAGGAACGGATCTTTTGAACTGAAAAAGGAAGAACACGTCTCCCATACTTACAAAATTGTACCAACTAATATGTCATTTGCAGTATAAAGTTTTTTTTTTCATAGAAATTAGAGAGAAGAACTCGAGAAGTTTCTCGCCAATAGCTCGAGAGTGGAATAGGTGCTTTCGCCCGAGTTAAACATATTATTTTTCATTTCGACTGTGAGGGAAGAAATAGTGCATTTCTTTTTTTATGTGGTGCAATCAAAGGTGCTTTCCATTTCATATCCGCGAAGCGCCTAACCGGTACATTTTGGCGTTTCACTTGGTCCGCGAGCGGCGCCAAAGTGGGTAGCGTTGCCGCTTAATCGATAGTTTTCGATATCGATAGTTGAGGCAAAAGCAATAGTATCAATAGAATATCGATAGTATCGATAGACTATCGATAGTTGAGGCAAAAGCAATAGTATCGATAGAATATCATTAGTATCGATAGTCTATCGATAGAAATGATAGTATCGATAGTAATGATAGTATTGATAATAATGATAGTATCGATAGCTCCGTTTATATAAATACTATCGACACATAGCAACACTATCGATAGTATCAAAGTTCAATATTAAAATCACTATCGATAGCTGATACAGCTCTGACTATTGCAATAACTATCGATACTCTCGATAGTGGCCTTTTATTAAATAGTAGAAGTATAAAGTAGGAGGAAAAAGATATTTTCCACCCAGCTATCTACACATGAAAGTTCAACTTTCCGAACAGGTGAGATGAAAAAGTAGTTGTCCATACGGCGACACGTCAGACAACTCCACTTTGATTTTAGACCACCTCTATTCCCTACGTAATATAAGTTGATTTCGTAGTTCAAACGGGTAATCTGAAGTGTTGCTGACTGTACTATACGACCACCAGAAACATCCCTTCGGACAGCGCTTTACACATGGAACACCCTGTATAAAACCAAAGTTTCTCTATCAATCTCCTGTAACACTGGCAGTTTGCTTGCATGAATAATCCAGTTAATAACTAAGTTGCTTTTGAAACCTAAGTAACTACTTCCTTTCTTACACTTACACTTAAGTATTAAGTAGAGCTTTGTGTGGATCCGCAAGAATGAGACTTGGTGAGTGAAAATCTAAACAATCGCTTCGACAACTTTACTTCAGACAAAGTTTGACAGCGTATCGTTACTCAAATCAATCGTTTGAAATTGATAAAGTGCATTTATTTTAACCTTATAAGGCAGTGGTAATAGATAGCTCCTCGTATAGGTCTTTGATTTGTTTGTCTTTTACACATAGGACGGGGAATCGACGTTTTTGGTAAGAGATAATAAGGAGGTAAATAGCAGTTCAAAAGTTTGGGTGAAACCCGAGCGATATAAGTAAAAGGTTAAACAGGTATATATGGACATGATGTCACTGCATGATATCGGGGCCAGTCATTAAAACATAGGTAGCCGAATGCACAGTTACCTACCTATTTTTTTAGTTTATTGAACAGAATTAAGTTATACCTCTTAGAAATATCTATGTGATACATTTGCAAGGGATTCCCGTCCTAACTAGATTGTGCTAAATTAGACTCGCCGAATCAATATACAAGTACTCGTAAGTATATTGGAGTAAGTACATCCTACATAACACAATCAACAAATAATATTTACATCCTACACCTCGCAAAATTTCGCGAACCAATATAATTACCTGACTGCGGAAGGATGTTTTTCGAGAGTATGTATGTATAATTGTTTGGCACGACGCCCTACAGCCCAAACGGCTCAACAGTTTTTGACATATGAGGTGTCTATGAATTTGTCAAAATTGTGAAAGTGACATAGGCTATATTAATTTTTAAAACTGCGCCCGGAAATGGAATTAAAATCAAATCCCCTCCGAATTTGATTTTTTCCTTAGCATAGCAATATGGGTATCAAATGAAAGCCAGTAAAGAGACCATTTCAAAAATATAATATTTTTTGCAGTAAAACGGTAATTTGAAAAACTAAAAATCCCGACTGCGTTTCTGTGAAATTAAAAAACCCTAAAACAAGAAAGAGGTCATACCCGGGTTATATTGGTACCCTTATTGAAAATTGTAGCAGTCGGGACCCATGTGAAAGTCAGCCGTCTCGTCAGTAGATTGGAGTAATCTGCAATGTAATATAGAGGTGGGTATATGCTCTAACTTCACTAAGCCTCCATTTCTAGAATCGGTCTCGATTGCCATACAATTTTTGATATGGGTACCAATGTAACCCGGGTATGACCTCTTTCTTGTTTTAGGGTTTTTTTAATTTTACAGACACGCTGCCGGGTTTTTTAGTATTTTAAATTATTACATAATAACACTACCAAAAACACCTAATATCCTTTAAGTATCCACGTACTACATTAAATGGGTACGTATTACGATACCGAATTTTAAAATACCGAATTTCATAAGCCCTACGAACGAAAGGCCGAATTTTCGAAAGCCGAATGTTTATATGATCGAAAGTTCTAAATACCGAAAGTTTGAAATCCCGAAAATTCAAAATACCGAATCTTATAAGACCTATAATTGGAATGCCGAATACTAAAATACCGACTGTTTATTTGACCGAAAGTATCCGACGTCTACTAAAGATTAGGTTTGATTACATTAGGTTAGGTTGACCACAACGCCGCGCGAGTCAAGCGAGCGAAGCGAGCGGTGCCGCGGCAGCGGCCGGCGAAGCGCCAAAAAATAGTTAGGTTAGGTACTCAGTAAATAAGAAATATATTAGGTTTGATTATTAGGACTGTAGGTATATGAAACTTCGGGATTTTTAAATTCGGGATATGAACCTTCGGTATTTCAAACTTTCGGGATTTTGAACTTTCGGTTATTTGAAATGCGGCATATTGAGCTTCGGTATATCGGGTATAGGTATTTATTCGTTCGGTATTTTGATTTTCGACGTTTCAAGCGTAGGTATTTCATTTGTAGGTATTATCAACTTTCGCTATTATAATACGTACCCACATTAAATACCTACTAAGTTATTCACAACAACAACTTTTTTTAAATGCTGTAAGTACCATAAAACCTTGAACAATTTCGCTACAACAATAAAACATCTCTTCAACTTTTCACATCTAACTTAATCAATCTAGATCTTATTTACTTGCGAGCTAAAACATCGAAAACAGGGTCAATTTAGACAGAATGAGTAAAATAAGATGAAACAGAAATAACACCCTACTCTGGTAATTTATTATGTAAACATACCTACGTTTTTTTTAAAGTATTCCTTTTACAAGTACCTACCTACTTATTTTAAAAGTCATGAAAAGATTGTTAACAGTAAATAAATAAATAAATGTTTCAACAAACACACCAATTACGCAGCACCAAACTAAGCGTAAGCTTGTGCTATGGTGACTAGGATAACGGATAGAAATACTTAAATACATATAAACATCATGCTCGTGCTCATCACACAAACATTTGCCCCTTGCGTGATTCGAACCCGCAATCGCCTGGGTTAGTAGTCCGGTGCGCGAACGACTACACCAAGACGGTCGTCCAAACAATGTTTGCTAAGTAAAGAAAAACGGAGTAAAAGTCACTTTTATGTAGGTACTTTGATTATTCTAGCTTGAAAAAACAGTTTATCGCCTAATGGTACGTCTTTTAATTAAACGATTAACCTAATCATTTCATTATACAACTTAAGCGATCGCAATATTTACGTAACGCATACACTAGTAGTGTATATTATCTGTGCATATACACAGCAAAGAATGACGGGTTTGAAAAGCTCACTATATTGCGTCATTAAATATTTATTCTAAATACTACGGCTTTTGGGCTTATATACATACACAGTGTATGAACTCTGAAGCCATTATGTACAACTATATCACATAAAAATTTAATTACTAAAAATTAGTTAATCTACAGTCGAGGAAAAAACCTCAACAATTTATTTACAACAACTTAGACCCGAAGGATTATGTTTGAAATAAAAGGTTTTTTTAAAATATAGTCTAGACCCCGATTCATTCTAATTATATTCAAGACATCTTACTCATGTAAGTATAAAGATTTATTCGGCACGTGTATAGTATCTAAGTTATTGTTTAAAGTACTTTCTACTCAAAATCACTCAAAAAGTATTGAAGATAAAATACATTATGCAACCAAATAAGATAATCTCCTTACAAAAGTTTCAAAACAATATCCTTTCTATATTTTCTTAGATTTGCATCGAAAACTGGTTTTTAAAGCCTCTTAGCTCGTGTTAAGGGCGTTAAAGCAGCTTAATTAAAATAATGGCGACCCATTTTTAGGTTGATTATCCAATATAATTTGCATTCTAAATATTACGAGGTCTTACATTAATTAATGGATGTAGATGACACTCAAATGGATTGAAGCTTGCGAAGTGATCGGATGGATTTGGTAAAAGACTATTTTAGGCGTAGTAATAAATAGATTTCCGTTTTAGATTGAATAAATGCGGTTGGCTGGGCTTTTGTGAATGAGATTATCTCGTGAAAGCTTTTTACCGTTTCCAAAAACTCCCATTGTATTGTTTTTAGATTAACTGGGCTCGATTCCGATGTGTCAAAAAATAAATTTAAGTTAAGGCTTTCTTTCTTTCTCTGCCAAACGAAGCTGTCAGTCGCTAAGGAAAGTAGAAATTCCATTGATATCTTAGTAGGGATGTCATTCGATGACGACTAAAGTTCGACGAAAACACTCAAAAACTTGGAAAATTACATCACTTAATTTGATATTTCTAAATTATTGTAGTCTGTCTCTTTTCGCTTGTTTAGCAGAGAAAAAGAGAAAGACTGAACATAAATTTAATTTATTAAAACACAATTTTACGGATTACTTCGCGATTTATTTACCTTTTATTTAAATAAATCGCGAAGTAATCCGTAAAATTTTGTTTTAATGAGTTCAACAATTCGCGTAAACGTAAGAATCAAATACATAAATTTTATCTTAGACAGGGCAAATTGATATCACACATACTGAAAAAATCTGAATCTGAGTTTCTTTATGTACAGATCAAATATTGGAATATTGGAAAATCATACATTTGGACTGCTGTAATAATATAAAATATTATATGTATCCCAACTATTTCGTCACTGAATAATGATTTGTAGTGATTGCGATTGCTGAGTACGGTGGGCGGCGCGTGCGTCTGACAGGGCTGGCTTGAGGGCCCTTACCCTGACTAGAAATCCAATATACCCTCAAAGAGGGACTAGTGACGCGCCTGTCTTTATCAGGATCGTCTTAAATGGTTCCTAGAAATTAAACCTCAGGCCGCTCAAAGACTACTTAGATAGATACGCAATGTCAGTAACGTGTCATTAGCATTGCTGTAGTAGCAAACTAAGTTTGTGGAAACTAACTCAACACTACTAAATAAATCTAACTAAGATATAGTTCTGGCGTACAAAGAACTTCGTTCGAATAAACGGTGTTTCTTTATTAAAATTATTATTTTAAATAACCAACGAGTTTAGCTTTAAATAGGTCTATATTTGAGGCTTTATTAAAACTGGCGCCCAACGTGTGGTTGAAAGTTGGCGCTCAATGTGGGGATTCAAATTGACGTCCAAAATGGGTACTAAAACTGCCACCGAAAATCAAGACTAAAAATTACGCCCTACATGGAGCCTAAAATTGGCGCCCGACATGGTGAAGAAAAGTGGCGCCCAACATGGAGGCTAAAACAGGAACCCGTCATGGACACTAAAACTGGCGCCCGACATAGAAACTAAAACTGGTGCCCTACATGGAGACAAACTGACGCCCAACATGCTGTCTAAATCCAAACTGGCGCCCAATATGGATATAAACTGTTACTGGTACCCAATATGATATTATATACTTCTCTTCTCGTCTTTTACTCAATAATATACTTATTTCGATAACAAGTGCAGTGCAAGGCACAAACAAACATCACTATTGGAGCTGTCGAAGGATCTAAATTTACACGCTACCCTTCCGCCCGTAAGTGATACCATCGTATTAAAACGACTCATCTATCTCTGAGAAAGAAGATTTTTCTACGCCCTCACATCCTTCTACAGATTTCTTTAAAATAAATAAAAACTGATAAATAAAACATAAATGAGCAATAAGTGTCTAAATATCTTTTGGAAATAAAATGAAATGAATATTTATTTGCCCTTGGAAAAGGGTACATTTTTGATGATGTTATAAGTAGATATTACGGTTCAGTTTTTCCAGCTATCAGAAATAGCATTGGTTTGAATGCATTTATATGTACCTAATCTTCCTCCGATGTAATTTACTTTGGTATTTACGAACTTGCACTGTTGCATATTTATTATATCATCTCTACATATCCTTATATCTGTTTATGACAAAAGAAATTAGTCTTATTGACTATGTTTTATGATGCCAAAGGATACATGGATACCACATGGTTTATAAATTATAAATATCTTGAAATAACTCAGACACAGCTCCGGAGTCAGGAAGTTGGTGGTGTTATCACGCCTGTGCCTTGAAAAGCACGTTAAGCCGTTGGTCCTGCACCTGATCTCTCTACGGTCATGTCGGACTGCCGTCTCACATGACCGTAGACCGAGAGTAAAGGAACAGAGAGTGCACCTTTGTATTGCGCACACACTTGTGCACTATAATATCTCCCGCACAGTTGGCTAATCTCTGTTGAGACAGGCCGCTGTAGCCGAAATTCGGCTAGGAGGACCTTATATATACATTTTAAAGCTTCACAAAGATACCAGACTTGCAAAAAAATATTTTTACAATGTATCCTTTGGTATCATACAACTTAGTCAATAAGACTCACCTCTAATGGCATGAAGAGAGCCTTTTTAAGTAGCATTTAAGAAACAATTTAGCTCATATTTTAGGGTCTTTAACTTGTTTTCTACCAAGTCACGACAAAGGCTCTGTAAAAAAATTATGGTGGGTCCGCTGAAATAAATTATGACGTTTTTATAGGGCACCTGGTTTGCAATACATTAACTAGGACATTAGATGGTCCAATAAATGAACGAGAAATGGCGGTTTATGGTTCATAAAGGCTTAGTTGGCAGCTGGTAGTAAACAGCGTACTGTTCCCGCGGAGTGTTACTGAAGTGGACTTGATGAATTTGGTCGTAAAGTTACAGCTGAATCTGATGCAAAAGGGTCATCTTCACTTGTTACAACTACAAATCTTAGAGCGACTACTCGTATTAATAAGAGTTATAGTATTTATAATAATGATATCAATAATAAGTCAACACAAAAAAATATGTTTTAGGTATGTCGGTAAATCTTTTACAAATTGGTTGCCGGGGTACACAGCCAAGATTACGGTAGGCGCAGGGGTGGAAGGAACCAAGGCGCAGAAAAATGACAAGCGGGATGAAACAGTAGGTAGGTAGGTACTATGAATGCATTTATCTGATGACGGACTAAGACGCAATTCTGCTAATTAGAATGAGCCCCGTGAATGAGCCCCTGTTTTGAGTTGACCATCAAATAAGCGTTTCAAAATCTTTTATGCCTAAATGAACCATTTTTTAAATCTCTTTTCCGAAGTGAGTCCTCTGTCATCTATCGCTTTAAGGTAGAATGATGTTGGTGAGTGCAATTGAATTGGTATAGAGACAACAAGGGATGACCAGTGCTCATCCACATTGTTGCCTTTAAGAAATTGCTTCTTCACACGTAAGTATTGCAAACTGGCTCTTTCAATGTTGTTTGTGTTGGTAAGTTCTACAAACGGGCGGGAGTGCTCAACACTAAATAAGAATGCATTATGTAGTTGCTTTGCGCGTGGAAAGTAAAAGAGTTGATATTATTCACAAGCATAGATTCTTACATAAACAGAGAGAAGAATATTAGTAAATAAATATTTTCTGAGAGCGAAGTTTTAACTTCACAACTTTGGCGCTCTGCATCTATGATAGATGATATGATAACTTTTTTAAGGTTTTTTGCAAAAATACAAAACAAATTACAAAAAATTGCTGAATGACATACATTGGGGTTCAATTGATAGATATGGTGGTCACCTGTCACGCATATGGATGGTGTAGCAGTATTTCACCATGCATGATTATGATGATCGCGGATGCTAGTGGAAGCGTAGTCGCGCCAAAACCGCATCTCTGTATGACTAGTGGAAGCAGAGTCGCTCAAGCGCATTTTGGTTTGAGCGACTCTGCTTCCACTCTGCTTCCACTACTCAAGCGCATTGGTTTGAGCGACTCTGCTTCCACTAGTCAGTCAGTACAGAGATGCGGGTTTGGCGTTTATTTGCGTGTGCTATAATGTCACTATGTGGATACAGTTTTACCCGGTGCAGCTAAATTTAACTGCGGTCGGGCTTAAGAAACCCCCGGGCTAACCTTTCTTCTTGATTGCCAACTAAATAGACTATCAACGGGTTTGCCAAGATGCCTGATTAAACGCTCTCACTGTTTTAGTGGGGTAATTAAGTAGTAAATTGGATATTTCGCATGCATATTAATTATGCAGACTATAATTAAAAAATGGTTTGGTGCGCAAAATTCTATCTATTTACGTATACGATGGCAAAATATCACTTGACAACTCAAACCAAACGCCAACAAAGAATTAATAATAATATTACATTACATTATTATACACTACGTCCTTATTTATTTCTTAGTTCTGAATTAATACTTACTCTTCGGTAATTTGCGGTTTAGGTAGGCACCTACATATTGCCTAATTATAATAGGAGAGAATTTCAGGAGGTCCATCTATACATATTGATTGTTTATTATTTTGATAGGTTTGTAACTTAGACAAGGCAAGCTTTGTGGTGATCCAATAACTGATTATTTTCCCCATCTCAATCTAATATTTACTTAACAAAAACGTCACAATGCAAGTTTCATAAAATACATTGACATCTGTTTGAGTCCCGAGAGGAATTAGGATATTTTGACGAATAGTGATAAAACACGATTCCGTATGCAACGTGAACGTCCATCCGTCATCATGACGTATCCTGTATTTTGACGAATCGTCAATGACGGATCCCGTGTGAATGAGCCCTTATCCATTGGAAATTCCGAAGTTTCATTTAGAAATGGATTTTGCGGACGCTACGCAAACTTTCCATTTTGCGGACGCCACGCAAACTTTTCATTTTGCGGACGCCACGCAAACTTTTCATTTTGCGGACGCCACGCAAACTTTTCATTTTGCGGACGCCACGCAAACTTTTCATTTTGCGGACGCCACGCAAACTTTTCATTTTGCGGACGCCACGCAAACTTTTCATTTTGCGGACGCCACGCAAACTTTTCATTTTGCGGACGCCACGCAAACATTTCATTTTGGCCCTTCCTTCACGCTCTGATACTGTTAATCGTGAATTTAGAATAGAAAGAAAACCATCGCAGGAATCGATAGGCAGCCAATTTAAATATATTCTTACTTAATAGAATCGGTTTTGTTCACAGGTATTAAAGTAAAAGTCAAAAATTCTTTATTCAATTTAGGACACAAAATGCCACTTATGAACGTCAAAATATCAATCAATTATGGCCCATATGGGGCAGAACATGTCTCCTTATTTCTTGGGCCCTACTAGCGCTTCGAGACAAGACACAGACAATCTGGCAAGTGCTGAGAAGAAACGCCGGAACAAACTCCGTCACCACTAGCTGCCACAAAAATAAAACAAATCAAAATAAACAGGTAGGTACATCAGTTTGGTGCAGGCTGGACTGTCCATACATTCTCGTCATTAAGATAGTCTTGAATTTTATAATACCCCTTCGACATTAGGGTAGTTTTGACATGTAACTTAAATTTATTAATAGGTAGTTCGATAACATTATGTGGTATTTTATTGAAAAATTTGACACAATTTCCCAAGAATGAATTAATTGTTTTGGCTAATCTGAAGTTTGGAATGACGAGTTTGTTTTTATTTCTTGTGTTATACGAATGAATATCACTTTTTTTTATAAAAAGATCTAAATTTTTGCGTACGTACATTATATTATCAAATATGTATTGAGAAACGACAACAACATACAACAACAAGAACATAAAAGGGCAACTTAGGCTGGTAGTTTTTTTTACCCGACTGCGGAAGGAGGGTTATATTTTTCGAGAGTATGTATGTAGGTATGTATAATTGTTTGGCACGCCCTACAGCCCAAACGGCTGGACAGTTTTTGACATATGAGGTGTCGTTGAATTTGTCAAAATTGTAAGTGACATAGGCTATATACATTCACAAAATAGCGCTTGCAAATGGCAATAAAGGGGATAGGGGGGATTGTTTTTCTCCTTAGCATAGCAATATGGGTATCAAATGAAGGCCACATTTCAAAAACATAATATTTTTTGCAGTCGGGTGTTTTGCTTTTTCAATAATTATGTTTTTATGTTAAGTTCACATGGCCGCACGTCAGACTACCCACTTTGACCTTGAGACCGCCTGTATTCCCTACGTACTATGTAACGTGCTGCCGACTACGCCTAGTTAAAGCATTTCGTGAAGTTTACTCCAGAAATACAAATCTGCGTCTCAGCGAACAACACGAGGACTTATAACAATGGATGGATTTAAGTACTCTTCACCTTTACTCCACTTAACTTCGTTCATGAACGTCTCCTTGAGTCCTCGACAAAAGTTTCGTAATCTCTTCATTCCCACTCGTGGGTGCTTGCTTAAGCTTATAAACCAAAATCACAATACTCGTCTCATCATTAAATGTTTTATGCAGTAGGCACAGAGATTTCTGCCAAATGAACATTCAAAAATATATTCCATATCAAAAACACAGGGGATTATAAATTCTGCTCTTGAAGTTTGCGGTAAAGCTGCATAAGAGTGGGTCTTAACGAGTTCTTAAGTGAAGAGATATTGAAGCTTGCATTGTGAACTTTGCTTTTGTTGAAATCGATCGCTTTGTGGGATCGTAGGAAAACCACATGGTAGGTAATTGGTTTATTTTCGACTTGTAATCTATTGACTCCCTTGAACGATGATTCCATCCTTCAAGGGAGTTTATAAACAATAACAAATTGCATTTTATCTAATAACTTAAATCATATTTGAATATTATGTTATATTTAATCATTATAATCAATCAATATATTGATGTCTGAATCTGACTAAATGCTATTATTATTATAGGTACTATTTTAACATTATTACCAGTAGGTATTTTGGAGTAAATGTATTATGAGAATCCTGGGAGAATCTAGGAGAATCTCAAACGAGTTTAGATTATTACGATGCTAGCACTCTAGCAGATCAATAAACATAAGTTCAAAGAAATTTGTTTCTCATAAGAACTTATATCTAACGGGATACACAGTTCACTTAAAATGATATGTACTTATTACTTAATTAAATAATTGATTTGGTGCAGCGCAGCTACAGCACTTATTAACTGTATTCGTTAGTGAGTATGTACTAACTTAATAGTATATCAAATTTATCAAACATAATTTAAAGTTAAGTTCACCAGCACATCAATTAGTTAAACACATACTTATTCCCAACCCATTCACAAACATTGTGACGATTATGCTACTTATAGCAACTAAATGGTGCGTAGATAACAAATAAACAGAATGTTAGCATGAAGCATAAGAAACATGAAGTTCGATACCATGACATTTGGTGTGTGTCTGACGGATGGTCTGTCGTTGTTTGTTTATTCTATCACAACCCTCAACTTGACCATGAGGTTAGTACTTACACGAGTAAGCAGAACTATCCTTGACACCAATTCAAGGTTATTTATGAAGCACATAAATGACTTTACAAGTACCTAAGTAAATATCTGCCCACTTCCTCATAGCCAACAAATAATTTCTGTATTTTAAAACAAAGGTTGGGTCTATTTGGTCCCTTTAATTGACCATGTTTTCTTGGTGTAGGTAGTGGTTCGAGCACTGGACTACAATTCAATTCAATTCAATATATATGTATTTCAGACAAAGTCCATTAACGTGAGGAAATGCTTTCACGCATTTTCCTGACCACGGGGGAGCGGCCAGGGGGTATGTGGGACTCAGGTCCCAGAAGGGGACCTACTACCCACTAAAACCTCACGGTGCCCTCCGGTGCCTTGGCGAGCCGAAACTTGCGGGTTTCGGTGGCGACTTTCTCCGCATGGTGGACTACTATACCTGCCCTAAGTTGCGGATTCAAATCCCGCAAAAGGAAAATGTTAATGTGATGAGCACAAGCATTTGTTTGTTTGTTTTGTTTGCACCTAAGTCATGAATGTTTATAAACGTAGGAAACAAGTACGTCTACCTAGTCGCCGTTGGACAAGCTTACGCTTAATTTGGGGATAGGTAATTGGTGCGATTCTCGGTTTTTTTAAATTAATAATATTTAAGGATTAAAAAAGTATAAGACGCAGATGGTTATAACTAAGGTCTCGCTCAAGGTGAAGTGCTCGTTGCAAGATTAACGAAGGGCGCCGAAACGCTTACGTGGCTGCAATCAACTTGTCAGCTTTTGAAATATGACGTCCTGACAAAGCCTCGCGTCATTAGGCTTCCTTCCGAAAAACACGATTCAGTAAGAGCCACCCATCGAAATTGATACGACGTGACGATGAGTTTCTACACCAACAACAGTTTGTACCCAACCACTAATGTCCCGATAGCAAACGGATTTGCCGTCCAAATGGAAAGGAAACCAAAAATCAATCCCATTTTTCTCGATGTGACTCCCGCCAGGACGCCTTACATGAAACCACCTTCTCCAAACGCGGTGGCTCCAATGAAAAACAACCTGATAAATCCAAGGCTTACCAAGGACATCGTTTACAAAAACATAAAACCAGTATTCACACTGCTACGAATCATGGGAGTGCTTCCTATCACGAGGTCCTCTCCTGGAATAAACGAGTTTAAAATAACGTCATCTTCGATGATCTACTCGGCTTTTGTCTACTTTTCTTTGCTGAGCTATGTGCTGTATCTCTCTCTTCACAAAGTTCAAATTTTGCGAACGGCTGAAGGCAAATTCGAGGAAGCTGTGATTGAGTACCTGTTCACGGTATATTTGTTCCCGATGGTTGCAGTTCCGATAATGTGGTATGAGACCCGGAAAATAGCTCAAGTGCTTAATGAGTGGGCACAATTTGAGGTAAACTTCTTACAACTCTTGCATTTACATCTGTTTTTGCTTACTCCTACCTACTAGGAATGCAACAACATACCCATTTGTGTAAACTACCAAAAGTTAATTAGTTGGTACCTATATTGTATTTCTTTTCAGAGCGCTTACAAACAACTGTCACGTCGGGCACTTCCAATAAACTTGTACAAGAAATCCTTGGCGATTGCGATCGTCATTCCAGTGCTGTCTTTGACTTCGGTAGTCATCACGCACATAACAATGGTCCATTTCAAACCGATGCAGCTCATTCCTTATGTATTTCTGGAGATACTAACGTACATCCTTGGAGGATATTGGTACTTGCTGTGTGAAACTCTCAGCGTGTGTGCCAATGTATTAGCGGAAGACTTTCATCAGGTAGGCCATCCACATCAGACCATTGAAGTTCCTTTACTGTCATCACTTCCTCTTAAATCATTAGTGTATTAAAGCCAACTATTAATATAACTCTTTCTACCAAGGCTCTTCGCAACATTGGACCTGCCAAGAAGGTTTCAGACTATCGCGCTTTGTGGCTTCGGTTGAGCAAAATCGCTCGCAACACCGGCATTGCAAACTGCTACACCTTTACATTCGTCAATCTTTACCTCTTCCTCATCATTACGCTGTCCATCTACGGCCTACTCAGCCAGATATCCGAAGGCTTTGGAATCAAGGATATTGGCCTAGCTCTGACCGCTTTCTGCAGCGTTTTGCTGCTGTTCTTCATTTGTGATGAAGCTCATTACGCGTCGCATAACGTAAGTTACTCCGCCTAAACAAACCACTAGGTAGTTTTCTAAACTAGAGCGTTCACTAAAGTGCCAAACAAAGTAGGTAGTTATAAAACCCTATCATCTAAGCAACTTTATGCGTTTTATTTTTAAATCAGGTGCGGACAAACTTTCAAAAGAAACTGCTGATGGTAGAGTTATCCTGGATGAACACAGACGCTCAAACTGAGGTGAACATGTTCCTGAGAGCCACTGAGATGAACCCGTCTCAAATCAGCCTAGGGGGATTCTTCGACGTCAACAGGACCCTCTTCAAATCTGTACGTATAGAAGAAATTGTTCAATTCACTTTAACAGTTCCTCAGTCCGTAGCTCGAACTCATTGACACTGCTTTTGTTTACAGCTTATGGCCACAATGGTAACATATCTTGTGGTGCTTCTTCAATTCCAAATCAGCATTCCAGACGAGTCACAAACCCAGGAGTCGGTGGAAGAGGAACCAGCTCTCTCTAACTACACGGCCAGCAACACCGAAGCCTGGACTACCACCACCGCTATGACTACGATACTGACTACACTCGCTAAGAAAAAAAAGAAGCATTAAAAATCAGCATTCTTGATGCTCAAAACGGGTCGGTGGAAAAGAAACAGCGCAATCGCGAACTACACGGCCAGCTAGCACCACAGTACAACAACCACTGCATACTGACTTCACACGTTACGAAATTAATAGAAACCTTTGGTCAATAAATCTTTATTGTAACTGTTCCTTCTGTCAATGAAATACAAAGAATATTAATTTAAATAGTAAACGATCTATACAAGTGCATAGTTAAATGTAAATTCATTTTTACTTCGTATTTTTTATTTCGGACCACTTTGCGTTTTATTTTTACCTCTCGCTTACTGTTTGTGTTAACTTGTCACCAATCAAATAAAATGAAATAGATATATTATGTTAATGCCTATAGCTTATATGATAGGTAGTTTTAGCCATCATTAAGATGAGCAGTTTTCCAATTATTGCTAGCAATTTAATGGATGGTTATTTTGCTGATGGTACGGGCCCTGTCCCCTTACCATCAGAAACAATGAAGTTTCTAAACAATTAGTTCCAATAATTCGTACCCCGGAATAAGCAGGCCCTCAGCGGGGCAGTTTTGTCATATTATTTTTCTCTATGATATTTGTGTTAAAAACTAAATAGAAAATTAAATAGATAAGAGTATAAGAAAATGTATAGATAGCCCCATCTAGCTCTTTCCTATAGGCACAGATTCTGTAAGTAGGTAAATCTATCGCCTTGTGAACGCTCATTGTTCTAGTTTTAGCCATCTTACAGCTGGATATTTTTCTGATTGCTGGCAAATCAAAAGATAGTAATTTTGCTGATGTATATACGAACCCTAAAGAAAATAACGAGAAAACATATAAATATAACAGAAGACTTGGCTGTTTAGAAGTGATCCTTTGCCTACCCAGAACTAAAGAAATAATTTTAAAATAATCTGTGTCGTGTCTGTTAATTCTGTATGTCAGTCAGTCGGTCAACGAAAAATTGAGATTATTCCGGATTTTTCTTTATCAAGATTACAAATACGTACAGTGATTTTACGTTATTTACAAGAAAATTTATGTGCATTTCTTTGTGATAGTCTAGGCTCGGTATTATATTCATCATGGTGGACTACAGCAAGTGGAAGGACATTGAGGTTGGTCATAAAACTAACTTATTTTTCTAAGCAAAGCCTGGCAAAAACCTAGCTACATCTTAGTTAGTTACCTATCTATTTCACCTGTCTCTTAGTTGTGGTTATTGGTGGTTATTGTTTATTTATTCACACATTCTGAGTAACCAGAAGATTCATAAATTGTAGTTGTCCATACAGCCAAGTCTTTAGTAATATAATCCATTTTCTTCTAAATAGGTAACTAAATAAACTAAATCTAAACACTTTTAACTGCAACAATAGGTTGATCTAGGTCGATACCTAACCCGGTTAGGGTGTCGCGAAGGGGGTGCAGGACATGGCACTTAGAAAATTTTTGACTGATTTTATATGGAACACCGACATAGCCGAATTTTCGAAGGAATTTAGTATGGAGCACGGACTTGTAAAAATTTTCACTTTTTCCTTAGACACCTTGTGTCGCAAAGGGGGTGCAGGACATAGCCGAATTTTCGAAGGAATTTTGTATAGAGCTGGGACTTGGAAAAAAAATCAGTTGTGGCAGGGGCCGCTGAGCGCCAGAGGTACTAATCGCTTAAATGCCAATCAGCTGACTGTGATAGATTTCGGTTAATTCGGCCTTGTGACAGAAACACAAGTGTATATAAAAATTTACCCGCGAAGGCGAGCGAAGCGTGCCGCGGCAGCGGCCGCCGAGCGCCAGAGGTACTAGTCAGGTACTATCAGCTGACTATGATAGATTTCGGTTAATTCAACCTTGTGACAGAAACACTAGAAAATCTTCAAATATCTCAGTAACGGTGCATCGTATCAAAAAAATTATGAAAATTTCGACCCCCTTAAGAGCCCTCGTACAAACCCTGGGTCCATAACATCTGACCTCAAAAATCGGTCAAGTGCGAGTTGGTAACATTTTTCCATACTAAATTGACAAAAGTCCCAGCTCCATACAAAATGCCTTTAAAAATTCGGCTGTCCTGCACCCCCTTTGCGACACAAGGTGTCTCAAGGAAAAAGTGAAAAATTTTACAAGTCCCAGCTCCATACTAAATTCCTTTGAAAATTCGGCTATGTCAATGTTCCATATAAAATCAGCGAAATTTTTTCTAAGTCCCAACTCCATACTAAATTCCTTAAAAAATTTTTGTCTTAAAAAAAAATAATTTTTTTCGAAAATTTGTCTATTTCTTTTTAATTGCTATGTTTCTTGGCGTTTTGTGAAAAAAAATTAAGTGTTATTTTAGTGCACCCCCTTTGCAACACCCCCTAACCCTAACGTAACATAAGTAAAACTTAAAAGGTAATGTTAGGTTAGTTCATAATATTTACAACAAATGGATAGTGCATAACTATTTACTTTCAAGTTAACACAACACCAAACTAGTGCAATTCCAGAACACCTTATCAGTGTGATAGTACTATTTTGATAATTCCATAAAACTAGCACAAAATAACCAAAAACTAAAAATTAATCACAATCTAATCCCATCTTTCTCTCTCTCCACTTTCTTCTTCTCAATATCTTTTTTAATTAGTAATACTAATAAGTATTCTATTTAATTATAATTAATTCCCTTCATGCTTTTTATACAGACTGTATTTTATATTATTGTAACTAAAACTAAAACAGAGATAACTTTATGTTGCATAACCCATGAGTAAGACAGCAAAAGAAAACAACTAAAGTGACATGACTGCCTTAAACTTAATCATTAGCCTGCACAATACCTTCACAATACTTACACTTCATTTGTGTCAGTGAGCACTGCAAGATAGGGATGAGTTGCATACAAATTGATTTAAATGATAAATTTGAACCGGTGTTATGTGGATTCAAAGTAGATTCTCTTACTCAGTAAGTAATCTTTTTACAGTAATCTACTAAATTACTGTAAAAAGATCACTTACTGAGTAATTTCAGTAGCGTTAAACACAAGCCTACAAATTATGTGGTATGGTACACCAAATATCTGTTGATTTATCATTTAAATTTCTTCATTTTGGTAAATTTTTGATTGAAATTATTGATTTCTGTGAACCATACATATGTACAGTCGACCAAATTGAATCATGACCCACTTTGCCGATTATTCCTTTTTATTCATAAATGTAGTAAGGTTTTCTTCGCTGTCATGCATGTTGCACATAGTACGTTTTAAATATTAATAAAAATGCGTCATTACGGGTCAGAGATCTATGCAAGTTTAACCTTTATTATCACTGCACTAGACATGTTTTAGATAAATCAGTCTTAATATGATTTTAAAATAAGTCCATAATCCAAACTCTTTTCACTACGAAGAAAAATGTATTATAATTAAAAAAATAAAAAACGTCATGTGTCAGATGTCAAGTATACCTAGTAAGTCTGAAATTTTATAAAAATCTAAGTCAATATTTACAAACAAGTCGTATAATGGCTAATTTGGCAGAACAAAGAGCTAAGAATAAGTCGGAACACAGTCAGAACCTGTATAAGACGGCATGCTAAAGAGGGTACCGTCGAAGACAGACGCTGACATAATCATAGCGTTCGTTGAATCACGAACCAACAGAGAACAGAAATGCAACACTATTACGAATAACATATTTACAGACGAGAAATCATTTCACTCTTCTCAACATGGCTTAACTTCGTGGCGTTACGATAACACGCGATACACAGAAGATCATATAGTGCCCAACCAATTATCCGGCTGAATTTCAGCTAACATGTGTGCCTAGATGGATGCCGGAAGTGTCGGAGAACTTGTTCAAATTTCTCCTCGTCATAACGCTATAAACTATGTCAATTTATTGCAAGAATCAATGTTACCGACTTTGTCAGTTTACTTGCGTGAAGAAGTGCCAGTATTCTCCTTTGTTCATGATAACTGTCCAGTGCATACTGCCAGAATTGTCTCGAATTGGTTTACCCAGCATAAGGATGAATTCGCTCTTACGCTCGACGGCCATGGACCGTCTAGGTCCCCAGATCTTAATCCAATAGAAAATTTGTGGGGTTTGGATTGGGGAAGTGACAGTAGTCGTCTAATCGGGTCACTTTTCACTTTACCAATTTAATGCCACTTGGTAAATATATACCTAAAATAAATATTATATTCTTCAACTAAGTATACTGTTTTATTTCATCATGGCTAACACAAGTTCCAGTGGAACTTTTATAAAGAAACTGGTTCCCGATACAGACTCGGCGCCCGGCTGTGCCGAATCCCGAATATCTACCTACCTACCGGTGTGTTGCATTGCAACCCTTACCTAAGTTCTCGCCGATTTTCATACAAACTTATTCGTACAGATAGCGATCATAGCCTTGTCAGTAACTGTCAGTGTCTAATAAAATGATAACAGGTTCGTTTCTAGGAAATGTATGTTCAAGCGAATTTCAACCTACTTGTAGAATGACAGTAGAAAAATGACCATAAGGTGGGTCATGATTCAATTTGGTCGACTGTACATACGATTTTTGTATGATTTTACAGATCTCAGATGATGAGGACGAGACTCACCCTAACATTGATACACCGTCTCTGTTCCGATGGAGGCACCAAGCGCGAGTTGACCGAATGGAGGAGAGAAAGCGAGAAAGGGAAGAACATGAACAAAGGAAGGCTGAGAATCTCAGGAGACTGGCGGAAACTAAGCGGAAGATCTCCGAAGCTGGATCAAGCAGCCTGGATTCTCTGAAAAAGGAGCTGGAAGAACTAGAGAAACAAAACAAGCAAATACAGAAAAAAGATGAAGAATTGAAGAAAAAAGAAAAACTTACACCATGGAATGTTGATACAATAAGTGAGCCTGGCTTCACCAAAACCATCATAAACACAAAAAATGCGAGGCAAAAGGATGAAAACTTGACTGAAGAAGAAAAAGAGGAGAAAATGAAGAAGTTTATCCATGACAATGAGAAGTTGTTGAAACAGTTTGGCATGTTGAGAAAGTATGAGGACTCAAAGAAGTTTTTGCAGGATCACAATCAGCTAGCCTGCGAAGAAACTGCCAACTACTTGGTAATATGGTGCATCAATCTGGAAATGGAAGGAGTAAGTTATTGTTTTTAATTCATTATTGTCCAATTTAAGAGCTTAGCTCTTGTTGTTGGAGTTTTTTCTATCCCTCTCCTGCTTGACTTCCTGATACGACATGATGTTTATCTTTTGTTTTATTTGCTGGACGTAGCCTTCTTGGTCTTCCTGGCTTCCTTCTATTTTTAATTATGGAGCTGATAATGTCTATGTCCTTAAAGATGCATTATTGTTCAAGCATTCAACTGGCTATACTCATAACCAGTGCACTATCAAACACCTTCTATCTTTTAGTTTTTTCTGCCATATTGAATCAATGATTTTTTTTAATCAAGTAACAATGACTAATATTTTAGGTTCACAACACACATTTATAAACTATGTTAAGATAATTAAAATAAAGAAAATTTAATTTTTAAAGTGGCCATTCCTGCATCATACCACCCTGAAATGGCACATGTACAGTTGACAAACATATAGGCAGTCTATCATAATCAGGATGTTATTATCTCGCGCCCGCACTGGGGATGCACAATCTAAGCATTGTTTGCCTAGAAACAGTCTACACCTGCTTTGATGAACATCCCTGCTCAACCACAGAAACAAGGTAGCTTAAGCAGCACCCTGAAAGTGTTGCTATACTGAACACGGAGCTTTTTGAGTATACCTAACCTTCATGTATACTCAGAAAGAATAATAATAATTATAATACCGTTTCATGTCTTACAAAGTATTTATTTTTCAGAAACATGATTTGATGTCCCATGTGGCTCACCAGACCATCTGCATGCAGTACATTATGGAGCTCTCCAAGCAATTGGACGTCGACCCTAGAGCCTGCATTGGTTCATTCTTCTCTAGGTAATTCATTGCATATTTTGTTTTGATTTTTGAGTCCTCGCTTGTTGGGTAGTGGGGTACGGGGTTAAAAGGTAACTGGGGCTGTGAGAGATGAGATGTAGTGTGATTAGAATTTTCACACTAATTCGCCAACATACCCTACTAAAGAGACATGACATCCCTAATATCACCAAGAGATTCGTACAATAAGAGATAGAGTATTTTTTTCAGCAATTATGACTCTCGTAGATAACACTATAGGGAAATACTACACTACGGCTATTAATCAGCCAAGGAAGTGGCGTATTATTCAAAAAACAGATAACCATAATAGAAATAACGAAAAAATCTGATATAACAGATAGCAGCATAACAGAAAAAATATTCGCCTGCCGACGAGAACGGAGCCCAGGCCCCGTTCTTGCCCTACCGCCCTAAGCGGCCCTGATACTCCGCAAGCGAGGACTCAATAATACCTATACATATTATAACAAAACAAAGCACTCAATTTTATCATTGTTCACTTTATAATTTCCTTTCTACCCTGAAACGATGCTCACAGCTCTCCATAACACCCTGTATATCCTAGAAACCATTCATAAGGCATTAAATAACATCATTGATGAGACTTTTCTCCTACATTTTATCCACATTTAGGCTCCGCGCAGATAGGACAAGCTGGCGACAAACTGTTTACATTGATTAAAATACGTTTTGTATGGAATCGCCGCTCACGTGAAACTCGCCATTTTGACAAAACGTGTCAAACGATATATTGGTCATAGACTACCACCACCAACCACTTTCGTTTGCGCGGGACAGAAGGGCGTGGCGCGCGACATCCACCGGCTGTGCTCGGTGGTCCATTTACGCGGAGCCTAACTTTTATTAGAAAAATAGGCAAAGGAAAAATACCTATTTAAATGTTATTCCAGAATCCAAGTCGCAGAGAAAACGTACAAAGACTCCTTCGACGATGAGCTCGAACAGTTCAAAGCCAGAATCAAGAAGCGAGCGGCCGAGAAGATCCAGGAAGCCATCCGGGAGCAAGAGGAGGAGGAGAGGAAGGCAAGACTCGGCCCGGGAGGGTTGGACCCTGTTGAGGTGTATGAGGAACTGCCAGATGTGAGTTTTTAAATATTTATGTTTTTATCTTATTGCAACCTAAACCTACTTTGTTTCCAATTTTGGAAACATACAGTTGAAAAACAGAATATTTATTTTGGTATCTGGAATATTAGAGAATAATTAAATAAAAACTGTTTTTAAAATGTTTTTATTTGTAGAAATCGCCATACAAAAATTGAATATTACTATATCTCAAAAATTTCACTTGCACTTGGAAAAAAAAATACATATAGTGGAGCATGATGTAACTGATGAGCATGATGAAGTTAGATTATTCTTGAATTACTGGACCCTGTATATTTCACATTACATTTACATACACATCTCATTTGCAATGACGTAATGGCATCAGAAATAATCATTTATTAAACCAACATTGCAGGAACTGAAAAAGTGTTTCGACGCCCAAGACGTGCCTATGTTGCAAGCAACCATTGCAAAAATGCCAGAACAAGAAGCAATCTACTACATGAAGAGATGTGTGGACTCTGGCCTGTGGGTCCCCGGCAAGAATGATGACGATGAACCTACGATGAGGGACAACACTGAAGCTCCCTCCCAGTCAACGAAAGACACTCCCACTCCATCCAATGTCAGCACTGATGATCTTGACTGATCCCGTTTACAGCATTTAATAAGCCTAGTTATCAAACTTTTTTAGGGAATTATGAACTAAACCTTTTACAATTTCCGACAGAATAGTATAAGAATGTACGACGTAAGTTTATTTTTGTATTTTACGTATCCCTTTGTATTAGGCCCAGATCGAATTCTATTAGAGGTAGCATAATATAGTTTAAGGCTTTAAAACTAATTGAGTTTATTCGTGAAGTATTCGTTTTTGTTAGTTACACCAATGTTAGTGTTCATTGATAGGATTAAGTTGGTCCGCTGCGCTATGTTTTCGTCGTTAGTAACCCCTAACATGTTTTCATAACCATATGGGGGCGTGGCCTACTTGTTAACTTACATGTATGTTCGATGTTTATGTTTGCCGAGTGGAATGGATAATATCCCCCGTGTTTCCCTACGGGGGGCCGGGAGGACAAAATTTATATCATATTTGGTGCTTGCCTGAGACACCACTCGTCAAATCTAAAGAGAACATTTTTTAAGTAGTTCCCTTTTCTAATGGAGTGGAATAAAGAAAATATATTTTAATAACGTGGCTGGAGGTAGACTCTAGAACGTTTTTTTTTTCAAAGAAGTAAATAACGTTTGTCAAAATAATTCACTTCATCATCATCAAATTTAAGAGCTAGGCTCTTGTCGGTGGAGTTTTTTCCATTCCTCTCTGCTTTCCGCCCTTCTCTTAACCTCCTGATACGACCCGACATTTATCTTTTCTTTTATTTGCTGCATGTAGCTTATTCTTGGTCTTCCTCGCTTCCTTTTTCCTTCTATTCTTCCTTCTATTATCGTTTTAATAAAATTGTCGTGTCGAATCAGGTGGCCTAACATTCGTCCCCCCTACACTCTATTGTTTCCATCAATCTCCTTTTTTCCCTAACCATAGACAAAACTTCTTCATTTGTTTTCTTCTCCGTCCAACTTATACGCTCCATTCTCCTCCAGCACCACATCTCGAAGGCTTCCAGTCTCTCTCTGTCCCTCTTTGTCAATGTCCACGCTTCACATCCATAGAGTGCTATACTCCAAATGTACACTTTAACAAGTTTTTTGCGAACTTTGCTTGATATTCTGGCCTTGAGCAGGTGCTTTTTTGCATTATAAGCTTGTCTCGCCATCGCTATCCTTGCTTTTATATCTGGTGTACATCTGGAGTCACTAGTTATCAAGCTACCAAGATATTTGAAGGTTTTAACCTGTTCTATTTTTGTGTTATTTATTGAGATAGGGCTATATTTTTCCTTTTTTAGAAGCAATTAGTGTTTTTGTTTTATTTATGTTAATTTTGAGACCAAATTCTATTCAAAAAATAGTGTCCATTTCTGTAACCAGTTCTTCCAACTCCAATTCACTAATAAAAAAAATTATACTCAAAAATCACAGTAGACAGCCTGTTTGCTAAACATGTTAGTAAAACAATGTTTTGTTCAAAAACATGGCGCAGCGGACACACCTTTATAGATTTCTTATATAGAATACTGGAACACATACAAAGCTTACTTTTATATAATACGAAAATACAAATTATTGTAAGTAAAACAAGCTCTTGTCCTGTGAAATTAAAATTTTATCGCCTTATCTCGTATTTTCATTGTCGTTAGTATTATTTTACCAAAACAAAGCTATGTAAAAAGTGTATCCATAGGTACACCTGACTCATACAAGAGACTTTGCTTACATCGCAACTCTTTGCTCCTTTACATTAGTTTCTCCAAAAAGAACACGTTTGTCGAACGTTTTAACGTTTGTTGTGCCCACTACATCCATACCATGACCGTGCTAGGATCGTTTTAAAAGTACACATTTGATGATTTTCATTGTTTTAATGTATATATTTTTATACGGTTATGGTCTGGTTCGTGTAGCATGAGAAATTAATCCTTTAATCACTACGTTATACGGTACTGGGGCACAACCTTAGTCATCATAACACACACTCTTAAAAGGGATCATCTCCATTCGCCTCGCCGTCAACCTAACGTAAGCACGACCACGAATGTTACGGCTAGCAACTCACACACACGCCGCGCCTAAGCACTCATTACACCATCCCTAAGTAGTGTAAATAGGATCCTAACTGCGATTACATCTTCCTATTTCCTTCGCATTCGTTCGCCTCTGAAAATCAGTGAAAAAACGGCGACTACCTACATTCTTTGTAACTTCTAGACTTGTTCTCACGTTTACGTGTCACGAACGGTCGCCCCGCCAAACCAGCCCCCATTTTGACCTTAAAACCGCCTCTGTATTCCCTACGTAAGTAATAGAAGCTGTTCGTAGTTCAGATGGGTACGCATCAGTACGTTCAGTAACGCATAATATATACGCTCAAACTTTTTTTAACTGTAACTTTTAGGAGGTGATTCTGCTGCTACCACAATCACAGATTATATAGTAGTTACTTCGTAACAGATAAATCACTTCAAGGAAAATCGTCCATACCTACTCTTATAAAAGCCTACAATTTTTTATCGCCGACCGCTGCGCCCGAAAATGTGCCTTAAGTTTCGAACATTACGTTATTATTCCTCTGCAGCTACGCGAGGCCGGCACGGCGCGACGGTAATACCTGTGGTAATACTAATAAAGTTAGGGTTGTCTCTTTATAAAGCCAATATGGCGCCAGCGCGGCGCGCCTAGTAGGTAGGTATCCGCACGGTGCATTGCCACCGTTCTATAAAAACATATATAGGTATCTAATAAGTTACTTAATCACTCACGTCGAGTACGAAACGATCAGTTCACAGGTGGTTCGCAGTCCGTAAAAATTAGACAAAGTTATTATACTTAGATATGGTACTATTTGATAATAACTGACCTATGTTTCACAATATTTAATTTTGAACCTACCCAGACTGAAACTGAACCCTATTTCCCCGTCCAATGTACGTAGATACTAATTTGTTTGTTTGTTTTTTATATTTTGTAAATAAATAATCTTAGTGTCACCGTCAGGTTACCCATTACGAAAACAGCTTTTATTACGTAGGGAATACAGGCGGCCTCAAAGTCAAAGTGGGGTAGTATGACGCGCGGCCGTGTGTAATTAGATAAGTACTAGGTACTAATTACATATTTTATAAAGAAAACTAAAACTCACCTTTCTTCATCAGCTGGTAGACTAAAAAAGAAATCGTTTTATTCCTTTTGTTGTTTGACGTACACCCATCAACAGCACACAAATTACCACCACCAGGAGTCATTTTTCTTAAATAGAACTAACATCCAGAGGCACAGAATCTGTCATCTGATGACAGTTCATACGAAAACTAATCGATCGTGACACTTCACTGATAATAAATTTCTGTATGCGCGACCGTCCGACGGTTGTTGGCAGCCTACTGATTTACGCACCGACGTCGGTGCGCTCGAGAGTAGGCTATTATCTCGCGTAAGTACATCGAGTGAGAGATGCCTGCCACAACTATTACTATGGGACCAACATAGAAAACACAGAAAAATATTTTAGCATAAAGACTGACAGCTGATCAGTGGTCACCTTTTATTAGACCACTGATCATAAGAATTAGAACTTTCATCATGAGTCCAAAATCGAAATACAGATAGTTTACCTACAATCCTTCAAACACGTGATCAGCTGACATTTTTTGTGACTTCGAGATGTATTCCCATAGTTAATGTAGTTCTATAAGAGCAGCGGATTCACAATCTAAAAGGAATACGATTGTTTTTTTAGACCCTATGTAAAGGCAGGCCTGTCTCACTCCCCGTGTTGGTACCAAAAACGTACCTACGCGCGGAGTACTGCCTCGCAGCAGTATAATCTAGAAGACTCGCTAACAAGCGAAGATACAGGCGCGCGCTTTTTTTTCCGGTGGCGCGCGGCGCTACGTTGCTGGCTGGACGAATTTGAGTGACGTGCTATGCGTGCTCGTGAGGTGTTCTAGATGGCGATAATAGCTTCTTATTAGCTTATAAAGCTATTGCGCCGCATGTTCTGACGTCAGACCGAGTGTAAAGGTTTAGTTTACTATGAATCGTATCCAGTTATAAGAATGAAATTCGCTTGCAATGCATTTCGGTAAGCGTCTAAACGAAATGGTGCTCGATTCGGATGCGAGTAAAATTACACTATATTTTCTACGACATTGAATAGACGTTTCTTTCAATATCTTTGCAGATTATACTCCTGTACGTAGTACAGTATTTATTCTGTGGTAAATAGCCCTAATTCCGACTACTAAATACTAAATACAGACTATAGTAGAAGAAATAAATAAAAAGCGTTCATTTTTTAAACTTGTACTTTTTATATAACAAAACTACATTAGGTGTGTGACGCGGGCGCGGGCTACGTGAGCACGTGCGGCGGCAGCTGCGGCCGCCCCTCCAGCTTGCTGTAATCCAGGTGGAATTCCTTCGCCACCTACACGAACAAACAATGATCATTATTAATATAAATATTTAGTTATTTCAGACTAGGACTGCAAAGTGATACATGCCCATATAATACATACATTACAGAACATACGTATGAAATACTAGTGGTTCCCCGCGACTTCGCCCGCAAGAGTTGGATTTTCCATATACACTTTCATCCCCCATTTCACCCCCTTAATGTTTTTATATCGCGACAAAATGTAGCCTATGTCCTTTCCAGGGTCTCGAACTGTCGCCATACAGGCTTGGATAAATTACACTAGGATAGGCATAAGTTTATAGGTATAAATATTGTGTCCCTTGTCTATTGGTGTTTGTAGTATCTCGTCAACATAATGAATAAATCAATTGTGGAAACTTGTTAGGCTTCAGCACTAAACATTATTTATAAACTAGATGTAAGATTAATAGCTGTTTGTTTCCCTAATAAAGATAAATAAATAAATACCAAATTTCATCTCAATCGGTTTAGTGGTTTAAGCGTCAGGCGGTAACAGACAGACAGACACACTTTCGCATTTATAATATTAGTATGGATAGTCTGGTTAATGTAAGCTAAACCCATATTTATATTGCTGAACGAAAAATGTATCTTTCTTTGCTAAGGTACGAAGAGACATTGATGTAGAAACGTCAATAAAACAGCTGTCAGTGGGCTCGATTCCCAAGTACCCTCTCCATGATTAATTTTTAGGCTATATTTCGGTGAGTGTACTCAAGAACTCCATGAGCTCATTCCACCAGCACTTTTCTACCATCGCACATCCAGACGCACTGCGGGATACCGCCTATACCGCGTTGACATTCCAACGATACGTACTAAACGCTTCTCATCGACATTTATAATGCGCACAGCAAAGATCTCTCACTACTCGCATCAGTGTTTACAACCCGAAAACCTTCAAAGTCAGTGTGAATAGGCTAGGGTGAGCTCGCTCCACCGTCGACTTTGTCTACGCCACGTCTGGCTTAGGCAAGAGCAAACCCATTTAAAAAAAAGGTCATGCCATCTCTCTCTCTGGTAATGAAAAGGGACGAGACTACATTGATAGAAACTTCAGACTAAAAAATAGCTGTCAGTTGCTTAGGAAATTACAGAATCATAGACAATTTAGTGGGGCGGTATCTCATCAGACGACAACTAAAATTGATACAAAACACGCAAAAACTTGTAAGAAATCGTATTACTTGAAGTTTCTCAATTATCATAGTCTGTCTCGTTTGTTTATTTAGCACAGAAAGAAAAAGACTGAACTTAAAATTTGCCTTAGACAAGGCACTTTGGATCGAGCCCAGTGACTAAGAAAATTAAAGAATCCATAGAAGACTTGGGAAGAATATCAAACAATCCAAAGTGTGTTCTGGTGGGATCTTGCGTTAATTCTCGGACAGCCTTTATATTGATTCATCTATGAGTATTCTAAATTGTGTCTTAGCCTTTAGATCGCTAACACATTTTTAATCAGCCGGTCAAGCATAATTTTGTATGGGAATTTTGTCAAATTTACTAATCGTTTACTGGCTGTTTTAACATTGGTGAACTCGGTTCTACATGTAACTGTGGCATATCATAATATGCGTACCTTGCGCCAATTGTGCGCATCAAAGAAGTAGTAGGTGCCGCGCTCGTACGTCGAGGTCTTTTCGACCATCGGCATGCCGGGCGCTTGCGAGATCCACACCTTCTCCTCCATGTGATACCGCCATTCGCGGTTGTACCTGAAAATATCATTGTCTTAGTTCAAGAGATAGAATTCATGCTCAGATCATCGAAAGAAGAGATGGGGGCGTGACTTGCGCCAGGCCTGTCTAACTCCTCGCGTAGGCAGCAAAAACGTATCTACAGGCGGCGATTCACCGTCGTGGTGGGCTATTTAACTTGGGTGTCGCGAGTAAGCAGCGTCACGCTAGCGCGTTCTATTCACCGGCGGCGCGAGGCACTACGTTGCTGGCTGGACGAGCATGAATAAAGTGCCAGAAAGGTGCGCTAGATAGCGTTAGTAGCTTCTTGTAGCAGTCAACCCTATCGCGTCGCATGATAGTACGTCACTGAAAGTTTAGTGTATTATAAATCATATTCCAGAGTCACAAGAACGACATTATATTACAATGGATTTCTGTAGGTGAAGTCGAATGTGCTTGACACTGAGGCGCACTAAATTACACAATATAATTGACGAAATTGAGTAACCATTTCTTTAAATACCATTGCAAAGTCAAGCTTATGTACGGAGTACTAGTACTAATTGTGCCCGCTCGATATGGGCATAAGGAACTAGTTATCTTTGCGGCGGACTGGTCACATTGCACGGCCATTTGTGTGCGTGGACTGCGCGCCAATGAGCGTTGAGAATTGAATTACTGTGCGCCTTATGCTTAAAAGAGTCTTCTAGTAGTTGTAATACACACATAAATAATTTTGGCGACACAGGTTCGCGAAGGATTACCGATTAATTAAAGTCAAAGTCAAAAATAATTTATTCAATTTAGGACAGAAAATGCCACTTATGAACGTCAAAAATTTAAAACTCAGTGGCCCTTAGGCCAATATAATAAATATCTCTTCTTCTTTTTATCTGAGGATTCATGCGAACAATAAAATACTAGGGGCCCAAGTCTGCTAAATTACAGTATCAAAATAAATCCTAATTGAATAGCATGATTTTGACATTTGGCTCAGAAAACTGTGCCTATGAACCTTATCACCTTGCCTTGAATGTGTATCAAAGTTTCTGTGGCATATTACCACCACAAGTGCTATTCCTAATACTTACTAGCTTTAAACGTAATGAAAATCTTATCTTTAACCAAAATGCATGCAGGTGGTACTAATAAGTCTAGTAATTACTACAACTTACAGCTCAGCAGCAGCTGCAATTTGTAACACGTCTCCAACGAAACAGTAGAACAAGTAAAACAATAGATCTTCCTTATATCGACTCAGTCGTAACGGCGCCAATTTTTCTCTGATTGAGCCGTTTATCAGGTATTCGGGGGGTACGTGGTAGTCCATATCCTGTGGTCTGAAATGCAAACAATAATAAATCACTTAAGCATATTCACCGAGCGGATAATTACAACATTCAATGAAAGAAACATGATTGTGACCTTATTTAGGATGTGTTCACATTACTTGCAAGGTCAGAAGCTTTTTGGTAAAAATAGTAGTTTTTTTAACAATATTTAGACAGGATATGACTTGGTCAGCTTCAATGTACATGATACGACGACATTTGACATTGTAACCATGCAAGTCTTTATAAACACACTCTAAGCCGCTACACAGTGACAACGGAGGGGTGGCGGAGGCGCTGGCGGTTTTTTTGTATTGTTCAAATTAGTTTGAAAGCCCACAAGCCGTGGTGGTGGCTACGCAGATATCAAACTATTTAGAGCAATTCAAAAAACCGACAACGCCTCCGGTGTGTGTATGTAGCGACCTTCATAGCTAGGTAAACTAAAAAATAAATAATGCCGAAATAATTGTCAAGCTTAGGCGCTGTAGTGGCAGTGAGGCTACTTATTTCCTATACTAAAGACCGGATCCCGTCCATTGTATGTAAGATCAAAAGAAATTCTTCAGATGTTTTTGCAGGTCCAAGGATTGATTCTGGTCTACATCCGAAGAGCTAAATACCGATCTACGATACTACATAATGTTCTATCGCGTTTGCTAACCCACTGCAGTTGGAGTGAGACTGTAATCAAGCATAGTATATCCATATAAAATCTTACCTACAAGGCGTATCCGCCCATGGTCCAGCGAAGGTGAGATAAAGATTGTCAGGCGAGTTTAGATTCAATCCAAGCGCGGTGAGATCTTGACCTAGCGCCAGTGACACTAGACTGGGGTCAGACTCCGCTGCGCGAATAAACGTCAATAGTCCCACAATACCAAACTGATTCGGTATCATTGTCTCTGGTATATTCGTTACTTTGCCTAAAAAAACACATTCCTCCATCACAATAGCACGGGACACACAATTTGACATTTGATTTTATGGTGAATACATTAAAGCTGCTTTTGCTCTATGAACGCTGTTGCCATAATTTTACTTGTTTACTTCAATCAGGGCGACATAAGCCACTTTAACATATCTGCACCCAAGGCATAATACACACCATAAAATTCCTGTGTATGTTCTTCTTGACTGACAACTTGGGAAGAGAAAACGAATGTCAGACAGATTGTTACCTCGAAACAAATGTAGGCTACTACTCGATACTTGATACTTGATATTTAAACTAACAAATGTAGCATGCATAAATAAAAGCAGCTTTTTGCAAGACATTATACTTACATGAATGAAATAGCGTGAAGATGAGGCAAGTTTTGTATTACTAATGTTACTTAAAACATATCAGACAAAAGTACCCATAAGGATTGTTTCATTAAAATTTTTACTTACTAGTTAGCAATCGACTATAGGTTAAACGCTTATTTGAGTCTTCGTCTGCGGGAGACGGGGTGTGGAGGCAGGCCGAGAACTGAGTAGGGACTGGGTAGTGTTGAAAGGACTCGAATCTTTTAAAGTAACTTGACTCAGTTATGACTGTTCTCAACTCAATCAACTCTTTAGGCCTAAGCCCTTTCAGAGTTTATTATTATGTCTCGAGTTTCATTTTAAGGGAAGAAGATCGGAGGGCAGGAGCATTCTTGTCAAAATTCAAATCACCCGATCAAATCACAAGCGCCCGCCGCCCTCACCTCTCACGGTCCCCCATCTCATCTTACCCCTGTACCCCGCAGGCGAGGACTCAGGCGGTCTGCCTATAACCTTCGTCGTACAAAGTACGGACGGCAGACATCTGAACTAAACACAGCTGCATTTTATGCAATCTTTATAGGGATAATTTTGCAACAAAAAACAATTTATACTGGCGCCTGTAAGTAGTGTAATATGAAATAGCATCGTTCTTCCAAAAGATGATAGCGTTACGTATGATAAGGGCCATTTTCTAACAAGGCGAATGTTTTTGGCGTGTTCAGATTCGTAAATAAACGATGTCTGTCAATGTCTATAGATATAAACCGGGTATAGTGGAAGTGCCAGAACCTTCTAGGCATCGAGGACATATCCTACTAGAGGGGAAATGGCATTAATTTTGTTCCAGAAAAATTCCGCCAAATCCGAAAGATTCCGAATGAACTGACTCAATGTCAAACACCGTATTAGTGATGGTCAATAAGAAATTAGTATCGATAGTCGATGTTATTGTTTAATTTAATGGGAACAATATTTTATTACACCTAAGGTTAAACTTTTCAGTAATAAGCAATATCCTAAATTTAATATCTGATTCTTGTTCCTAAGAAGTTCCTTTAAGTTAGTCATCAAATTAACCATAACGAACTCTAAAGTGTGAATCATCAAAATTGTTATCAATCTATCCCTATTTCCCTTGGTCACGCCATCACGCGTGAACGGTTGGACCGATTTTACTAATTGTCTTTTTGTTGTTTGTTATTGTCAGGAGAAGGTTCTTGTCAAAGAAAAAAAACAAGAAAATTGCGCGGAAAATTATTAAATTCAGGAATACTTAAACACCATATAAAATTATTTCTAATCAAACCTGAGCGCTTTAAACGTTAAAACATTTAATGTAACCTTATGACGTTCGACCACTGACCTCTATAATACAAATACGCTGGACTGCATACTGTCAACCTAACAATGAAGCCATTTAATTATCGCAATTTTGGCGCTGACGGCTATAGTGAGCGTGTGGTGACCATCCACGAAACTACCTTGACATAAACATATGGTAATTACTCTATCTTAGTTTCCTGTACACACGGTGGGGACGCTTTGATTTGGCACAAAATTATGTGTTATTTCTTAGAGAATGTTTAGTCTAGCGTGCTTGTACTATAGAGGTCAGTGCGTTTGACATAGAATTGACAGATATCGTCAAAGAGGATTAAAAAAACTAAATAACAGGACAAAGTCTGTCGGATCAGCTAGTATACTATAATAAAAAATAAACTTTTGTTTGTAAAACAAATTTACTTCCATAATAACTTGCAAATAAATTGCTTAAATTATATAAACATGAATTTAAAAGCCAAGCACAGAGAAATAACATTGAAATCTAAATACAGTAAGTATTTTTATTAAAATGCGTTTATTGTTTTTTAATTTGTATAAATTAAGAATAAGGCTCATACTTTATATACGACAGGAAACAAGTTAACTTACAATCATGTTTTCCGATATATATCTACCTATTTACCTAAGCACAGAGGCATCACTTTCAAAGTTTTAAAGCCCGGACAAGTTTTTTTTTTTTTTTAAACAGGCTGAGTGCGAACTCGCACACGAAATTATACCATTATCTACTTCATAGTCACTTAGGTCACTTCAGGACTTTCTGTGAATGAGAATGTAGGTAAATACCTACCCCAAAGTTGTCTGGAAGGGATCGTTTTAACAATAAAACCACCAACATTATACATCTTTCTGTGTAAATCGCCTTATTTCTTTTATTGGTATGGTTTGCCATAAAGAATTTTCGATCTATTTGAAGGCTCCAATTCCTCATTCGCTTCTCATTACATCCATTCATCACCTTTATTATCGTCACACACCTTACAGTAATAGAATCGATACACAAATATTCACACACGCAAACATCCAAACTCTTTGCTTTCACTAAGCATCTCATTGTTCATAATCCATTAAACCAAGAAAACTATCAAACGTCATGTCAAGTGTCAGCGTTTTGTTATTCGCAAGAAAATCAATAATTCTAACAGAACCTTCCTCGGTATAGGTAGGTTAATGTCATTTTTGCATAGGTATTGATTCTAGTGCGCGAGTGTAAATATTTGTGTTATCGATTATATCACTATACCTCCGTGCTGCCAAAGTACTAAAATAATTATTGTGTACAATGTAAACTGTGCACATAAATGTCGATAAGTTGTATAACCAATTCAGCGCAACACTAGTAACGAGTGTTAACGAATAGAATGAGATGACATTATGTGCTAACCACTTAGTGGGAGCAAGATGAGACTTAAACGTTAGTACGCTTGACCGATTTATCTTGAGCCGCAGGAAAATTTTATGAACTTTTCAAAATTGCATCATTACTATTACTTACCAATGAAATGAAATCACATCCCTTTTAAAATTCGATGTTTTGTTTTTTTTCTTACAACACAGTATAGAACAATACGACATTATGTTAATTATTTCTCAAATCTCATTTTTTCGTAACAATTCAAGTATTTACGTTGACATACCACACAGATCAATTGGTTTTTGACATACGGTTTTGACAGAACTGACACCTTCTATTGCGGTTGTCAGCACAGATAAAGTTTCGGAGTAAAATAGTTTTTACTTCGCCTCTAGTAGGATATGTCCTCGATGCTTCTAGGTGAGCAACCATCGACTCCGCCTAGTTTAGTCTAGTGTCATGATCAAACCCTATTCAATTAATAAATAAAATTGGAACACTATAAACATATAAATAACACTTATATAAACTTGTAAAAACTTGACTGCCTCGTTGGTCTAGTGGTCAGCCCGCTGGGTACTATCCATAAGGTCCCGGGTTCGAATCCCGGGTCGGGCCGAGAGTGCTTGGGTTTTTCTGTCTTGAAATTTCTCAGACACAGCTCCGAAGTCAGGAAGTTGGTGGTGTTATATAGGGTCTAACGAAATTAGTTATCAACCGATGGGGGATATCTATACATCGCACTGATCAAGCTCACCAAATTTGGGCCAAAAATTCAGACTAGTTACCGAGATATTCGCAATTCTCAGTTGTGAAAAAACACACTCTTTACAGCTGTGTGTATGTAATTTTCGTACAATGCGTTTTGAATTGTGTTCGTGTAACTACACTATCTGTGAATTGATGCAATTGTATGCGTAAAGTAAAGATACAGCGTGCTTAATCATTTACAGTATTTTAATTGAATTATTTTGTTAGAAAACATAACTTTGAAAAATGACTATAAAACTATGGTTAATTTTTTGCCATCGTATTCAGTATGATGTATTAGACCCTATATATGTATATACACCCCTGCCTCGGAAAGCACGTTAAGCCTTTGGTCCTGCGCCTGATCTCTCTATGGTCATGTCGGACTGCCGTCTCACCGAATTGTGAGAGTGAAGGAACAGAGAGTGCACCTGTGTATTGCGCACACACTTGTGTGCTATAATATGTCCTGCGCAGTTGGCTAATCTTTGTTAAGATAGGCCGCCGTTGTCGAAATCGGCTAGCAGGACATTATATAAACTTATAAAAATAAAATAACACTGCGAGTGTTGAAAAATGAAGGAGCGTCGGTGGCGTAGTGGCTAGCTAGTTGCCCCTCATGCGAGAGGTGCTGGTTCGATCCCATGTGCCGCCATGTACCAATAACTTTTTCTGAGTTATGTACATTAGTTGTTTCACTAACCGATGCTCTTACGGTGAGGGAAAACATCGTGAGGAAATCTGCACATTCAGGCGTCTGAATGTGTAACCATGATCCAAATCGGTCAGGTTCCCCTTAACAGGGTCACGGAGGTCTGATGGCAGTCGCTCCACTGTAATTACCTGATCTGCCACAACCTGGATCATGGTCAGCGGACCCTGGGCCCTCGCGTGCGAGTGCACAACCGGGACAACGCTAGGAGGATGATGATGACTGCGAGTGTTGAAAAATCTTAAAGCTAATATCTACTCTATCAACTCACCGTCCGGCGACGTCTGTATGCCCTTCCTCGGCTTGTCGGCGGTCTGCGTGTGGTTGTACTCCTGCGGCGGGAGGGGGTGCGGCGCGAGCGGCGGGCCGGGCGGGGCGGGGGGCGCGCCCGTGCTGGTGCCGGGCAGCGCGGGGAAGTCCTCCGACGACATCGTGAACTCGGACTGCTCGGACGTCGGCTGCTTCACCATACCCACTGTTGGGAGCGGTTGGTGTTGCACAGGTGAATTTTTTTATTGAAAAACAAACAGCATTAATTACACAAGTGTTATAGAAGAGAGTGAACAGAACAAATATGCCTTAAGAGTTTTTACTTCTAGATTATCAGATATTAGTTTAATTTATGGAAAGACGGACATATCAACGCACATTAGACCTGGTTTACTCCGCTGTTTAGGTATGAAGCTACAAGTACAGTCGATACGTACAGTAAGTACGAGCATCAATATGTATACATCTGCATTTGATTTGAGACCTTATTACAATGGCATAAAGACTTATTTGTATTCATTTCATTGCTTGTGACCATACATACGCGCGTAGACGTCTGATCGTTAATTTCGGGTCTGCTGCGACCCTGTTGTGTTATCGGCCACTCAGACGTTGGCAAACTCTGTCGACATTTTTTTTAGAACTATCGCGCTATTGAATATTTTTATTTTATTGCAACAACACTGCATCACCCACCATAAGGGGGTAATGCGCGGGAAGCGAGAAGAAAAAGATAAGCTTTATTTCTTTTTCGATTTTTTTTTCTGGCTATCATTGTAATTGTGTGTCTTGGCATTATCACAATAATGTGCTAAGAAGAAAACCAATGAAGCGAATGGGAGAAATAAAGTAAGATGCTCCGGAATTCTTTTTCCGCTCAAAACTTCCTTTGGCATTGACGCCTGTGACGTAAGACACTACTTTACTCCCTTAGCAAATAATCTACTATCGTTTATTTATTGGAAATGATATGAAGCGTCCTAGCATTTCAATGAATTAGTTTAGGTTAGTGTGGCGTTTCTTCTCAGCACTTGCCAGATTGTCTGTCTTGTCTCTCGAAGCGCTAGTAAAGCCCAAAATATAAGAAGACATGTTCTGGTCCTATATGTGCCAAAATTGATTGATATTAATTATTGACGTTCATAAATGGTATTTTGAATAAATGATTTTTGACTTTGACTTGACTTTGTATTTAGTGTAAGTTAAGATTACTTTTAATAAAATTAAATAAATAACTAAAGAATAGGCTGTATGCACCCTGTTCCAAGGCCGTAAAACGTGTATGTATTTAAAAAACTCACCGTAAGGTTTAGAGCCGGGCGGGGGAGGCGCGGCGGCGGGCGCCTGGTCGCCGGCCCCCCGCGCCGTGAGGGACGGGAACTCGCTGAGGTCCAACAGGGGTGGTGTCGACGTGTCCCCGCCCTCCCCGAACACAGAATGGTAGTTGTTGCCTGCGTTGAATCGAGACAGGTTGCCGATACTCGACTGGGGACAAAATGGGGATGATTAATTGAAAATCAAATATTTTTATTTAAATTATACTTACTTACTTGATCTAGGACTTATATGACCCAGATGTTAGCATTGCAAACACTTGAAGTCACAAGCAATGAAATGTATACAAATCAGTTTTTATGCCATTGTAATAAGGTCTCAAATCGAATGTAGATGTATACATATTGAAGCTCGTGACTGTACCTACCACAGTCATTTCAATATGTATATTCCTGGTGGTAATAGTATATCAATAGTATTAGTACATCCAGAGATACAGGTTGACCCCTCTACGGCATACTTCACGGGACAAACAAGTCCCAGTAAGTCTGGACGGTTACAGGTGTACAATTCTTTTCACTCGAAATAAATGCCAAGTGGCGGTACAGTGATTAGTTAATTGTTTAACTATAATATCCTTATAGCCGAATTACCGACTAAAGAGGCCTATCTCAACAGAGATTAGCCAACTGCGCGGGAGATATTATATTGCACAAGTGTGTGCGCAATACACAGATGCACTCTCTGTTCCTTCACTCTCATAATACGATGAGACGGCAGTCCGACATGATCGTAGAGAGGCGCAGGCGCAAGACTTAACGTACTTTCCGAGGCACGGGGGTATTAACACCACCAACATCCCGATCCTGGAGCTATGTACGATTTATTTCAAGAGAGAAAACCCCAACACACTCGGCCCGACCCGGGAATCGGACCCGGGACCTCGTGGATAGTACCTCCTTACACCATGCAACAGAGTGCAAATAAGAGACCACGATTACTGGATGGCGATAGGAGTAGTCAATTTGTATCACCAAGTCCACGCAGACGAAGTCGCAGGCTACCACTAGTAAACCAACAAACTCACCATGGAATTGGAATTAGGTTGCGACAGCGTCGTGGGCATCGGCACCCGCCGGTCGGCGAACGCGCGCTGCCCGAAGAGCGTGGCTCTCGACGCCATGGACGGCGGGGCGCCGCCGGGCATCGCCGTCGAGCCCCGGCCCGGCGATAGCGCTCCGCCGAAAGTCGGCGTCACATGACCGGACACCTGGAAGCACAAGGCTGTTTAGTTTTTACCCGATTACCCGACTAAATGTTCTAAACACAAACAATATAAGTAATCCTAAAAACTTAGACTAACTTCTCCGTTTTTGATGTTAATATTTCAAGAACATATACAGTGTGAGTCTTCATAAAGTGCACATATGAAAATGGGTAAAACTAGACACTCTTTTATCGACAGAAAAAATGAAAAAAAAAATTTTTTTTCTTTTTTTTATTTAAATTACCTTCCGTTGACTTATTGTAAAGAAAACGTTATAACTTTTGATCTAAGTGGTATATCTTGATAAAACAAAAGTGATGCTAATAAAATACAAAAAATACTCAGAAAACGAAAAAAACAAATCTAGAGCCACCCATAGCAACGAAGCGTTGAATGGCGCGCCCAGAGATTCAAACTCTTATTGCTATTGATTGTGATAGGGATAGACATGGAATTTTTAGTTTTGGTGATACGATGAAAAATAACAAAAAGTAATAAGAACCACCTGTAATATGGGCATTATTTGGAGAAATTTATGAAATAGTTAGAAAAAACACCAATTAAAATACAGATTTTTCTCAAAAGTAACATTTTATTATTACTTGTTGACATTTTCTAGGCATTTTATGTATTTTCTTAGTAGTTCCATCTGTTATTTACCAGTATTATTGTTTTCATTTCATTAGGATATACCTCCTAGATAAAAAGTTATAACGTTTTCTTTGCAATAAGTCAACAGAAGGTAATTAAATTTTAAAAATCTATAAAAATTAAAAAAGAAAAATCTGACTTTAAAAAAATATTTTTCCTTCGATAAAATAGGGTCTAGTTTCACCCATTTTCATATGTGCACTTTATGAAGACTCACACTGTATAATAGATAAGAGTGATTTATATGTATAATATAATAAATTAATAAATAACATATTGCACCTAGTCGCTAGTATAGTCGGCAGCACGACAGGTTACCCATTTGAATTTTATTTATTTTATTTTTATTTTATTAATATTTGGGAAACATACAGTTACAAGTATGAGGGGCACTCAATAATTACTTAGCCTCGCCGCCCGATGGCGCTGTTGTTACAAAAGAGTTTTACTATGTTGCAGTAAATACTTTTTGAAGTCTACTAAGTAGTTTTCAGTCTTTTCCCTTCATTTGTTTTGTTTTGACAGCCTTTGGAAGCGAGCGTGTCGGTCGGTTTGACAAAAATGGAAAAAAAACAATATCGTTCAGTGATAAGATTCTTGTTTTTTAAAAGGGAAAACGCGCAGCGAAATCAAAGAGCGGTTGGATGCTGTGTACGGTGACTCTTCTCCTTCGATGGCAACCGTCAAAAATTGGTTTAACGAGTTTGCTCGTGGCCACACGTCGGTTTTTGATGAGCCACGCCCAGGTGCACCAAAAACGGCTACTGCGGAGGTTAACGTAAAAAAAATCCACAATCTCGTGTTGACAGACCGGCGATTGAAGATTCGCGAGATAGCTGAGACTGTAGGCATCGCAGAAGGGACAGTGCATCATATTCTGCACGAAGAACTGGGTATGAAAAAGTTATCGGCGCGATGGGTGCCGCGTTTGCTCACACCAGACAACAAGCGCAACCGTGAGACCACATCGGCGACATGTTTGGCACTGTTTCAACGCAATCCAGCAGAGTTTTTGCGTCGTTTTGTGACCGTCGACGAAACATGGGTTCACTGGTACACACCAAAGACCAAGGAACAGTCGAAACAGTGGACTTTACCCGGCGAACGTGCTCCAAAGAAGGCGAAGACTGTTTAATCGGCCGGAAAGGTGATGGCCAGTGTTTTTTGGGACTCGCAAGGTGTGATCTACATCGATTACCTTGAGAAGGGAAAAACAATCACGGGGCTCTACTATTCTGACTTATTGGGCCGATTCGATGCCGAATTGAAAAAAAAACGGCCCCATTTGGCAAAGAAAAAAGTGCTGTTCCACCACGACAACGCGCCGGCTCACACCTCCGCCGTCGTCATGGCCAAATTGGTCGAATTGCGCTACAAATTGCTGCCCCATCCACCGTATTCTCCAGATTTGGCTCCCTGTGACTTCTTCTTGTTCCCAAATCTGAAAAAGTCACTGGCCGGCAAAAGATTTGGGTCGAATGATGAGGTCATCGCCGCCACAGAGGCCTATTTTTAAGACCTCGGGAAATCGTATTTTTTGGACGGGTTGAAAAAGTTGGAGTATCGCTGGGCCAAGTGTGTTGAATTGAAAGGAGACTATGTTGAAAAATAAATCTCTACTTTCTCAATTTTTTTTTTCTTTTGTAGGCTAAGTATTTATTGAATGGCCCTCGTATAAAGATAATATACAATTACAAAATTAATAACACTTAAACCAATTAAGTTTAGTCTCTTAAGTTTAACATTTAGAGCAGACCAAAAACAAAAAGGATGTAAAACTAGATAGTATTTAAAAATATTAAAAAAAATACATGGGAAAAACTTAACGATTGCAAGCGCACTATTTTAATTACGAAAACAGCTTTTATTACGGAGGAAATAGAGGCGGTCTCAAGGTCAAAGTGGGGTGGTCTGACGTGGGGCCGTGTGTATAGCCTGACCAGAAATATATGGGACCTGAATTAAGGGCGCTACAAATCCTCTTTATATGACAACACTTGATATAATCACACCAGCGTAGATTGGCAACTGAACATTTAAAAAATAAACATTTTATATGTTTACATACTTGTTACATTTCTAAGTCTCATAACAGATTCTACGATACAAGAACGAGACAGAACACTTGCAAATTAAGTACTTATAAAATTCAGTGGCTCTTTGTAATATTAGCCTTGAAAGGATAATGCAATTTTTGGTACCCATCTCCAATAGCAATGTATGATACGTCGTTAGACAGCTCTTAGTAATCTGAATAAAAGTTACTATGGCGCCAAGTTCCGATCGTTAGTCCGTTCAGAGCTGTACGGTATTAAAGTCTCAGAAAACGAACTAGCACCTACTTTTAGTAACTACCACCAATAGCAATGCAAGATACGTCGTTAGGTAGCTCTTAGTATCCTGACTAAAGGTAACTATGGAGCCAAGTTCCGATCGTTAGTCTGTTCTGAGCTATACGGTATTAAACTCTCGGGATAAGTGGTGCTAGTGCATATACTTTTAGTAACTACCACAGAATAAGAACTAGTACCAACTTTTGGTAACCACCACCAAAAGCAATGTGTGATACGTCGTTAGATAGCTCTTAGTGACCTAAATAAAAGTTCCTATGACGCCGAATTCCGATCGTTAGCCCGTTCTGAGCTATATGGTATTAAAGTCTCAGAATAAGAACAGTACCTACTCATAGTAGTCATCACCAATATTTGATACCTCGTAGGATAACTATTAGTAACCTAAATAAACTTTACTACAGGGCACCAAGTTTCGATCGTTCATCCGGTAATAGCTACACAGTACCTACTAAAATCTGAGAATTAGTAATAGCAACTACATACTTTTGGTACTCACTTCCAATAGCAATGTGTGTTACGTATTTGGATACTAGCTCTTAGTAACCTGAACAAAAGTTACAATGGCATGCTGGACTATGGCATGTCAGCGGGGATGTGTGGATACTGCGGGAAATGGGGTTTTGTATCAAGTGGTACCTAGACTGAGCGTGACATCCGAAAAGAGGACGTTGGAAGTGACTTGACCATTAGGGCAGTCATATCTCAAATATTAGAGAGCAAGGAGGCATGACATGCATTTTTCTTCTTCTGGGACACCATTATCTCGCAGAAAAACTTAAAAACACTATGAGGCGCCTGCTTTGCCCTAATAATTTGTTAGTAGATAATAATGTTTCATAAAGCCTACTTCATTTATTTAATTCATTATTTAATAATTTAGTGATGTAATCTCATATAATATAAAGCTGCGTCCGTCATGTATTTTTTCTAATTGTTACAAAAAATGTTATATTAATGAACAACACTGAACGTACTTTCATTAATCGTATTTGATTTCATTTTGTTAATGGAAAATCTACATTACTAGACTTTATTTTCTTGAACTTATTTTAGGCTGGTAATCAAATCGGACAATAAATCAAGAAAAGCGCCATACCAATTCTTATTCTACAAGATAATACCTTTCTAATGATATATCACACATCATTATTGGAGCGGGTACCAGGTTTTATAGAAACCCTTGCATCCTCCTTTGGACCAAATTGGAATTATTTTTGCTAAACCACTGTCCAGTAGAAGTAAAACCTGTTGTTCTTGTAAATTATATTATTTATAATCGAATATAAATTATAATATATGTAAAAGTCTGATAGATATACAAATATTGTATATGAAATTTTTGAAACTTCTATTATTATTCTTCTTTTTCTATTATTTTGAACTATTTAAGTAAAATATCTAAGCAGGGTTGAAATAAAGAAAATAAAACTCACAAAACAAGTATATCCACTTGTTATTTTTCAAAACCGTTATTAAAATATTCTCCATTACCATCAATAGCCAATTCTCACAGTTTGCACTATATGACATTCCAAAAATTGTGATATGACAACTAAATTGGTAATTCATTAGAAGAAATTATGATGATTACGCAGATTTCCTTGTCGATTATGACTAAACACATGGTAAACCACTTTTCTTTTACGACAAAGAATAATTTTCGGCGTTTTTAACACAGAATAATATCACACACTCGAAAATTAGATCACGCTTCCTCTTTGACAGAAATCATTATGACAAATAATGACATGACAATGACGATTTGTGGTTTCTGTTGCCAGTAAAAGAAATTAGTTTCTGTTGTTTTCTATACAATATGGCAAGGTCCCATATATTTTTGGTCAAACTATACCTAAAATTATAAATCGGAAAGTCTGCAGCTTTTTTACTACTATTGACAACTTAATTCATTCGGGATTTTTGACGCCTTAACCAAACCTATTTTGATTTATTTCAGTATTGGTTAAAGAAATAACAGACATATGTCAGAATAAACAATAATATTGGAAGCAAAAGTTAATGTCTGTGGGGTTTTCAGGCCAGCGAGAGTCATCACATCAGCATCACACTAGTATACACTCTGCCTCATCCTCAGATACAAGCCACATGAAACTTTTTTTTATGTATCTAAGGATATGTTTATCAATCCTATTTTAAAGTAGCTTCAAAGACAATATAAACAATCACTTACCCCAGAGACTAGCCCGCGTCCGCCCACACCACCGACACCGCCACTAGCTAGGCTTCTAGGCGCTTGCTGGAAATTCAAGTTTGCCATAACCTGAAAAATTTTATTACAGCTTTACAGAACGCTTTGAAAGCTTATTGTTAATGCAGCTTAACTTTGCAATGTTGGTCAGATTCACCTTTCCAAAACTACTGTCAAAAGTAATAGTTTTTTTTTATTAAATACCTTGGCTAGTCTGTTTTTTTGCATGGTGAATATTGTAAATGTAAACAATCTTGACATTTCTTTTTATAGAAATTATTTATTTAAAAACTAAACACTACTTTAAAAACCTATTATGGTAAATCAACTTTATTTTTTTTTCTATTTAAAAAGTACAGTAATTGTTTTAAAATATTGATTACAATATTCGCCAAGCAAATAAAAACACATTAAATGTAAATACATTCTAAAAATGTTGCATGGATAAAAGAAATATCACAAAGCTGCAGTTTGATGTCATACATATTTTAAATTGAAACCTCTGATTTAGAGATATTATTAGGAAATATATTAAACCCTGTAGAACATTATAATAAAATATACTTCATCAACATAGTTAGTTTTTGCCTGACTCATTCTCATTTAATAGTATAGAATTCTAATCAGAAATTTGAGGATTCACAAAACAATAACATATAAAATCCTTCGCTGGCTTGTAATAAAATTAAGCAAGGACTGAAAGGAAAATGAAAAAAAAAGCAAGGACAACAAAGCCAAAACTTGTGTCTGCTGCATCCAACATTCTTCGACAGCTGTGTAAACATTAATTATAGGAAATTACCTTGCTACAGAACACTACACACTTCTTTCTATTGTACACATTGATGCCTGAACTAGGATTAACATTAATAAATAGCTAGGTATTCATTATGTCTATAACACAATTCTTAGCTTCTGACCTTCTAAAATGCTACAAATAAATAGATTAGGATGTTTAACATCTCAAACAAATAATTAATACCAGTATATGTAAAATACGTAAAAGGAAAACATAACAATTTTTTTCCTACCTTAAAATTTGAAATATTCAAAATACCTAATTAACTACCTTACCCCAGGCAACTAAGCTAATAATAAAGTACATTGAACTACACCAACAAAAACTTCAAACAATACATACATTTCATACAGCCAATTAAACTCTTTCTTAAATATCTTCTAACTTCACAATGAATACACAATTCGTTAATGTCTTGGCTGGACATGGATATTGCAGAATTGGTTTTTGAAGTCATGTACACACCCTGAATTAAACTGATTAAACATGTATTATTTAGCAATGGCTCTGTTACAAAACTCGAGGCTATGCACAAATCTGCTTTGTGATGAGACTTGAATACTAAGTAATGGATTTTCAAAGTTAATATGTATTAACTAACAATACTATGTCTTACATTTTAGGTATGATATGGTCAGAGGGTATCCTTATAAGAATTAAATATCATTACAAACTATAGAAAAGGGAAGGGCACTACAGTAGGAACACATGCAAAGCACAACATATCAACTAAAACATAAAGTAAACAAATGTCAAAACAAAAGGTAATTGAACTAACCTAACTACAGAAACGACATATAAGAAAGTGGTGCAGCTCAGCCATTTCATCAGAACATTATCACTTGAATTAGTTGATAGATAGCGACTTGGGTTAGCAACCTATTCTCAATAAGATTATCAGTACCACAGCAATGAAGATCATGAAATGACACGAACTGTATGCACCAAGTTATAGTCGCATATATTTTATAGATAAACAAGATAACGTTAATTACAATAACAAATACTCTAGGCATTACAGATAAACCATAATTTTACGATGGCTATTTCGTCCACTGTCAAACAATGGCGACCCTGATGTTTTAATTTCACTTGGTTCTCCATGAATCATGAATATTTACCTAATGTGTCGACGTTAGTCCTTGTTCCACTATTTCAAGACACTTATGGATGGTTCATAATCGAGTATTCTAGGCAGAAACAAATAAATCCACTCCAATGAAATAAACAAAAGTTTGTTGACTGTTCAATTTAGAAGACGATCTAGATGCGTTCAAAATTTCATACACGAACTAAAAACATTCAACTGACCGTCTCTGTCATCAAACACTGCTATAAAACGATGAAAACTTTATCCATCTTTACGTCACTAATAAATATTTTAACAATTTCACTCAGTTTTGTCGAACGCCACATTACCCTAAACAACTGGCGGCCATATTGTTGAAACCGGAAGTTAAAACAGAAGTCATAATATATGAATCCTTTTCTTTGGAATGTTCTAATAAGAAAATGTGTCCCAAAATGACAAAAATCATACATTACTAAAATTTATTGAAAAAGGACAATTTAATTATTACTTAGAATTTTTGTAAAAGAAACCATTTTTTATAAAATAGTAGCCAATATGATTTGATGATAGTCACGAAATAAAGTTGCTACACTCGTTAGAATCAAAGGTAAATAGTAGAAATATTACAGACATTGGTCACTTATCAGACACCGATTCGATTGTATTTCTAAAATGAATTTGATTTTAACAGTAGAGTAAAGAGTAGGCTGAAACTTAAAAATAAATAGGTAACTCACTAACCTGTCCACGATGTTGAGAATTTTGAGGGGGTGGATGCGAACGCTGTTGAGGAGCAAGAGGAGGAGGAATATTGTTATATCTGCTTGTTGTCCGCTTTCGCATATTTCATAATAGTACTATCACTAATATATACACTTAGATACTCGTAAGTTCTTACAGGCACATGAAAAAGTAAAAACCACAATCACCATCTGTTGTTCAAAAACTACCCACATTACATGTCTCAAAATCATAAAAACAGAAGGTACCTACCTACTTCACTTACAAAAAACTGTTTTGACGAACCGAAATTATCAAGTTTCTAATTATGTAGGGTAGGCACTAATACAATTTTAATTCCCATACCATGCCATATAAGTATGGTATATGGTGTGGTTACAGGTAAAAAGTGTTCAGAGTGATAAGTCCCCTTTATCACAGTCATTTTCAGCGTGCTGCTGAATAACCACCTTGCTTGAGAGGTTTGCGGCAATAAGGCAGCCAGTGAAGTAGTTTGGTAGTGATTATTACCCAAGATCAGCTGCCCATGGCGCATTACGATTGGATAAAAATGGTCACTCAACCATTTTTAATCGACTTAAAAAAGGAGGAGGATGTAATTACGTTTAACTGTATTTATTTTTTATACCTTATACAGGGTCAACAAAATCAAACAATCAGGACTCGTATTACGCTACTTCGACTACTACAAACTAGATGGCACTGATGGTCGATTAACTCATGCGAAAGCCCTGAAATATTTTATTAGTATTGCATTTGAGGACTATTATGTATATAATGGTCCTCAATGGTTATATATTTTTAACCCCCGACGCAAAAACGACGGGGTGTTATAAGTTTTGACGTGTCTGTGTATGTGTGTGTGTGTGTGTGTGTGTGTGTGTGTGTGTGTGTGTCTGTCTGTCTGTGGCATCGTAGCTCCCGAACAGATGAACCGATTTTGATTTAGTTTTTTTTTGTTTGAATGATTAATTAGTCGAGAGTGTTCTAAGATATGTTTGATGAAAATCTGTCCAAGATGGCCGCCGTAACTAAACGGTGAATTAAGTATTTTTTTAAAACTTCCTCAATATGGGTATCAAATGAAAGGGCTTGACTAGTAGAATACTATATACTATGACAAATTTCAAATCCAAGATGGTCACCATAACAAAATGGCGGATTACATATTTTTTTTCAACTACCTCAATATGGGTATCAAATAAAAAGGGCTGACTAGTAGAATACTAGTACACACTATGCTAAATTTCAAGATGAAAAATCCAAGGTGGTCGCTATCACAAAATTGCGAATTGCATTTTATTTCACAACTCCTTCAAAATGGATTTCAAATGAAAGAGCTTGACTATTGAAATTAAAGTACCTACCTTATCATCATCATCATCAGCCATTGTTTGTCCACTGCTGGACTTTTCCAGCTATATTATTTCCTTCAATATTTTTAAACTAATATTACCTACAATACTTTAAGAGTGAAAAGAAAATATGTATGTTAATTTAATGTTTACCTACTTAATTTTCCTCAACTATTTTATAATAATTCTAATTATTTATTATTGATAAAAAATCTGATAAAACACAAATAACTTAGATTCTTATAACAGCAAGAAAATAATTAAAACGAAATAAAAAAATAAGGAGTCCCGTAACGCATAAAATAAAAAAAATAATTGAAATTAAAAAACCCCCGACACAAAATAATAGATGCACATAAAAATCCTTTTAATAACTATGGAATTATAGCTAGATACGATACAGGTTTAAATGGAAACCCAATAAAAAGCAAAAAATAAAACTGAAATTTTGACCCTACGTAAGTACGTAGGTATACAACTTTTAATACTAACGTTGTCGCGTCGGGGGACCGCTCTTTAAGTTCTCCCGATGCGACAACGTTAGTATTAAAAGTTGTTGTATTATTTTATGTCGGGGGGTTTTTTATAAACATTTCTAATATCAACCTGTGCTTGTTAAATAGGTAAAGAAGCAGTGTTTTGAAATGAAACATAAGTGTGAGTATTACCAATGGTATTACCTCAAAATTGTAAACAATACTGTGGTAAAATGTTAAACTATCGATAGTCCAAAACAATCGATAGTTTGTTATTAAGGAACTACAATACTATCGATACATTCGATAGTATTGCCTTGTTCTGTGCTATCGATACCATCAATTGTATCGATATAGATCATTGAGTAGACAGAATAGAGAGAGCATGGGCGGCCTTCCCCTCTAGCCAAAAATGTTGACCATATAGTTTGAGTGCTTATATAAAACTAATTGGTCGTGACCGTTTAACAGAATCTATCGCGACTTGTCGCAACAAACATCTCCGTGTAGCGGATTGAAAATGGTAAATTGTGCCGTTTTCTGACCCAAAAACCGCTTATCATTAGTAAATTTTCGGTTTCATGGCGTGACTTACCATTTTTGAGTACAAATACTTTTATTTACAACAGTATTTCGAAAATAATCGTTCTTTACTTTAAGGTTATTTCGACAAGTTAGCGATACATACGTCAAGTTTTTTCTTCATAGTAGGGAGGCTAGTAGCTTCATAGTGTGGGGACAACAGCGGTAACTAACTTAGTTAGTAATTAGTTAGTTAGCTTATCGCTACAATTATAAATAACAAAGTGTATGTTATCTAAATATTTAAACATACCATTGACATGTAGGATGATAAAAAAAGTTTTTAAAAAATTTCCGATAGATCCCTTAAATGGTTTGTGGTAGAAAAATACTGGCTTTCTTCTCACACAAATGTGATTTATTCAGCATCAGCACACTTTGAGTCAAGATGGTTCCAAGAATGTTCGGACGGAAAAATAATTTTGTCCGTGCAGCAGCAGCAGTGCCTAGGTACTTTGAAACTTCTTACTAGTGTAGTTTTTAGGATTTGTTACGTGTAAAAACGGGACTTATTAAAACTCCGACGTCCGTTCTGTCTGTCACCAGGCTGTATCTCAAAAACCGTGATTGCTAGACTTGAGTTTTTTGCTCGATAACAAGAACGGCAACAGGTAGACGCTTAAAATACTCGCAAAATTTTAAGTTGTATATCACTACAAAAATAGATTATTTGTCTTATATTATTATATCTATATAATTATGTAAGTAAGTCGTGTTAGTTACATTACACCACGTATAACACAAGAACGGTTGAAACAATTATTATGATTTTTATGTTTTTTTATTTGCCTTCGTCTGGAATAGGATAATAAATATTAAAATATGATATTCATCGAAAAAAATATAGTCTAATACATAATAATTAGACTACTCTTTCCCGTAACATCACCATGATTATTCTCTTATATTCCGATTAGAGTTGTAAATTACATATCTTTAATATACTTTTCAATAAATTAAGCAGTAGTATTGTGCTAAATACACACACAAACAACATTCTAGATACTTCTTTTCTTTAGTAAAGTAGTGTCTTGACTAAAACTTGGTCGTATTATCGTAATATAGAACATATAGGTAATTAAAGCTCTAAAACTCAACAAAGTTAAATAGTTTTAATATTTTGAACACTCATAGTGTTCTTTCTTATTTACATAAGTTTATTAACAACAAAGTTAAACTTAGTCTTTCTCTTTTTCCTTCAACCTTCCCATCTATTGTGTTGTTTAAAAAACTGCAACTAGGTGTCCTATCATATTTCCACGTCTATTCTCGATCGTCTTCAAAATGTTTCGCTTATACAGCCATAATATTAGTAGTATAGGATGCGTGCATTTAGTTAGTGAGCTAACGAATTAGTTAGCCATGTCCCGTCCTTAGCAGAAAATGGAAGGGGCAATAAATGTCAAAATTTTTGTAGTGTGCTGTACGTGTGCTTCCTCGTACCCCGCCAAAAGTGGCGAAATTTTCTGAACTGGGATTTTGACACATACTCTCTCCATTCTATCTTCTCAATAATATAGATGCCATCAATAGTATAGTTGTAATTGTCTAGCTATCGATAGACTATCGATTAATCATTGATAGTCGACTATCGATCGGCAACACAACCGTGCGCGCATACAAGTCATATGTATCCCTCATTTTTTTGAGAGAATTACCACCTCTTACAACACGGATCCTGTAGTCTTGTCATTTCATCGAACTACGACGTGTACCTGAACGACGTTCTCACCTTCCTTGTCAACGAGGCCCCTACCAGGACACCCTTTGAGTGGCGGCTTCACAATATACAGGGTGGCCCATTTACATTTTACAGTGGTCTGAAGATTTTTTTCAGCTTGAAAGCATCATGAGAATAATTTAAAAATCTGTACTAACATGGCTAAAAATGAAATAAGTAAAATTGAAACTTTATTATAATGTTTTTTTTGCTAACTAAAAGAAAGGTTATAATAATATAATTTCTAATGTTATGGATAATGGTACGGAACCCTTCGTGCACGAGTCCGACTCGCACTTGGCCGGTTTTTTTATGAAATAAGTACCTACCTATGTAAATATTAAATTTTTTATGTTGTATTTCTTGGTGTTTGATTGTCATATCTTGGCATTCGGTTAAATCCAATATAATAGTTATGTACAAATTAGGTTGAAAAAAAACGGTTTTTAGTTTCATCTACAGTCGGCAGTTCGTCAAGTTAGTTAAGTTTTGAATTTTGACAACCGCTTTTATTACGTAGGAAACTGAGGCGATTTCAAGGTCAAAATAGAGTAGTCTGACTTGCGGCCTAATGTACTTACACACCGCAATCAGTAAATTATTTAGTAAGATTGCAAAGTGAATGCTTATCACTAAAAAAATACAATTTCAGGAGGGCTTCTATACAACAAACGTCATTATTTTGATATTAGATTACTAATATTTCCTCTTGCCACTAGGCAACAGGCAGACGCTTCAAATACTCACAGAATATTGTTGTATATTCACTTTAAAAATAAATAAATTAACAAAAATAAAAAATATATATTTAAGGGTGTCTCTCATACAAATGTGTATGTTTTTGCTGTTATTAAAATTTAAAAATGATTATAAATAGTGTCTAATGTTTTATTTTGTATAGATAATGTTCGGAACCCTTCGTGCGCGAGTCCGACTCGAACTTGGCCAGTTTTTTCCTTATTATTTGCATATTTACTGCTATACTAGTAATGTTGTATTTTTGACCATTTAAAAGAGTTAGATAATAGTAATCATTAAAAACTTGTGCTGTTTTTTTAAAGTAATGGGCAAATCAACTTTCATATTGTTTTTATAAGCACAGAGTTAACAAATCAAGAAAACAATAAAACTTTGTTGTCATTTTTATTTGTAATATTAGAAGCAAGAATCAGGTGTATTATGAGATTTTTTTTTTGTTAGTTACTTAAGAACCCATAACAAACTTGAACAAACAAACATTTATTGCATTCATGCAGATGTCGCCGTTGCCGTTGTTGGAGCATATGAAATGCTAATTCCAATTTTGGTGACAACTACGGCAAAATTTGTAAGATAAAACGATTTTATGTTTTCGTTTCGTTTATATAAATCAATGGATTTTTCTTATAGAAGACCAAATTTAAAAAACCCAACCCATACTCTAACAACCGTCTAGGAGATTATCGGCAGGCGCAGAGTTATCCATTCTCTACGCAACACCCTGTGTGCATGCCAATAACTTAGAGTAGATGCCATTGGTAGATGCCAATAACCAACAAAAAACTAAAATTTTGTCTTGTGACATAGACAATTTGACCACTGGGAGTTTTAGATATTTCTTGATGGCAACACCGGGATCATATGATTGTTCAATGAAGGAGCACGTCTGATAGGCGTCGTCTTACTTCTTCGGGCCAGTTTTTAATTTTCGGGCTCATTTTCGGTTGTTTTACGTGTTAGTGGTGTTATAATAATAACTATCAGCCATGGCGCTCAGCGATGCAGATGTTCAAAAGCAGGTACGCATGAATATTTCAGCTATATAGCAAACGCTACTCGACATGATTTTGTCAGAATGATTGATCCATGCAGCCCTAAGTTCACCCAAATTTTTGGTTGCTCAGGCTCAATTGGCAGTGGTTATGATAGTAATGGTTAAAATGTATGGGTTTTCTTTAACAGATCAAGCATATGATGGCCTTCATCGAACAAGAGGCCAATGAAAAGGCCGAGGAAATCGATGCTAAGGCCGAGGAGGAGTTCAACATCGAGAAGGGCCGTCTCGTGCAGCAGCAGCGGCTCAAAATTATGGAATACTATGAAAAAAAAGAGAAACAAGTTGAACTCCAAAAAAAAATGTATGTCAGATTCTGCTTATGCCTATGTGATTGACCTACAAAGCTGTAGTCATTCCTCTGCTACTTGCTTATCATCATTTTATGCATGTGCTGACATGGAAGAAAAATTCTAGACAAACTATTATTACATCTGGATTGAAAGTGGTCCAATAATGGACTAAATTAATCACTCATGAAAATGTGTAGTTTTCAATAGACCTTTAAAGTTAACAAGGACCATTACTATGTAATTAGGTCACATGATTTGGATGTAATACCATTAATCACCTTATGATTTGAGTGATATTTCTCATGTTGAATGGATTTGAAATTTATGATATTTAATATTTAAAAAGCTTATGGTCAGTCACATGATTCAAATAACACAGAACAGAATTTGCTATCAGAGTGTAAATTGAGTGGAATTAACACTTCTTATATTCAATTCACCAATATCTTTTTACATTGATTTAACATTCAATAATTTAAATGTGAAACATTTAATCATATAGTCTTTACTTTCATTCTCATCATACAGTCTTTGGGGTTGAAATCCATTTCATAAATTTCAACATTTATTATAAAGACCCATGCTAGAATTCAATATTCCTTCCACATTTGTAAAATAATGTTGAATGATCTGATAACAATAGGACCTTATCATATCAGGAGATAACACAATACAAGTTTTCTGTCGAGAAATACTACTACCATAGTATTCTAATGTTATTTCAGTAGCTACTTGCAATCAGCTCCAGCTTCGAACAGGTGTAGAAAATAAAGTGCATGCCCCTCAGAAAAATGTTGTATTTTGATGGTAAAAGTTTTTTTGAAATTGGTCCAGTAGTTTTTGAGCTTATTCATAGCAAATATACAAATCAATCATTTCTCTTTATATTAGTAGCATAGAAAAACTAATATCATTGATTCCAAACAACAACAATGGAACTTAATTCATTCTAACTCAATGTAATATTATCAGTGTAAAGTATTGATTTAAAGTTGTACCATTCTCAAAATAAAACAATGCTCTTAATGAACACTCTTTCACAATAATCTTTGCAACAGATGTGATCGAAAAAAAAGGATATTCTTTGATTTTGAAATATTTGTCATAATTAATACTAAGCTAACATAAATTTTGTCAACAGTCAGTCATCAAACATGCTGAACCAAGCTCGTCTCAAGGTGCTCAAAGTGCGTGAAGACCACGTACGTAATGTGCTTGACGAGGCCCGCAAGCGCCTGGCTGATGTGCCCGCCAATGTCAAGCTCTACTCAGATCTGCTGGTCACACTTATCGTACAGGCCCTGTTCCAGGTAAATATGACAAAAGTATTGAATAGAAATGATTATTATTTTCTTTATTTAGATTTTTGATGGTTTTTAATTATCAAAGTTTTCAAAATCCAAAATAAGGTACCTAGCCAATAGTTTTTTTTTTTATAAAATAAAAGATTTAAATTGTGTGTTATATCAAATAGTATAATAGTCATGACTCATGCATGCATTTTAAATTCAATTTATTCTGTTTAACAATTCCAATCACATAGTTTACATACTGGGTTGGAAATTTTATGGATTTCATCATTTCTTGGCATCAAATAAAAACATTACTCTTTGTAGTTGGCACTGTGTCAACTGAATTCTCGACTTTAATAGTTGAAGCCATTATTTTTTTTCAAGTGGATTTGTGGGGTAAAGCTGTTTTGGAAATGACTAATTGCTTTTTCCTTATTCCATTCGTATCCATTTTACGTCATTCTCATTACCTACTAAAGCTAAAACCATAAATTGCAATACTAAACAATTATTGCAAACAGTAACGAAAAGGACAGTTTTTTTGTGAATACACCACAGTTTCGTTGTTTATAGGTAAACGAGATTTAAATTATGTTACGAGATGGGGCTTGAGAACTCTTTCATACTCCAATCCTATCGACATGCATCAGCAGGCAGAAAATAATTGTTTTACAAAATTGTTTCAGCTTGTCGAACCCACAGTGACACTCCGCATTCGACAGGCAGACAAGAGCCTGGTGGAATCGGTCCTGTGCAAGGCCCAGCAAGACTACAAGGCGAAGATCAAGAAGGATGTCACACTCAAAGTTGACCACGAGAACTACCTTCCAGCAGAGACCTGTGGGGGCATAGAACTTATTGCGGCCAAGGGACGCATTAAGGTATGTTCATCTAGTTATTATTTCGAGCTTGTCACTTAGCTTTGGTTCCTTTAGTTGGTACGGGAGGAGTCTGGGGATAAATGGATGTGGGGCAATAACACCGATATATTTTTCTTATCTCATAATTTTTGTGCCGCAGTTTTTTTTTACCACAGTTTTATCAGCAGACCATTGTTCTGTAGCCTATGTTTATAAATTGCATGCATCTTGTATGCACTTGTCCATCATTCAGCTTGGCTACCTACCTATCATAGTTCAGATTGATTCTTACATTTACTAATTCAGCGTGCAAATAAAAGAACACATAGCTGACGTAAAACATAGACTGAACACGAAATCTGCAGTGTGTGAACATGCCTTAGACAAACCCAACCACTTCATTCGTTTTGACCAACCTAAAATACTTGCAAAAGAACGGCGTTTTATTCCTCGAATGCTACGTGAAGCCATTGAAATTAGAAAACATCCAAATTTCAATAGAGAAGATGGTTGGAAAGTTCCACCGGCATGGGATCTTATTCTAGCAAAAACCAAAGCAACACCTAGCACTGCAAGATCTCAAGACACGGTTAGCTCTTTCTGCGTAAATAGGAACGTAAATTAATATTATTGAGTGACGGTAGTTAAAATTTTTCAAAACTTTGTAATGACAAATAATACCTTAGTTTCCCTGTGACCACGATCGCTGTAAAGTGTTCGAAACGTCAGGTTTAAAATAAAATGTAAATAAATCGCGAAGTAATCCGTAAAATTGTGTTTTAATGAGTTCAACAATTCGCGTAAACGTAAGAAACAAATATCAGCATGCTTTTCCGTTTGTGTCATTGTGCATTTTTGAGAATATTGGTTTATTCGGTTAACTCTCAGTATTTTGTGCTCTTACTAACAGCTTGTATCGCGTATTTTTTTTAATTTGGTTGTTTTATTTAAACTTTACTACGCATCGTTAATTTGTTTTTATGTCGCCACATCAAGTAGCTAGTCTTTTGTTTATAATAATGAACTGATGGAAGTGGAATTCCAAAAGGTAAGTCTTTGACTTATTGCAGTGTAACTATTATTTATTCTGTGCTATTAGATCTTCATTACTACAAGATTTTAACAATAATTGTCTTTGGTATTTTATCCTATTATGTATTATGTTCCGATATGTATTTACAATTTAATATACAAAGATATTTTGTACCTACTCGTAAGTAGGTATATCGTTACTTTAGTTATTCTCATGTATTGCACATTATGTAATACTAATCGCTAATGGCAAGTCTTGATAAATAGGTAAATAGTATCGGATTTTTTTTTCCTATTTCGAAGCTAGGTCGTAGGTTGCCGCAGAGTTACTCATAATAACTGTAATGTATTATTGACCCCCTGCCTGACCTGACCTTGAAATCGTGTGTATAATACACGAATACTTTCAAAATAAAAGACTTTCTTAGTTACCTGCTATCACGACATTGTCTCCATCCACAGATCTGCAACACCCTCGAGTCCCGCCTGGAACTGATCGCGCAGCAGTTGCTGCCCGAAATCCGTACGGCGCTCTTCGGCCGCAACCCTAACCGTAAATTCACTGACTAAACAGCCCCACACACTTGTTACTACTAACAATATATAAAAAAAAACAATTCGTAATTAGTAGAACTATAATAATATAATAATAAGTGTTTTCCTTTGCCTAATTAATTATAATGCGTACAATTTTATCGCTGTTTAGATGTTAAACTGATGAATGGTCCCATAAGTCGCCAGAAAATGAAACATGTGTGTAATCATGTGCATTACTGATTTCTGGCCCCAACTAACTCTAACTGTACGTAAGTTTCGCCTGCACGAGTTTTATTTCGACTATTATTGATAAAGTGTTTTATTGTTACAATTCATTCATAGCACGTTCTATGTATTTTAGAGGAGTAGTTTATAGGGTTTTGGAAACGATTTAATTAAGACAATGTTACCATTTTACTAGGTAAAACAAAATATATATCGGATAGTCGTTACTGTTCACCGGAAAATGTTATCGAACTTCAGACATGCAGTATTACTAAAGCACAACCGTGTATCTATCAGTAGATCGACATACTAATGTACGTGAAAATGTTAATTGTATTTACTGTCCTATGTGGATATTGTTTCTGGATTTTAATTTGTCGCTTCTTACTACCCGCTGGATAGTAGGAATTATTTGAAAGTTGTAAGGTCGAGGTTTCACAGCAGCATCCCATGCCGTTTCGACCCAAATCGATGTAAAGATTTGGCTTGGCGCAGTGTGGTGTGATGCCGCGGCCTTTCAATGTACAATACATTCCTACTGTGTTCTATCACTCCTGGCAATGTAACATTTTGGCTTGCTTTTGGCATATATTAACGGAGCACCATAGCTCTAATACATAGGATACAATGTATATTCCCTTATGGCACTGTTAAAAATTCTTATGTAAATATATAGATGTGTTAAAATCGATGTTTTATTTTTAAAATATCCCTCTTTTCATCAATAATACACGACCGCATTCAAACAAAACAGTTTATTGCATTTTAAATTAATAAATTTTACAACACGTATTTGTAAACTCTGAAATAAAATAAATGAAATAAAAACAACACCTTTAAATCATTGTAATTGTAATTAATAATGTGTAGAGTATAATGAATAAACCTACAATTATTTAAATAATATGGTGTTAATTTTCTATAATAGTTTTATCGAAACTTACTAATATTGTGTCTATATTTTATTTACAGCCAAGTGAAATAACCCAAAACGATATTTTTTTATCTAAGGTTTATATATTTTTTAGGAACAATTATTGGCCTACGTACATGTCTATAAGTATTCAAGTATACTTAATATTAACTCTTGTGTACGTAAATTGTTTACCCTCTGACCCCTAAAAAGATATACTAATAAATAATGTCTTTTCACGAAAATTGTCTACGTATATTGCCTTACATTTGTTATAACGGCTCTTTTAACTATTATTTATTTCTTAGGCCTAAAAGTTTCTATGGTGTATGTGGTTAATTAAAATTAGTGAACAAATAGGTATTAAATTAGTTAAAAATACGCACCTCAGATGGTGTCCCCTAACCTGTACATATAAGTTGGAATATTTTCCCCAACCTCCCCTAATGTGCTATCTCATCTAAACAACTAAGTGAGACACATCGGGAGTGTAAGCTGGTAAATATCTTGGCACACGCGGCTCATCCCGCCTCCTGAGGGCCCCGCGGTCTACCGCCAGGCTGATGCTGCCGGCCTCCTTCACTCCGTTTGACTTGATCCGGCGTTGCGAAGGTAGAATAGCGGCTCGGAGAGACTTGCGTTTCTGAAATTACAACTCATTCAGAATCCAAGAAGAAACAAAAAGAGATTGCATTCCGGTAAAAAGGTTGGCAACATCGCAACATACAGGATAGAGGAATACCATGCCTTCTTCTACTCGTATTCTAAAGTCTATTTGCGCATTCCTGAGGACAGATCAACACAAACAGGCGTAAGTCTGAAGAAAATTATGTTTTTTTTCTTGTTAAAGTGGACAGGCTGCTACACAGGTTCAAAATGGGACTACCTTCACTACCTATTAATCGAAAGAGTTAGAGCTATTTTTGTGAAAGGTGATGAAGATAATTCATATCCTAGATGCACCTAGATCAAATGATTTATTAAAACTACTGTGAGTGATGTAAATCTACTTACGACACCAATTCTATCACATCCAGCGAGTTGATGGTCCTCAGATAAGCAGCAGGGACAACTTTATTGTGACAATAAAAATTAAGAATCTAATGAACGTGAAACGTGTTTATTTGAATAAATACTTTATATTGGTCGTTAACAATACGTGAGCGCCTACGTCGTTTATCACAGGGTGTTATATTTTGCTCTCTATCTGTTTTTTGATGTTGTAGTGATCCAAAATGGTTTCTGCCTTAGCCTTGTTTACCTCTACGGCGCCTCGCCAGCGGTCGGCGGCGTGGCGAGCTATCTCCATCCTCTTCTGCTTGCGTATCTGGTGTCGTTTGTAGACGACCTCGATCACTATAAGGACTATCCCTCCGATGATACCAGCTAACACCAAAATGAACACCCCTGCCATATTCTTGAGCCCTAAAGTATTCGGCGTTTTCTCATTCTCCTCGCAGTTCAGCATGTTGTTTCGTAAAATCCATTGGTTGTCTAGAGATTCCATTATCCCACCTGAACATAAAGTAGCATTTATTAGTCTCGCTCCTTGATTTTGTTGAAAAATTCTAGTAAGGTGTTACTTACTTTCATGAAAGTCCAGTATAGCCAAAGTGACCAGGTCAGCCCATGGTGAACCCTTTTGCAAACCCACGCCATATCCAGATCTGCCGAACAACTCTCCGGCAGTTACCAGTTCACAATCCTGAGCTGCCTCAAATTCCAGACGGGAAGAATCCCAAATGAATGCCATTAGTTTTCTGAAGAAAAAGAAACATGTTACCTTCGTACAGTTCGGATTCCTGTGCGCATATGTTGTATGTTAACTTACCCATTCTTAACATCTTGAATAGCTTGTTCCGCGTTATCGTAGTTGTTTGCTTCCATTGTTCTATACATGTTAGACAGTTCCACCTGCCGTCTAAAATACATGTCTACGGCAGATCCTTTCACTGTTGCACAAGTAAGGTTTTCCATTGTATTACGTAACTGTGGAACATTCCCGTGATTGGTGAAAGGTCTAGATCTAATATCTAATAGTTAGTACACCTAGCTGGGATATTATAGAGGCTCTTACTCTGGCGTCGTTTATTCCGGTTAGTTTGGTTTTGGGCCTTTCTAGCACGAGGAAAGCGGCTAAGTTGGCGGTGTATGAGGCAACTATGATCATCGCGAAACCTGCCCAAACCATGCCGAGTACTCTTGCTGAAAAACTACGGGGTGTTCCTGGAAGATAAAAACGTAATAAAAGTCAGTATTACCAAAGTATTACCTTGTTTGTCGCAATAGTACCTACGTTTAACAACATTGTCTTTTGTTTGATCGAGTTCCATTCGAATATGCTTTGCAAAGATTTGTCTGGAATTCGTTTAGCAATAAATAACTATTACTAATCCTCTAGCTCACCTTCACCGATGCCACTGTTCAGAAGCACCCCCCAAGCGAACCAAATAGCACTTGACAAGTTAAGAGCATCTTCCTCCGTTCCATCGATATTCGCAAGCTTAAACCTCCCAAATGGAGAGAATCTGTCCAGGAGGTACAACACCAGTGCCACCACGTGTACAGATACCATAACCAGAATCCATAGGGTATTTGAAAATGGTTGCAAGAAAGATACGAGAGTTGACGATCGAGATGGCTGAAAAAGGCATGTGATCAATTTAGTGCTGGCTCAGTTTGAAAGCAAAGAGTAAATGGCTATGGTTATACCTTTTTTTCCAATATAGTTATGCCTTGGTACTTAAAGGGTTTACTGAATTCAATAAATTCTGCTCGCTCAGGGTTGATAGTCAATGGTGCTACTATCATGTCAGCTCTTTCGTACACCAATTCACCTGAAAATAGATTTAGTTTTATTTAAAGTGTTTAAAAAGTATTTCAAAAATTTTAGTAAAGTGGGTTAACCTATTAATCCAGTCCATTCTTTCTTTGCTCCGGGCATTGAGAAGTTCTTTATGATGTAGTTTCCAAACTGCCCATCAGGAGATAGCGCCAGCGAATAAGTGAAGTTGATCACTTTCGAAAGATGCTTCAATAAGTCCATACAGAATCCTTTGCAACAATACATTTGACCTGAAAGAAAGCAGCGATAGCTGTTAACGAGAGTAAAAAAAAAATGGAACTACTAGATAGGACCTACTACATACCTGTTTCATCACTAGCATTGTAATGAGGACATGGTATCTCCTCATTTGTGCAATCACTGATGTCATCTATTCGCCGAGCGTAGACAAAAGGCTTCTCTTCAATAGTCAATACCTTTTCAAGAACATTTACAATAGTGTAAAAATTTATACAACAGTACTTGGTAATATAAAATTGTGTAATCAAGCCAGTTACAATAATAGCTCACCTTGAGATGCGTGGGTATCATAAAACCTTCCGGTTTTGACGGACTTCGACCCATCCATATGATCTCATGCTCCTTCAACTCCAGACGCATTTTTTGTGTCTCCTACAAAAATAACGATCGTGTTACTTTGTCGAATCTATCAATCCTGCCTATAAAAGTGAAACTGTAAAAGTAATACCTTCGAGTAAAAGTACTTTCCGACAGCAACGTGCTCGCCCTGAGCTCTTACATTCACCATGTCGTATTCGGCATGTACTCTGTCCCCGTGGTCGTCAAATGCCACATATCCTGTCGCACCGTTCTCCAGCTTTTGCTTCCTGATGTAATCGAAGAGATGGTGACCCGTGGTCCAGATGGAACCGGAGTTGTCGCAGTCTGATGGCGGTGCGTTGATCTCTTCTGAGGTGTTCATGTCACGGATGGCTGAAGCGAGAACATATCTAGAAAAGGTGTAAAAAATCACTATTACAGCACACAAGCAGAGAACCAAAACGACATTTTCAACCCTTAACTTTCAAGCGTTGTGATTGCGAGATTTTCGAGGGCTACTTACATAGAGTCCTGAATGTGCGCATGTTCGTTTGTAGCATTAACAAGTCTTAGTCCTAGGAGCCCTTCAGGGGCATTGGCAGCATCTAGCGCTTGTTCCGTCACCATCCATACGTAGCCAGCGGTCGTCATGTTGAGGAATGTCGCGTCACGGAAGATTATCTCTGCATCTGTTTTACTGTAGGTAAAACAAAAGTAAGCACGGATAATTTCTAAGAGACAGAGGATCCTTATTAGACTGAAACCTAAGATGTGAAATCACTAGCACGCGCAAGCGTGTAACGGTCATGCTTTTAGTAATATTATAGGCGTTCCATTTACCTAGCGTACATAAGGAAGACTCTGGCTTGGGCGCTCTTGACCTCGATCAGCTTATCGCTGAAGGAATCTAAGCCGGGCTCAAACTCTATCACTTGCTCGACGACCACTTTTCGATCAACATCATCGTCGACATTTTGCGAAGTTGTTTGGAATCTGCAAACAAGACCTCTTTACATAAAAGTATATTGTTGAAACAATGAAAGATAAATCCAAGGGAACATAGGTATCTCACCTTCCAAGAATAGCTCGACCATCTGTATCTGAGCTATGGATCACGATCACCTTCATGTAATTGAAGTGTTTCAAGACATCCACCCACACGTCAGCTTGGTGAGAATATGGTGGCACGGTTCTCAGAAAAGATACGTGAATATTCTTGTCAGAGAAGGCAGAATCTCTCGAGGATATCCCAATGACTGGAATGTGGTAAAAGCCACTTGTGTATGACACAGCTGCTGGTGACAAGTCGCCAGTTAGCGGATGAGATACTACCACTGCATATACCTAGAAATACATAAGAATTATACTAAAGATACTTATCCCAGCTTGTCCAGTTATTTCCAATAGGAAATTTTGTTAGTTACACTTACTCTATGTCCAATGAGATCCTTGCAAACATTAAGCGCAGTTTTTATCGGATTCGGATCCATCAATATGGAGTAGTCGTGATAAGTCACTCCTCGAGGCACATATTGGTCTTTGAAGTTAAGATTCTAAAAATGTATAATAAGATTATAGCAAGTTACGCACGATATATTTTGATACTAATGTTCTTATGCTTACAATTAGCTTACAAAATATGTGGTACAAGTTTTAGTTACAAGGCAAACTTGAAGCAGTAAATCGTCCAAGAAATAATAAAGGTTCAGGTATGCTTGATTTGAATTTTGATTACATAATGTAATTATAAGTTAACCCTTTGAATTAGAAAGCAAAACATAACTTTTCGGTCTGTCGATTGAGAAGATCTGACACTTACCGAAATAGTATCCTTGAAGAAAGCGACAGACTCATTGCTGGAAAGCACACCTCCCACATTGTAGTAAGTGGGGTTGGTATACCTTCGGCGGTCTGGGTCGGCAGCCTCCAGCAAAGTACAGCTGCAGGCGATCGCCAGGATCGCGTATAGTGACATGGTGAAGTTCTTGGAAGACCTTGTAGTTGATAAGTAATTTCAAATAAATTTATTACATAATGGTGTTGAATAATTGTTAGTTACCGTGGTAACTAACAATAATTATATTTTGCGAAAAGTTGAGTGTTCATTATACATTACTTGTAGCATAACCGAAGCTTTTAGCGAAAAAACTTTAAAATGTATGATGGATGTGCTGTATTTATTAGTAAGTATTATAACTACCTACCTAACTGTACGTGTTTTAGCAAATAATACCGTGCTTATCTGTTTGAATTCATTGTGTATGAGAATTACGAACATATTTTATGTTAATCATGTTTTGTGTTGTGTTGTGCCTATCCAAATATTTATTAGAGCTCATCTAGTTACATTAAAATTCTTGAATTAGTTTTACGTGCACTACTAGACAATATCATGTCAATGGTTTTATTTTTTATCATCATCACAAACAATCAGCCTAAGCTTTCGAAAACCTTAGGTTATAGGTACCCTTGCCTGTAAGACATATTTACAAGCACAGTCTTTCTATTCAAAATGCAAATTAAAGCTAGTTAGTTAGACCTCCTTGTACGGTAAGGTGCTTATATGAAACTAACTAAGATTGCTGATGAATATTTGACCACACCCTCACGCAAGTCTTATCTCCCTAATTTTTAGGGTGTAACTACAATGAAGAGCTTACCTTATATTTTGGCCGTCATTTGTTTTCACTAAAACATTCACAATTTTTTACATTTTAGGAAAATATTCTCGGGAGGGCCAGATGAGGGATGCTGTTAAGCATCGGTAGATGAAGCTCCTCTCCCGTTGCCTAGGAAACCGCGCAGGCGTAGTTTTCCGATCAATTTTCGATGTCTTTCTAAAGATGCCGTGAATTCACAGGTTTACATAAATAAAATAGTTGATTAATGTAGTAACAATCGTTTATTAGAATAAAGAAGATACAAAAATATACAACGTTTTATAGGAATAGGAACTTAAAAAAATGCTAACATTTCTAAAATTATGAACTATTATAATTATTCTGCATACTGAAAATTCAATATTTTTACAAATTCTTTAGTAGGTACCTATCTATTATTTATCAAAAATACTTTTAACTATATGTATAGTGTGTGTACCAAAAAAATCTCAGAGATCCGTCAACAATGCGATTAGATTATTTTTATGTAGTTAGGCAAGTAGGTACTCTAACATAATTATAATTATTGGTAACAATGGAAATAAATTTTTTGATTAAAACTCCTTCCCCACATAATTACCCAGATTGAACTCTTATTTACGTGTTACATTTTGTCTTAAAAATCTTACTTTAAGTATACAACTTACAAATACAAGTTACCATGTTAATCTAAGTTCAAAGGTCAATTTTAAATTCAGATCATTCCCAGTTAGACTTAAGACCAGGCCCACGGACTAGAAGATGGTGCCCAAGCGTTAGAAGGCCAAGGTTTCCAAGATGGGTTCCACCCAGCGGTGTTCAAGGCAGCGGCGGCAGCAGTAGCAGCATGTTGGGCCGCTCCAGCCGCTCCAGCCGCTCCAGAACTTTGAATCACCGACAGCTTCAGAGATTCGATGTCTAGAAAAGAAAAAGATAATAAATAACACCTAATATAACAAAATACCCTACCCGCTTCAGTGTTTTCAACGGATTACAACCCCAAGACCTTCAAACTCAGAGTGAACAGCTTCTTCTGGGTGCTCCACCATCGACTTTGTCTGCGCCACGTCTGGCTTAGTCTAGAGTCAAGAGGAAACATTTCAAATAAAAAAAAATACCCGACTGCAAAATGTATTATTTTGAAATGTTCTTTTCACTAGCTTTCATATACCCATTGTTATTCTTACCCTGCGTAATTTGCGGACGCCATATAAACATTTACGTAACAATTTTGACGAATTCAACGACATCTCACATGTCATAATCCGTCCAGCCGTTTGGGCTATAGGTATCAAACAATTATACATACATACTCCCGTAAAAACATAACCCTGTTTCTGCAGTCGGGTAAAAAATAATTAATATCCGCGCTAGAAAAGGAGTAAGCAATCCACAGTTTTTGTCAGTCACGATGAGAGATGGATGAATGATACAACAGTAGGAATACTACCGTACAAAATCAAAAGGTTAACACGACGACATAACTTCCAACTGATACGGGTGGTACGGTTACTCTGCTCACTTGACTACAAGCAGACTGAAGCGTTAAAATGTCTGTAATAGTTAATCTCACTCGATCGCTCTCTTTCTCTCTCTCTCTCACACACACACGCACACATATTTATTTAGACTGTGCCACAACACCTTAGCCAAGTAATTGTAACTGGTCTCTCAAGATACAGGCAGAGCCTAGTTTGGAAGCCTTTGGCAATTGCGTGAGATACTTCTATAGGCACTTTCATGTTGTATTTAATTGATTATTGATGTAAATCTTGTTATCAATAAAGATATTTTTATCTAAAAAAAATACTTATGTGACACAGGATAACTTTATAATAACACTAGTAGTTCCCCGCGACTTTCATCCCCCTGATGATTTAATTTTGCGACCAAAAGTAGCCTATGTATTCCCAGGGTTTCAAACTATCTCCGTACCAAATTTCATTTGAATCGGTCTAGTAGGTAGTTTTGGAGCCTATTCAATACAAACAAACAATCAAATCTTTCCTCTTTATAGTATTAGTGTAGAATTGTAGATTGATTGATGTTTTAACGAAAATGTAAACATGAGCCACAGCACAGCCCACAGGCACAGAGAATCCGCGCGCGCGCCTACATAAAAAAAACTGAAGCATGCTAGTAAACTACTCAAAGCGTAGTTATTACTTGCCCAAAGGCTGGCACTCACACACTTGCACCAAAGTATGCCGATCGGCCGCCATTATCGTTCCGTCATCGTCCAGTGCCATCGTCTGTCAGTCAAGCTACACGTCGCGCAATTTAAAATGCCTTCATGTGTCGTAAAGTGTTGTAAAAACAATTCGTCATCCCTAAAGAAGCATCAAGGGGTTACCTTTCACAAGTAGGTCAAAAAGTTTTAAGTTATATATTGTTTTTAACCGCTTATTATAAAATAATATAGTATTGGAATACAAAACCTCCACTACACGTGACACTAAATGTTAATGTTGCCGTAAATAAATGAGGACTTTACCCAAAAAATGGGTAATCCAAATATTATTGTTTGAATGATTGACAATTGTTTTTTTTATTTAGGTTCCCCATGGGTAATGAACCCTGGAAAAATGATTGGGTTGGGATTATACGGAACTGTAGGGGTCAAGAAAATTGGCTCCCCTCCAAATCGAGTGTAATATGCAGTACACATTTTGATGAAAATGATCTGTATACTACAGGAAAGGGACTTCGTCGCGTAGTTACTTATGCCATTCCAAAATTAGTAAGTAAAGCAGTTTATTTAATACAAACATTCTACTCTTATGTAGCTTTTTATTTTGATTCTTAACCATTGAGTATATTTGACTAATTGGTAAATTTTGACTAACGGCACGGGTACCTGTATAAATTATCATTTCTTTCCATTTAGCTCTTGTTTCAACCACCCGATGTGAAAGAAGAGCAACCTGATTCTGCCGAGTCCGTAGCTACTTGTAGTTTACGTGGAGTATGCAGTAGTCAAGAAGATCATGAACAGCCATCGTCATTTGCTCCAGTTCAAGTATGTGCCCAAGTTTAAGTCCTTTAAATCGTAGGAATAAATATTAATTTATTTATCTTATTTATTAGGAAAATAACAGCTATATAATAGTACATGTAGCTAAAGACTATATTATTACACTCTAGCATTTAACATTCCCAATATAAATAATAAAGTATTGTACCTGGGCGACCGAGCTTTGCTCGGTTACTACTTTTTATAAAAAAAAACTTTATGATTCCTAAAAATCTTATTAAAAGAGTTAAAAAAAAGTTATAAACTTGAATAAATACAATACAGTAAAAAATTGTTTCGTCACCAAGCGAGATTCATACCCTATAAGAGGAATAAATAAGACCTACGAATTATCATCATCCTCCTAGCGTTATCCCGGTTGTACCCTCGCTCGAGGGTCCAGGGTCCGCTGACCATGTTCCAAGATGTGGCAGATCAGGTAATTACAGTGCAGGGACTGCCAGCTAACCTCCGTGACCCTGTTACCAGGGGAACCTGACCAGTTTGGATCATGGTTACAGATGCAGTCGCCTAAATATGCAGGTTTCTTCACGTTTTTTTTTTTATTTATTAATAAAATTTACAGCTCTTTCTTAATATTAAACTAGACTAACTTGCTAGACTTACAGCCAAAAATAAATTTTCCCTCGCCGTAAGAGCATCGGTTAGTGAAGCAACTAATGTAGGTACATAACTCAAAAAAAGTCATTGGTACATAGCGGCATGTGGGATCGAACCGGTACCTCCCGCATGAGAGGCAACCCGCTATTCACTGCGCCACAGACGCTCTTTTAATTATTTACGCTTATAAGACCCCCGAATTATAAAGTTTTTTTATTAAATACATAGTAGTAACCGAGCTCGGTCGTCCAGGTACTAATATTATATAATATAACATATATTTTTAGGCACCACTACCATTCGAAATTCTTGAAGTCTGTTCTGAACAGCCTTCTGGGTCATGTACGCCTGTATCGCCATCAGCTCAAGTATGTACACTAAATAATTTATTGTTTGATTCAATTTAATTCAATAAATAAAACTCGTGTGTTTGTTTTCAGATTCCATCAAACCCAATAATTAAAAGAGAAACAGTAGATTGTGAAGATCCGCTGTTATATCATTCACCTAGGGAACTTCAATTAAGAAAAGTTATCTATAAAAAAGATATGTTAATTGAAAACCATAGAAAAAAAATTAAAATACTTAATCAAAAAATTCGGCGTCTCCGACGTCGAAATGAATCTCTAAAAAGATATGTTGAAAAACTTAAAAAAAGATAAGTCGTTTCAGTTAGGTATTTAATTAATAATAAAAAACAGAACTCTATCTAATCAAAAAGTTAACTTTGATTTTATACTTACTCCTACCTTACTGTGTGTGTACTTCTTACTTTGTTTTGTGAATAAATCACTGAAACACATGTTTTTTTTACATACTGATCGATCACCCAAATTATCGATTAATATTCAGTGTGTCCCGTCATCGATGTCGGAGCCTTCAAGAGGTGATAGATGAGTTCCCCTGCAACATTTTTCTCTATTACAATAACCATACCAAAAATATCACCTTTCCATACAAATGTACTAAGCCGATTTACTAAATAGTATGGGGAAGTGAAAAATAATTTAGAATTTAAAAGTCGATCCTATTATGAAAGTGGTACCAGTTTTGCTTCTTAGTCACCTCATGAAGGCTCCGACACCGGTGCCGGGACACATTGTATATAACGCCGACGTAACCACCCTGCAATATTTGAGTATTTGGGTGTGATGTGCTCCTTAAAAAACGTTTATTTACTCAGGTGGCAAAGACACAGTCTGCCATGGTAATTTATCGTAGTCCCGTCCGTATCCGTCGCCCTCTCAACTCCTTACACACCGCGCCTCACGGGCTACGTTTATAAAAACCCAGATGGACGTGGTCGGTCGCCTGTCGCCGACGTTGCGGTCAGAGAAATTTGCGCCTAACAAATGCTAAGAGATACTGCTCTTGTCCGCCCAACTAAAATACATTCTGTATAATAAGTATTGATTTTTATGACAAATTTCATATAATTCTATAATAATTTATTATCACTGAAGCCACTTATATGTCGTAGTTTTACATAGGGAAAATTTTGTGTTAACTGGTAACCCTATGATCTCGCTCACAGGGCTCACACAGGTTTGAGCCCTGCTTCACTTTTGGTGTCGCCAAAGATTATAAAATACCTATTTAATACGGTATCGCGGCACGGAGTCTTGGGAGTCTACCATTTTTTTTACTAGTCCGTGACAGCATAAACTTGATTTAAAGGTTACCAATGTTGTCGAATGCCCTGAAAATTTCCCGCGGCTGTCAGTTTTTGCGATATCTACTAGTCTGGTTGATTTAAGGTCATTAATGAGTTAGGTACAAGTTTTGTATATTAATTTCGAAGAAATAAAATCGATACAAACGCAATACCAGTGGGTCGAGTCTCGATTTGGGTCATCAAGGGTAAAACCGGGATTGACGCCCCAGTGGTATAGATGCCCGATTGTTATTACTCTTGTTTCGCGAATACATAGCGTGTAATTTTATTTATCTATCGAGAGACTTTCCAACTACCTACCACCAAATGGATCGTGTCCCATGTCTCTGTGCGATTGCATGGGACGGCTAGGTGCGATCAAAGTTTTTTCGGGGTAGATGGCCTATTTCTTAGCGGGTCGTCTATCCCTAACGTTATATGTATATACAGGGTGTGGCGTAAATAGTGGTCCAAAGCAAAGGTGTGGATACACTGTACACTGAAGCACCACATACCAGTATTTAAAAAAAAAATATGTACAGGGTTTTCAAAAAAAAAAAATTTTTTTAAATTTTTTTAGAAATCGTTACCTTGCCTTACAAATTTGGTTATAATTTCCAAAAATGACGGTTTTTTTTAATCCATTTTTTTTATTATTATTGCTGATCACTTGTACTTAGTACTCCATTCGTTTTTTTTTTACAAACTGAATTTAATAAAAAAAAATAAGTTTCTTTCAAAATTCAATACTCACTGCTAGCAAATCGTTTGACTTTTAATGCTTTTGGTGCAAAAAAAATGTACCACACTTCAGTGCCCATTGTTTAAAAAAAATGCCCATCTTTTGCAGATTCTAAAATGGTGCAACAATAAGTGTTACGACTTACAGGAAAAAAGTTATTGCTTTTCGAAACAAAAAGGAGCCCAATTCAGAAAAACAATTTATTTAAAGTTCAAGGGTTTACAAGGGTTGTAATTTTTTTCTGTGTGGTCCAAAGCAAAGGTGTGGATACACTGTACACTGAAGCACCACATACCAGTATTTAAAAAAAAATTATGTACAGGTTTTTCAAAAAAAAAAATTATTTTTTATTTTTTTAGAAATCGTTACCTTGCCTTACAAATTTGGTTATAATTTCCAAAAATGACGGTTTTTTTTATCCATTTTTTTTATTATTATTGCTGATCACTTGTACTTAGTACTCCATTCGTTTTTTTTTTTACAAACTGAATTTAATAAAAAAAATTAAGTTTCTTTCAAAATTCAATACTCACTGCTAGCAAATCGTTTGACTTTCAATGCTTTTGGTGCAAAAACAATATGTACCACACTGTCAGTGCCCATTGTTTAAAAAAAATGCCCATCTTTTGCAGATTCTAAAATGGTGCAACAATAAGTGTTACGACTTACAGGAAAAAAGTTATTGCTTTTCGAAACAAAAAGGAGCCCAATTCAGAAAAACAATTTATTTGAAGTTCAAGGGTTTACAAGGGTTGTAATTTTTTTCTGTGTGGTCCAAAGCAAAGGTGTGGATACACTGTACACTGAAGCACCACATACCAGTATTTAAAAAAAAAATGTACAGGGTTTTCAGGGTTTTTTTTATTAAATTCAGTTTGTAAAAAAAAAACGAATGGAGTACTAAGTACAAGTGATCAGCAATAATAATAAAAAAAATGGATTAAAAAAAACCGTCATTTTTGGAAATTATAACCAAATTTGTAAGGCAAGGTAACGATTTCTAAAAAAATTAAAAAAAAATTTTTTTTTTAAAACCCTGTACATAATATTTTTTTAAATACTGGTATGTGGTGCTTCAGTGTACAGTGTATCCACACCTTTGCTTTGGACCACACAGAAAAAAATTACAACCCTTGTAAACCCTTGAACTTCAAATAAATTGTTTTTCTGAATTGGGCTCCTTTTTGTTTCGAAAAGCAATAACTTTTTTCCTGTAAGTCGTAACACTTATTGTTGCACCATTTTAGAATCTGCAAAAGATGGGCATTTTTTTTAAACAATGGGCACTGAAGTGTGGTACATTTTTTTTGCACCAAAAGCATTGAAAGTCAAACGATTTGCTAGCAGTGAGTATTGAATTTTGAAAGAAACTTATTTTTTTTTATTAAATTCAGTTTGTAAAAAAAAAACGAATGGAGTACTAAGTACAAGTGATCAGCAATAATAATAAAAAAATGGATAAAAAAAAACCGTCATTTTTGGAAATTATAACCAAATTTGTAAGGCAAGGTAACGATTTCTAAAAAAATTAAAAAAAATTTTTTTTTTTGAAAACCCTGTACATAATTTTTTTTTAAATACTGGTATGTGGTGCTTCAGTGTACAGTGTATCCACACCTTTGCTTTGGACCACTATTTACGCCACACCCTGTATATATGGACTTGGCAACTATCCTCTATATGGAATAGATGTTTCAAAATTTACAGGTGCGTAATAATCGGGAATACTCTGGAAATGTCAAAGGTTTTTTTTCCTTTCATAAATTCATAGATAAAATACCAAAGTACTTTCCAGTTTTCCAAATAAAAGAATAAAATATCTGTACAAGATGATATAACATATTTTCAAAAAGTGTGGCATCTATCCCGGTTTTACCCAAAGCCATTCATTCAAGATCTTAAAATAAAACTATTTAGTTTAATTTGACACGCTTCTGCTACTCAGCGGTGTGTGATATCCCTGTTTATTTTCTACTTATTATAGTCAATACTTCCAAAGTTTTCGTCACTATTTTATACTAGTCTCTCCTATACCATTGGCCATCAGTCACTTATCTCTCCGAGCCCTCTACATTTCATCAAGCTGCTTGAAGATTGCAGTGATCGAAGACTAGACAAACAGGTAAAACTGCTGTCTGCCTCTACAGAGATCCTGTATAACTATAATCTTCTATGTTATGTTAGTTAACGACACTTATTATAACTCGAGAACAGCTGGACGTATTTAATGAAATTTGGTAATGAGATAGTTTGAAACCCTGAGAAGGATATAGTAATAGGCTACTCGAGGATATAAAATCATCGTTTGTATGGAAAATCCAACTTTTTGGCGCAGGCGAAGTCACGGGGAACTGCTAGTATTAATATAAATAGTCTAATAGAATTACAAAGCAAGGTTAGTTGATCCAGTGCTTAATTTGTAGTGAACACTCGCTAGCGGTATAGTAGGTACACAATATAAGCTTCTTACCAGCGTTATGCAACCTAGCAGCCTGTGTATGAGCAGCACGCTGCAACGCCTTCGCAGCGGCCGCTTCCCTCGCCGCAGCGATCTTCTGCGCTACAGCAGCGCGTGCCTTGGCCGCTGCAAGCTGGGTTTGCGCCTGGACAGCCGCCTGCGCAGCTTCTAGAGCGTGAGCGCGGGCGTGTCTGGCTGCCTCCTCGCTAGAGAATTGGGAACAATATTTATGAGATTGTAGCCAAGGAATAATACTGAGTAGTCCCACTGAATATATGAAAAAACAAAGATAAAAGCGCGTGGCCAGGCACGTTGATTATCAAGGATACGAATACGAACCTATACGAATAGCCATCCTTTGTCGTCCCTATAAACGGTCTAAGGAACCAAGCTGTTCTAGTGTGTACATTTGGCTTATAATAAAGTTATTGCAGTCCCAACAACCTGCTGCCATCCAGGGCAACAGGAATGCGTAAAGCAATTTCGCGAAAAAAAGAATCAAAGTCATCTATAATATGACTACAGCAAATAGAAGAAAATGAAGCTCATCACCAAAAAAGCATTGTAATGACTCAATAAAGGTAGTAAATGTTGAAAAATAATACTGTACCTCTTGTGAGCGGCATGAGCAGCAGCTACCTCCTTCGCGCTCGCGATGCTCTGCTGCTCTATAGCAGCGTGTTTCGCAGCTGCTACTTCGTGCTGCGCTGCCATCACTGCTGCAGCAGCAGCTTTGGCCGCTGCTACTGCACCGGCTACGTCAGAACTAGTATCTGATGGAGGCGCCACTGAAAATATTAAGTCATATGGAAATCTTGGTCTTTGCATGTAAGTTGCAAGACTTTCCGCTGTTGTTCATGAACGTAAAAGCTAGCTGATGCCACGGATATGGTCTTTTCCCCTCTATACCCAGCTGCTGAAGAATGAACCTTTAAAAATGTTTGTGAAAAACGTGGGGGCTTGTAAAGTCAATGATCAGAAATGTGATGAACAAGTCTTGTATTGTGTTGTTGAATGTTATTAATGATTTGCCTACCATGAGCAAGAACTCCGTAATTATGGGGTGCAGGTGGGTACGGAACGTTCCATCCAGCCAGAGCGTTCCACCCTGCAGTATCTAGTGCCACACTCCTCTTGTCGGGCTTTGTCGTTGCTGCAGCAGCAGCGACCAACGCCAAGCATATTACGACCTGGTGAGAAGTCAACCTTTATATTGCATTTACAGTTAAAAGCACATGAAGGGGCGTTGTGATACATTTATCTATAACACATCTTTAAGTTATCAGTAATCTACTTAAGTTTTGGTATCGGGCCACGCAAATGTACTCGTACTTATATGTATAAACGGGGCCCCAAATTTAGATTACCTTTCGCTTTGGTTATGCATTCTTATTACGCTAAGGGTAAAAAACATCAGTCACGAAACTCACGAAGAATTTATGGGTTAACATATAACCCACAACCTTTGGCTAAAAGCTAAAGGTCGTGGGTTCAAATCCTATCCGTGTCCGAATTTTTGGTTTCTTGTTTAAACTTATATAAATAAGAAAGAACACTGAGTGTTAAAAAATATTTAAAACTATTATGGGTTAACGTTGATTTTTGGTGTTACTTACCAAAATCTTTGATGCCATATCGATTTTGTAGCTATTGTTGACTGTGTGGTATCAAGTGGTGATGTGATGCTCCGATAGAGAAATATTGGATCTTTTATATGTTTAGACACGGAAAATAATGTTGAAAGGGACTGCCCTGATAGGCAACGGCTATAATTCCCCAAAGGCAAAAAATGAGTGCAGTACAATTTAAAGTTACACATAAAACATAATTGCACTTTCATTTCAGATAAAGAGAATGCTGTGCGCTTGAGCTTTATTCCCGTATGTTAAAAATCATATTTGATTCACATCGATGTACCTATTCATAAAGTCATCATGACCGTTATGACGATCTTCCTATGTTATTGTTTGTCATATAAGTACCTACTCGTACTAGATCTCTTTAACTTTTTAGATAAGCTCGAGTTGTGAAATATGTTGCTATGGTTTTATCTGAAGGTTTTGTAATTTTGCAGCAAGCAACGTATCATTGTACCTACCTATTGGAGATTAGACGAACAATCTCTTCCACCTTTCGGTTGCGATTACGATTATATCCAATCCAACTATCAGGCAGGCAGGAAGGACCTATTATCTTTGTATGTAGGTGTGATGACACAATAAAATACAAATGAACGTTGCTCTTAGATAATATCATACTCGTACCTATGCACGTCTCATCATTGCAGAATACTTAACTAAGTCCTGCTTTACTTACATAAATTCTGTGTTAGGGGTATTGGTGTAATCGTGATAAATCACTTTATTAAAATCCAGTGCCTATTTATTCATAGTTTGTATTCCTGAAGGTTTGGTATGTTTTATGAAATACATTGTTCGTTATGTTTGTGGAATGTAAACTTAATAATACCATGGACGAATTATTATAAGTACTATCAATCGCCATACAAAGATGCGTTTCCCGATTTTTGATTCATTTGTATTTCACTAGATGACTCTGGAGGTATCAATCGCTGTTTTATTACATACTAGTGGTTCCCCGCGACTTCTCCCGTAAGAGTTGGATTTGCCATATAAACTTTCATCCCCCATTTCATCCCCTTAATGTTTTTATATCGCGACAAAATGTAGCCTATGTCCTTTCCAGGGTCTCGAACTGTCTCCATAACAAATTTAATCTCCATCGGTTCGGTTTAAGCGTCAAGAGGTAACAGACAGACACACACTTTCGCATTTATAATATTAGTATGGACTTTTAACAGCACAGCTCACTCGACTATTAAACGACGACTAGGAACGAGTTAAATTTAGCTAGTTTACAATAGCTTATTTGGAATATTTAATTTCGTAAATCTGCCAACAGGCTGGTCATTCGAATTTTAAAAATATCAGGATTTTATGGTGATTAGGCCTTTGATAATCTACACTGCGATATAGCACACCAAAGAACAATAAAGCCTAAATATGACATCACACAGGTTTAACTGACACTTCAAGAGACAGTTTGTTATCCGTTACTGCTTAACGTCACATTATAATATAAATAGATAGAACTTCAGCTTTATAATTATTATAAAGCTGAAGTTCTATCGTCAATGTACACCTACGAGTAATTGGGTGCTTAGTGTCGCGTTGCTGTCGGCTTCATCCAATACCAATATAGGTGTAGTTAATCGAAAATTTTGACATTTCAAATCAATTCTCAATTGGTTCTACGGTTGAGCTTTGAGATTTTATACAAACAGAAGTGGTTCCCCGCGACTTCGCCCGTTAGAGTTGGATTTTCTCATATAAACTTTCATCCCCCATTTCACCCCCTTAATGGTTTTATATCGCGACAAAATGTAGCCTATGTCCTTTCCAGAATCTCAAACTGTCTCTATAACAAATTTAATCTCAATCGGTTAGTGGTTTAAGCGTCAAGAGGCAACAGACAGACAGACACACTTTCGCATTTATAATATTAAGTATGGATTAACTAATGATTCGTCCATGATAATACCTAATTATTAAATTAATTGTTGGGCATTTTGTGTGACAAATGACCAACTTAATTTACATCGTCAAAACCACAAACCTAACCCTAAACTAAGTGTAAGCTTGTGGTGGCGAGGCGACTAAAAACATTAACTAGGTTATGATCGACATACTTATACTATACGTTTATAAACATCCATCATGGCTTAACAAAATGCTGGTGTTCTTCACACAAATATTTGCCCCTTACGGGTTTGAACCCGCAACCTTTGGTTTTGTAGTCCGGAGCGCGAACCACACTTAGCGGTCGTCTTCATCGATGGTCGTGGTGTTTAAAGCAACATTTAGCAACATTTTTACATCAACGAAAGGGAAATCCCCAAATCAATTACATTTGCACACGGAGAAATCCCCTTTAGGTTTATGTTTATTTGAACGTAGTTGGCTTAGCGCAATTAGGTTGTATGACGGACGGAGAAAGTTCAATATCAAATTATTTAGTTTTTGTGCTATTTGAGTGTTCTTTTCGAGTGTGAATGACCAACTAAAATACCTGAGTATGCCGAAACGAGTCGGTTCAGGCCCTAAAATGTAAGGCAGAAAAAACCAAATTTAGAAAAAAAAACAACGGTGCTAAGTTTTTTTTCAAAAAACTGAAAAAAAACAAATTGTTTTTTTTTTCATTTTACATCACTAGTTCCGTACCATTAACTTACAACATTAGACGGTATAGGCAAAAAAACTTTGTAGGTTTTATACTGTTCTTTTGGAAAAAAGTATATATTTTTATTTTACTTATAATTTCAAAAGTATTTACCACAGGATACCCGAAACAATTTTAAATAAGAGTTTTCGCGCCTGTTTCTTTACGTGAGTGATTTAAAGTTTATAGGTCCAAGACTTTAGAAATTACAGGGGGGGGGGGGGGGGGGGGGCGGGACACCGTGTAAACGACTTTGGCGGGCTATCGGCCGAATACTGAAAGGCTACTCAAATATTTGACGGCTTCTCAAACAATTGAGCAACTCCTAAACTCAGAATTCGCATACTCAAATAAAGTCGTGCTCAAACGCCACTCAGGTGAAAAATGGTATACTGAAACGCAACTCAACGTTATTTAGCTGTCAAATAACTGTCATACCCATTTGAGTAGCCGTTAAATCTGAGAGTGGTCTTGAGGTCCCTCAAATCAGTTGATAGTGATATTATGGTATAAAAATAATGTCTATAAAATACTTATTTTCTCTGTGGATACCCATGTTGCTCTTTTTAACCCTACTTTTAAATACTAGAAATCTCATAGGGAGGCATTTTGTTGTCTTACAAAGGTGTTTTCTTTGCCTACAACAAAAATTACAATTTAAACTAAAATTCCTTCTAATTGTAGTATGCGTATTTTGCACATCGTTGCACTTTAAAAAAATAGCCCAATTATGGATGAGAAATCCTTATTGAGGAATCAGGAGGAGGAGATTGTTGAGGAAGAGTCAGTAGTTCAGCCTATCGGTCTTGAAACTAATCATAACTTTGTTGTCAGCACTATGCTAATAAATATGTACACATTTTTTTCAGCAGTCATCATATAATCACAATTACATCATAAAACATAAGTATAAAAATAAGTAGAAAGTCGACATAAGCGAGTCGTATTTGATGTGTTCTTCTTCTTCTTCAGCATGTATCTGCCCACTGCAGGGCATACTCGGCCTCTCCAAACTTTTCCACAACGCTCTGTCGCCGGTAATTCTAGACCAAGTTGTCCCGGCAGGATCTAGGTCATCGGCATCCGACAATCTGGCTATTACCAATGTAGGACATATAGGGCATACCGGGCATACCAATTTGTTTTGTCTTCATTTAAAAATTTGTATGGCTATTATATACTTGTTCATTTCCATTTTATTTTTGTTAATTGAATAGTTATTAAATACTGCACTGCACTTCAACTATGTATAATTTTATTTTAATAATGTGAATTGAAATTAATTTGATTAGAACCGCGCTGTGACAAATGTCAAAAAGTTTGGCAAATTTTTTTTTCGTTGTCACTCAATGTTTCATTTCACAACAATGGCGTCGTAAAAGTTTCTATCCCAAAAAAAAACAAAGAATCTATACAAACAATGCTGCGTAAAACGAATACGCTCCTTAAGAATATGAAAATTGTAAACGAGAACATACTTTTAAAAATGAATGTTGCCATTATGTAAACATTTAACGACTGCTCAGCTAATCATGGTTACACATTGCCTGAGAAGCGTTTGTGTATACCATTTAAATGTGAGAGACCCTAAATTTAGGAGGCCTTCAAGTGAGTGATGGATTTGAGTAGCTTTTCAGTATTCGGCCGTATATCTCGCAAATGGTAAAGCTGATAAAAAAGTGTTGTATGGAAACCCTACCTTATTTTCATATTCCTTTTCAACGACAACCCACACAACGGGGTGCACCTAAAAAAATAATTCACCTCCCCCTTTACCTGTATGGGGAGGTACCCTTAAAAAGGGGTGATTTTTATTTTTTGTATTTTTTAAAATGAGATCTATATGTGAAGTATCCTCGAACCAAGTTACATGCAAATCAGTCCATAAACGTAGAAGATATTCTGCTGTGACAGACTAGGACGGACGGAACGGACGGACTGAACGATCTTATAAGGGTTCCTTGTCGGACTACGGAACCCTAAAAAATCTATGTTCGTCTTAGAAAAGTCCTAACAAATTGGTCGATAGCAGAAAGCCATTCTACAAATAGCATAACCTTATTTTGCAGTTAATAGGTACAGTCGAGCAAATTGAATCATGACCCACTTTGCCGATTATTCCTTTGCATTCATAAATGTAGTAAAGTTTTCTTCGCTGTCATGCATGTTGCACATAGTACGTTTTAAATATGAATAAAAATGCGTCATAACGGGTCAGAGATCTATGCCAGTTTAACCTTTATTATCACTGCATTAGACATGTTTTAGATAAACCAGTCTTAATATGAATTTAAAATAAGTCCATAATCCAAACTCTTTTCACTACGAAGAAAAATGTATTATAATTTAAAAAATAAAAAACGTCGTGTCAAATGTCAAGTATACCTAGTAAGTCTGAAATTGTATAAAAACCTAAGTCAATATCTACAAACAAATCGTATAATGGCCAATTTGGCAGAACAAACAGCTAAGAATAAGTCGGAACACAGTCAGAACATGGATCAGCCGGCATGCCAAAGAGGGTACCCTCGAAGACAGACGACGACATAATCATGGCGTTCGTCGAATTAAAAACGGAACGGAAGAGAACGGAAATGCAACACTATTACGGATAACATATTTACAGACAAGAAATCATTTCGCTCTTCTCAACATGTTCGCGTAACTTCGTGGCGTTACGATAACACGCGATACACAGAGGATCACGTTGTGCCCAACCAATTATCCAGCTGAATTTCAGCTAACATGTGTGCCTGGATGGATGCCGGAAGTGTCGGAAAACTTGTTCAAATTTCTCCTCGTCATACCGCTTTAAACTATGTCAATTTATTGGAAGAATCAATGTTACCGACTTTGCGAACAGTTTACTTGCGTGAAGAAGTGCCAGTAGTCTCCTATGTTCATGATAACTGTCCAGTGCATACTGCCAGAATTGTCTCGATTTGGTTTACCCAGCATGAAGATGCATTCACTCTTATTCCATGGCCGTCTAGGTCCCCAGATGAAAATTTGTGGTGTTTGGATTGGGGAAGTGACATTTGTCGTCTAATCGGGTTACTTTTCACTGTACCAATTTAATGCCACTTGTTAAATATATACTTAAAATAAATATTATTTTCTTCAACTAAGTATACTGTTTTATTTCATCATGGCAAACACAAGTTCCAGTGGAACTTTTATAAAAGAAACTGGTTCCCAATACAGACTTGGCGCCCGGCTGTGCCGAATCCCGAATATCTACCTACCTACTTGTGTGTTGCATTGCAACCCTTACCCACATGAAATGAAGTTCTCGCCGATTTTTATACAAACTTATTCGTACAGATAGCGACCATTGCCTTGTCAGTGACTGTCAGTGTCTAATAAAATGATAACACGTTCGTTTCTAGGAAATGTATGTTCAAGCGAATTTCAACTTACTTGTATAGAATGACAGTAGAAAAATGACCATAAGGTGGGTCATGATTCAATTTGGTCGACTGCACCTGCAAAATAACGGCATTATATATAGATATAAAAAATAAACAATATAAAATAAATAAATAATGAAATGAAATTTATAAATGAATAAATAATATCTGAAAACAAATCTTGCTATTGTGATAACGGTATGCTATTCTAACTTATTCACGTGTGTGTGTCCCCACCCTTTTTCATTTCGGTCAACAGCTGTCTGGAAACGTCAACGTCAGTGTCAAAATCAAAAATCAACCAACTGTCATCTCGATATCGATTTCAGTCATTTCAATTTCTTCTCAAAAGTTTCCGTTTTTTAATCCCTTTTACACTTAATTCATTTTGTCCATTTAATTCCAAAATTAAATTTAAGTATATTCTGTGTTTTAAACAAGGTATGTTCATTATATTATTGTTTAATTACGGCAAATGTGTGCTTGTTTTATGGATGCATGGAAGGAAAGTAGTGCCCCTATAAACTATTAAAAATAAATTTATACACAAAGGTAAAGGTATAAATATTTATACCTTTAATGTAGAAAACATAAGTTAAAATATGTGTATCTAGTTTTATAATTGGAGTCAGATGTTTCAGGTTGGAAACAGCTGATTCCAATTTAATAAATTAGTTTTAAAAAACTATGAGATAATATTATTTAATCCTCTAAAAACTAATTGATCCATTTTACATGTGCACTTTTAGAAATAAATGATGTGTTTTATAAATATTTTATATTTATATTAGTTATTGCATCTATATTAGTTGATCTATGGATAAATTAGGTAAGGTAACATAATAATTATGTTTAAACATACTCTTTTAATATTTAGTAAACAAAAATAGTATTTGAAACTCTTTTTTAGTTATTGATCTTTAATTTTGTTAATTTGATGATTTTCATATCAAATTGCCATTTAATATTGATCACCTAATAAATACATTTCGATCTATATTCTAACTAAACTATAAAATCTATTTGATCAAACCTAAAATATTATTGGTAAATATTTGTAATGAAAAAATACCTTAACCCCCCCTCTTCTCTTATCATTAGTGTTCTCCTTTACCCAAAGGTTGTCTGGGAGAAATCCCTCCCAGCGATAAGATCGCCTTCATTTTACCTACAAACATGGTTTTTCTTTTATATGTCTATCTATCTTTAGCCAACCATTAAAAGCAAAATGTGCATTGATTATTCAGTAATAAGTTTTTTTTTTATTTAGTTACTGTTCAAGTAAGGCTATTTTAATAAAAAATAAATCTTTGAATATTAAGTGCCTTTAAATTTTTTCCTTCCTTTGACTACAACTTAATAAAAAAAAGTGAATCAATCAATCAATAGTCTTTTCCTAAACTTTTCCTGTTACAATTTTAGTTAATTTTATATTATATCTCTTAATTCTGTGTGCCTCATGGCAAAGGCCTCCTCTAACTCCTTCCATTGCGCTCTGTCTCTGGCAACTCTCCTCCAGTTGGGACCTGCAGTGCATTTTATTTCGTCCTCCCATCTATTAGGCGGTCTGCCTCTGTTTCTCTTTTCATCCCTGGGGTACCATTCAGTCACTATCTTGCTCTATTTGTCAAGTGGGCAGCGCAACATGTGACCCGTCCATCGCCATTTTAGTTGGTCTATCTTTGTTATTACATCTGTGACTTTAGTCTTTGCTCGGATGAAGGTGTTCCGCTTTCTGTCTTGTTTTTTGAAGCCCAACATACTTCTTTCCATGGCTCTTTGACAGTGGGCTAACTTATATTTTTGGCTCTTTGACAGGGACCATGACTCGCAACCGTATGTGATGCATAGGAGGATGCACGTGTTAAAGCCTTTCCTTTTGATGCCTATGCTGAGATCTATTGATTTTAGTATTTCCTTTAGAGACCAATATCTTTTCCAGCCACTTGTTATTCTTCTATTTATTTATTTGTTGGTCTGGTCCTGGTGAGAGATAATTTGTCCCAGATAGGTGCACTCTTCTATGTACTCCAGAGGTTGGTTGTTTATCAATATTTCCCATGGCCTGGCATTTGTTAATAGTTTTGTTTTATCTGGGTTCAGCAATAGGCCTATTTTACTTCTTTCGTAGCTAAGGTTTTATAGCATTCTTTCTAACTTTTGCGGATCTTCTGCAAATAAGACAATGTCGTCCGCGCATCTGAGGTGATTCAACTTTCTTCCATTAATATTCAGTCCTAGCTGGTCCCATTCCATTTTTCAGAATATGCTTTCCAACACAGCTGAGAATAGTTTGGGGGATAATGGGTCACCTTGTCGGACACCCCGCTCTATTTTAAATGTTTCTCCTAAGCTTTCCAGTTGAACCCTGGCCTTGACCTCAGAGTAGATGGCTTTTATGATGTTAGTGTATATTGCGCTAACTCCGTGAGTTCTGAGACTCCTCCATATGGCATTATGACTTATACCGTCAAAGGCCTTTGAATAGTCAATGAACGCTAGGTACAGCGGCTTGTTGTATTCTCTGTACTTCTCTATAATTTGTTTGACAGTGTGTATATGATCAATTGTTCAAAAGTTTCTTCGAAAGCTGGCCTGTTCGATAGGTTGGTTTTCATCTAATTTGGTAGTCACTCTTCCTAGGATGATCTTGGAGAACACTTTGTAAATATTTGTCATCAAACTAATTGGTCTATAGTTTGTCTTCCTTGGGACCTTTTTTGTATATGAGTATGATGTGAGACGTTGCCCATTGCTCTGGGATCTAACCTGATAACAAGATGTCGTTGAAGATCTTGGTTAGCAAGGGAACCAGTTAATCCAGATTTCCAATAAAAATAAGTACCCTAACATAATTATATTGAAGATTATTTAATACAGACAAGAAATATTTTTTATAAATCGAATTATTAAAAAAAGATCACAATATTGAATATTTAATGCTCATTTCTCTTAGTTTTGAGGACCAACAAGTAACGATTAGATGTAAATTTTACGTCTCAAAATTTATTTGTGTAGTTTTAAAGAGGTTAAAATATCGATTGATTTAATTTATTTTATGTCTCAAAGAAAGAGGATCAATCATTAAAACAGATGAGCGTTTAGATTTTTTTCTTTGTCGTTTTTGCCAAATTAAAAATATCATTTAAATACATGCCAAAAACTATTAAAATTATTTTTTTAATTTAACATAAGCTTTTTTATGTCGTTTACCCGTATCAGCAGACCCTTGTTTTAAAACTTGTTTATTTAATCATCAATTTAACCGAGCCTCTGAGCGAAAAACAAGCATTTTATTTTTATTTTTTAAAATCTAAGGGACTATTTTAAAAAAATTTTTAGGGAAAAAATTTAGGGACTATTTTTCTAAAAAGTGATCAAATTAGTATAGCTATTCTCGCCTCATGGACAGAATTTTTTTAATAGATCTTTCAGTTTTGGTTAGGTGCACATGGTTAAATGTTTATCCAATATTAATATGTTCCTTATTATTACTACCTTAATTATTTTGATATTTTTTTATTGTCCTGTTTTGTTTGCCGTGCGAAATAAATAAAAAATCTATTATTATTCTTACCTAATTACTTAAAAATGTAGTTAAAAACTTGAGTAAAAATTTTAAGTTTTGTAAGATAGATATAACATAGATATTTCGAATCCCGGGTCGGGCCAAGAGTGTTGGGTTCTTCTGTCTTGAAATAACTTAGACACAGCTCCGGAGTCAGGAAGTTGATGGTGTAGGCACGGGGGTGCCTCGAAAAGCACGTTAAGCCGTTGGTCCTGCCAGGCATCTCTCACTCGATGTACTTGCGCGCGATAATAGCCTACTCTCGAGCGCACCGACGTCGGTGCGTAAGTCAGTAGGCTGCCAATAACCGTCGGGCGCGCGCGTACGCTCTGTTGGATTATTTGTGTTACGGTCGATTTGTTTTTATGCGAACAAATTAAGTAATACGGTTTACATATCCGGTCATTTACTGTACAAATGCAACCAGAAGCATATACAGTGGTGGTCATATAATTAAGAACGCTGACTTAAAAGGAAGATTTTTTCAAACTAAGACGTAAAACTGATTGCATGCAACTTTTTGTATTTCTCTCTGCATTGTAAAACTTTTCCATAATACCACTGTATTCATTGATACACATGATTAGCTAAAAATGAATAGAAAAACTTTTTACACTACTTCTAAACATAGTATTCCTATTTACTGGCTGGTCACGTAATTAAAAACGCTAAATAGTTTATACCATTATTCAAATTTAAATAAAGAACACTGAGTCGATTTGTGGTTTTAGATTACTGTTTGTATAATTTAGGCGCCATTTAGTGTTGTGAAAATTTTTAAGTGATTGCTTTTTATAAAAAAACAATGGGAAAAAATAAAAGTTGTGATAAATCTACAAGGGAAGTAATAATAAAACTTCGCCAGAAGAATTGGTCTTATAAAAAGATAGCAGACCATCTGCAATGTTCAAAAACGATGGTTTTCCACGCTGCTAAACATTTTGCTACGTATCAAACTACTTCGAATGTTCCACGTGTACCTAGACAGAGAAAAACAACTCCTCGAGATGACCGAAACATCATTCGTATGGCAAAACAAAATCCTAAGGGTCCAATGACCTAAGAAAATAATATTTTGGTGAAAACAACCCTTCAGCAATCTCAGCGCGCACTATTCGAAGACGTTTGGTAGAAGAAAAGTTGCACGGTAGGATAGCAAGAAAGATACCCATGTTGAAACTTTGCCATAGGCAAGCCCGGCTTGCATTTGCAAGAAAGTATGAAAACTGGACTATGCGACAGTTGAAAAATGTACTTTTTTCTGACGAGACGAAAATAAACAGAGTATGTTCTGATGGAAAACGATATGTGCGACGTCCCCCGAATACAGCATTCGACCCTAAATACATGAAAGTTACATTAAAGCACGGTGGTGGAAATGTGAAAATTTGGGGGTGCTTTTCTGGACATGGTGTTGGACCTGTAAAGTTGATAGAAGGTAACATGGATCAATTCCAATACAAAAATATACTGGAAGAAACAATGTTACCTTATGCTGAAGAAGTCCTACCGGTTATTTGGACATTCCAGCATGACAATGATACAAAGCACACTGCACACACCGTAAAGGAATTTCTCGCAGCGCAATCAGTTCCTGTCTTAGACTGGCCAGCTTACAGCCCAGATCTAAACCCAATAGAGAATTTGTGGTTCGAAGTAAAGAAAAAGGTTTCAAATACACAGTGTGGGAATTTAAGAGAGCTGTACGACGTTTTTTTAAAAGAATGGAACTCTATTTCTCTTGCGAAATGTCAAAAATTAATAGAGTCAATGCCTCGCCGCTGTAAAGCTGTAATTAAATGCCGTGGATTTGCTATTAACTATTAATTTTAGTTAAAAATGTAATTAATTGCTTTTTAAATTTCCCGCTCTACATATTATTGTAATTTTTTAAATGTAAGTGTCATACGAAACAATTCCCGAGCAGTTTAATAAATCGTTTTTAATTATTTGTCCACCCTCAGTACTATTTGAAGGTGTTAATTTGGTAAAATAAATTAAATTTGAGAACAAAATAATTAGCGATTATTATCTTTATTTCTAATCCACGTTGCTCTATTAATGTAGATATTTTATAACATAAATAGTTGCTTCTCAGAAGGTACACATCTTAATATATGACATGATTCAAACAAAAACTTCTAGAACTTTAAATCATTCTTAATTATATGACCACAACTGTAAGTCCAGAATTAGTGTCAGATTTAAATTCTGGACTTATTAGTCTCGAATGTTTGCACTTTTTAAATCTTTTAATTAGTCATCATAATTTTACGGCAGCCTAAAAGAGCCCTTAGATGCTTTTAATAACTATTTTTGTATACATTTATGAAAATTATTTATCACAGAACAACATGTTCTATGTTTGTAAGCGAAATTTAATTTAATTTCGTAAAAACTTGCAAACAAATTGCTTAAGTTAAAAAAATAATTATAACATCTTTGATCTCATAAGAAGTGACTTTCATCCCACCTTGCCCTTGTTTTCCGCATGACTACTTGCTTATTAAAACTGTTTGTACTATTCCTTTTTTTTTACGGGTCAACCGGGAATTTTGCACATATAAACATTTTGTAAAACACTAGTTCATATTACAACATTTTAAACCAATCTGCAAAGGAAAAAGCCTTGTATCTAAAGAGGCAACCCTGACTTAATTATTATTACCGACGCGCCACACCGGCCGCGCACAGCAGCAGAGGAATAATAACGTTATGTTCAATGCTTAAGGTACATTTTTGTTCGCAGCGGTGTGCTACAAAAAATTGTAGGCTATTATAAAAGTAGGTATGGACGATTTTGAATGGAGTGATTTATCTGTTACGTAGTAACTATTATATAATCTGTGGTCCTGCGCCTGATCTCTCTACGGTCATGTCGGACTGCCGTCTCACCGAATTATGAGAGTAAAGGAATAGGGAGTGCACCTGTGTATTGCGCACACACTTGTGCACTATAATATGTCCCGCGCAGTTGGCTAATCTCTGCTGAGATAGGCCACCGTAGTCGAAATTCGGCTAGGAGGACATTATTACATAGATAGATATATACTTACATACCTAATTTTATATTTTTCACTGCTTACAGGTAAAAAAAAAAAGGAAAATGAGCTCAAAACAAACACCACCACCACCACCCCAACAGTTCTCGTTAGTAGTATATTTTGAGTATTAGTTTTAAAGGTGTAGTGATCCCTGAATTTAGTTATAATGAATTAAATCTTTACCTTAATTCATATAATTGCGATTTTAACTTAAAAATCTGGCCAGTTCCATTACTTTTAAATAATTTTCTTCTAACAAAGTAGCTTTTAAAATCAGGAATTATTAAAAGCTTTATAAAACAATTTTTTTTGCAACATGATCTGCTGGATCAAATAATAGGTATGAAAACCATAATTTATGCAATTTTGATCTTATTTCTCTTTAATTATGTCAATTCTACTTTCACATAATTAACATTCATACAAAATATAGTAAAAAGCAGTTTTGAATATTTAACATTACCATAGACGAATAATTCGTCCATGATATTACTTATCATTCTAGTCAAAAGAGTCAACTTCTTATCAACTAGTTCATAATAGTTATGTTATAGTTGGCACAATGAGCCATGCCATGCGCTACATTTGCAATTGCTGTTATACATCATTTAGATGACCATAGTAAGGTCAGTTAGATCCATTTGTATGTAGTGTCACTATTTTAGTCATTATGAATATTATATTATAAATAATCTGTTCCCAGTCTATACATAGATAGGTATAATCTGTACCTATCTATGTATAGGGTGTCCCAAAATTGGCACGCCAGACACTGGAAACGGCTTAGCCATAGACCTCAGATAAACTCGATTATAAGTCTCATGATTTGGGCGATAATGCCACATTTTTCCCGAAAAATTACACACCAGCACGTCCCTGGAGATAGATAACATGACTTATACAAGTGTAAATGTTTGGGAGATAAAGCATTTTTTTTTGATATTTCTTCTTAAGAAGTCAGCGATGCTCGGATGACTTGGAATTTCGGCTTCTGAAGGCGACAGAGTAAAAGAGCCTTGAAGACCGTTTCGCCCTATTTATATGGTCAGCTCATCTACCTACCAGTAATTTTCTTCTTCTTCTTCTTTTGTTTATGGCGACATATTAGTGCATAGCTAAGCTACAATATGGGCCGCCGCCACTAAATTCCGCCAATGACACGTGAGTAGCATTTACACGGATGAAATAATTTTTAAAAAATCGAGTAAAAAAAAACCCGAGGTCTAAGCAGACTTATCTATGTATAAGAAAAACAGACAACAATGACAATGATTAGACAAAACATAAAGCGATACGAACAATTATTTACAGAATGTATTATATAAACATATAGTACAAGGTAAAAGTAAATAAAATAAAGGAGTGAAAGTAGCAAGAGCGGGTAGGATGAAAAAAGTTTTTAAAGGTTAATATTGTTAATGTTAATAAATTTTGACAGAGATTTCAGAACGGGGGTATTAATAGAATTTAAGATGCATTTGATGTTAGAAGGGCGGGGGAATTTTTTAGGGAGGTAATCAAATAGAGAAGTACCGATTGATGGGCAGTTGAAAAATATATGATCGGTAGTTCCTTCATCGAGGCCACATTCACAAACGGAGCTGTCTTTTATCCGCAACTTCGCTAGGTGAACAGGGGTGCATGCATGTCCTATTCGAAGCCGACAAATAGTGGAAATGATATTTTTTGGCAAGTTAGGGTGCTTAAAAAACCAAGGTCTAGCTGGGATGAATTGTTGAACATCTGCATAGTACCTACCTGCACTTTGTTTTGAGTTGTCCCAATGTGTGTTCCACGATTTGATCAAGTGTGTACGAGGAAGGGTGGAAACATCGTGTGAGAAAAGAGTGTTGTGATCGGAGGCTCCTATGGAGACGGCATTTTTGGCACAAGAATCGGCTGTTTCATTACCAGGTATTCCGTTATGGCTAGAGATCCAAGCCAACACGATGTTTAAACCTAGTTCCTTGCAGTCGAAGAGGGTTTCACGGATTTTAAGAATAATGGGGAATTTACCTTTGGACTTGAAAGGATTGGCCATAATGGCTTGGAGGCAACTTAAAGAATCCGAGAGAATTAAGGTGTTATTTAGGTTATGGGATTTTGCATACAGAACTGCTTCTAGTACCGCAATAGCTTCACCGGTGAAAATGGAAGTTACTGGGGGGCATTTAAAACTTAATACAATTTTGTATGCAGGTATCCAAACGGCTGCTCTCAGTCAATTTAGAGGCATCAGTGAACATCGTTAGCCATCCTTGCCAATGATCCATGATAATATTTTTGAATTGTTGAGGAGCCGCGCAGGAGTCTTTAGGGATACCAAAGTCTAGGATGACAGGTGGGTGGAAAACTAACGATTCATAACTGTTTAAAAAGAGGGGGTTCAAAGGACTTTTATGTATGGGGGAAGGGAGAAGGCTAAATTTTTGATAACTATGAAGAATGCATGGAGTTTTTTTGGTAGTATCTGTCGGAGGGATCAGACGGGAAAGAGAATTTAATTTATCTAGCAAAGAATGCGAGGATTTTTGAGCGACTTTAACGTAGAACCGATCACTGAGATACTGTCTACGGAGGTAAAGAGGAGGTTCCACGCATTCAATTTGAAGGGCATTGATAGGGGAAGAATTCATTGCTCCCAAAATCACGCGAAGACACTTCGACTGCAACTTCGTCAGCTTGTCTAGGGCAGTTTTATTACACGGATCTAGAAGGAAAAATGCGTAATCAAAATGACTTCGAACGATATCATTATAAAGATTTTTTTGCGAGTAAGGGTGAGCACCCCACCAAGTACCCGAAAGTTCTCGGAGGATATTCAGCCCCTTCTCAGCCTTTTTCAAAATATAGTCAAAATGCGGAACTCCTGATAATTTTGAATCTAGTATTAAACCCAAAAACTACCAGTAATTTTAAATAATTCGAGAATCAGGAAGAAACGTCATAATAGTAAGGCAAGTTGAAAACAAAATTACTTTTCATAAGTAAAAAGCACAGGACCTCAGTCCATACAGCCAAGTCAGTCGAAACAATACGAAACAAAACTCAATTTAGAAATTTCAAAATAATCTATTATGACAAATCATGGTAGTAAGTATGACAAAATCTAATTTTAACAGCTTAAACAAATAATCATCAACACAGATGGTTTATAAAACAAAGTGAGCTATAAAGAAAAGACTAACCATAAAATTGACACAAAGTCCCGTGAGCTTGACAGCGACGTTTAAATAATGTACAATTAGGAATAGTTAATCTATATGAATCTGTCACTGTCAAAGCATCAGGTTATTTGTTTTGGTCTATTACTGTTTATGTTTAGTTAATTAATGCAGTTAATTACTGATAAATGATCAAAATGGAATTGTATGTGAATATTTTTTACGGTAAGGATTTATATGTATATGTAACATCAGAATAAAATTAATAGTACAAGTATATATAGCTAGTATATTTATTTGTGCGACCTTGGGTAAATGTCTAACGTAATATAATTCCATTTGTACGTGATTGTTAGTTACAGTCAAGACGAAGGTATTAGTTTCAGACTTATGACCTTGATCTGTTTGTATGCTTTGTCAAGTGAAAAAATATATGCAAATTGTTACAAAGCATTATTTTACGAATTAAGTTTTCATTCGGATGTGAGTAGAGGAAAAATTAGTGTCTAAACACACTAGCCGAAGGTACGCGACCGAAGTTCGGCGGCATGATTACGCCTGTAAGTTCGGCATTTATGGTGTGTCATTATCAGCTGAATACGTCAGAACGTAAAATCAGCCGCGAAACTTCGGTCGCGTACCTTCGGCATAGTGTGTTTAGACACTAAGAGCTCATTCACACGAAGACGATTCGTGATTTTTGACGATTCGTCTTTTTTCACGATTTGTTCTTTTTTTAACGGCGGTCATGCTTTTTGAATACCCATGTTCACACGGATGACGAATCGTGAAAAATGACGATACGTCTTAAATCTAGTATCGTGTTTTTAAATATCACGAATCGTAAAAATACACGGATTTTCGACCAAATTCAATTAAGATATTTTGACGAATCGTAAAAAACACGATTCCGTATGCAATGTGAACGTCCATCCGTCACATGACGTATCCTGTATTTTGACGAATCGTCAACGACATGACGAATCCCGTGTGAATGAGCCCTTAAACTTTAATACCAATATGAAATCCATATACCTAAGCTACATTACTGAGTCTTTGCTTGTATTTAGAGCTTATCATTATTATCAATTATAAAATACTCATATACCTACATGAAATATTGCAATAGATTATCTCACTATCAATTCGTTTCATTATTTGTATTTTATTTTACAACCTATTATCTCCTTTATTAGCACAATATATTTAATGATAAAACCCTAAAGTTGTTGGTTTATTATCAGTACCTAAAACGAGTATTATAGCTTTTTCATAACCGTTATTTGTGTAGATCTAGTGCTTAGGTATGTTGTATGACATGCTATTTTGGGGCACCCTTGTATGAAAAGTAAAGTCATAAAAGTAATTTATTTATGCATGTAGACCCACTGGGGGCACTTATACACGTACTGAATGATTTCTTGTTATAACTGTGATATATAATAAAGGACAGGTTGCGCCGCGCGGTCGCGCTGGGCGGGGGTGGCATTGCCCGGCCAGCCGCTGACCCGAGCGGACGTGTGCGCACAACTTAGTGAAGTGACTTGTGTGTTTTATTTAACACTAGTGGTTCCCCGCGACTTCGCCCGCAAGAGTTGGATTTTCCATATAAACTTTCATCCCCCATTTAACCCCCTTAATGTTTTTATATTGCGACAAAATGTCCTTTCCAGGGTCTCAAACTGTCTCCATACCAAATTTCAACTCAATCGGTTCATCGGTTTAAGCGTCAAGAATTAACAGACAGACAGACAGACACACTTTCGCTTTTATAATATTAGTATGGACTTATAATAATAACATGTTATTATTATCATTATTTTAACCACTTACATGGGGGCTCGTCGCCACGTGTGGTGTCATGGTTTCTATCCATACTAATACATAACAAAATAACATGTTATTATTCTATGAATAGAAACCATGACACCACACGTGGCGACGAGCCCTCATGTAAGTGGTTAAAATAATCTAATTGACAACATTTCAAAAAATTTACATGCACATTTTTATTTTATTTTTTTCCTAATAGTACATCAAAAAAGAAGACATACGTATTTTTTCTTTTTTATTTCTTTCCATTTATTCCCCTTGAATTAAATTACTTAAAAACTCTCAATTCTAAAAGAGCGTAAGTACAAGAGTAAGGATGTGACAACTTCACGCCTCTGCCATATTCAAAGTTTAAAAAAACAACTGACGTCTATAGTGTTGTATGTTGTAGAAGTAAGATATCGATATCGACACGTATATCAAAATACAATACGTCTAAATGAAGAAGTAGATAAATAATCTTAGTGAGTATGTTTATCCAAACAAACTTTACTAAGCACGTAATATCAAAATACAAAAAGTCTCAATGAAGAAGTTGATAAATTATCTTAGTGGGTATGTTTACCCAAACACAATCTTATTAAGCACGCATATCATAATACAAAAGTCCAAATAAAGTAGTAGATAAATAATCTTTTAAATAATCAAACACAACTTTACTAACTACTATTAGCTAACGTTGTTATTTTCCTTACTTAAATTTTTATGGTTTCTAAAATCAAATAAAACATCACTAATGATTAAAAGATTTTTTATGATTTCGTCACTAAACTAGATAATCATTTAAATGCATGTGTAGTTTTAGCAGTCCTAAATATACTACACTAAAACTATCGATAACTAGATGGACTTCGCTTCTATAGAACAACACTACGATTATCTCTTATCTCACTCACTCATCATATTGTCAGTGTCAAATATCAATGTCAAAATGACAGCTAGCTTGCATGTATGGTAAAATACTTTTTAAGTCAGACCAGATAACCAAGCAAAGGCATGTCCCCTTATAATGCCGGTATCATAGCACCTATCAGTTTTTTTCAAATATCTCTGAATTTATAGCGTAAAAAAATATTTTTAACGTATTAAGCATCGCCAAATCTCGAAATGGTTTTTGAATTTTAGTACCTTTATTAAAATGAAATGTTGTCAATTGCAAAACCGTGTCTCACAAAAGGGAGGGAGATAACGAACTCGTACATAAAGAAGAAGGCTACCCGTTGAGTGGTCTAGCATTAGTTAACTTCAATTAGGTAGTTAATACCGATTATTATTCTAAATTACAAGATAAAGTTACATAATAACCTAGCAGTGATATTTATTTTCGTAAAAATAAAAATACTTTTATTAAGGTACAGTGGGGTAATATGGTCACCTTAAGCTTTGAGTTTATACTTCTTAAAAACTAAGAGGACGAATGAGACAAAAACATACAGTCATACAGTACGTTTAATATATATTTCGAAACAAGGTACATAATCTTTGAAAACAATTAACAACTTTGGTAAAAATCAACTTAAAAAAAAGGGAAAATGACCATATGCCCGGCACGTGCAGAAAATATGGTCACGAAGTGTCCATATTGACAGCATGGGTTTTTAATATAATTAATATATAAATATGTTTACTAATGTTTACTAAAATAGGAACTGCAAGAAGTACAAAGCCTCATGTCAGCTACTCTGTCTTCCTTACAAATAAAGCAATACCAATTCTCAGAATTTTTTGGACTCTTCAATGCATTTTTCTTATTACGTTGATGTTTATCAGTTGTCTGGGCACTTACTGCTGCACGATCTTTTTTTTAAAACATAGATTTATTCAATTGTTGTGCTAGGCTGTTGATTGCTTTACGTGGTGGAGTGGTATTGTTGGAAACCTTCTCGGGAGTCTTCATCATTTCTGTGAAGGATATATCTCCTGTGTTCTTTGTATAACCTCCAGATGTTGAGGGTCTAGGCTGAACAAAGGACGAAGAAGACGAAGGCTGTACCTCTGGATGATCTGGGACATCGGCTATGCTGTTTGTATTTCCTGTAGGTACCGAAGGTCTAGGCTGAACAGAGCATGAAGAAGTCAAAGGCTGTAACTCTCGATGATCTAGGACCTCGGCTATGTTGTTTGTATTTCCTGCCGGAGCCGAAGGTCTAGGCTGAACAGAGGACGAAGAAGTCGAAAGCTGTACCTCATGATGATCTGCGATGACAGCAGTTGTTTGAACAACTGGAGAACTACTTAACAAAGACAAAGGGACATCATCTTCAAAATCAAATGCTTCATCGTCCAGGTCAGAAGCAGTAAAATAAAAAACATAATCAACATTTTCCATACTGCAAATATGGTCACTTCATGACCATATTCTACAAGTAGGTACTTGTCGACAAATTTGAAAACGGAAAAAACATTTCTGCTGAGACATGTTACGGACATAGTACCACTTGAAAATATAATAAATGACCTTTGTACTTACTCAGACTACAAATCACAACACTTGAATTTGTATTTTTAACAATTTTTCACTTTTTAACAAAAATAATAAGCAAACTTGAAATCGCTGCCGGTGCAAACTTTTTTAGCTGTCAAAATGGCGTCGGTAAAACAGCACGGACCGGAACTTGTCATGTTGCTAGGCCTATTTATAGTCTATCAGCTAGTAATGCCATCTATTGCATGTCCCTTGTACTTTCTGAGATATCAGAAAGTGACCATATTAACCGACTGACCATAATATATTACCCCCAGGTACCTTATGTTTATTATTTTCTTAATCTACATGTTGCAACAAAAGGTGCTACCTATTATGATAAGTTATTACGAGTATGCCAATACTGCGTTTTCTTAATACGAGCTAAAACAAAATTACTATTTATCTCTTTTTATTGCCTCGTAGGAAGTGAGAAAAGTAGAGTATTCTCCTCGGGGATAGAGATGTCTTCTCCTTGGGCGAGCTAAAGTCTCTCGCTTTACTTAGGAATCTATATTTTTACACTACCTACTCGGCAATGTTCAATTACACATCTAGTATACCCACAGGTGTGGTCTGTGAGTATACCTGACTCAAAGTGAGACATTGCATCCCTAGGGACGTAATGTTGTATGAAATTTCATTACGCCCCTAGGGAGGCAAAGTGATGTAAATTTCTAATAAGAGTTCGTAGGCATGATCACACTAGCCCGTCCCGCACCAAAGAGAACATATATTTGAAATTTGAACCTGGCAGCCAAGAATTTTAGCACGAATATAAGTCAGCCTATTAGATCCCACTGCTGGGAAAAGGCCTCACCTCAACTATGAGGAGGGACGAGCCATACTTCACCACGCGGGCTCAGTGCGGATTGGTGAAGGGGTGTATGTAAGGCAAGTGACAACCTTACTGTCAGAAGTTATCAAGCCGCCCTAGGGCCTCTGACTAGGCTTAACGACTAATACCACAGATATTAGCCGGGACCAACTGCTTAACGTGCCTTCCGAAGCACGGAGATGCTTGTCATGGACGTCACTTAAATGGTCGGAATGGTCACCCATCCAATCACGACCGCGCCGTGGGTTGCTTAACTTTTGGTATCACTACCAAAGCGCTGCCACCACAACGCACGAATGGAACGAAAAAAAGCGCGCGCTTCTAAAAAAATGTTCAGATGACGTTACGTATTTTGTTTCATTTAAGCTTTGGGTCTAAAAGTGATAGAAGATTGGCAATGTTTTCCGTAAATTAATTAGGAAATAAAATACTAAAGCAGGTTTCAAGTGTTATTTCGGTTTCAAACCTTACCGATAATATTTACCCATGAAACGTCATTCCATATTTTTTACGATTAATTGAGCTGTGATTTTGCAATTATTAGATAGACGACATACGTCTTGTGTGTTGTTCATTGTTTGACGGACCACGCGTCATTAGATACTTAATCGGTCTAAAATGGCAATCCGACTGATTAGAGCATGTGCCATAGCTGTCAGTGTAATGAGATATCCTTATATATAATAAATCAATGAATGGGCTAATTATATTTTTTCTATTTATTTATGCACCTAAATAAATAAATAAAGTATTTTAAAAACTATTGATAGTTGATACATAAAAGGATAGGTAACTACAATTCTTTGGGTTATTATTCCTATTATTATGTTATTTAGTTTATTTGTATTTTACTATATTAATGGGCTCCGAAATGCCAAAACTGATCCCTTTAAAATCTTGACTGTGAAAGTGATTTTGTTTCGGACGCCATAATTGACATTGCAAAAAATTTACGTGCACATTTTTATTTTTTTTCCTTATTTTTCATTTCTTTCCATTTATTCCCCTTGAATTAAATTCTTTAAAAACTCTCAATTCTAAAAGAGCGTAAGTACAAGAGTAAGGATGTAATGACTTCACGACTTTGCCATATTCTAAATTTAAAAAAATAACTGACGTCTATAGTTTTGTATGTTGTAGCAGAAAGATATCGATATCAACAGTAAGCACGTATATCAAAATACTCAAAGTCTAAATGAAAAAGTTGATAAATATTCTTAGTGAGTATGTTTATCCAAACACAATCTTACTAAGCACGTATATCATAACACTAAAGTCTGAATAAAGAATAAGATAAATAATCTTTTAATTAATCAAACACAACTTTACAAACAAAAGCTTACGTTGCCATTTTCCTTACTTAAATTTTTATGGTTTCTAAAATCTAATGAAACATCAATAATAAAGGATTTTATATGATTTCGTCACCAAACTAGATAATCATTTAAATGTATGTGTATTTTTAGCAATCCTAAATATACTTTACTAAAACTATCAATAACTAAATGGACTTCGCTTCTGTAGAACAACACTACGAATATCTCACTCTCTTACTCACTCCACTCATTATAATGTCAGTGTCAAATGTCAATGTCAGTACTGACAACTTTAATGCTCGTACGAGCATTTGTTTTTTACTTTATGACTTGATTCATCTTATAAACGTAAATACTCGTATGTCTATTCGGTATCCTAGTCACTAAAGCACAGTACCTAAGCTTTCGCTTATTTTAGGACTAGGTATAGGTAATTTATAGATAGATAGATAGATAACTCTTTATTGCACACCATAACAGAAAATACAGTAAGTACTTACAATGTAGGCGGTCTTATCGCTATAAGCGATCTCTTCCAGACAACCTTTAGGTAAAGGAACATACTCATTCACAGGAAGGACGAGTTTGGTGCAAAAGCAATTGATGTGTTTGTTAAAACAAAGTTTACTTATCATTTTTACCGCGATTGATCGCAACGTTCTAATTAGACTGGGAATCAATAAAATTTTGATAAACTCAAAAGCCTGTAGTCAAAATTAATAAACAATGTAGATTCGGTTAATTCGGTGAGTCAACCATACCGCAGAATTCAGATACCCCTTGCAACGAAAGTCAATTGATGCTAATATTGACGAATAATTATTGAACCGATCAATAAACCTTGACTTTATGTCCCGCAATGGTTCCACTCTGCGTTATTTCTTGCAATGTCCCAGGGTTTTCCGACAAAAACAGCGGCAGTGTCATCAGCATAGGAAAATATTTTAGTGTTCTTAAGGGTCATATCACACAGATCATTTAGGTAGATTAAAAATAACATGGAGCCAAGAACACTTCCCTGCGGGACACCGAACGAAATGTTAGTGGAGTCACTAGTGTGTTCCCAGTTTCACCATCTGCTTTCTATTTGTGAGGTAATCCGTGAGTATTATCAGTGGAACTCGATACCGATTCCGTCTTATTTGTGAACAAGAATGGAGAGAGAGACGGTGTCAAACGCTTTTTTTAAATCCAAGAATACAGCTATACATTTATTCTGTTTGTCCATTTCTTCTACTACCATAGAGCTAAGTTCAGAGACTGCATCTTCCGTTGATTTCCCATGTCTAAAACCAAACTGGCAAGAAGACAAAATTTCATACTTGTTTAAATAAGCTATTAATCGAATATTTATAAGTTTTTCAAGGATTTTAGAAATCGCCGGCAGTACTGATATAGGTTTGTAGTTGCCTACATCGTCTCTATCCCCAGCTTTGTACACCGGAGTAATGATTGCCTGCTTCAAGAGAGTTGGGAATATTCCTTTATCGAAGCACAGATTCGCCAGGTGAGCTATGACAGGGATGATATACTTATTCTTTTGCGTGTTTAAGAAAAGCTGTTGGGACATGAGGTAGGTACCATAAATTGTTTATTTATTTGCTACTAGCTGTTGCCCGCGACTTCGTACGCGTGGACTCGATGATACAAAATATTTTATACTCCCGCCGCCATCCAGCTATCATGATTTCTTAGTCTACCATGTCGTAAGGAGAAGAGAGAAATGAAAAATCAAAGTCAATAAACACTCTCTTTTAGAGAGGTTACTATCACCTCGCCATCCGCCTCTGGTAAGAAAATTTCGCAAGGCAGTGACACCGACTCCAAAACTAAATATTGTCGTTTAACTTTTGATAGTAAAAGTGTAAAGGTATTTGTTTTAAATTTTTAGGTTACTTTATTGATGGCAGTTTTATTCCTTTGTAAAAAAATATAGGTAACTAGGTTTTATTTTTCAAGTTAGACTCAAACCTCCCTACGCTAGATGAATGTGGTTTAGCATCTATTTATTGTGTCCCTAGCCTACTCAAAGGTTGGTTTGTAAGTAACTACCATCGTAAAGTTATTATTATTAGGAGCCTGTCGTGTCCACTGCAGGGCAAAGGCCTTCCTATCCTTTCCCCTATATCGTAAAGTAAGTAAGACTATTCTTATAGTTCAATTTCCGTTTGTAGGTAATAAGCAGTATAAAACATGGTGCCAATTGACTTTGATTTTTCATTAATGAAATTAACAAATACATTAATTTAACAAAATTTCGACTAACTGTCTGTGTTGAAAGTATCCACGAACTACTTAAGGTCAGCACGATAAAATTATCTGAAGGATTTTCTCGATTTCTGCAGACTTCTGACACCAGATCGTAACTTGGAGACAGTAGGATTACCTTGGGAGTTTGAAAATCAGTCTAAAGTAATTAAGCATATCAATTGCTCCAGACCTTCAATTTGTGTTAGTCTATAGATAATGCTCATCACGCTGTACAATGATCCCTGCTTTACTCATATCTCTTATAGTTGAGCTGAGCTGCTAGGGTTCTATATCAGTTGCTCCAGACCTTCAATTTGTGTACGTCAATAGAAATGCTCATCACTCTGAACAATGTTCCCTGAGGCGCTCTATTCATATCTCTTATAGTTGAGCTGAGCTGCTAGGGTTCTATATCAGTTGCTCCAGACCTTCAATTTGTGTACGTCAATAGAAAGTGCTCATCACGCTTAACAATGTTCCCTAAGGTGCTCTATTCGTATCTCTTATAATTAAGCTAAGCTGCTAGGGTTCCATATCAGTTGCTCCAGACCTTCAATAGTATACGTCAATAGAAAATGCTCATCACGCTTAATAACTTTTCTTAACGCGCTGCTTTCATATCTCTCTTAGTTTAAGTGTACTGCTAAGGTTCCACGTCAGGTACTCCGATCTTCAAAATAAGTTATAGCCTAGTATTTGCCCAGACTCAGTAGCTACACAATAATAAAAAAATCATTCAAATCTGTTCAGTAGTTCCGGAGATTAGCGTGTACAAACAGATAAACAGATAAACAGACAAACAGACAAAAAAATTAAAAGTTGTAGATTTCTATTCTGTTACTATTTTAACATCACCCTCAATTAGTTTTTGGTAAAAATATTCAATGTACAGACGCATTGGTTTTACTGTTTTATTATATGTATAGATTTACATAAGTAAATGTCACAACTTCGTGCGAACGCATATTAGGATAGAGTAGCTAGTTAATTACATCTCAGAATGATTACAAAGCCATACCTTATTTTTTCAGTAAAATATAAAAATTTTACAAATATTATTTTTGTGGGGTCGATAAGGTCTCATACGCACTGTTGTTAAGGTTGGCTACGAGTTATAATAGGTCACAAACGCACTATCTGGAAGATCTAAGAAAATACTAACGCAGCTAAGGTGTTAAACCAATAAGTATGGACTATCTCGTTGGTCTAGTGATAAGCAATCTGGCTTCTATTCACGATGTCTCGGGTTCAAATCACAACAGGCCAAGTTTCTGTGTTTTAATAGCTCCGGATTCAAGAAGTTGGTAGTGTTAACACCTTGTCTCCAAAAGTAAATTAAGCCGTTGACTCTGCCTACGCCCGATCTCTCTCCAGTCACGTCGGATTGCTGTCTCACCGAACTATGAGAGTGAATGACCAGAGAGTGCACTTGTGTATTGCGCACACAGGCTTGTGCACTGTAAAATCGCCTGCGCACCTGGTTGATATCTGTTGGGGCTAGCCTCTGCAGCCAAAATTTGGTAGGAAAATATAATGATATTTTTCTAATATTTATTTTTATTTATAGCCATATAATACAACATTTGTTATAACAATAATGTCAATTAAAAATAATACATGATAACCTTAGGAGTGTGCAGCTAGAAATGAGACAGACACTGTTCTATAAGCGCCAGCTTTCTTTCTAGGCAGAGGCACAGTTCATGTATAATAATAATATTTTTAGGCACGTCTTGGCATTTTCAGTAATTATGTTCCATGAAACACAAATAAAGTGAATGTTCATAATTTACAAGCTGTCCCTAATTAATAATTGGCTCTCACAAAACCAGTATACTAGATAAATGAAATAAATTGTACAAGAACATATTATATAATAATATTTAGAAAGAAAAATCAGAATAAATAAGAAAGGAAATATATGTACATAAGATTTGAAATGACCTTGAATGTATTTCTATCATAAATTATTGATTATTAGTGTTAATATGATGTATAATATTATGATGGAAAAAAAAGTAAATACGATGAAAGAGGTTGTATCGACTTGACATGTCTGCATGTTTTTAATACTCTGTCATTGCAAAGGAATATTAAATATGTACCTACGTGACGAAAAAAAATCCGTAACACTAAAATTAAGAAAAATATAGAAAGTGACCTTTTGTGACGTTACGCGACGTTATAAAAACATGTTTTACTTAAAATTAACTTTAACAATACTTTGCATTTTTCTTATTTATAATTCAAAATCATTTTGTTCTAAATTGTTTAATTAACGTAAACGTGGTAGGGCTTAGAAAATAATATTTTGGGACGTGTATAAGTGCCCCCTGTGGGCCTACATACATAAATAAATGACTTTTATGACTTTTTAAAGAAATTTGTTAAGGACTACAAGTTGATTCCAGATTATGACCCTGCGCGACGTACAGTGCACAGTAGTTAAATTAATACGAAATATTAACAATTTTAAAAGTGATAATAATAATAATGTCCTCCTAGCCAAATTTCGACTACGGCGGCCTATCTCAACAGTGATTAGCCAACTGCGCGGGACATATTATAATAGTGCACAAGTGTGTGCGCAATACACAGGTGCACTCTCTGTTCCTTTCAATCCCATAATTCGGTGAGACGGCAGTCCGACATGACCGTAGAGAGATCAGGCGCAGGACCAACGGCTTAACGTGCTTTCCGAGGCACGGGGGTGTTAACACCACCAACTTTCTGCCTCCGGAACTGTGTCTGAGAAATATCAAGACAGAAAAACCCAACACTCTAGGCCCAACCCGGGATTCCAACCCGGGACCTCGTGGATAGTGCCTACCCAGCGTGCTGACCACTAGACCAGGCATCTCTCTCACTCAATGTACTTGCGCTCGTTAATAGCCTACTCTCGAGCGCACCGACGGCGGTGCGTAAATCATTAGGCTGCCAACAACCGACGGGCGCGCGCGTACGCACTGTTGAATTATTTGTGTTACGGTCGATTCGTTTCTATGAAAACTAATTAAGTAATATGGTTTATACATCTGGTATTTACTGTACAAATGCAACCAGAAGCATAGTATGTCCTGAATTAGTCTCAAATTTAAATAAAATTCTGGATTAGTCTCAGATTTAAATAACGTAAATAATAACAGGACTTATCAGAGTCTCGAATTTTTAAACTTTTTTAAATCCATACTGATATTATAGATGCAAAAGTGTGTCTGTCTGTCTGTCTGTTACCTCTTGACGCTTAAACCACTGAACCGATTGAGATGAAATTTGGTATGGAGACAGTTGGAGACCCTGAAAAGGACATAGGCTACATTTTATCGCGATATAAAAACATTAAGGGGGTGAAATGGGGGATGAAACTTTATATGGAAAATCCAACTCTTGCGGGCGAAGTCGCGGGGAACCACTAGTCTTTGTATAAGTCATCATAATTTTACGGCAGACTGAAAGTTCCCACAGATGCTTTTTATAACTATGTATGAATACATTTTTGAAAATAATTTAGCACAGCACAACATCTTAGATCTTGTTTTACCCATTACTACTTATCAAAACTGTTTGTACGAATCTAATTTGTTTTTCGGGACAACCGAAAATTTTTACATAAAACATTTCAAACTAAGCTACAAATAAAATAGGACTTGTATCGAAAAAGGCAACCCTGACATTATTGGTTTTACTCCAAGGTCGCGTAGCTGCAGAGGAAAAATAACGTAATGTTCGAAACTAAAGGCACATTTTCGGGCGCAGCGGTGTGCGACATAAAATTGTAGGCTATTATAAGAGTAGGTATGGATGATTTTCCTTGGAGTGATTTATCTGTTACGTAGTAACTATTATATAATCTGTGACTAGACAACGAGGCAGTCAGTTTAAAAGTGAAGAACATATTGATAAAGACTTTTACATTAGTGGTCTAGTATAAAGCCATTTAGATCGTTGGGATTTTTTACTTAATTAATTAATTAATAATTGTTAACAAAAATATTTATAATTTAACTGAATTTAATTTTCTTAAAATAATAAAATAACATTAATTTTAGGCATCTTGACCCATAAATTCCACATAAAAATACATAACAAATACGAAAAAAAATTAAATTAATATGATAATACAAAATAATTGCAATAAAATAAAAAGAAACAAAATTAATTAAAATAACATAAAATGAAATCAGATTAAATTGACTTACACAAAATACAATTAAATTAAATGCAGTCAACTTTAACTTAAAAAACCGGCCAAGTGCGAGTCGGGCTCGCGCACGAAGGGTTCCGTATTCCCTAGGGTGGCTACAATCACTTCAAAACGCTTTTACATTTAGGCGACTTTAGCAGCGCGACTTTGGCGTGTACAGTCGCGCTGTCGAAGCTTTTTAAAAGTGTCTCCAAAATAGTTATTATTGTCCTATAATAAAACAACACTAGCTCAGCGCCTTAATTGAATGCAGAGAGCGCATGCGAATGGCGCGCAGCTATACCGCGCGGATGTTGCGCTTTGTTTATAGTATGAAATTATCAGCAAAGTCGTCTAATAGTAGATTATTCACCAAGGAGTAAAGTGATGTCTTACGTCACGGGCTTCATCTTGAATCTCGAGCGTAACGAAGGATTCGAGAGTTAACTCCCGAGCGCAGCGAGGTAAAAGTAGAATCCTAAGTGGAGCGAGGGATTTAAGCTCGCCCAAGACGAAGACATCTTTATCCCCGAGGAGGATACTCTGCTTTTCACACTTCCTACGAGGCAATAAAAAAATGTACTACAAATACATTATTTTATCTATAAGTATATTATATCCTTTGACTTTTCTGGCAGTAAATGATTATTATTAACAATACCAGCAGCTTTACATCTAATGGACTCCGGTGTTACTCGTATAAACTTCGTCACTTGACAGTTTTACGAGAACATTGTTTGTAATTTCTTAAAATACATAAGTTTTTTTCTTTTTTTGTTCCTTTTTTTAGAAGCGGGCGTTTTTTTTTATTCCATTCGTGCTAAAGTTCTTGGCTGCCAGGTTAAAATTTCAAATATGTTCTCTTTGGTGCGGGACGGGCTAGTGTGATCATGCCTACGAACTCTTATTCTAAATTCAAATCACTTTGCCTCCCTAGGGGCGTAATGAAATTTCATACAACATTACGTCTCTAGGGATGCAATGACTCACTTTGAGTCAGGTCTACTTAATGTGTAATTGAACATTGCCGAATAGGTAGTGTGAAAATTATTTTTAATGGATAACCAGGCCCTAATCAATGAATTATGAAGTATGTATGTAGGTGACAATAACACGTATTACAAAGACAATAATTAATCTCTTAAAGAGGCTTTAACTTTGCCATTAAATAACTATTGCTGTTACATACAATTGGCGCCATCTCTCGGATAACTGTTATACTTCTATAAAAACTTACTACTGCGCTTCGCGCAATGCATGTCGAACACAAATTTAACGTTTCTTATGTACCATAGTACATACATACACGTACAATAGATAGCGTAAAACAATAAAAAGAAGTACATGCGTTTTTCTTTCGCAATTGTTTAACGCACATTAAGTGTGCTAATTCCGTCACGGTACTTATGTATGTCTTGGCGTAGTGCGAAAGACGTTACTAAGAATGCTGAATTTTAAAAGACGAGCGTTCGAATCTTAAAGGTTTTTTTTTTTGTATTTATTCCAGTTCATAGTTTTTTTCTTTTTTGAACAAGAATTGGTATGAGGATCAAAATTCGTGTAACAGATTTTAAATCCTACACACTCAGAATAATATTGCAAAAAAAATTGCAATTCGCTGACTAAAACTAAGGCCAATTTCGGATAAATTTGACGTGCAATTAATATAGGTATTCGATGTGGAAATCAAATTTCTGTAGGTACATTGACTAAACAACTTTTTAGCAGCTCTTTTTTGAGAAAAAAATTATGCACATTTTCAAATTTATTGTTTACTAGCAGTTCCCCGCGACTTCGCTCGCGCCAAAAGTCGGATTTTCCATACAAATTTTCATCCCCCATTTCACCCCCCTGATGATTTTATATCGCGACAAAAAGTAGCCTATGTCCTTCCCAGTGTCTCAAACTATCTCTGTGCTAAATTTTATTTGATTCGGTCCAGTAGTTTCGGAGCCTACTCGATGCATATAAACAAACAAATAAATCTTTCCTCTTTATAATATTAGTATAGATAGTACTAGTTTTGTTAATCAATATTTATATTTGCAGTGCAATAATTTATTTCAAGTAAAAATAGTATAATTGAAATTTGATAGATGCTTTAATATGTTTTTGCTGTGCATTTAAATATACCTCGAAAAAAAAGCGTACATTTCGAAAACATCAGTATTATATCCCTGGGATCGATCTCAGATTCTTACGATTATACCTAGGTATAACATCTTAGGATGTTAACCACTGGGCCAAATGTGCTTATGGTTATCTAACGAAAAGTAATAAGAAGTACGTACTCCAAGAAAAAACTCATTTTAGTGCGAACTTAAAACACAACAATACCAAATGACGCCATCTAGTGACGAATGTCAGAACTAACTTATATTAATATAAGTTCATAGACATTTGTTACTAGATGGCGAGAGAGAGTTGTTGCAACGAGTTGCACGAGAATTTTGTAAAATTATTGGTAAATGATAAAATGTTTCTGTAAAACCATATCAATATTTAATAGGAATTAAGATGTTTCGTGGTCTATTTTTAAGTCTACCTAAACATAATTATAGAACAGTACGAGTATTGCTCTCGCGATGACGATCGAAAAAGCTCTTTTTGTTTTTCATTTAATAACAATTAACGATTTTCGGACTTTTTCCTTAACTAATGCTGTAAGACCTTCCTTCTTGCCAAATTTCATGGTTCTAGGTCTATGGGAAGTACCCTATAGGTTTTAAATCCCCTGAGAAATGGGGACATGAAAATGATAGAAATTTGGACAAAATTAGCCGTATCTTTTTCAGCGTTAACTTAAAAGCTTGATTTTTTCACATCATTAAGGGACCATAGACATAAGAATTTGATGTTAATTTTAACTTTATACCTCCACGCGTTCCTGAGTAAAAGGGTCTTGACAGACAGACGGACAGACGGACAGACGGACAACAAAGTGATCCCATAAGGGTTCCTTTTTTCCTTTTGAGGTACGGAACCCTAAAAATTTAATAATATATTGTAATTCACGGATCCACCGCCGCCACACCTGAAGGTACGGCAACATGTCTGTTGCAGTGTTTTTGTTAAAAGGAAAATGATGTAAGTCTTAGTAAGTAAACAATAAACTAGCCGGAGTGGGGATCGTCGGCATTACACGTGACGCAGCCGCGGGGAGCGGACGTTGTTTACTCCGACTACTGAAGTAGGTAGTGTAGTAGTAGTAAAGCAAACAGAAGACTCAGATGATAAAAATAATACGAGTAGGTACTGATTGTGAAGCGTAACAAAACATAATATAATAGTAAGTTTTGTTAAGATTATAAATTATAGTAAAATTTGTTATTGTAAAATATTGATTGTTCATTAAATGTTTGTTAAGAAATTCAACTGAATTCTGTTAAAAGGAAAGAGGTGTGACGTATAGTAAAGGACAGGTTACGCCGCGCGGTCGCGCGGGGCGGGGGTGGCATTGCCCGGCCAGCCGCCGACCCGAGCGGACGTATGGGCACAACTTAGTAATGTGACTTGTGTGTTTTATTTAACATATAAAACCATGACACCACAATAACATCCAATAAGTAGTGCTCCCAGCCAGGCCGAGAGGTCAAGGGTCAGCTTTATTGAAAAATCTGTATATTTACAGACTGCTGCCGAAGATTATAAACGGTGGTATTGCTGGCATAGTGGGAGTATCCATCGTGTTTCCTCTGGATCTGGTCAAAACCCGCCTGCAGAACCAAACTATTGGGCCAAATGGAGAGAAACAATATAAGAACATGTAAGTTGAATTGTCTTGAAGTGTTTTTTGTGCAAAACCTACAAGCAAAAGGAACAACCATAGTTACTTTTTTTTACAAACAAACTATAAGTATAGCAAAAACTCTCATCTGGTTATGCACAACATCCTCCTGCCTCACTGTTTTTGTGTAATAGTGGTTTGGATAATCAAGCTATTTAAGCTATCAAGTCTTGCCAGTAAAACTGGTTTTACGTGTCTACGTATTTGCTTAAATTATTATTTCCTCCTTTGAATTGTAATTGTTATGCATTCTTATCACAAATATCTGAGATCTCATAATGCATGTTGAATGGAAAAGATAACACTGACATAACTCTATCGGCGTACTGAACAGAACAGTTGATGTTAATAAATGAATTGTTCATTTTATACTTAAGGTTCTAAGGCTTAAAGTCGTTAAAGCTACTGTAAGCTGCCACTCCTTCTGTATTTAAAAGATAACTATCTAAAATGAACCTTGACGTCCCTGTTTAGGCCCATTTTCCGCCAAAGAGGAGACGTGACGGGCGGAGAGGAGTCGTGTCATAAAAAGTGAAAATCGTTTGAATGTTATGCCAATTTCGAGCAGACATGACAAGTGCAAATAAAGGCATTATATTAGTTTAAATAGCACTCGTGTAAGGGCTGTTTTTCACCAGAAAAGTGAAGATCGTCTAGTGAAAAACAGCTCTACTCGTTATAATCTGGGTATAATCTCCTTAAGCCGGGTTTCCTTACACGTTATGTTCCGGGAATAATCTCCAGCTGGGTTTATATCTTCCAGGCTCGACTGCTTCAGACAAACATACGCTGCCGAGGGCTACTTCGGCATGTACCGCGGCTCCGCCGTGAACATCCTCCTCATCACGCCGGAGAAGGCGATCAAACTCGCTGCCAACGATATGTTCAGACATTACCTCACTCTGCCTGATGGGTATGTGGCCCTGTCTACTGCTGTATAGTTCAAAATACAAGTTCTGGTAATACTGGTTCAGGCACAGAATAAATAATGGTACAAATAAAGAACGATCACTCCTGCATAGTTATTTAAGTATGTAGGTAGCGACTCGTGCTACGACGCAATAAGTACGAATTGACATCGCGGCACGCCCATATTCTACCGCTAACAGCACCTACATACTTGCCTCTCTTTCGCGTTTCTCTTTCTCTTTTCGCTTTTCTCGCGTAACCTCATCTTACCTGACAGCGTAGGGTAAACTAGTGCTACACGCGCGTGTGAGTCGTAGATTCGATGTGGCCGGCTTGTGACATCCATTACGACCTAACCGGTCGAACTGTGCATGTAGGTTCTTGTAGCTTGAAGCTAAATTGCGGAGCGAACCAGGCCTGGTGAGGCCTGTGTATCTTCCCGTGTAGGTAGCAAAAACGTACCTACGCGCGGCGACTCCCTGGTAAGGGACTAAACAAGTTGGGTGTCGCTAGCCGGCAGCATGTTGCTCCCGCGTTTTATTCACCGGCGGTGCGCGACACTAAGTTGCTGGTTGGACGAGCGTGAATAAAGTCCTAAAAAGATGAGCTAGATGGCGTAAGTAGCTTCTTGTGGCAGTCAACCCTATCGCGTTGCGTGATAGTACGTCACTGAATAGGTTTGGTGTATTATGAATCATATTCCAGAGGTATAAGAATGAAATTATCTTGCAATGTATTTCTGTAGGTGTCTACACGAAAATGTGCTTGAGTCAGAGGCGAACTGAACTACACCATATCGTTAACAACATTGAGTAGATATTTCTTTGAATTTCATTGCAAAGTCATAATTCTGTACGGAGTACTAGTACTTATTCTGTGGCCTGGTTCAGGTCCTTATCCCAGCGAACGAGCGTGATGGCTAGACTCGAAAATACGTACATCATCTCTTCATATAAACCAACATTATTGTTCTTTTTGACGTTCATAAATGTCATGTCACAAATCAGGGTTCCATACCCGGAAAATACTGAACCCTATTTCTAAGACTTGACTGTCCATCTGTCGGTCACTGATCTGTATCTCATGAACCAAGATAGCAAGACAGTTAAAATACAGGATAAAAATAATATTTAAATATGGCGTATTGTAGTTTTTAAAACTAAAAATAGGTTAAACTTAATATACTGTCTCATCTAATGTTGTATAGATAATGGTAGAACCTTTCGTGCACGACTCGTCACCACTACATAGCTACAATTTAATTCAGTCTTGCTTCGGCAATCTGTCCTCAGAATAAAAAATAAAAGATAGCCATTTAACGACGACTGTCTTGGTGTAGTCGTTCGCGCACCGGACTTCTAAACCAGGCGGTTGCGGGTTCGAATCCCGCAAGGAGCAAATGTTTGTGTGATGAGCACGATCATTTGTACCTAAGTCATGGATGTTTATATGTATTTAAGTATTTCTATCCGTTATCCTAGTCACCATAACACAAGCTCACGCTTAGTTTGGGGCTAGTAATTGGTGTGTTTGTTGAAACAATTTATTATTTATTATTATTTCCACAGTACCCTTCCGATTATGCGCCAGATGATGGCAGGCGGCTTGGCGGGCGCATGCCAGATCGTCATCACGACGCCCATGGAACTGCTGAAGATACAGATGCAGGACGCGGGGCGGGTCGCCGCACAGGCTAAAGCTGGTAATCTTATTAAATAATATCGGCGAATTTCGACTATCCGATGCTCTTTCGGTGAGGGAAAACATCGTGAGGAAACCTGCACATTCAGGCAACCATAATCCAAAACCGGTCAGGTTCCCCTTAACTGGGTTACGGGGCAGTCGCTCCACTGATATTACCTGATCTGCCATGCTGGATCATGGTCAGCGGACCCTGGGTCCTCTCAACGCTATAGGAGGATGATGATCGGCGAATTTCGACTACAGCGGCCAATCTCAACATAGCTTAGCCAACAACGCGGTAGATATTATTGAGCACAAATGTGTGCGCAATACATACAAAGATGCACTCTTATAGTACACTTCTGGACACATCTATTGGCCCACCTTAGAGTTTAGGTTTCGATGGCCCCTACCGAAATATGATTGCTAGATTGAACAAAAACTTTTGATGCAGTTTTAAACCTGATACATTTTACCATCTTTTTCGATCGTATTGTTTTAAATTTGAATTCAGCATACCATACGACATGGAGCTACGCCTAACAAGTCGGATATGCGCCTTGTTTAGACAATTGATTTTTGAATAAAAACCATGTTTTATCAAATAAAGGTTTAATTTAATAACGCGTGTTGCCTCCATGGGCATCTACCACAGCTCTCATACGATTAGGCATAGAGTTTATCAACCGCTCTATGAAATTTTGAGGGATCATCTCCCATTCCTCTTCTATGGCAGTTTTCAACTCCTGCATCGTCTGGGCAACTGGCTGACGAGCCCTAACACGTCTTTTTAGCTCGTCTCACATGTGCTCAATGGGGTTCATGTCTGGGCTTCTGGCTGGCCAGTCCATAACTGTGATGTTCACATCCCGACGATATTACCTGACGATGCCGGCCGCATGGGCTCTTGCATTATCATGCATAAAAAGGAAATTTAGGCCCATATAGTCCGCGTATGGTATCACGTGAGGTTCTAAGCACTCACGAATGTACCTTTCAGCATTTAATGTTGGCAGCCGTGGTCCTGTAACAACCTCAAGTTGAGTTTTGCCGCTCGCGGATATACCGCCCCAGACAGTCCATGAGCCACCGCCATAAGCAACCCTCTCTTTAAAGCAGCATTGTGCGAAACGCTCTCCCTTACGTCGGTAGACCTTCTTCCTTCCATCATTGCCATGTAACACAATTTTAGACTCATCAGAAAAGAGTACACGGCTCCAATTCTGCTGTGTCCAATTTAAATGACTGCGTGCGAAATGAAGGCGCGCTGTTCAGTTGGCTCGCGTTAGTTTGGGCCCATTAGCTGGCTTGTGTGGTACCATATCGCGTTCTTTTAACCTTCTCCGAACAGTTCGAGCGCTCACAGATACTCCGTGGAAGTCGCGAAGTTGGTTTTGTACCTCAATGGAGGTAAGGTGACGATTTCTCAAGCTGGTCATCACGATGAATCGATCCTGCCTTTCAGTTGTGACCCGAGATCGTGGCCTTCCTTGGCGACGAACATAGCCGCCAGTCTCTAGGTACCTACGATAAACATTTCGGACCGCAGATCGACTTAAATTAAGTTGAGCACGCACGTTTCTTTGGCTGTGTCCAGCCTGAATAAGTGCCACAGCTTGGGCGGCGATTTCAGGTGAAGTATCCATAGATTATTGATAGAACCTCACCTTAATGTTAAGAATAAGTAATGTTTGTTGCAAAACCAAAGATATCAATCACTTTTTCAAGAATTAAATCCAAGTAAACCAATAAAACCAAGTTTTCTTAGTATTCGATTGTTTGATATCAACAAACAGGCTCCAAATTGTCTTTTGTTTCTTTAAATTCTGTGTTCGAAATTCAAAAAAAGACTGTTGAATGAAATTGTGAATGTGCCAGGTTCAAAACGGCATAAAAACTTTTTGCTCGACCTAATATAAAATTTTAGCTAGGACCAAAACGAATCTGAAAATACAAGGTGGGCCAATAGATGTGTCCAGAAGTGTAGTTCGGTGAGACGGCAGTCCGACATGATCGGAGAGAACAGACGCAGGACACAACGGCTAAGTGCTTTTTCAGGCACGGGGATGTTAAATCCACCAAACTCTAGACTCCTGAGCTGTGTCTAAGTTATTTCAAGGCAGAAAACCTAGAAACTCTTGGCCCGACTCGGGATTCGAACCCGGGACCTCGTGGATAGTACCATGGACGAATGATAGTACCCAGCATGTTGACTACTAGACCAACGAGACAGTGGTAATTATAGTACTTATTACACCATCTTATACATATAAAGCATCCTAACTAGTGTTGAGTAAGCAAATAAATCTATAAACTAGAAACGAGTATGCGAGTTGTCGCTGGGCTATAAAGCGAGTATTCATGGGCGAGGCCGGCGATTTGAATTTGGGCACTCGTTGCTGATTCGAGCGGTCGAGTGCAGTCGATCGAATGATTCAAATGATGTGCTGGCGATGTTTTACTCTCTGTGTGTGGTACACCTAAACTTACCTGCGCCGATGATGAAGACTGTGGTGATACCAATTGTTAAAAACAAAACGGGTGATATTAGTGACAAATGTAATTACCGACCGATTTTTTTGGCCACTGTTATCGCGAAGGTGCTTGACAGTTTGCTTAACACTCAGCTTGATAAACACCTACATATACACGACAACCAATTTGGTTTCAAGTCAGGTCTCTCTACTGAAACGGCTATATTGTGTCTGAAGCAAACTGTCAATAGTAGGGGAGCCCAAGAGGGGATTTGGGGATTTACTAAAGCGCGGCAGATTAACATACAGGGAGGAACCTAGTACCCCATTAAGTACCTCCACCAAGTATTAGCCCCGTATATGTGGCCGCGCGTCAAGGATAAGGGTCAATCTTGAAATTGGGCGTATTCGGTTGATTCCCCTGGCACTTTTTAAAACTTAAGAGTTTAAATTATTACTAACAAAAGGCTAAATATCACATTTTTGTAAACATATTTCACAAATAGGCATCACTGACACATATTTAGATATAAAGATATCATCATCAAATTTAAGAGCTAGGCTTTTGTCGGTGGAGTTTTTTCCATTCCTCTCTGCTTTCCGCCCTTCTCTTAACCTCCTGATACGACCCGACATTTATCTTTTCTTTTATTTGCTGCATGTAGCTTATTCTTGGTCTTCCTCGCTTCCTTTTTCCTTCTATTCTTCCTTCTATTATCGTTTTAATAAAGTTGTCGTGTCGAATCAGGTGGCCTAACATTCGTCCCCACCTACACTCTATTGTTTCCATCAATCTCCTTTTTTCCCTAACCATAGACAAAACTTCTTCATTTGTTTTCTTCTCCGTCCAACTTATACGCTCCATTCTCCTCCAGCACCACATCTCGAAGGCTTCCAGTCTCTCTCTGTCCCTCTTTGACCACGCTTCACATCCATAGAGTGCTATATTCCAAATGTACACTTTAACGAGTTTTTTATATAAAGATATATGACTTTAAAATTTTGATGCCAGGGGAATCAATATAAGATGCCAGGGGAATCAAAATAAAACATGTTGTATAGAATAATCGTTTATTTTAATGCAATTTTAATCAAATATCTACATTATAAAACTCTTCCGATACTGAGTGACTAACTGACAGACAATGCACAGCCGAAACTACTGAACGCAAGAAGCTGAAATCTGGCATTCATGTTACTTTGAGAGTGTAAGGAAGAACTAAGTAAGGATTTTTTTAAATTCCACCCCGAGAGGCCACGCGGACGAATTCGCTGGCGGCCGCTAGGATAATATACATAGTCAGGTCATAAGTTCTCTCACACAATAAAAACTTTTGAATTTAGAATGCTGGCCACAAAAAAGTTTATTGAATTCGAATTTAGAATTTTTCATGAAAATAAAAATGTGTACTTTTTAGAATTTTCCTCATTTTTGAATATGGAGTGGGCACTTAAAGAAGACCGTGTCACGGTTATTGCGTTGCATCGTTGCGGTTACGCGCCAATTCAGATTTTCGACTTACTGAAAAATTTTGGATATAACCAAAAGATTCGTTTATCGTACCATAAAACGATACAATGAAGACTCTAGTGTAGATGACAGGTCAAGAAGTGGTCGCCCTCGCTCTGTGAAGGCGCGCATTCAAAGATATCCCATACGTAAGCAGAAACTGTTGGCCCTTCAGATGGGGTTAAGTAGGACCAAGGTGAAAAGGGTGTTAAATGAAGACTTAGGGCTTAGGGCATATCGAAGAAAAACAAGACATCGTTTGGACGCTCGTTCAATGGACCTGAGACTGAAGAGATGCCGCGATTTGTTGAAGCGGTACGTGGGAAAAACGCATCGGGAAATTCTTTTTTCGGATGAAAAATTTTTTACTGTGGAAGAGAGCTACAAAAAACAAAATGAGTAGGTGTACGCATACAGCAGTAAATAAGCGAGCAACCGTATCCTCGCTCATGGTTTGGTTGGGAGTCTCTTATTGGGGCTTAACTGAGGTGTAAAAACGAATGCAGTTGTGTATCAAAATACAGCCCTCAAGAACCTTGTGGAACCTGTTTCTCATACCATGTTTAATAACAGGCACTGGGTATTCCGACAAGATTCTGCGCCAGCTCATAAAGCGAAAAGCACACAAGACTGGCTGGTGGCGCGTAAAATCGACTTCATCCAGCACGAAGACTGGCCCTCCTTCAGTCCAGATTTGAGTCCGTTAGATTACAAGATATGGCAACACTTAAAGGAAAAGTCCTGCTCAAAGCCTCATCCTGATTTGAAGTCACTCAAGGCATCCTTGATTAAGGCAGTCGCCGATATTGACATGAACCTCGTTCGTGCTGCGATAGACGACTGGCCGCGCAGATTGAAGACCTGTGTTTAAAATCGCGGGGTTCATTTTGAATAAACTTTATTACCATATGAATCTATGTTGCATTAAGTTCATTTTGCTATAATAATGGTTACAGATTTTCGACCCATAATCATAATATGAAAGTAAGATATTAAGGAAGCTTTGATTCCCCTGGCTATTTTGCCAGGGGAATCAATGCCAGGGGAGTCAAGAAAAGTTAATCTTCTTTCGATTTTGTTTAAATTTATTGATTTTTGCCAATGATTATTTTAAAAACAATTAAAAGTCCTATATACCCTACTGTTAATCCTAGTAAGGAAATTCTTAATCATCAAAAATCATTTTTAAAAGTGGCCAGGGTAATCAATGACATAATGAAACAAAACCAGGGGAATCAAATTCTTACCTTCGTAAATCCGGCTTGGAAACGTCGAGACGCGACCTCTCCTCGCGATGTTCAGAGCGCGACTAAAGCCACCTTGCCAATGTGCACGCCTTCGGCGTAGACATTTATAATAGCAAGGCAGGTTGCATTTAGTGATGCGCCAAGGGAATCAATTGTTGAGCTCGGACAAACACAAAGTTTTTTTAAAAAAAAAACAGTGATTGGCACCGACTTTGTGTATTTAATAAATCATTAAACAACTCACTCTTAAATTACAAAATTTATGACTATAAATAGGTAAATTTTTATTGGTTTGTTCAAAAAATGACTAAGGGACAGCCCAGGGGAATCAAATATCAAGGCTTTGAAGATTTTTTCAGATGTTTTAAGCTAAAATAAACACCGTTTTTGTTGTGCCCCATTTAATTTAAACATTAAAGTAACAGAAAAAATATATCTTATATTAAATTTTAAACGTTATGGGTAGTTTTTGCCCCCGAACATTGCTTTTTTTGGCTTTCAAGATTGACCCATAAAGGATCAGATTAGTAAAAAAAAATTGATCATCTGAAATTCTCGAGCGCGTTAGATTAAGGTAGGGTTTGTTAGTTATATGCTAAAAAGTGTATTTTCCACTAATCTGACAATTTTCGATTGACGATAAGAAGTAGGTGGGTTACAAACTACTGGCTGGCTAATTTTTTATTTATTTTGAAGGTAATAATTCAACGTTCACAAGTAATATATAATCTGATGATTTCCGTAAGCCGAAGTAAGGAAAAATAATCGATAAAGTTTAACCCGTGACACGATTTTGACCTTGAATTAAAAAATGGCGGCTTGTGATGGGTACTTGTCAGATCGACCAAGTCTCGAATCCCCCCACTGGAAAAATGATTTATTCCGTCGATACGGTCTTTTGATGTGTCATGCATGAAATATATATCACCGCAATCGGCACAAAATTTCCAATACATTTTTGCACTATCCATTAACTTTGACCACATTTTTTTACTGATTGCCCATGCACTAGCACTCAAATAACACTTCCACAACAAAGTTTACACAATCAGGAAATAATTACATAAATTACAAACTTTGAAACACGATATAACCACTCCAAAAGTTTTTTATAAACAAAGCAGCAAAAAATAACACGTGCGCATTACGCGGGCGCTATCCCGCCTAAAAAAAGTACTGTTGACAGAAAAAAAAAATATTTTTTATACTTATTTTCTCATTAATAAAAGTTTTGTACTTCAAAGAATATATACTGTTTTATTTGCATGCTATTTTTTCAGCTCTTTAATTTGTTTAGTTAAAAGATTTAAAAAATACAAAAAAAAATCTTTCCATTGTCAGGTTAGGCGAATCCCTCCAGATAATCGTCAGATTATGAGACAGCACGTTTAGGGTATATAAATGAAACATATATATCTTAATCTGACGCGCTTGAGTATATCAAAATGGCGATTTTTTTTTGCACATTCTAATAATGGCCGCGAGTTTAGGTCACATCCAAATCGTCAGATTATTACATAAGAGCCTTCTTTTAGGTTCACTTAACATCCCCTTTAAAAAACTGACGCGCTCGATTAAATAATTTTTTTTCCGTTTTCAACCCTTACGCGCGACCACCCCCATCATGGAAACAATCAGATTAACATACGCATGTTTTCAAAATAACGTAGGACATGGATGCTATTAATATCTGACGCGCTCGAGTATGTCCATGCAACTGTTTTTTTTTACATTTTTGAAAATTTATAGCCGCTCCCCCCACCGATGAAAGTGTACATATTATATGACATTTTTTTCTTCTTATCATCTAAGCTTCGCAATCCAATAGGTCTCTTCGATACTCGAGTAAATCCCGATTTAGCATCCTGGGCTCCCCTACTACAAGTACTACACGGATAAAAACACGCCCATTTTTGCGTGTTTTTTTATATTTTTCGAAGGCGTTTGATCTGGTTTCTTACGATATGCTGTGGCAAAAACTATATAAAACATCGATGCCGTTTGAATTAATCTCTACTTTTAAATATTGGTATGGGAACCAGATCAATGTTGTTCGGTGGTCAGGGGCGTATTCGACACCATATAGGTTGGAGTTTGGCGTGAGGCAGGGGGGGCTGACATCGCCAAAACTCTTCAATCTTTATGTGAACGCACTTGTGGAGGAGCTTAGCAGCACACATGTCGGCTGCCATATTGATGGCTTCTGCCTTAATAATATTAGTTACGCGGACGACGTGGTGCTGCTGAGTGCCTCTGTGGGTGGATTGTCGCAGCTGCTTGACATATGCGAAAAATATGCGAATCAACACGGTTTGCTTTATAATGTAAAGAAAAGTGAGTGGATGATCTTTCAGGCCCGGGCGAGGTCCCTAAGTCAAACACTGAAACTTAGACTAAATGGTTGCCCCCTTAAAAGAGTAGAACAATTTAAATACCTTGGGCACATTCTAACCCCGGACTTGAAAGACAATGCCGACATAGAAAGAGAGCGTAGGGAGTTGTCTGTTCGTGCGAATATGATAGCCCGCAGATTTGCTCGCTGTTCAAGATGCAGTCCAGCGTACTTTTATTGTAGAGGTCAGTGGTTTTACTCTAGAAGCTTCCCTTATCAGTTTGAAATCTTTTTCGCAGAGGGCAGAACATTCCAACGCATCACAGCAATGGAGTTGACTAATAAACTCCTAAAGGAGCGTGGCATCTTTGGCCTGTATAAGGGCGTGACCGCCACTGCGGGGCGAGACGTATCATTCAGCATGATATACTTCCCACTGTTTGCGACTTTGAACGACTTGGGGCCTAGGGAGCCTGGCAGCGCTAATCCGCCGTTCTGGTAAATATTACCTACTTGATTTTTACCTCAGATCATAGAAAGAAAAGATATGTAATACCTCGATGATCCTTCGAGAACCTTAGCCGAATTATTATTAATGTGTGCGTTACAACTACCAGAAGACAAAGAGCACAGTAATTGAATTCACAACACTTATTGGCCCGCATTTCACGCACACCATTGACTGTAACCAAATGTGGCCAATCCGCTGCAAAGATAGTGAGTTCCTTTTGCCCATGTCGCGTTCTCACGGATCGCGCCTCCATTTCATATCTTTTCTTTCTATGATTAGATTTTTATTACTAAGACATCCATCAATTTATTACCGCTGAAAGCATCGAAAAACTGTACTAGGCCCCTGCCCCTAGATATATATAATTTTTTTTTCTACAGCGAAGTTCGGTTCGCTATCGGTAAAAAATATATTATAAAACTGACTAGTCATCGAAACATCATGTGAAAATTGCATCTTGACTTTCTTTTGCTCTGAAATCTATTGCTTCCGAGGCAGAGGGGTGTCAACACTCATCATCACCTACTTCCATTTTTAAGCTGTTTCTAAGTTATTTCCAGACCCAGAAATCAATTTCGCTCTGACCCGGGTTTTGAACCCGGGAAACTCTTGAATGAATCTCAGCGTTCTGATGATTAGACCAACAAGGTTCGAGACAATCTACACGGTATTGCGTATTTGACAACCGTGACAGCTGTCAATAGAGCTCAAAATAGTCAAAGCCAAAGTCAAAAATAATTTATTCAATTTAGGACAGAAAATGCCACTTATGAACGTCAAAAATTTTAAAATCAGTATAATATTGGCCCTTAGGGGGCCCGAACATGTCTCCTTATCTTTTGGGCCCTACTAGTGCTTCGAGACAAAACACAGACAATCAGGCAAGTGCTGAGAAAAAGCACCGGAACAAACTCAGTCACCACTAGCTGCCATAAAAAAGTGAAAAAAAAAAACAATAAAAAGGTAGGTACATCAGTTTGGTGGAGGCTGGACTGTCCATACATTCTCGTCATCAAGATAGTCTTGAATTTTATAATACCCTAAATAAACAATGAAATAAATCGTATGACTGCCGATGCATAAAAAAGTTAAGTCATTTATACAGGGTGGTCCGGTAATGAAGGATAATCCTTAAGGTACAGGTTAGTTTCATCATGCTCTACTAAATGGCAAAATTCTTTTCAAGTAAAAGTGTTGCCATTTTTGAGATTTTGGTTTAGAGTTTTATTATTTTTTGAGAACCTTACTAACATTTTAAGTAAAAAGTTACTATTGATTTTGGTGTTTAGAATATTCAAGAGGATTAAAATAGAAACAGACTTTGAAAAACTCATTAATTGTAGAAGTAGCCATACAACAGTTAAATATTTATATCACGAAAATGGTAACACTTTTACTTGAAAAAATTTTTGGCATATGTATAATACGGCATGTTGTAACTAACTTGTACCTAAAGGATTATCCTTCATTACCGAACCACCCTGTGTATGCATGTAGATCTACCGGGGCGACTTATTCACGTCCCAACATATTTATAGGCCCGCCCCTGCTTCGGTACCAATTTTCGCCCAACCCAACCCAATTAGCACTATCTTATTTTCGCTTTCCACATACAATATATATATTTTTATAATTTAATCAATTTGTTTGCCAGTTTTTTTCACTGGCGCAGCAAGTCCCCTGTTGCTCAAAGCAAGCTATTCGACCGGATAGCGAAAGGTCATGGGTTCAAGTCCAACCGGATGACAGGGTCGATCAATTTTTGTGTGCGCTTGCCACATACACCCCATCGCAGGGCTTTGTTTAATCCATTTTTTTAATACGTTTTCCCTCAGGTGGTCATTCTTATCCGGCTACGTGGCAGGATCGACGGCGGCTTTAGCTGTCACTCCGTTAGACGTGATCAAGACGCGCATGCAGACGCTCACCAAGGGCAGTGGCGAGCGACGGTACTCCTCTATCATGGACTGCATCACGTGAGTAACTGGGTGTCCTGGTACAGTTAAGGTTTTATGTCAAGCCTGGAGCAGGCCTGTCTCACTCCCCGTGCTGGTACCAAAAACGTGTCTACGCGCGGCGTACTTCCGCGGCAGTATTATCCAGTAGGGACTCCCGTGCAAGTAGTGACACACGCACGCGTTTTATTCACCGGCGGCGAGCGGCAATGAGTTTCTGGTTAGACGAACATGAGTGAAGTGCTCGTCAGGTGCGCTAGGTGGCGATAGTAGCTGTCAACCCTATCTATATTTCGGTAAGCGCACAGAATAAATAATAGTACAAGTACAGAAGGGTCACTTCGCAATGTCATTTTAATGCCTTTAGGATTCAGAATTTAGCCGACAATGCGATCGGACGTGTCGACTTTATTAATTTTATAAAATCTAATTTGACGATACCTACATTGCAAAAACGTGACCCAGATTATTACTACGTAGAATCTGTGGCACTAGAACTGTACAAAGTAACAATGTGTTGTGCGTCTGTCTGATTTACTAAATAATAATGGCAGAAAGTCCTTTTAACCGAAGTGAGATAACGCGCCGCAGCCCGCCGCCCACGCCCAAGCACCACCCGCCCGCCCAGCATGAAGAGGACACGCTTGCAGTAGTACCTACACAGGAGATTCAGACCTGGCTTACCAACATCGAGCAGTGCCTAAGCGAGGTATGCCACATTGCAACTGAAGGAAAGTTGAACTCCGAGCAGAAAGTGAGGATTCATAATCTGTGTAGGAGAGTGACTCACGGAACGTCACAGTTAGCCGTTCAATATCAGTCGCTAAAACAGAAAACTATCGTGGCCCATAATAATATCCATGCCCTCCAAGAAAAACATGATTTATCAAAGAAAATCCAGGAACTTACACAGAGCATAGAACAATCCGCAAAACCTGTCCCGGGAACTGTTTCCTTCGCAGATGTAGTCAAAAAGAGTTCGAATAACTTCATACAGCCGACTAAATTCAGCTCTGTAGCTATCTACCCTGATGACAAAATGAAATCTAGCGAGGACACTAAAGCTCTAGTTCAAAAAATCATTAGACCAGAGCAAATGCAGCTGCACGTGCGAGCCCTGCGCAAAACAAAAAACGGCGGCGTCATCATTAGCACTGACAAAAAAGAAGACATTGAAAAGCTGAAGCAAGCAACTCAGTTAAAGACCTCGGGGCTGACTGTAGACAAGCCACATAAATGCCAGCCCAGAATAGTGATTATCGGAGTCCCCTCGGCCATGCAATAGTCTGAGGTTTTCAACTGCGTGTATCATCAAAACCTAGTCGATAAGCTGTCGGGCATGTCACTCGATACATTTTTGTCTTCTATAAAGTTGATTCGCAAATCCGGAAAGAAAAATGCCGAGACCTGCAACTATATTGTCCAAGTTACCGCCCAAATACGTATGGCCCTGATCCCGAATGATCGTATTTTTGTAAACTGGTCTTCATGCCCGGTGCGAGACTTCACTCTGGTTACACGGTGTTTCAAATGCCAGCAATACGGCCATGCGGCGAAGACATGCCGTGAGGAGAGTACCACCTGCGGTCACTGCGGCGAAGTGGGACACACGATGAAGGACTGCGTGAAGAAAGGAGAGTCCTCAAAATGTGCCACTTGCCTGCGCTTCAAGAAACCGACCACCCATAAGACAGGAGACGCAGAATGTCCTGCCAGAAAAGCTGCCGAAGCGAGGTACATTAATTCTGTAGATTATGTAGGCGCCTAAGAGCGCTACCTAATTTCGTTTGTATTTTAGACTTTAATACTTCATAGATATTTAACGTCGGTAAGACCCTCGCTGAACAAATACCAAGACAAACTCACAAGCGGCCAGCGGTCTCCTGTCATAATACATTTGTGCTAATTAACACCGATGAACAAGAAATATCCCAGATCATTTCGGGTTTAAAGGAAAACTGTGCAGCTGGGTGGGACAACATTAGCAATAAGATCCTTAAACGGTTTATGCACATCTTAGTTCCACCAATAACTTTTATTTTTAGAAAATGTTTATCGGAAGGAGTATTCCCTAAATGTCTTAAAAAGGCAGTGGTAATTCCTATACATAAAAACGGCAGCAAAGATTTAGTCACTAACTACAGGCCAATTTCATTACTACCCTCGATGTCTAAAATTTTAGAGAAAATAATTAACAATAGATTAGTCAATTACCTAGAAAAACACAAATTACTGTCACCGGCACAATTTGGCTTTAGAGCTAAGGTATCGACGGCCGGCCATAGTCTAATAGAATATGTCACAAAAGAACTTGGTAATGGACACAAAACTTTAGGAGTTTTCCTTGATTTAGCGAAAGCGTTCGATACAATATCTATTCCAACGCTTTTAGATAAACTAGAGACACTGGGTGTAAGAGGCACTCTGTTTCATTTAGACGGTTAGGTCTGTTTGTAAAAACTATTACTAAGTTGGAAGGTAGAAAATAATAACTTTGTAGGGTATGGAAATAAAAAAGTTAGTTGAGTTGTCAAACGATACGGATCGGGAGGAGCTGGGCTCCGCGGTTTTCAGGACAAATATCGTCCCTTTTCGGTAGTTTATTAATGTATAACGGTGGGTTTATCTAAATATTGGGCGGGATACACTATTATATATATTATGTACGTATCAGTGGACTTTAACTGTGTGAAGTGCTGGAACAATACACGGGGCGCCCCCTCCAAGCTGCTGAAGACGCCAAAAGGTATTGAGTGTTATTATGTCTATTTAGAATCTTCCAATTAGTTTAGGTAGCTTCGCGTATCGCGAATAATACATTTTTGGTAGCAGAGCGTAGTTTGGTTAGGTTTATAGGGCCTCGTGGTTTATAGGTTGGTTCGGTGTGGGATTGTACTGCATAGGTATCTATAGGTGTATATTGGTTGTAGTGTCGGTCTTCAGTTCATTCAATGACATACGTATTTCAATTCGGTCAGATACGTAGGCTCTCGGCAATTATCGGGTGATGAAAATATTTAAATGTTTACGTGAGTTATCTGGCTAAAGGCACGACACACTCACACACGCGCGCCTATTGTTATCAATCTATCGGGACTCGGGATCAAGTTTTTGTGAAAAGACGTTCAAAGCGGTTTCTTTCTTACGGTACTATTTGTTTACAACATAAGCGGCTGGTTTGGTATAGTTTATTGTTTTGATTAGAGAATTTCTTTAGTGAATATGACAGCTCTTAAAACATTTTGGGCGACTTTCAAAGTCAAATTACAATGGTTAATAGATAGTGCGGATCTAATAGATAAATCGGACCATATTAACCGGTTAAAAATCCGTTTGTTGACTGTGACCAATGAGTTTACAGCTTTGGAAAATGCGTATCAGCGTATTATTGAGTTTGCCGATATGACAATTAAAGCGGAAGAGGAAATTGTGGTTGCGGCTAGGAGGGAATACATTAGGGCCCTGGAAGCTTATGATAAGCTGATGATAAAACAGATGGAATCTGGAACAACTTCTAGTGTCTATTCGGAGGCTAAATCGGAGACCAATAAAGTTGATTCGGACGCTTTAGTTTCACGATTACCGGTACTTAGGTTACCTACATTTTCTGGGGAGATGGATCAATGGGTCGGGTTCAATAACCTTTTTGATAGTTTGGTCGATTCACGCGGTGACTTATCACCTGCGCAGAAATTAGCTTATTTGATGTCGTGTTTGAACGGTGAGGCACGCGGGCTTGTTCAGCATATTAAGATTTCGGATGAAGGATACCAAACAGCTAGGGACCTACTATTAAAGCGATACCAAAACACAAGACATTTAGCGGATGTGCATGTTGACCAAATTTTGAAGTTGCCTATCATATCGCAACGTTTGAACGGGCTTCGCTCGCAATTTCTTAACCCTTTAATTATGGCGATTAATTCTTTAGAGCGGTTGGGTTTTCCAGTATCGGCTTGGTCATTCTTACTTTTGCACATTGTGCTAACAAAGTTGCCGCCTTCTATCAAAACACGGTTTGAACAAAAATACGGCTATGAAACGGACGTTATTCCTGCCTTTACAGAGCTAATAGATTTTTTGGAATCGGAATGTAGGTTATTGGAATGTACTAAAACGGAATCCTCGAGTAACCAACTGGAGACTGGATCTTCGTATTCGCGGCCTCAACGACCTCAACGTCGGACGGGTCACTATTTGGTAGCGGCTGTGGCTCAGAACTGTGTGTGCTGTGGGGATAGCACGCACTCAGCATTAGTAAAATGCCCAAAATTTAGATCATTTTCGCCGTTTGAGCGTAAGAGTATTGTACAACGACATCGGCTTTGTTATTGTTGCCTTGGGAGTCATGGATTTCGTGATTGTCGCAATCTACCACAATGTGATGGTTGTGGTAGTACTAAGCACCATCCCTTATTGTGCTTCAACCGGTCGGGCATTGTACACACCCGAAGGGTTTACCACGCAAGCGAGCGGTCTCCGCCGGCACCGCGCACGGGCGGCGGTGAAGGGGATAGATATTCTCCGCGGAATTATGACGGTATTTCGCGGCGCTCTCCTCACGGCTCCCCTCGGGCTTCTCCATCGAGAACTCCTCAGCGTAGTGCTCCTACGCCTAATCGCGTGAGCGTGCGTCGTGAGTCGGACGAGCGCCGTGACATCAATCGGTTCAATAGGAACCCCGGGCCAGTTAACGGACGACAAGACGCTCGATTTAATAATGATCGGCATTGTTACGACGGCAGAGAAAAACAATAGGATAAAGCCCACCACTCACTAGTTTCTTCACGGATTATATTGTTACCTACAGCTACGGTAAAGATCTTAAATGGGGATTCGGAAAATATTATTTTAATACGAGCGTTATTGGATGCAGGGTCCCAAGGATCCCTGATTACGGTTGATTTAGCACGGAGACTTGGTCTGTCTTTAGTGCCATCGAAGGAACTAGTGAGAGGGGTGGGGGGGATTGAAGCGGGAAGGTCATTAAGTCGGGGTATTATTACTTTCTCGCCCGTTAGTAAGTCTTATCCGGTGTTTACAACGCCTGTCACGTGCTTAGAGAATTTGGTGGGTCTTCAACCGGCTTGTGACTTATCGGATGAGGTAACGGATTTAACTATGGGTTTGGATTTAGCGGATCCTGAATTTCACAAATCAAAACCGGTTGATTTACTTCTTGGGTCGGACGTATTCGGTAAAATAGTAAGCGGGAATAAAATTGAATTAACTTCGAGCGGGTTTACGGCTTATCGGACTGTTTTCGGGTATGTTGTTTTAGGACCAGTCGAGTCTAATAATCCTATCGAATCAATAGATACGGAACTTTTCGGTGTGTCACTTTCAGATACAGTACAAAAGTTTTGGGAGGTCGAGGAGCCCCCAACAATTGTTATGCCAAGCCCACAAGACGCGGAGTGTGAGGCCTTTTATAAAAATCATACATTACGGTTAGAAAACGGTCGTTTTATGACAAGTCTACCCTTTAAGTCTCATCGGCCACTATTGGGGCAGTCACGCGGTATAGCGGAGAAACGTTTCATAGCCATGGAAAGGCGCTTAATTAGGGATTCGGAACTTCGAAAGAAATATATTGAATTCATGAGGGAGTATTCGGATTTAGGACATATGTCAGTTTCAAATTTTAATGTGAACTCGGGAGACGAACATTATTATATTCCACATCATGGGGTTTTTAAAAATTTAGACAATACAAAAATACGTGTTGTTTTTAACGGAAGTTGCCCAACCTCAAATGGTGTTTCTTTAAATCAATGTTTACATTCTGGCCCCAAACTCCAGCGGGATATAACGGTTATTTTATTGAATTTTAGACTTCATCAAACGGTTTTAATTACGGACATAAGGATGATGTTTCGGCAAACATTGATCAATCCGTCGGATCGGAAGTATCAGTTAATATTATGGAGGGAGTGTCCCAATGAGCCTCTCCTCACTTATGAACTAAACACCAATACCTACGGTTTAACGTCAAGTCCGTACATAGCGATCCGCACATTATTGGAATTGGCCGAAGGCGAGCGTGAGCGGTTCCCACTCGCCGCAGCGGTTTTAGAGCGCGACATATTCGTCGACGATATTTTGACGGGAGCCGCCTCAGAGGCTTGTGCTTTAACCCTCCAGCAAGAACTCATTTCTCTTTTACAATCTGGTGGCTATGAGCTACGTAAATGGCTGTCGAATTCTCCAATGGTTTTGGCGAACTTGCCAGATGCACACAAGCAGGTGCCACTCATATTTGAGAACCGAGATAACCCACAATCGGTTTCGGTGTTAGGTGTTCAATATGACCCAGTTTCGGACTCGTTTTCATACAAATCGGATATTCCTTTACACGGGCAGGTTACTAAGCGGAACATTCTTTCTACGGTTGCACGGATGTATGATCCAAATGGTTGGATCGCTCCTATATTATTCTGGGCTAAATGCTTACTACAGCGGTTGTGGTTGGGAGGTTTGGATTGGGATGACCCTTTAAATCAAGATTTAGAAAATGAATGGCTATCTTTTCGGGCGGATTTGGAAAATGTTAAGAAGGTTTCTATACCTAGGTATATTCTATCACCCCGCACTACTCATGTTAGCCTTCATGGTTTCTCGGATGCGTCGGACTTGGGATTTGCAGCGGTTGTGTACCTCCGAGTACAAACGGAGGACGGTAAGGTTTCGGTGCACTTGCTTATGAGCAAGAGTAAAGTGGCTCCAATCAGATCACGACTCACTATTCCTAAATTGGAATTGTGCGGTGCTGTGTTGCTGACAAAACTCCTCAATCATGTTTGTCTTTGTCTTCAAAGAACCATGGATGTGCAGGAGATATACGGATGGACTGATAGTACAATTTCATTGGCATGGATTCGGACACCCCCTCATACCCTTCAGGTATTCGAGGCAAACAGAGTTTCTCGTATTCAAAATTCATCGGTTCCCATCACATGGCGTCACGTTCCTGGACAAATTAACCCTGCAGATGTATCATCTCGAGGATGCAAAGCATCAGATTTAATATCTCATTCACTATGGTGGGGCCCACGTTGGTTAGCTGTGTCAGAACAAGACTGGCCGGTGTTGGATGTGGATCAAACACGGGATCTACCTGGGATACGGTGCTTTGCGGTTACAAATTTGGATTCCCAGCCAGACTTCGGTTTTTTGTTGGAACGGTATAGTGATTTTGACAAATTAATTGCTGTGACAGGTTGGATTTTACGGCTATTTTATAACTTACGGAATAAAGACGATCGGGTTTTTCAAACGTATTTGACGGCTGATGAAAGGAAGAGAGCTTTAATGCACTGGGTCAGGCTTATACAAAATCAAAGTTTTGCTTCCGAAATGGAACAATTGCGCGAAGATAAACAAGTAAGAGGTTCCTTAAAGCGGTTACAACCTTTTATTGATACAAACGGACTTTTACGGGTTGGAGGGAGATTGGAAAATGCTAATTTGGATTATGATGCACGGCATCCCTTGTTATTGCCTAAATCGGGGACTTTTGTCAAACTTTTAATTACGGATTTGCATATTAAAAATGCACATGCGGGTCCAAACGCTCTTTTAGCCATTTTACAGCGGAATTTTTGGGTTCTCTCGTCAAGACGGGTAGTTAGAAATGTGACATTCAAATGCATCTCATGTTATAAATTGAAGGGGATTACAAGCCAGCCGCTTATGGGCAATTTACCACGGGATCGAGTTGTAGCGGCTAGACCTTTCCATGGTGTTGGTATAGATTTTGCGGGACCGTTTTACGTTAAAGCACATAAACTTCGGAACCCTAAAATCATCAAGGCATACCTGTGTGTTTTCGTTTGCCTAGCCACAAAGTGTGTTCATTTAGAGCTAGTATCGGAACTATCAACGGAATCTTTTATTGCTACCTTAGTCAGGTTTGTTTCAAGGCGTGGTTTGCCTTCAGTTATTCGCTCAGATTGTGGTACAAATTTTAAGGGTGCAGATAATTATCTTAAAGAGTTGTATGATTTTCTGGGTAAAGAGCAACGCTCAATCGGTCAGGAAATGTCTAAACGGGGTATTTCTTGGATATTCGACCCTCCTGCATATCCGTCATGGGGCGGTCTTTTCGAGGCTGCAGTTAAGTCAGCCAAAACTCACTTAAAGCGGTGTATCGGTGAAACGAAGCTCACATTTGAAGAGCTCAGCACGGTATTTTGTAAGGTTGAAGCGGTTCTTAACTCAAGACCTTTGTGCCCCGTATCTTCAGATCCACATGACCTCGAGGTTTTGACTCCTGGTCATTTTTTGATAGGACAGCCATTAAATGCTGTAGCGGAATACTCGTTGCAGGATGTGAAGATGTGCAAATTATCTCGGTTTCAATTGTTGCAACAGATTACACAAAGTTTTTGGCATCGGTGGCATTTAGAATATCTTCACACCTTGCAGCAACGCGTAAAGTGGACGGATCGAGTCGCCCCTCCTAAAGAAGGAGATTTAGTTTTGTTGAAGGACGATAACGTCCCTCCGCTTCACTGGCGTCGCGGTAGAATTGTTAAGTTGTATTCTGGGTCAGATGGAGTCATAAGGCTGGCAGATGTTCGTGTGTCTAATGGTGTTGTTCTTAAACGGGCTATAGCCAAGCTGTCACGCTTGCCTATTGATTAGATTTTGTGTTGCTCGTAGAAAAGATTAGTTTAGCTTAGATAAGTAAGTTTATTGTAATCAGTGGTACTGATTGGGCGGCGGTAATGTTTCATTTAGACGGTTAGGTCTGTTTGTAAAAACTATTACTAAGTTGGAAGGTAGAAAATAATAACTTTGTAGGGTATGGAAATAAAAAAGTTAGTTGAGTTGTCAAACGATACGGATCGGGAGGAGCTGGGCTCCGCGGTTTTCAGGACAAATATCGTCCCTTTTCGGTAGTTTATTAATGTATAACGGTGGGTTTATCTAAATATTGGGCGGGATACACTATTATATATATTATGTACGTATCAGTGGACTTTAACTGTGTGAAGTGCTGGAACAATACACGGGGCGCCCCCTCCAAGCTGCTGAAGACGCCAAAAGGTATTGAGTGTTATTATGTCTATTTAGAATCTTCCAATTAGTATAGGTAGCTTCGCGTATCGCGAATAATACACACTCAGTTGAGACTTTTTAAAGACTACTTAAGCGAACGGTGTCAATGTGTTAGAATAGATAACGTAGTAAGCGATGAGCAAAAAACCTCTGGATTTGGTATTCCTCAAGGAAGTATTTTAGGCCCAACCCTGTTTCTTGTTTACATAAATGACTTATGTAGCCTAATAATAGAACACGGCAAGCTAATATCTTATGCCGATGACACCGCAATCGTTTTCACAGGGAAAACTACTACTGAGCTTTACAAAAATGCACAGAAAGGATTTGACATCGTAAATAACTGGCTTCAATGCAACCTACTAACCTGGAATATCGATAAGACAAAATTTATACACTTTGGCATGCGCCAGTTTCACAATAATGACACACACCTTTTGCATGCGCATCAATGTTTAAATCCATGTTGATTGAGCAACACAATATGTAGTTGTCCGTCTATAAATAGCACCTCCACCATAAAATACCTCGGGATTACACTTGACGATACCCTTTCTTTTAGACCACACATACATAATTTAGCTCTAAGGGTTCGTTAACTTATATATGTTTTTAAAAAACTTCGTTCAATTGCGGATGCAAATCTTATTACGCAAGTATACCTAGCACTTTGCCAATCCATAATACAATACTGTATTACATCATGGGGTGGAGCTCTGAAAACTGTTTGAATCCCTCTTGAACGAGCCCAGAGAGCTATTCTAAAAGTGGCAAACTCCCTCCCCTTTTTATATCCTACCAACTTATTATTTAAATTCTGCAATGTGCTCACTGTCCGACAACTTTTTGTTTTACACACCGTACTAAAACAACACGCACTGGTTACGTATAGTTCTGATGTTACTAACAAAAGACGGATGGATAGAGTCTGCACTCCGCAATGGACCTCGAAATTTATATTTACTAATAAGTTCTTTAATTTTGCTGCCCCACTTCTGTACAATAGATTAAATCGTAAGTTAGACACACAGACCACACAACCTAAAGACCACGCTTTTATCAACTCTAATACGAAAACAAAATCGCCAAAAGTTTGTGGGGTGCGGGGAGAGGTCTGCTCGTTCCGATTGGCTAGTACAAGGAGACGTCAAATTTGACAATGGCAGTGATAGCTCACTAGTGATGGGCAAGACATATCTTGATATCGATACCTTAGTTTAAAAAAAAGTAAGAAAATATTTAGAAGCTTTAAAATTATTCATTTAAAAAACACACGTACAACCGACACCGATAAATAGCAATTTAAAAAAAAACTGGAGTGGGCAAAGGTCAATCGCCGGAGATCTCACGTTATTTAGCTACTTTTCATAATTTAGCGGTTTTAGTAAAACAAGTTACCTATCTCACTCAACATCATTTTGTTAAGTGTACGAAAACTAAGTGTGAAAAAAAATGGCAATCGTACGCAATGTGAGTTTGATATATTTATTTTAAAAAGTTTAGTTAAGTTGTTTGTTTTATTAGTTAAAGTTTGTTTGTTGAAGCACTTTACACTTATTTCAATTCATCGTAAGTGCTCTTATGTAAAGTCACTTTATTAAAATATATATGAAATAACTGAAATTTAGATACCCACTTATCACTTGTTTTGTTTAGGATTTGTCGATATTTTGAATTTTAAGTTTACTTGTATGTGTCTCGACACTATTTTACTCCTAGCTAATTGACAAATTGAGACAACATCATTTGAACTAAACTTGCGAGAAAGGGATAGCAAAAAAAGACATCAACGCGTGCTCTTTGAAATAAAACATTTTATTTCATTTTTGATATTGGAGTATTTCAATTAATTTGATAGGAATAATTACTTACCGTTGAAATGTAATGCCATCTTTCGTGAGACTAGATGTTGTACTACACTTTTCACACCATTTCAATGAACAATACGGCATTATTACCGCTTATTTTTATTTTTTTTCGGGAGCAAGGTCAATGTTGTTACTTTGAGTCTCGGTAGCGGAATGAGAAACGAAAGGGGGCGGGGCCGGCTGTTATGCAGTGATACTGCATAACCTAGGCGAATGTAAGTCCCCCGCAATGCGTGGTCTTTAGGTTGTGTGGTCTGTGGTTAGACATATATAAACTTAATTACTATAATTGTAAAATAGAATTAGTAAGTTATTTGCGACGCTTGTCCTATGATGAGACAGAAGATTTGCTCGTAATAATTAAGTAGGTAAATTTTATTAAATAGTGGTCGCAATGCATTTTATTTGTAATAAGATAAGTATTTAGTTATAAGGTTGATGATTTGTTTAGCACTAATATAGTATTGTATAATCTTTCCAGTAAGTTCTTTTGCTGTTTCTTTTTAACTTTATATTATGAATAAATGATTTATTATTTTATTATTTATATAATGAATCTCTTTTTGCGACACCATAAAGCGCAATTCAGCTTGCGATAGCGCTAAGTTCGCCCATAGTCGCTGCATCTCTTTCCAGCGCGTAACCTTTGATCTTCTAACTTTGTTAGAGTTGACATTGTTTTAAGGTTAGTTACTGGTTATTATCTACCTATCATTACTTTTCTGACGTCCTAGGCAAGAAACTCGTACCTTAGTTGTTACTAACTGTTGCCCGCGACTTCGTACGCGTGGACTCAATGATACTGGACGTGGACTAATGAATGGCAACGGGAGTATAATATTTTATACTCCCGTTGCCATTCAGCTATCATAATCTCTTAGTCTTCCATGTCGCAAGGAGAAGACAGGAATGAAAAATCAAGGCACTCTTTTTAGATAGGTTACTATCACCTCGCCATCCTCCTCTGGTAAGAAAATTTCACCCGGTGACACCAACCCCAAAACTAAATTTTGTGGTATATCTTTGTCATATTCTTCGTAAAAGTGTAAAGGATTTTGTTTTTTTACTTTTTAGTTTACTTTATTGAAGTCAGTTTTATTCGTTTGTAAAATAATATGGGTAACTTTAGTTTCAGTGTTCAGAAAAAAGTCAGAAAAACCGGGACCGCAATAGATGAATGCGGTTAAGCATTTATTTATTGTGTCCCTAGCCTACTCAAAGAAAAGGTCGGTTTGTAAGTTACTACTATCCTAAAGTTATTATTATTATTCGGAGCCTGTCTTGTTCCACTGCAGGGCAAAGGCCTCCCTACCCTTTCTCCTATAGCGTAAAGTAAGACTATTCTTATACTCGTAGTTTAATTTCCGTTAGTTAGTGATAAGTAGTATAAAAAATTGTGCCAATTTACTTTGATCTTTCTTTAATATTACAGTCATTCAACAAAATTTCGACAAACTGTCTGTGGTGAAAGTATCCACGAACTACTTAGCGTTAAGGTCAGCACCATCAAATTATGACTCCTGAATGTAAACGCTTAAATATCTAAATTAGTGCTGTAGCATATGATATACATGCCTATAAAATATGAAGAATTCTCGCGATTTCTCCAGGTTTTCGTCACCAGACCGTTACTTGGAGACAGTAGGATTACCTTGGGCACAGATATTATAATACATGAGTACAGATGCCTCATCACCCATATGAAAACGGGGCCGCCGTAACTTGCGGGGCCGTACGGGCAAAATCGTACTGCTATATTCATCCAAAGCTGCAAAGGTGGCGCTAGCTAGCTAGCAATTCTGCGCCCCTATAATACTCTCGGACGTGCTTATAAACAGCAAGTTGTTGGATGCTTTGTTAGCAAACTTACTCTCACCTAGTACTGTCATATTTTTCAAAAGATGGCGCTTTCTAGCTATCCCGTACCAAAGAAAAAAAGATACAAAATCTATTACATTGAACAAAAACATTTATATTTACACCATAATCATTATGAATATGAATTAGGTAAGCATTAATGAAATTAATAGAAAAATAAAAAAAAACACTTCAAGCATATTCACTGTCTGAGCTTGCCAAAACAAAAATAGAATCTACGAGGTCTTGAACAGTCGATTTAATCCATTGCTTCCTATGTGCTGCGCTACGACGACGTCAAACGAAGTGGGCGAAAATATGAATCAAGTGCAACATGCAAGTTTTGGCCCTTATCGCTATTGGCTTATTATGCAATATTCAACCCAATTCCTTGGGAATTAAAGCCTATTTTAAAATGTTAAGGGCCTTTAGTCTGATTAGAAGGATTTCAGTTTATTATGAGCATTATAATCTGTGTTGTGAGTGAGAGGACTGCTGTGCAAGCGAGACGGTTAATATCCTGAATAATCCTGCAGTTTATGATTTGAGTACCTACGAGCGAGAGTTGTTTTTAGAGAAAGAAACACAGTCGCAAGTCAGACTCTTAAGTAAAGACTTAACGGTGTTGAGACCGCCTCTATTTCTTACGTAATAAAAGCTATTTTCATGATTCAAATGTATAACTTGACATGCTACCAACTGTAATTTAATCGAAATTTTTAGACAGTTTTTTCGGTTCTTTGGTTAGGAATGCAATTATTTGAGTACATTTACAGTCTTTACGGACACTACCAGACAATGTATTTTTTTCTATTGTTATTTCAATCCTGCGGGCGTTGAGTGTCCGTGAACGAATTACAAAAAAATAAGAAGGTACTGTAGGCTGTAGACTCAAATAAGAGAAATAGAAAACGTTTATTTGGCACAACACACAAGACAGAGTAAACAAAAAAAAACAACTGACAAAAATAATAACTGTTTCTTTTCATGCAACAAATGCGGGCCATATTACTTACCTACCTACTTAGGTCGATACAGAAGACAGCACGTCAAGCAAAATACTACAGCATCTTATGCAGTTGTAATCGAGTATAGATCGGAACGGAAATTATTAATCTGACCACTATACATTAAATTGAAAATTTTAAGTGTGCTTCAGAAGGCGCGCGGGCACAGGGTCTAAGTACCTACTTATTACAATGAACAAAAATATTAATTGAGGAATTAGGTAAGTGGTAAAAAAATATGAAACGCACAGGCATCAGAGGGTTCTAAAAAGTTATTGGAAAGTACATCAAGCACACTTTAAAATGACAGAGATTTCGAATCGGCTTTATCAGATTTAAGTCTCTTAATAAAATAAGTATCGGCTGCGCGCTGCGCTACGCCGTCTATCGACCACCTAAGCGAAAATATCAATCGACTTATGCAATAGGTGCGTTCTAGGTTCTAGGGTGAAATTACACAACAAGCAGAACACCTGCGCCATCTATACACCTGCTTTTCTCGCCAAATATCCTGTCTGCAATGTGGTACCATTTTATTCCGTCAGAGGTGCTAGACATGATTCATTAAATTGAAATTCCAGGAAATTTTACATAATATTATATTTTTTTGTATTTTAGGGGCTGTACAAAATTTTGTTTTGATATTTAAGGGCCTATTTCCTTGTTATTTTATGTTTATAAACAACATCAATAACCAGATGATACACGTGTCGCCATCTAGTGAAATTTTTTGAAATCAAAAATTTTTTCTTCGTGATGAGACCCCGTGCCTTGGGAGTTTAAAATTATCAGTCTAAAGTAATTTAGCATATCAATTGCTCCAGACCTTTAATTTGTGTAAGTCAATAGAAAATGCTCATCACGCTGAACAATGTTTTCTACGGCGCTCTATTCATATCTCTTATAGTTGAGCTGAGCTGCTAGGGTTCCATATCAGTTACTCCAGACCTTCAATTTGTGTACGTCAATAGAAAATGCTCATCACGCTCAACAATGTTCCTTAATGCGCTCTATTCATATCTCTTATAGTTGAGCTGAGCTGCTAGGGTTCCGTATCAGTTGCTCCAGACCTTCAATTTTTGTACGTCAATAGATAATGCTTATCACGCTGAATAACTTTTGTTAAGGCGCTGCTTTCATATCTCTCTTAGTTTAAGTATATTGCTCAGGTTCCACGTCAGGTACTCCGATCTTCAAAATAAGTTATAGCCTAGTATTTGCCCAGACTTAATAGCTACACAACAGAAAAAGATTCATTCAAATCCGTTAAATAGTTACGGAGATTAGCGTGTAAAAACAGACAAACAGACAAAAAAATTGAAAGTTGTAGATTCCTATTCTGTTATTATTTTTACATCACCCTCAATTAATTTTTGGTAAAAATACTCAATGTACAGACGCATTGGTTTGACAGTTTTATTATATGTATAGATTTTATGTTGTATTTCATTTTGAAAATAATTAATTTAATTATAATATACTATGTAAGGGGGGTTCCCATACAGACGTGTTTTTTGCCTATACTGTCTAATGTTGTAAGTTAATGGTACAGAACCCTTCGTGCGGGAGTCCGACTCGCACTTGGCCGGATTTTTATGTTTGTTACGCGATTACTCCGTCGTCTGTAAACCGCGTTGCTCAGTTTTTTTATCCGTTTGCTCAGTGATCTATTTTTTTCTACAGACAAACGCTAAAGCACGAAGGTCCAACCGCGTTCTTCAAGGGCGGTGCGTGCCGTATGATCGTCATAGCGCCTCTATTCGGGATCGCGCAAGCCGTGTACTACATCGGTATCGCCGAGAGGTTGCTGGGTATCCGGTAAACAGGTCAGACACAACTCGACGTATAGAGATCACGAGGCATAGTGATGCTACAGCAAACGGTGTACAGTAATACCCAACTGATATAGCTTGCCGATGACCCTGCGCAGAAGTCGAATTTTAAATCTTGGGAAATACTGTTGGCGAATCAGCACGCTCGCGCGTCTTTTTCCTGTTCCGCTATTGGTCATTAACTGCCGCCATGCTAGCGTTCGGGACTCGAAAGTGAGATGGAACTAATACAGACCTGCAGTGTACTATAGACCTTAAAGTAGTTCAATATAAGGATTATTGTATTTTTTCTTTTTCGTTAATCTTCGGAGCCATACTTTCTTTTCTGCGTGAACGAAGATTCACCTCGCACCTTATTAAGTGGGTACTACTGTAACGGTATTTGGGTAAGAGGATTTGAAACTTACTAATAAGGAGATGGTATCTTTGTTTCAACAATAGAATGTGACATAATACTAAACATCTTAACTTGTCACTGCCATAGACAAGTACATATTGACATGGCAATAATAAGTCGTCATACCTATGTTAGGAAAGTTAATCCAAAAGTAGAGAGAGAGAAATGATATAACTCAGAAAGTTTCAGGAAAACGTTATGGAGAGCGTTTGAAAACCAACGAATATAAACGCGATACAATTGTATCGCGTTTAAAAAATATCATTAACGGAATAATGGTTGTAATTTTGCCTCGGGATTTCTATACCTTTTCAAATTTAACATTGTAATAACTCGAATCTGTATTACTACTAAAACTTCGATACGGTGTTTTTATATGATTATATCCTGGACACTTTAGTTCTCGAATAAAATGTTTATAATATTTCTGTTGCATCAATAAATCGTACAGCACATTGCAAATGTGACATTGAGAATGTGTGTATGTATACGTTTAGAATAAAAACTTCCTTGAGCATTGAAATGTGAACCGTCCTCGCCAGAGTTACATTAGTAATGAAAACTCGCATTTGAATGTAGAGTTAGTTTGTAGTTTACGGGAGGATGAGCAAAACAAAGAAATATCCCTACCATTTTTTGTTAGCTCACCCTTCCGCAAGCAAACCTTACTAAAAAAATATCTTTCGTAGACGAAAATTCAAATTGCCGTGGTGTAAGCTTAGGCACCTAGGTGTTTAAGACAGTGTAAAATAAATAATTAAACACGCTAATACGTATCAGTGGCGGGGAAGTAGAACTGGTTGTCGGACAAGCTCTTGGCGCCGGTGCCGTCGATGGCAAGTAGCACGCCGGCTTCGGGCTGCTGCGCCAGCTCGGCTTCGCTCAGACCGCGCCGGCTGGTACTCATTACAGCGTGACTGAGACAGATCCTGCCCCAATGAGCACGTAACCTATAGAGGCGAGGTAAGCGCGATTTTTCTCCGAAACTTATTAGTGCTTGGTACTGAGACGAATGGTGTCAATTTAAGTATATATTTTCAAATCGATAATATTATGAAATATGAGTTAATTCGGTTGTGATCGTATATAAAAATCTTTTAAACAGCAACTTTATTTAAAATATGTAAAGAAATAAGTGAATTTCTTTAACAAAATGTTGAAGAAAATACAGAGGCATTAATTTTCAAGGGATTTTGACGCAATTATTCTGAAACAAAATTAATGACATTTCGGCTCTTTAGGTTATGTGCTCGGTGTCCTGCAACTCTGATGCTAACATTCAGGCTACTGCCGATTGTGTAGCCTATAGTATTGACTGGGATTCTCTCAAAATATTTCGGAAGCTATAGCCATTCAGAGGGTTTTCCGGTAGCCATTACATTTACTTTTTACTAGCATATAGGAATGGCACCTGAATAATGGCATTGTAACTATAGTGTAGGTGTACCTTTATAGTTACTTTATATTCGTAGTGATAGTTCACTGGAAAACCTAAAGAACAAATGAATGCAACGATAAAGTGTAGGGTAAAACTGGGTAATGCTGGTCACCACACTGACATTTTAAAATAAGTAAATATTAGCACGCACACAGATGCATCGTGTGCGCCACTGCGCCCCGGCACCAATCCCCGCTCAGTTTCGTCCGACCGGCCGTTGACAGTGAGTGCACGTCGATAGTTTTTGCGCATTTTGATTACAATTTTGCGATCTCCGAAAATAAGAGGTAAGTAAACTTTGGATTGGTATTTTAACTTCAAAACTGACATACATGTTGCCAAGTTTATCGTGTACACACGTTACAAACCGATTTGTGGTTTTGTTTTTAATTTTTTAATTTATTGTTACTAAGAAAGAATACAAGTTTTACAAAAAAATAAATCTGCCAAACTGCTTCACAGTTTGTCGGCAGAGGTTCTCGTCCTTAGGTACTAACAATAAATAAGTAGGTATATTTCATGGTAAGTGTTTATCACTAATTTATAACTAACATATTACATTAATTTACACTACAAGTAAGACGTTAAATTAAAATAACTTAAAAATTGTTTATTCAAGAAAACATCGTTACATTTTTACGCCGAGATTTCTAAGTGAAGTGACCAATGATAGGTACTTGTGACGGGAATGTCTCGCTACTTCCCAGACGGTGAATAACAATATTTATTAAGTAATACATACAAACAGTTTAACAGTGAGTGCTTAATCTAATCTAGCTATAAATTTTAGATTTTATTTATATTATATTTTTAAGGTTTTTAGTTTAGTGTTAGTTCTAGTATTTATTATTTTTGTAGTAGTAGTAGTATTATTATAAGTTACGTATTTTTATCAATTAGTGACAATGACAGGTAATTAATTTATCTAGCTTTAAGTATCTAGCGTGAGTGTCCTTGTGTGTGTGTGTGTGTGTGTGTGTATATGTATATTATCCTGTATTTTTTTTTTTTTTTGCAAACTAAATAGTTAGTAAACGTTAACATTATTTTACATAGAATGTAACTAACTTGATAGGTACTACGCTTAATGATAATTATTAAACAACATCACATACATTACTCCGATCCCCGACCGGGAATCGAACCCGGGACCCCTAAGACGGCGTCACCCCGCAAACCGGCGCGCGAACCACTCGGCCACGGAGGTCGTCAATTATAAAGCGTAAAAAGCAGGGCGGAGGGTAGTGTGGCGAATTTGACATTTGCACGGGTGACCTTGCGGGAGATTGCCATGTTATGGGCATAGTGAGAGATAGTGTTTCTTAAGGATTTTCTTCATTTGGTTTTTAGACTGAACATCATCAAGCAGTTGTTGGGGTAATTCGTTGTAAATTGTAGGGATTATCCAGCACCTCGTGCGTTTGCCGTAGTAATTCTGCACTTTTGGTACTTCTAACTTTTTTAGCTTGGATTGCCGAGTTGGGTAGTTATACTCTCGTTTTGTTTTAAACTCGCTATTATTATATTGATCCAGTAGAAGTCGTATTTTAATTTTGTGGTCAATAGGTATAATTTTGCATATATTGTATAGTTTTTCATATTCATGATTGCATTCTCTTTTTACATTTTTATTTACCAGTAACTTTAAAATTCTAGTTTGTAATGACTTGATTTTATTTATATAGCTTGGAAACGTAAGCCCATAACTACTCAACCCATAATCAGTAGTCGCTTCCGCGAGCGCGTAGTAAAGCATGTAAAGTATACCCTTATTTACCATGAACTTTAAATAATATAACCTACCCATTATACCACGCAACTTAGCACAAACTCGGTCAACCTGGGTATTCCATACAAAGTGTCTGTCAACAGTTAGCCCTAGGTATTTATAAGACGAGACATATTCTAGGTTCTGGCAACAACAGCTGCTCGAATTAGTGTGCAGGCATTCATATGTATGACCTTTGATTAATATATTTATTTCTTTATGGTGGCTATATGGAGATGAGATTACCATGCATTTTGTTTTTTCTATATTAATAATTATCCCATTGTCATGTGCCCATTTTATGATGTTGTTAAAATCTTGCTGAACCGCATTTCGAATAGAGCCTTGGTCTCTTCCGCAATACATCAAACAGGTGTCGTCGGCATACATATATGTAGTAAATGACCTAATTACATTTATCATGGTGTTTACATGTATTATGTATCCGACGGGGCCAAATACAGACCCAGTCGGTACACCGTACTTTATGTTTCCCAGGCCACTATTAGTTCCTACTACATTTACCTCCAGAGTTCGGTTTTTGAGGTAATTTTGGAACCAAGACTTTACTGGTCCCCGTATACCACACTCGTCCATTGACGTATATATCGTATTCGCTTGTATATTTTTAAATAATGTTGTAATATTCAGACACAGTTACTGTTAGCTAACACCGGTCAGTGCCGCAATGTTGCTGACCGGTAATACCCGCAACATATGAAATGTATTATCTTTTCAAATAATTTAATGGGTTCACCACCCCATTTCGAAAAACGTCTCGTCGAATTACAATTCACCGATGACACCTCGTCAATTGTTTGTTTGAACGACGCGTTATTTACCCGAAAGTTGTTACGTCGATAGTTCATTTCATCGAATATCTTTTAGCCGACGGTTTAAATGATCGCATTACTGTTATGTAGGTCGACATAACATTTCGCCGATAGTTTATTTCATCTAATTACTTTTGATCAATATGTCAAATGATCGAATTGTTTTAATTCGAAATCACATATCGTCGATAATCGTTTGGTTTTATATAATGGTTTGGAAGAAATTAGTTTACAACTAAATGTTAAAAGTAATAATTGTTGATTTGTTTACTGCAAGACCGAATTACTTTAAGAGACTAATTAACCCTAAATTCTTCGAATAATTACTTTAAACTCTTTAGGTCAGTATCTGACTTGGCATGACTTGGCTTTCCTTTTGGATACTGTTGTTGTTTACTTGGTTATCATTTTTTAATGCACATTTACATGTACTACCTTCTGTTAATTGTATCAATTTACAAGTGAAAACTCATAAAGGCATATCTGTTCTTATTTTATCTCTTCTATGATACTTGTGTAATTATTGCTGTTTGCTTTCCAATAAATAAATAAATAATGAGGTAGGGCGAACAGATTAAAATAAAGTTGACAAGAAAACGCTTATCTTACTTTATAGCAAACACTTCAATTTATTATTTTGCTTACAAGCATGCACATGTATAAACCTTACGTGCATGCGATCAAAGGAGGCTTCGACTTATTTATCCATCGATTAAATAAGGCATCGACAAATTAATTGTCATTCGACGAAATGTTCCTCGATAAATTTTACCGTCGGTAGAAAGTATTTCGATGAAGTGTAGCATCGATCAAATGTTCTTCGAAATTTTGAGCATTCGATTAATTTAACGTTCGACTTATACATTCGATGAGATGTCATCGATGAATTGTAATTCGACAAAACGTTTTTCGAAATGGAGTAGTGAACTCTAATTTAATACCTACCATTTACAGGTGTGTACATTGTGGACGTTGGGTTCATTCAGAGTGCTCAGACGTGACTCTCCTAGAGATTACAAATGTGATCTCTGTTTAAACTAGGTTTGACCGGTATGAGCCTAGTGACTGGTATTAGCCAAGGAGTGACCGCTGTTACCCGCCCTTGCGTGTAACGCCGGTCAATAGTATATTTATTGTAATAATAAATTGTGCCTAAACTATGATAACAATTGATTTCAAATGTGCCTTTAATAAAAGAATATGTATAATTTTGTATGTGATTAAGTTAATAAATAAATATTGATTTGTATATGTTTTGTAATATTTTTTCCTTAAGTTACCGTCATCACCCACTTTTACCCTACAGCACAGTTTCTTATTCAATACATGATTGTAAAAATATATCACTTTAGTATCTAACAGCCGCACTCAAAGACATTCATTAAATTAGGCCTAACTGGTATTCAACTAATGAGAATTAAATCTGCTAATGGGACCTCGCCATGTTGCGGAAAACAACTGGAACTAATTTCTTTTACTGGCAACAGAAACCACAAATCGTCATTGGCATGTCATTAATTGTCATAATGATTAGTGTCAAAGTGGAAGCGTGATCTAATTTTCGAGTATGTGATATTTTTATGTGTTAAAAACATGGAGAACTATTCGCTGTCGTAAATTAAACGTGGTTTAACATGTGTTGTAGCAATTTTTTACAAGAAAATATATGTTTATTGAAAACTCTACGAGCTATATTAGTTGAAACATCCAAGTAGGGTTGAAATAAAGAAAATAAAACTCAAAACATAGCGATGCTTATACGCTGAGCAAGGTAGCTGCCAGCTCTTAGGTCACCACTGATGTCAACTAGCCTCTTGGAAATCTCTTTGAAAAAAGAGATGGCGTTGAGACCCCACGAACCCAGTGTTTCGACTCCAAACGGTACAAAGTGGTATCGGGAGTCGATCTGCCTGTACTTGTTCTTTTTAAAGTTTTCGGCACTTGTCGCAGCCAAACCAGCATCACGGCTTGTCCCGGCCAGATGAGAGACTGCAAGTGTGTCGACACAGGTAGCGTCCCACACAAGAGCCTGACCCATCCGCCAAGGAACAAGTGACATCCCATCTGGTCTCTTGCCATCATCACGCGCAATACCGTTCGGCTCGAGTTAAGCCGGCACGTTGATAGAGGCAAGAGACCGACGGATGATGTCGTTGATGCTGGCATGACGCGAAAAGCGGCCTACACTTTTAATACAGGAGAGTCCGTGATATCGCGACTCGTATAGTGTGAATCATAATTATTTTTCAAAACCATTATTATAATATTCTCCGTAGCCATCAGTAGCCAATTTTCACTATTCGCACTATATGACATACCAAATATTTGTGATGACAACTATAGCAGTAATTATTTTAAAGAAATCGTGTAATTAAAGTGATCACATAAACTTTCTTGCCGAAAAACATTACAACACCATGTTAAACCACTTTTATTTACGAAAACGAATAGTTCTCGGTATTTTTATTACATAAAAATTGCACTTGGGCGAAAATTAGATTACGCGTCCACTTTGACACTAATCATTATGACATTGATGACATGTCAATGACGATTTGAGGTTTCTGTTGCCAGTAAAAGAAATTATAGCCTGACCAAGAATATATGGGACCTCGCCATATTGCAGAAAACAACTGGAACTAATTTCTTTTACTGGCAACAGAAACTTCAAATCGTCATTGACATGTCATTAATTTTCATAATGATTAGTGTCAAAGTGGACGCGTAATCTAATTTTCGACCAAGTGCAATTTTTATGTGATAAAAATACCGAGAACTATTCGTTTTTGTCAAAAAAAAGTGGTTTATCATGTGTTGTAGTATTTTTCGACAAGAAATTCTATGTGATCGCCACGGTTTCTTTAAATTAAATATTGATACTGTTGTCATCACGAATTTTTGGTTTGTCATATAATGCGAATAGTAAAATTGGCTACTGATGGCTACGGAGAATATTTTTATAACGATTTTGAAAATATAATATAATAAATACTTGTTTTCAGTTTTATTTTCTTTATTTCAACCCTACTAGTAAGAACCAGGTTTATTTAATAAAAGAAAAGAAAAACAAAGACATGCATGAAATAAAAATAAATAAACTTAAAACCTACTTAATCAAAATTAAACCCGTGTCCTTTAGGCAAGGAGGCGAGGATGCTGGCTGCGTTACCGCGTTGGATGGCTATACTTATCCTTTGAGCGAGGAACGAGCCAGCTTTACTATTTGCCAAAACAGAATTTAATTTAGGTGCAATTTTTCCAAAAAGTAATTTAGCGGATGTCGGTATGTGAAATAATAATGTATTGTGGGGTAGGACAAAAGAATTAATAAATCAGTCGTTAGCTGCATCTGGTCTTTAATTCACGTGCCACACATAAACATGGCGCAGCCGGTACTTACTCACGAGTAGATAATTGTTGGTTATTATAATTAATCATGGAATCAGTATTGCCGCCACCTCCGCCATTTGCATTTATAAATAATTTAGAGAATGTAACATCGGGAAATATATCTAAGGAGTTGGAAAAATGGAAAAGTGCGTTCAAGATTTACTTTGATGCCTGCGAGTTGAATTAAAAAGAAGCAAAAGTGCAAGTCAGTATCTTTCTACACATAATCGGTGAGCAAGGCCGCGAAGTGTACGAACAACACAAAGAGAGGTGTACAGATTTAAATAGCTCGATTAAAATATTTGATGAGTTATTTTTACTAAAAAAAAATCTGACGGTACAACGACATCATTTTTTTACTCGGGATCAAATGGATGGTGAATCAATCGAACAATACTCATTTGAATTAAGAAAGTTAGCATCAAAATGCGAATTTCAAGACCTATGTGATGATTTAATTCGTGATAGATTAATTTGTGGCATAAAAGAGAACGCATTAAGAGAACGACTATTACGGGAGCCGGATTTAACCCTTAAAAAATCATTGGATATCTGCAACATCGCACAGTTATCAAAACTAAATGCCGGTACTATTAAGAAAGAAACTGTGGAGCACCGCGCATACACCGTTGAAAAGAGTGACAATAATGAGCCTCATGAGTGTAACGAGTCATCTTGCACGGTGCACTGGGTATCGAGACGTGGATGTGCAAATAGTGTTCGTGGTGCTAGCCGTGGCCGCGGGTTCCGGTCTGGTCCGTCCCGTGCGCACTGGCCAAGGGCTTCACATAATAGTTACAACAACAACATGACCGGGACTCATCAGCAGTACCAAAATGAACAAGTGCAACGTATTGAGCAATGTGGGAGATGTGCCATGACTCATTTTAAAAATAAGTGTCCGGCGTACGGCAAAAGGTGTATAAAATGTAACAAGTTAAATCACTTTTCGAGGGTATGTCATTATAATAATGTTTACGAAGTGCAAGACGATGAATTCCCCGATCAGGTAATCTATTATTTTAATAAAAATAACAGTGATTGGTGTGTTAATTTAATATTAAACTGCAAAGAGATTTCATTCAAAATTGACACGGGTGCAGATGTTAATGTATTGCCTCGTAGCTACCTATTAAAAATAGGTATATCTGATAATGAACTGGTTAAGACTTCAATAAAGTTGCGAGGTTATTCTGGGAGTGACATCGAAGTAATCGGTAAATGCAATTTAAAAATAAAATTTAGAAAGTGTGAATATATTTTGCAATTTATTATTGCTGATGTAAATTCACCTCCAATATTGGGGAGGCAATCTTGTCAAGAGTTAAATATAGTAAAGTTAGTTCTTTCGGCTGATTTGAAAAATAAACATAATGACCTTGAAAACCGAATATTTAGTGAGTATTCTGATGTGATGAAGGTATTGGTTGCATGCCAGGTGTTTACAAAATAGGTATAAATGAAAATGTACGACCAGTTGTGCATGCCCCTAGAAAATTACCTATAGCTCTCAGAGATAGTGTAAAAAAAAAATTAGATGAAATGGTAAAAGATAAAATAATTGCAAAAGTTAGTGGACCCACAGACTGGGTGAACAGCATGACTGTTGTAAGAAAACCCAACGGCGACCTAAGAATATGCTTAGATCCGCGAGAATTAAATAAAGCAATAAAACGTGAGCATTTTAGTTTGCCGACGTTAGATGAAATTTCTGTTAAATTAGCAGGTGCAAAATATTTTAGTACAGTCGACGCCAAAAATGGGTTCTGGCAACAAAAACTGCATGATGACAGCACAAACCTCTGTACTTTTAATACGGCGTTCGGTAGATACAAATTTTTGAGATTACCGTATGGAATCACATCAGCTTCAGAAGTTTTCCATAAAAAAATGTATGAACAGTTTGATGACCTTGAAGGGGTGAGTTTGTTCGTTGATGATATTATTGTTTTTGGTAGGTCGAAATTGGAACATGACAATAGGCTAATAAATGTACTAAACAGGTGTCGAGAAATTAATTTGAAGTTAAATAAAAATAAATGTAAAATAGGGCTCACGGAAATTACATACTTAGGGCATAAAATCACTCCGCATGGAATTTATCCAGATAATTCGCACACAACAGCTATATCCAAGATGCAACCGCCTGGCAACACCAAAGAGTTGGAAAGATTCCTTGGTTTAGTTAACTATATAGGTAGATTCGTACCAAATTTGTCTGACAAAACACATTGTCTAAGGCAATTATTGAAAAAGGATGTGGAATGGCACTAGATGCCTTCTCATCAGAAAAGTTTTGAAAACCTAAAAAAATGTTTGACTAACGTTCCTATATTACAGTATTATGTACTAGACAAACCTATAGTTGGCTCAGTAGATGCAAGCAAAAATGGTTTAGATGCGTGTTTGTTGCAAAATAATCTACCCGTTAGTTATGCTTCTAGATCACTCACTAAGGCTGAACAGAACTACGCACAAATAGAAAAAGAATTACTGGCCTGTGTATACGCTTGTGAAAAATTTTATACATATATTTACGGTTGAAGTGATGTTACCATTGAGACAGATCACAAACCTCTTGTTAGCATCATAAATAAACCAATAGCTAGTGCCCCTGCACGATTACAGAGGATGTTGCTGCGTTTGCAATTATTTACATTCAAGCTAGTTTACAAGCCCGGCAAATATTTTTTTATCGCAGATACTTTGTCACGAGCGGCAGAACTGGTTTGTTATAGCGAGCTCCAGGTTCACGAACGCGATCACTTCGATACGCAGGCGGAAGTGTGCGCTGTGACATCGTGTAACCTGCTTACAGATACACATTTTATAAAATTACAAAAAGAAACCCAACATGATCAAGAATTACAATCGTTAATAAAATATATAAAAGAGGGCTGGCCTCAACATAAACAAGAAATGCGCAACGAAGTAAGACCCTACTGGTGTTTTAAAGATGACTTATCTACTTCATATGGTATTGTTTGGAAAGGTAATCGTGTCGTCATTCCAAAGAGTATGCGTAAGGAAATGCTTTCAAATGTGCATATTGGACATTTAGGTTTAGAAAAATGTAAGTTGCGAGTGCGTGATACCATGTTTTGGCCTAACTTGAATTCTCAGCTCGAAGACTATATAAGTCAGTGCCAGGCTTGCTTAGCAAACAAAAATGAAAATAGAAAAGAAACTTTAATTTCCCACGATATTCCTAACAGGGCTTGGTCCAAAGTAGGAACAGACACTTTCCATTTCAATGGTATGGTATATTTGGTTATTGTTGATTACTGTAGTAAATTCATTGAAGTAATTAAACTAAATAATTTAACATCGAATGAAATAATTAAACAGTTAAAAATAATATTTTCAAGACAAGGAATTCCAGACACAGTCATGTCGGATAATGGGCCAGAATATAGTTCTTCTGATTTTAAAACATTTTCGCAACGATGGTGTTTTCGTCATGTGACGTCATCGCCATATTACCCTCAGTCAAATGGACAGGCAGAGAGAACAGTTCAAACTGTTAAGCAAATGCTAAAGAAAACTCTTCACGATAAAACTGATTTTAGGTTGGGTTTATTGGAATATCTAAATACACCAATCAATGCTAATTTGGCTTCACCATCAGAATTATTAAATAATCGCAAATTGAGAAGCATTGTTCCTTGTTCTCCTAAGTTGTTAAAACCAAAAATTCCACAACACGTCAAATATGAACTCAATTTAAAACAAGAAAAGCAAAGGTTATACTATAATAAAGGTGCCAGAGACTTATCACCGTTAAAAGTAGGCCAAAGGGTCAAAGTCAGGATAAATAAATGTTGGGTTAGTGGTATTATTAATTCATTAGTAGGAACACGTTCGTATTCCATAAAAATTCTAAATGGAGGCACTTTAATAAGAAACCGCCGTCACCTGATTAGTGATACGTCAACAAAACAGGTCGGCGCGTCATCTGTTCATTACGACAACAACACCCATGATAGCTATCTATACGACGATGTCATTGTACAGAACAACTCGCAAAATTCCTCAAGTCAAGTAATACACAATAATCAACCTTATGTCACTCGTTTTGGCAGGACATAAGACGGCCTGATCGGTGGGGTTACAACACATCGTCGGTATGATGAATGTCTTATCATATTTCAAACCAACTCAATCACTCGTGTATGAATGTAGTAATAATGCATGTTAATGATAATGTTTATTAATTTAATTTTCAAATATTATTATATTGTGGACGACCTCTGAGGCCGAGGAAAAAGCTACTCGAACTTGAACACCGGTTTTCAAGGTATCGCTGTCTCAGAGGTCCCGGGTTCGATCCCTGTCTTGAGTCTGGGTGTTGTGATACCACCTTTGTTTCCGATTTCCATAACACAGGTGAATTACCTACTTACTTAAAGATCAGAGCAACGTATGATGATAACTATGCATAATGTTGTCCAATATTATTAATATTGTCGTCAATTAATTTATATTATATATTTTCTTCGTATCAGGGCAACATTTACTTTAAACTTTGGCCCAAATTACATAGATGCAATTTATATAGGAAAACCATTTATAAAACCCAATTTTCAATAAAACAAATGATATATTTATGTCTAATGTTTTCTATACATGTAGTAAAAATACATTTTATAACTTGTATTTATGTCAGTCATAAAACAAGATGGAATTTAATCAATTTTCAATGTAATACTAGTGCTATACTTAATATACTAAATTTCAGTTATGTTATACTTAGACTTAGATTAGTGTTTGCATGAAATAAGTTATGTAAATAATTGGTATAACTAATTAATTGTACCTTAAATTGTACGTAAATAATTACGTTCTTTTTTTTTTAAAGGGGGGTTGTCGGTATGTGAAATAATAATGTATTGTGGGGTAGGACAAAAGAATTAATAAATCAGTCGTTAGCTGCATCTGGTCTTTAATTCACGTGCCACACATAAACAGCGGATGGTCCCCACGGTCCAAAAGTTTCGACGCCAAACGGCGCAAACACATAATCACTTGCAAGTGATGCATACTTGCGACGTTTGGCGTTTTCAGCTAACTCCGCCGCCGCTCCAGCTTTTAAGGCTGACTCCCTGAGATGACATGGGGCCAAAGTATCAACGCAAGTTGCGTCCCAAACTAAGGCCCGACCCCGCTCCCAGGGAATGAGCGTAAGGCCATCGGGTCTCTTGCCATCATCACGGACCAAACCACGTGGTTCCAACGTGGAAGGAACATTGATGCTGGCAAGAGCTCTCCTGATGGCGTCATTAAGAGTAGCGTGGCGGGCGAGACGCACTTTGCTGGCAACAAAGACAGTGGAGACCATATTTGTCGACCTCTTTGCCACAAGGACACGTAAAAACTTCACAAATAGGGGTACCAAGGCGTAGACCCACACACACCCGGAATGACTCACTATCAAAAAGGGTGCCCAGATTTTTTGATGGTAAAGCATGAAGCCAGTGGCCTGAATCTTTGCAGGAAACTGCAAAGAGCCTAGCACGATAACAATCACTGACAGAATTTTGAAGTAAAGAATTAAAGGTTTCTCTCGCTAGAGGGACATCCCAGAGTTTTTGTTGATGACGTTCCTTTGGGATGTCTGCACTAGGACAGAGACCTTGCCAAAACTCCTCCGCCTCTCTCACCTCAGAGAGCTGGCGAGAATGTTTTAAAATTCTTCCAGCTAAAACGGAAGTGCTGTAGAGAGAGGAGAGAAAGGCGGGAAGGGCAACACTAGAAATTTGACGAATTCCGACGCCACTGAAACGAATAGGAAGCGAAGCCTGAACCCAAGAATCATTGTCAAAATGCAAATTTAGATTTTTTTCCAAACAATTTCTAAGGGTGGTATCAAACATTTTTAAGTAATCCGTTTTTTTCCAGATTGGACTAGCACGAAGGTAATAAGTAAAATTAGGCACAAAAAGACAAGATTTTAGGATTGTATAAGCAATGTGAGAATTTAGATGTTCCAATCTGGGGGCTAAAAGGGTGAAATCATTCATTTTTTTGTCAAGAAAAGGTTCGATGCCGGTATCCAGAAGAGGGGCACCTAGAAGGCAAAGCGACTCAGAATTCAGAATTTTAATGTTTGGAGCAAGTGAGTTAAATTTATCAATGATATCCTGACGGGAACCAGAGGGAACATGGTCATTAATAAATAGTTCACATTTCGAAAGGTTGAGTTCTAGGCCTATTTTCTTGAAGCTGTCTATAATCCGAACGAGGTCCTGAAAAACAGTATCTGCTTTGCAACCGAGAGAGCCATCATCCAGATACCAGGCATTGAATTTAGAATTTAAGGATGAAATGACAGGGTGGATGCCTAAACTAAAAAGGGCTGGACCTAAAGGATCACCTTGCTGAACGCCGACTGCAGAAATAATCGAATGTTCATTGTAAAATAAATTTGATGGCGTATTGTAACATTGAAATACAAAAGGATAAATCTGAGACGTATGAGCTTGAACTTCATTTAGCATGGCAATCCTATCAAGGGAGTTGAAAGCATTCTTCACGTCAACTTTCAAAAAAACGTTAGATTCGTCATCACAGGCGAGAAAATTACAAGCGGAATGAACCACAGCTTCGCAACCTCCTCTACTGCCAAAACCAAGTTGAATAGGTTGAAAAATTTCTTTCAATGGTGAAGATAGTTCCCGACAGGCTAATTTGGCTGCAAGACGCCGGAAGGTGCATCCAATAGCAATCGGACGAATGCCACCATCTTTTTTTCGAAATGCACAGAGTCTTGCACCAAATAAATACGGGAGGAAACTTTTATCAACTTTGCCAGATAAGAGTCTTTTTAAGGGATTACCGGCGTCAGCAGCGGAAGCACTAACCAAATCCTTAAGGTGTTGGGGAGTGATGCCGTCGATGCCGCCGGCAGAACCAGCCGGAAATGACATTATGGCAGCAAACGTGTCGCTGTCATCAAGAATCTGAAATGGATTAAAATTTTGAGAAGGAGGAACAGGGGAAGTAGGAGAATCTGGACGTGAGGGATGCTTACAACGAAGGCTCTCAAGAGTTTCCTGAGTAGGGGGAGCGAGCGTGTCGTCGGAAAACAAAATACGAGCTGCGTTCTTTAGGTCGCCTTCCATTACCTTATTTTCAACTGATCGAAAAATATTCGATTTCGAAGAAACCAAAGGTGATGAGCGGAATGAAAGGGATGGATTGCGTGAAATTGAGGCATTATCTAAAAGTGCACGGGTTAAAGATTTAGACGGTGAGTTTACATGAAGAAATGAGTATGAAAATGTGAAAAGGTTTTGCCAGGCAGTTTCAGTGTTGAGAAGACAATTTTGTATGCATGTAGAAAGGCATTTAGCGATCGCAATTCTCGCTCCCCTTGGGATTCTTTTGACCACTGGAGTAGATTGGTGGAGGTGAGTGATAGCAGATTCGAAAGATGAAGTAGGAGCGAATTAAGGAATTAAAGTAGAAGGAAGAGGGAGAGATGAGGGTAAATTAGAACTATTGTGACACCGGGCAATATGAATATTAAGGCCCCTCTTACCTTTGAAAAGCCTATTTGAATTACAAATATGACAGTAAAGAAACTGCGGCTGTGAGTGGGTACCTGGTGATGCAGAAAATGTACTCATAAAAACTATAAACAAGTTACACAAAAGACAAATAAATTTAGAAATAAACCTGCCTAATTATTACTTACAAGAATAAAATAAACATTCAAAAACAAAAATAATAATAACTAAGACAATGATGACGGTTGCCTGACAGTACTTTCTTTGCGCACACTGGCGCACACCTTCTGTCAAAAACTAGACACAAAGGATATGCGCACGCAGGTCTGGTGGTCTGGTTTCTTGGCAACTGAAGCGAATCCTTGCCTGATGTCGACTTCAGAACACTTCAGGAATGCGGACTTGCGCACTTGCGTCCGGTAGCCTAGACAACTGAAGCGAGACTTGTCAACTGGGTTGTCAAATAAAATAGCCCATTTAAGACACGCAACGTGGCTCCAAAAGGAATCCTGGAGGTCTGGCTACAAGGCTACTTCTTCTCAACGCATAAATAAATGAAGTAAAAGCTTTGGCGAAGGGAAAAAGGCGTTACTTGTCTTGATTCCTAAAAATCTAATTCACTTACGAATCTACCCTACTTAGATATCTCAACTATAATATTTTTTCAAGTGCAATAATATATTTATAATAGTTCGTTGAGTTTTCTATGATTTCATATACACTATTAAAACTATGATAACATTATAAATAACATCATTAAGAAAAACAGTAGATTAATGTTTTTTTACCCGTTAGTGGTTTTATAAAGATAATTGTGTATGATCCAAAATTCAAAGCCAGTATAACAAATAGTTACAGAATTTAATAAGTTTTCAATTTGCGAGTGTTTTGTAGTGTTATTTTATCATAGAATCTGTTATCATTAGGCAGCAGGATTAAAAATAACTTGAATGTAAACATAAGTATAAAACGTTTGTAATTTTTTTATGTTCAGTTGCCAATCTACGCGGGTAGGATTATACCAAGTGTTGTCATATAAAGAGGATTCGAAGCGCCTTTAATTCAGGTCCCATATATTTCTGGTCAGGCTATAGTTCCAGTTGTTTTCCGCAATATGGCTAGGTCCCATATATTCCTGGTCAGGCTATAAAAGAATTTTAAAAATAATTGTTTTCGCCTATGTTATTACTGTCAACTGACACTGTCAAATGTTTTGTCAGTGTGAAAAAAGTACGTTGTACTTCCATGTATCATTGCAATTTATTTAATTAGGCTTTGCGGCGCTTTTTCCAAGAAAAAGTCTGCTTGGAATACCATAACTTTAGAATTTAACAGGAATGCCCATGTCCATAAGGTAGGTAATAATTATTGTTTTGTTATATTTTTTGGTACGTTCCTACTTATGTATGAATTTAAATGAAGTATTATGTTTTTTATTCCAGCGTGATACTATAACTTTAAAACGAGCTTGGGACAACATGAAGGCTCTTGTGGTGAACTGGTAATCCTGGCCGGTTATTAAAGAAACATTTCAAATTATAGTGTCAGTCAGTGTCATACGTTGTCAAGTATAAACATGTATTTTATGTAGAATAAAGCCTACATTTTATCTCAGGGCTCTCTTATTCTCACAATTAATTTTACATAATTGTATTATTATGTATCGTTACTTAAAACCGGAAAGGTTTGATGTCGATCCTGCCTCAGTTGGGAACCACCAAAATTTGTCGTCGATATGGACACATTGGAGACGTACATTTGAAATTTTTTTGCAAGAATCCAGAACATCTTCAGAAACCGGTATTATCGAGCACTCGGATGAAATAAAGCTAAGACTTTTAATTAATCATATCTCACCGTCTGTTTATGAACATGTTGCATCATGTACCTCATACTCAGCTGCTATATCTGCATTAGAAGCTTTGTATATCAAACCTAAAAGTGAGATTTTTGCTCGCCATAAATTAGCAACCCGCACACAACAACCAGGTGAAACAATAGATCAGTATTTTCAAGCATTGAATCTACTTGCTAAAGACTGCCTCTTTAAAGCAGTATCTGCGGAAGAAATGAAAAGGAGTCTATACGTGGCGCCTTCATATCAGGTCTTACGTCTTCCGATATTAGACAAAGACTTTTAGAGAATCTAACTTTGACTTTAGATGAAGCATTTAATAAAGCACGTGCATTAGAAGCAGCACAGATACAGTCTGATAATTATTCTTCGCCTCATGTATCTGCGACTCATAACTCTCTGGAGAACTCGTCAGCAGCAAATAAATCTCGAAACAATATACGGCAATCTACAAACACTAGCAATCAAACCAATGAATGCTATTTCTGTGGCAACTCCCGCCATCAGCGTCGGTTTTGTCCTGCTTCGGACAGTATATGTTTGAAATGTGGCAAAAGGGCACACTTCGCTAAGATGTGTAGAAGTACACAGGCAAGCTCTGCTATTTCGGACATATTAGCGGTTGCAGTAACTACGTGTATTACATCTGTTATAGTAAATGGACTACACCTTAAAGCTCTGATTTATACAGGAAGCACAGCAAGCTTCATTGAGGAAAATGTTGTACAAAGAAACAATCTATATACAAAACCATGGAACCAATCTGTAACTATGGCATCTTCTGAACATCAAGATGAGATAAAATCCATTTGTCCCGCTACTATCAATATCAATGGTGAACAATTTTCAACTTCACTAAGAGTTATGAAAAACCTATGCTCAGATGTCATACTTGGCCACGATATTTTAAAGCAATGTTCATCTCTAGAAATAAAATTTGATGGCCCTAAACCTGCTCTATGTATTGCATCTCTAAACGTTGCAAATATTGAACCTGTTGATTTGTTCATGCATCTCAGTAATGATTGTAGACCAGTTGCTGTTAAATCCAGACGCTATACACCCGATGATCAAATATTTATCCAATCAGAAATTGAGAAACTACTATCAGAGGGTATAGTACAAGAAAGCAGTTCTCCATGGCGGGCTCAGGTTCTGGTTACATCTGGAACACATACTAAAAAGAGAATGTGCATAGATTATTCGCAAACTATTAATAAGTTCACTCAACTTGATGCCTATCCTCTTCCTCATATAGAAGAAATTGTGTCAAGAGTCTCCAAATATAGAGTATTCTCTAAAATCGATTTAAAATCTGCATATCATCAAATTCCGATAAAAGATTCAAACAAACCACTTACTGCCTTTGAAGCATGCGGCAAACTTTACCAATTTTGTCGTATTCCTTTTGGAGTGACAAATGGAGTAGCATGTTTCCAGAGAACTATTGATAAAATAATAAACGAGTCCAATCTTGAAGGGGTTTATCCATATTTGGATGACATTACCATATGCGGTTTAAACAAAGAAGATCACGATGCCAAACTTAAGAATTTTTTAAATGTAGCTGATAAATATAATCTTACTATCAACAAAGATAAGAGTGAATTTTCAATAACAGACCTTAATATCCTTGGCTATAATATTAGTAATGGTACCGTCAGACCAGATCCAGATCGACTTAAAGCGCTGATTGAATTGCCAGAACCTCAAGATTCTGCCGCTCTAAAACGAGCTATAGGTCTTTTTGCGCATTATTCCAAATGGGTACCGAATTTTTCGCAGAAGTTACGTCCTCTCATCACTGTAGAATCATTCCCCCTCAGTGTTGATCAGAAAATTACATTTGAAGAATTAAAACAAACTATATCAGCATCATCGTTGTTTGAGAGTTTAGGCAGTGGATTACACGTGGAGGGCGACAATGATAGGTGGAAAATTGGTCAGGTCGGGTAGGTCGGGCGCTTATAGCTAGGTACTTGCAACATCGGTTTTTGGTGTCACTTCACACACTTCACAGGCCACAATCACTCGAAATGTCTGTAAGGAGCTTCAAAGGATACACACGCGGCGAAAGCGCTCTAGTCGGTCTAGTACATGTGTCATAGGTAACGTGTTGGTGTCGACTGGGGGCTCCGGGGTTCTCACGGTACGTTTTAAACAAATAAAAACTAGGCAGGTAGGCGTGTGAGTGTGCGCGGCGTAGTATCAATAGGGTACACAAACAAATCAAAATATTGTAGTAAACATATCGCCCGCCCTAAACACGTCAAGTGTTTACGAGAAGGTTAGGAAGCTAAGGGAAAGAAGTTCACTGGACAGGAAGACGAACTAATTTCGTCAAAGATCTCTTTAGGCTACCGGTAGGAGTTTTAACATCTACCACACGAACAACTTGGTCTTGGCCAGGGTATAAATTAATAATGCGTCCACGACGCCACTGCAAAGGGGGAAGGTTGTCATCTTTTATGAGTACTAGCTCACCTACTTTAGGAGGATCACAAGGAGAGGTCAATTTATTTCTAATTTGTAATGTATTTAAGTATTCTAAATGCCAGCGAGACCAAAAGTGCTGGGTAATTTGTTAGATTAGCTGAAACCGTGTAAGGCGATGTAATTTTACGTCTTTATAAGGGTACTCCGGAAGTGCAGTTAAGGGTTGTCCAATTAAGAAGTGGCCGGGATTTAATACTTCGACATCATTAGGGTCCGGAGAAAGTGGGCACAATGGGCGTGAATTTAAAACTGCTTCAATTTTAGCAAAAACAGTGGTCAGCTCTTCAAACGTAAGGGGGGTATCGCCTACTACTCGTTTTAGGTGCGATTTCGCCGATTTAACCGCAGCTTCAAAAAGACCGCCCCAATGAGGGCAAACAGGAGGATCGAAAACCCAGGATATGTTCCGCTTTGAAAGCTCAGAACCAATAGCCGCCTGGTTTTGAGACAGGAAACACTCTAACTCTTTAAGGTAATTGTTGGCACCGATGTAATTTCGACCGCAATCGGATCGGATTAGGCGAGGTACACCACGACGCGACACGAATCGGGAAAAGGCCGCAATAAAGGCTTCAGTAGTTAGGTCCGACACAACCTCAAGGTGAACGGCTTTAGTAGAAAGGCAGACAAATACACACAGGTAACTTTTCACTAACCTTTTGTTCCTATAGGCCTGGACTTTGGTAAAAAAGGGTCCTGCAAAATCGGTACCTACACGGTCAACGGTCTAGCAGCCGTGACGCGGTCTTTAGGTAGGTCCCCCATGAAGGGTTGAGATACAGCCGCTTTGAGACGATAACAGGGAAGGCATTTAAAAATCACATGCTGAATAGCTCTGCGTGCCGACAAGATCCAAAACTCTCTATTTAACATGGCAAGAATTGCATTAACACCAGCATGAGCATTCTCGCGATGGTAATGTGAAATAAGGATGTTCACGAAATTACCATTCTTAGGCAGAAGAAGGGGATGGCGCGCATCAAAGGATAGATCGGAGTTTCGTAATCGACCTCCAACTCGAATCAGGCCTCTGTCATCTAGAAATAAATTCAACTTTCTAAGGGAGTTAGTGATAGGATCGCCACGCCGTAAGCGATCAAGTTCATCAGAAAAGGAGGTAAATTGAACGATTTTCACTAAAAACAAAAGGGAATCTCTCCGTTCCTCAGGGCTCAGGTAGGACAAGTAAGATTTAGGAAATAAAAACCGCCTTAGGTAACAAGTCACGTTTATTAGCTTGTTCAAAGAACTATACCGCTCTAATAAGAATGAGGGATCCGGGGTAGGAAAATCGGCAGAGACTACTAAACAACGTAGTCCAGGAAGATCACTACTTGGGTTAGGTTCCGAAATACCGGGTCAGTTGTCAGGAGACTGCGTCAACCACAAAGGTGAAAACCAAAGGGAGTGGTCGATCAGTCGGGTGACTGACATACCTCTCGATGCACAGTCACTAGGGTTCATGTAGCCTGGGACGTGCCTCCATTCACTAGATGTAGGACTATTATTAATCTGGGAGACACGATTAGCCTCAAAAGTCTGAAGGAGGTGAGGAGTGGTTTTTAACCAACACAACACGATTTTACTATCCGTCCAACTATGGATTGAAGTCAACACAGACGACCTTTGCAGACAAAGAGCGACGTGATGAAGTAATTTAGAGAGGAGGGTAGCTCCCAACAATTCCAACTTGGGAATTGTTAAACGGGTCCGAACAGGGGCAACTTTAGATTTAGCCATAACAAGATGGACGGAGCAAACACCAGACGGAAGTTCCGCACGTAAATAAACAGCGGCAGCATATCCCAATTCAGAAGCATCACAGAACCCATGTAGGGATAAGGAGGAGGAACCTCTGGGAAGAATATGTCGCGGAATGGCCACTTCACTAACCTTCGCTAGGTCCTGAACAAATGCAGTCCACTCTAAAGACAGGGGTTCATTTAAAGGATCATCCCAGGATAAGCCTGACATCCATAAGCGTTGGATAAATTCCTTAGCCTTAAATACTACGGGAGATATCCAGCCACAAGGGTCATACATACGGGCAATCAAAGATAAAACTTTGCGTTTTGTAATAACTGCATCACGGGTATCACAGGTATAATTGTAGGTAAATGAGTCACTCACAGGATTGTACTGCACACCTAAAATAGCGACAGTCTGAGGATTATCTGGGTCTGAGAATGAATGAGGAAGTTGCAAATGATCCGGGGGCATATCCTCCAGGAGCTCGGGCCTGTTACTAATCCACTTACGGAGTTCATAACCACCAGAGGCCATTATTCCTATAAGCTCAGTTTTCAAAGCCCGGGCAGACGCAATAGTATCAGCACCAGTAAGACAATCGTCGACATAAATATCTCTCTCAAGGACTTCAGCAGCTCGAGGGAAGGTAAGTCTCTCTTGTTCAGCGAGCTCAAGAAGGGCACGAATTGCAATGAATGGACTGGAACGAAAACCATAGGTATTGGTATTAAGTTCATAGGCAAAAAGTGGCTGAGAAGGATCCTCACGCCAAAGCACAAGTTGGTACCTTCTATCATCAGGATGTACCCAAGTCATACGAAACATCATACGAATATCTGTTACAAACACTACCTCGTGCCTGCGGAAATTTAGGAGGATGTGAGAAATATCTCGCTGAAGCTTAGGACCTGTATATAAACATTGATTCAGGGACACTTTAGAGGACGTAGGACTACTACCATCGAACACAACACGTATTTTGTCACTAACAGACTTAAAAATTCCATGATGAGGGATAAAATAATGTTCCCGGGTCGAGTCATATGATGAAAGGGACATATGGTTTAGGTCAAGGTACTCGCGCATAAAGGAAATGTATTTCTCTCGAAAATTAGGATTGGCTTGCAAACGCTTCTCAAGATTATGGAATCGCCGTAAGGCATTGGTTTTAGAATCACCGAGAGGTGGACGATCATTAAGAAAAGAGAGTCTAACCATAAATCTACCATCGCTTCCACGAGTGGTAGTTGCTTTAAAAAAGGTTTCACACTATATCCAAGGGGTTCGCAACTGGAGATTGGGGGGCCTCTTCGATTTTCCAGAATTTCTCAACTATTTGGGACAGCGAGACTCCAGTCATGGGGGGTTCCAAATCAGTAAATCCTCCATAAACAGGACCACACAGGACATAACCAAATATCGTCGAGATAGCAGTAAGGCCATCAGGGGACACAAGCAACTCGGACCTTAAAAGGTGACCAATGACGTCAGCTCCAAGAAGTACACTTATAGTACCAGGTTTGTAAAATAAAGGGTCAGCAAGAGGGAGGTGCTTAGTACAGGTAATTACACTTTTAGGTAGGTCTACCTCTGGGAGGGTACCAGCAATCACATCAACAACTATTGCACTGGTGGAGATATCTGGAAAGGCAGAATTAACTGGCTTAAATGAAAGGGATACAATGCCCGGGAAATTAATCGCTTGAACATTACCTATTCCACGAACAGGAACTGGAGAAGGAATGAGAGGTAAGTTCATGTGGTCAACAACAAGCTCAGTAGTAAGAAGACAGCCCTGAGCACCAGTGTCACATAAGGCACGCGCCTCCACATAATATCCAGACGAGGTTTTAACATGAATCAAGGCCGTAGGTAAAAGAACGAGAGAATTGCGAGGTAAAGATGTAAAAGCGGGTATGGAAGGGGGGCTGCTATCTAGTCAGAATTGTGGGGCCTCATTGTACTTATGATGAAATGCACGTTCATCCTGGGTTCTTTGACCTAGACGGGCATTATAAGTACGGTTACCGCTGGGTGCAGGTGGGGATCGCTCGCCCGAACGGGGAGGTGATGCTCTACGGGAATCACGAGGGGGCGGGGTATGAACACGGTGCCATTCAGTACGTGGGGGTGACACACGGCCCGTTAAGTGACTTTGTGGGGATTGCCGCGGTTGGTTGGAAGCTAAGGCCGGGACGTCTCGGTATGAGCGCTCGCGATCGTAATTCACAGGAGAGGAGTCATTATAACACAGTGATGTGTGATGACTGGAACGGCGGCACGTGCGACAGCGATAATTTCGCGTGCATTGGGATATGGAGTGTCTATCCAGGCATCGATAGCACAGTCGGGCTTCTTTTACAAAGGTAACACGTTGACGTGTAGGAAGGCGAATAAAATCGGGACACTCGCGTAAGTAATGCGAAGTACTATTACAAAGGTGACATTTAGATGTCGTCGCAAAGGTACGCGGTAATGGCGTGATCAATAGGGAAACAAAGCGCTCGCGCACCTCACTTGCACTCAAAGGGTAGGTAATTAACGCGCTAATCGATTTAATCGACACTTATGTAAAAGGGGTTATACTCGAATGGTATTAAGGAATTTACTGTAATAGGTTAGGTATACGAGGGTCAAACTGAAAGTTCTTAGAAAATCAAAAACTGATTACATTAGCCAGTTATTAGTTTTATTATATCTTTTCAAAATATTGTCCATTGACGTCAATACACCGCTGCATGCGATGGAACCACTGGGAAAAGCACTTTGCCCACTCGTCCTTAGGGGTCTCTTCAATGGCATCGCGATACGCAGCCACCGCTTCTTCAGCATTCATAAACCGCTTTCCTTTAAGTTTTTCTTTAATTTTTGGAAATAAATAAAAATCACAAGGCGCGAGGTCGGGGCTATACGGCGGGTGACCCAGTAATTCAACGTTTGATGTCGCCAAATAGTCGATCGTTCGCTTGGCGGTGTGCGACGAGGCGTTGTCGTGGTGAAGGAGGATCCTACTGCGAGGTCGTTTCTCTCGAACTTTTTCCAAGACAAGTGGCAAACAATTGGTAGTGTACCATTCTGCAGAAACTGTTTTTTGATCCTCTAACACAATTGTTGCGAAATGACCTATCCTTCCAAAGAACGAGGCCACCATTTTTTTTCCCGCACTTCGATCTCTCTTCACTTTAGTTGGCAACTCCTCGAAAGGAAACACCCACTGAGCAGATTGTCTTTTGGTTTCAGGATCATAACAGTAAATCCAGCTTTCGTCACCTGTTAGTATGTCGAACACAGCATTTGAGTCACCTCCGTTAAATCTTTCAATCATTTTATGGCACCAATCCACACGATGGAGTTTTTGAGCCTTAGTCAAATTATGAGGTATCCACCGGGCGCAAAGCTTCCTGACCGCTAAATGTTCGTGGAGGATTTTGTGCACTTGACTCATACCGATGCCTAAGCTTGTCCGAATCTGCTGATAGGTCACTCTTTTGTCAGTCTCTATCATACGCCGCACAACACAGATGTTATTTTCAGTCGTCGCCGTAGAAGGCCGTCCCTCACGTACATCATCAGTGAGATTAGTGCGACCACGTTTAAACTCATTAAACCAGTTGTAAACAGTCGCACGAGATGGGGCTTCATCGTGAAAGGCCAATCGTAGTCTATCATAACTTTCTTGTTGACTTAAATGACATCGAAAGTCATAAAAAATCATTGCACGAAAATTTTCTCGTGTTAAATTCATTTTGACGTGACACAGACAATTTTCAATTTGCCGCCAAGTCGTAAAACAAATGACAAATGAATGAAATATATACTCAGTAATATTGGCAAAGAGTTCTATTTTCAAATTTTAGAATATTTTTTTTATTATATTGTTTATAAGTGGCCAGTTCTAAGAACTTTCAGTTTGACCCTCGTATGACGAGACGTTTTCTTCAAATTACAAAGGAAGGTAGCAAATAAATAACTCTCAATTAAACAAATTACGTTACTAATAAGGGGTCCTAATAAAAAACTACGCTCTGCTACCAAAATGTTTGAGAGTTTAGGCAGTGGATTACACGTGGAGGGCGACAATGATAGGTGGAAAATTGGTCAGGTCGGGTAGGTCGGGCGCTTATAGCTAGGTACTTGCCACATCGGTTTTTGGTGTCACTTCACACACTTCACAGGCCACAATCACTCGAAATGTCTGTAAGGAGCTTCACAGGATACACACGCGGCGAAAGCGCTCTAGTCGGTCTAGTACATGTGTCATAGGTAACGTCTCGGTGTCGACTGGGGGCTCCGGGGTTCTCACGGTACGTTTTAAACAAATAAAAACTAGGCAGATAGGCGTGTGAGTGTGCGCGGCGTAGTATCAATAGGGTACACAAACAAATCAAAATATTGTAGTAAACAATCGTTATCAGCTATTGATCCTAAGGAATCATTTACTGTAGAAACAGATGCATCAGATATATCAATTGCTGCCTCTCTCACTCAGAATGGAAGACCGGTGGCCTTTTTCTCCCGAGTTTTAAATGATAGCGAAAAGGAATATCCCATAATTGAAAAGGAAGCTTGTGCTATTATTGAAAGTCTTAAGAAATGGAGACATTACTTACTTGGCCGTCGTTTTTACCTTATCACGGATCAGAAATCTGTTGCATATATGCTAAGAAATCATGCTGGTAAAATCAAAAACGATAAAATTCAGAGATGGAGACTAGAGTTGTCAAATTATAACTTTGATATAAGATATCGCCCAGGCAAAGAAAATGTCGTAGCCGATGCACTTAGTAGGCAGATGTGCGCAGCGTCTTCGACGGGAAATGAATTACGCACACTACACAAATCCCTATGTCATCCTGGTGTCGCTCGTCTGGCGCACTGGGTACGTTCGAAAAATTTACCATATTCAATAGGTGATGTAAAGAGAACTGAATCCACCTGCCCAGTCTGTGCAGAAATCAAGCCATGGTTTTTAAAATACACTGGCCCAATCATTAAAGCCACGTCGCCATTCGAAAGATTAGCAATGGATTTCAAAGGCCCGCTTCCCTCGAAGACTAGTAATAGATATATACTCACAATCATAGATGAATACTCGCGATTTCCATTCGCATATGCATGCAAAGATATGAGTACTCAAACTGTAATAAATTGTCTCACAAATTTATTTTCAATCTTTGGAATGCCTTCATACATTCACTCAGATCAGGGAGCGTCTTTCATGTCTTCAGATCTACGAGAATTTTTGAACAACAAGGGTATTGCCATAAGTCATTCAGCTCCTTATAATCCAAGAGGGAATGGTCAAGTAGAGAGGTTGAACGGCACATTGTGGCAGACTATAAAACTTGCATTAAGATGCAAGAATCAACCAATTTCCGAATGGGAGTTTGTTCTTTTGCAAGCTTTACATAGCATTAGATCTCTCTTATGTACTGCGACAGGCGAAACCCCACATGAGAAAATGTTCAACCATCCAAGACGATCATCTAATGGCCAATCAATGCCCACTTGGTTGCGTCCTGGTAACAAGGTTTTGAAGCGTTGTTTTACTACGGGCAGCAAATATGACCCTTTAGTAGAAGAGGTTGATCTTATTGAGCCTAATCCTATGTATAGCCTTGTCCGTTTACCTGACGGAAGAGAAGAAACAATATCAAATCGCCATTTAGCTCCAGCTGGTGAGCCAAGTACATTGAGACCAGAACAGCCTATACCTTCGGTTGTTTCACCAGAACAAGATTTAATTCCCCCTGTTCCTCTGCCTCGGAGATCAGCTCGTGTAAGAAGAACTCCTGCTTACCTGGAAGATTACACAACGTAGGCAGGGGAGAATGTGGTGAACTGGTAATCCTGGCCGGTTATTAAAGAAACATTTCAAATTATAGTGTCAGTCAGTGTCATACGTTGTCAAGAATAAACAAGTATTTTATGTAGAATAAAGCCTACATTTTATCTCAGGGCTCTCTTATTCTCACAGCTCTAACACGCAAAACTCGTGCTGCAAAAAGGGGAAACCTGCTAAGAACTGGTGGCAGCTCACCTGGTAGTGGTGGTAGAGAAAATCAAAATGGAGACTGCACAAATTATGTTGGAGAAAGCAAAACTAGTTACTCAAATTAGTCTTACTGAAAGGCTTGTGTATTTGTGCAATAAAATTATTTAAAATTATCTACTTATTTGTAAAAATTGTACCTACCTGCATAAAATATGTACCCTCCATTTCTATCTAAAATAAAAGATATTGAGTTTGAGTTTTTAAGTAGGTATTGATGTGTACTTTAATATCACTGCAAACCGTGCACCCAATCACTCCAGTCTACTCAAAATTAAACAATATCTTACTTCACAGTGTTAATTCCTTCTGCAGTAGTGGGGAACTGGACAAAATCTTTCATTTTTGCTGCAACTTAGAAACTTGGGCGCTTATTCTTAAGACCTACCGCTGGCAGATATTCATGACGTCTCCATCAAGTTTCTAAAGCAAAATCAATATTGTAAGTTCGAGTAGGTACCGATTGCATACATTGTAAGCTGATAGCTAATTATCCAGATGCCCCACTTACCTGGAAACTGCCTGCAGCAAAATACTGTAACGTAATCAGTAGCATTATCTCGGGAGCAAATGGCAGTCCTCTTTTTGTTGGTTTTCTTTAATCGGATTCCACTAATGGCAATATCCTATTTTTTTACAGCTTCCACTAATGGCAATATCCTATTTTTTACAGCTTCAGGCGTATACGTCATATACCGGGCATGAAATTCATGATCACAATATTTTCAGAACAGATCAGAATAATCTCGCGAATATCGTCTTAGCCATCTTTCTCTATATCTTGAAGCATAATTTACAAAATCAATTAAAATCTAAAATATGGGACATTTCTTTTATTAATTTATTTATTAAACATCAAACTGTGTGAAATTATAACCTCAAATTATACGTCAAAATTGCGTCAAAATCTATCATTAACAAGTTAAGTAAGGTTTCTGCTGTATTTAACTTTAATTGTCATTAAGCTACACTAATGAACGATTAGCCGACTCTGAGAGTGAATATTTCCAAATCTTTACTTATGAACGGATTTAATTATCATTAAACGTCTTTGAGTGCGGCTGTTAGGCACCTGTCTCCTTTATAGTGATAGTTCACTTGAAAACAAGGCCAAATGAAAGAAACCATAGTGTACAACACATCAGTCTTTTATTAAACGCATGATTGTAAAAATATATAACTTTAGTATCTAAGGCACCTAGTTAAACAAAACACCAAGTTTGTATTTCCAAAATTCGAACCCTTATAAACTATAAGCCCAGGGTACGGTGACCCATTTAATATCTATCAGCGGCGGGGAAGTAGAACTGGTTGTCAGGCAGCCCCTTAGCGCCAGTGCCTTCGATGGCAAAGAGCGCAGCGGCCTCCGGTTGCTGAGCCAACTCAGCCGCGCTCAGCCCGTGCCGGCTGGTGGTCACATAAAGGGTGGACAGATCGTGCCCTCCCCACGCCACTGAGGTCACCTTGGATACCTTTAGGGAATGCTGCTCTATCAGTCTCCGGGCTCGTGAGTCGATTTTGATGACCTGTGAGAAATTAAAGAAGAGAAATTAAAGGTGTAGCAGGATAGTCTTAGAAAAAGTGCCCCCAAAGCCTGAAGTTCGAAACTGTGGACAAACTATACTTTATATAAATATTTCACAAAAAAAAAAAAAACGCATAATTTCACAGCCCTAATACCCCCTAGGGAGCCTCGCCACCCAACTATACCTAAAGAGTAACTGGCGAATTCAATTTTTTGCACAGGTATTGTTGTGTCTGATAGTAATAATATAAAAAAAAACATCAGCTCTGTAGCAACTTCCATGATGGAAAAAAATAAAAAACAATGTTACACCCTGTATAATGATTTCCTTATGGTAGTACAATCACAGTTTTTTTTAAATGAGTGCTAACATTCAACCTTTCTAATCCCACAGTTTTGTCTATTGAGCGAAGGTGTAACATAGCTTAATAAGTTATAAATAAAACTCTTAGGCCATATTTGAACAAGAATCTTGTTTATTTATCATTCAGAGTAGTTAGTTAGTTTGGCTGGGGTGTTTTCCGCACTTAGCCTCTTGATTGGGCCATTGTGCGTATATCATCCAGAGTAACGAATAACATAAAAGAACGAATATTAATAAGAACACCACTAAATAAAACTCTTTAGTTCGAACCAAAAAAGTTTTCATGCTTCTCAAGCAACATTAAATTATTTTTAAATGGAACAGCCCACGTTCGATTTACTTAGCCGAACTTCTTAATCCTGATGGGTCCATTACCCTGGAATACTATAAAGATAATGAGGTATTAAAAATTAATTTACTGTCTCGAAATATACATAAAAGGATGTAATATCATATTTTCCTTAGCTATAAACCCAATCACAATAATTACACAGGTATCAATGGTGATTACTGCACATGTCCCAATAGCGGAGTCATTATACGCATTCAATGTATGGGAACCAATATTTTTCGGATCAAAGGATGAGCCTTGGCATACTTGTTCCTTGTTTCTGTCGTTCCTACCCCAGTGCCTGTCCCTTTGATAGGTGTTCGCTTGATGTTCAATAATTGCGCTGCTCGTTCGCTGATGAAGTTAGCTTGTGACCCTGGATTAATTAAGGCGCGCAATATGGTCAAGTTTCCACAGTCGTCTCTCACAGGTATAAGAGCAGTAGCAAGCAAAGCCAAAGATTTTCCTGTTTTGATGCAATAGTGTATGATGACGTCGCTTACAAACTCTGCAGGACATGCGTAGACGGCACTTAAAAACTGCATGCCCCGGTATCAGGCAATTGTAGCATAAATTCTTATTTCTTGCAAACTCAACTCTTTCATCAGGTTGTAACTTCGCAAAGTCTTTGCAATGACATAGCGAATGATCTTCATGGCACATACTACAACATCTCTTAACTGTGGGCGGTGAGGCGGTAGTAGCATGAAAAGTTTTTTCTCTAACTGTTCTTGTTTCCTTTACAGAATGCACAACACTAGATGTAGATGGAATTAATTCCAGAGTGCGGTATTTCGATTCCAAGAATTTCCTGAGGTCTTCCCAAGTAGGTAATACTTCCAAGTCGTGATTATAGATGTGTTCCTCCCATGTCTTATGTGTGTCGTGATCTAATTTCTGTACAACCAAGTAGATTATCAACGGATCCCACGAAGTAATCAGAATATTCAGGTTTTTCAGGTTGTGTAAACACTCGGTCGTAGTATCTAATAAGTTCTTGATTTGATTCGCCGTCGGAACACTAATCTTCCGTTGTGTAAACAATCTTTTAAGTAGGGAGTTCACTATAATCCTTTTATTACCATACCGATGTTTCAGGATGTTCCATGCCTCGTCGTAATTGTTTTCAGTTACATTCACATGTCTCAAAAGAGTTTCAGCCTCGCCGCCGACGCTTGACTTCAAATAATGCAACTTCTGAACCTTGCTTAGCGCGGAGTTTGTATGTACCAATGAGGAAAATAAATCGTGGAATGTGGGCCATTCTTCGTAATTACCGGTGAAGGTAGGTAAATTTATCCTCGGTAATTTTACCACATCTCGATGTGCCTCGGTAACTACACTCATTTCTGCTTGATTTTTCAATTGCTTGTCTTGATGTCCATACAGCATGTCCTTCAAATCAGCCAACAAGCAGAGATATAAATCCTCGATTTTATAATACTCTTCGTTTGCGAAATAATCAAATTCTCGACGTACTTCCTTAGACGTGATTTGAATAAGATGTCTATGTGCATTCTTAAAAGCTTCCCAGTATTCTTCTATACATTTGATTCGTGTTTCGATATAACCTGGAGTTAACCGCTGTTTCGGACATTTTCTCAAATTAATTTGTGCTTTGCTTATTAAACTGGCATTTTCTTCTAGTAAGCTTAGTAATTGATCCGCCGTAACACTCATAATGATAGTTTGTAATGTTTATGTACACGGATGAAGTCCAAAATAATGTAATTATTCAATTATTCGTCCACTTGCACTTGTTTACGTCGAATAAATGCACTTTTATTCATAATTGCCCATGGAATGCAGTCCGCTATTGTTCTCGCACTGTCGGGTCCGCTGCCTGTGGCTTGGGGTTGTCGCTGCGTATCCGGCTCGTTGTCGGCCTTAAGGCAGCGGAATTGGGTTCAGAGTCGCTTGTAGTATGTGGAGTAAGGAGAAACGCGTGTTATCTCTTCAATATTTTATTGCGAACTAATTTGAAACAGAAAATCACAAGTTACAAGACAGTCAGCTATCTATATCTCCATCCATACATCATCTTTCGTACAAACATTTAGTTTATTCTGGTTAGAAATATTGACGAATAAAAAACCACTAATGGACAAGTTATTTTTGCTGAGTTATCTTTAAGTAAATCTTTATTGGACGTGCAAGATGAGTACCGACAGTGGCGGTCAAAGTAGTAAATCGTTCAAAAAGAAGCGAAAGGCTGGGCCTATTGTAGAGTCATCAGATGAGGAAGAAGAAAATGTACTTACGCCGTACTACGAACAGAATCACATAAGGACCTACCCAATAAACTCTCCTGGTACTGTCTTTCCTGTTTACATTGAAAGCAATAGCGAAAACGTTAAATTTGGCAATAAGGACCCTATATACCTCAACAATGTTTTCAGCCGATACAATAAAGGTGTAAAAGAAATTAAGAGGGTTAATGCTTTGCGATATGCTATTATATTTGACAATGCAAAAAATGCAAATTCTCTTTTGGCGAACACAGATTTTCTATCATCACATGAAATAAAGGCTTTTATCCCAGCATCAACGACAGAATCTACTGGAGTGATCAAATTCATTCCAACCAATTTGAGTTGCAAGCATTTATATGACAAATTGATTAGTTCACAGGAGATTCTCTCAGTTCGAAGATTCACAAAGAAGACCCCAGAAGGAATTATTCCACTGCAGACGGTGTCCATCACTTTCTCAGGTAACATGCTCCCTGCGAATGTAAATTATGGTTTGTGTATTTTGCCCGTGGAAGAGTACATTAGACCAGTTATTTAATGTTACAAGTGTTTGGCATTCGGCCACACTACTAAATACTTTAAAAGAAATGTTGTGTGTTCGATTTTGTTCCCAATCGCATCATTACAAGGAGTGCCCAAATGTTGAAAACACTCTCTGTATTAACTGCAAGGGAGAGCACATTGCCGTATCCAAATTTTGTCCGGTAAAACAACAAGAAATTAAAGAAAATAAAGCAAGAATTACTAACAGACAAACACTAGGATCATATTTCCCGGCACTTACCAAATCTTTTGCGAAAGCAGTGCACTCTCCATTGACAACGCAACCCAAAAAAATACTAAAAATGATAAAGATGTTTTAATTGACGTTATAAATAACGAAAAAGTATTGAATGCTAGTTAGATTTTGTAACAAGGATAATGACTTGCCCATAAACACTTCAACAATTAAAGAGATGTTTATAAAAAATTCAGCTGTAAGAATGGATAGAGGCCCAAGCGCACTGCACTCGCTTATAAAGCGTAGCGTAAACAACTTGCAGGGCGAGGTGGGAGCGCCGAGTGGGGAGGAAGTGCGTAGTATTATTTGTTTATGCTATTATTTTGATAGTAGATTATTTATGAATAATAATTTGTTATTTTTATTTGACATTTGTGACATTTGTGTTTGACATTCTGACATTTGTGAATACTGCTCCAGTGAACAAGCTACTCTCGATCATTTAATATTACACTGTCCGGCCTTTAATATACTAAGAATGCTCTTGATAGATGGCCTACTAAAGACATGCCGAAATAATGATATTCCCCGCCTCTTGCCATCTTTGCTCCAGAACATTGACACCTATGAAGACATTTACAAATATGTTATTGCTACATTCAATGAAATTTAATGATGTTGATTATTTTGCATTTACACACAAGTATGAATAACATAAATGAAGAAAAAGAAATTACTAATGGACTGAGAATATTATTTCTTTGGATTAGTGATGGAACACCAATAAAGAATTGGCTGAATGGATATTTCTAGAAGCCGTTAAACTAATACCTATAAAAAAATCGTCATTGTCATGTCAATATTTGTCATAATGATTTGTGTCAAAGAGGAAGCGTGCGTGATCAAAATATGTAATATTATTATGTGTTAAAAACGCTGAAAACTATTTGCTGCCGTAAAAGAAAAGTGGCTTAACACTTGTTTTAGTTATTTCCGACATGGAAATCTATGTAATCAACATAATTTCTTTAAATGAATTACCGATTTAGATGTCATATCACAAATTTTGGTACGTCATATAGTGCGAACAGTGAGAATTGGCTATTGATGGTAACGGAGAATATTTTAACTACGATTTTGAAAAATAACAATTATTTATACTTGTTTTTAAAGTTTAATTTTCTTCAAACCACGTGTCGACGCGACACTACTGGTTTCTATGTATTTCTATAAAATACCATTTATAGCTCGCGACATGAAGCTAGCGACACGTCGTCAAGCGGTAGACGACAATGGGCTCAATTCCAAAAACTCCAATGCGCCGTCTAAAATTAAATTTAGGTTCAGTCTGTCTTTTTCTCTGCCAAACAAACGAAAAGAGACAGACTATAATAATTAAGAAACGTCAGACTAAACAGCTGTCCGATGCTAAGGAAATTAGAGAACCCATAGACAATTTAGTAGGGATGTCGCAATTAGAAAACACGCAAAAACTTGTAGAAATACGTTTCTAAAATATTTCGACGTATATTGTTCGTCTCTTTTCGTTTGTTTGTCAGAGGAAGAGACAGACTGAACCTAAATTTAATCTTAGACAGGGCGCATTGGAATTTAGCCCCCTGGCGCTCGACCGCAGATCAGTACTCATATTCTTTCTAATTTGTGGATCTGAAGTGTCGCCGACATCTGTCACACCAAATCCATACTAATATTTTAAATACAAAAGTGTGTTTGTCTATAAGCTTTTCACGTCACGCTTAAACCGCTTAACCGATGCAGACAAAATTAGGTATTGAGATAGTTTGAGTCCCGAAAAACGACATAAGTAAGATTGACATTTTTATCGATATTTTATCGGTATGGTAAATTCGACCTTTGCGCAGATAAAGTAGCGGAAAACCGCTAGTCACATTGTGTGTTGCGACGTAGCCCGGCCACAGTCAATTTCATAAACTAAAGACGCATCAATTAAATGTTCTTTAATTGTTCTTACAGTACTCGTAACTAGATTTAATTGTACCACTATATATTTTAATAAAAATGGAATTTCTTGTGGCTGGGCTGTATCGTGTACGCTGCAGCCCGGCCACATTCATAGAAAATATGAATGTGGCCGGGTGTGTAAGTCGTTCAGAATATTTTGAAATACAAACCAAATAAATGTACCTTTCGAGTTATTATATTTATTCATTGATTTATTATATTTAAGGATGCACTATGCCATACAAAATCAAAGCCCAAACATGGCACATATTATAGTTCACCATATGAAGCTTCAACTAGCAAAGTTTAGACATTGTCGCTTAGGCTTCAGCTATTTAAATTGTCATGTGTAATTACGCAGCAATGGATGACGACACTACGTCATTTGTCAAATATCATTAACTTGAAGATTCATAAACCAATAATACGAACAAAAAAGGAAAGGAGTAGATTGTTTGTTTATGTTTTGTATGAAATTAAGTAACCGATGAAAGTCATGATTTATATTTTATTTTCTACTTCTCATAAAATTTGGTTAATTATGTATATGAGTATACGAGTATTTTTTAATGAAGACACTCATAATAATCATATTTTTTACATTTCTACCATACAGTTCCAAACTTGTCATACTACAACCAATAATTTATTGACACAATTCACCAATTCTGGGTAGGCAAAGGATCAGCCACGTCTTCAGAATTTTTAATTGTATAATTTTTCATTATTTTCTTCAGTATTATTTTTCTTATACACTTTACACCAGGCATGTCAAACTCAAAGTCACTGGTGGGCCAAATGCATACCGGTCGTGGAGTCACTGGGCCGCAAAACCCAGACACAAAGAATAAAACGAATTAGGATTGTAGTACAAAAAAATAAAGATTGTTTTTAATAATGATCCAAAAAGTTACAACAGTAGTGCGTGTTTGCGGGCTGCAACTGGAGGCTGTTGTTAATATTGGATTGGGCCGCAGACACAGACCACACAACCTAAAGACCACGCTTTTATCAACTCTAATACGAAAACAAAATCGCCAAAAGTTGGTGGGGTGCGGGGAGAGGTCTGCTCGTTCCGATTGGCTAGTACAAGGAGACGTCAAATTTGACAATGGCAGTGATAGCTCACTAGTGATCGGCAAGACATATCTTGATATCGATACCTTAGTTTAAAAAAAAGTAAGAAAATATTTAGGAGCTTTAAAATAATTCATTTAAAAAACACACGTACAACCGACACCGATAAATAGCAATTTAAAAAAAACTGGAGTGGGCAAAGGTCAATCGCCGGAGATCTCACGTTATTTAGCTACTTTTCATAATTTAGCGGTTTTAGTAAAACAAGTTACCTATCTCACTCAACATCATTTTGTTAAGTGTACGAAAACTAAGTGTGAAAAAAAATGGCAATCGTACGCAATGTGAGTTTGATATATTTATTTTAAAAAGTTTAGTTAAGTTGTTTGTTTTATTAGTTAAAGTTTGTTTGTTGAAGCACTTTACACTTATTTCAATTCATCGTAAGTGCTCTTATGTAAAGTCACTTTATTAAAATATATATGAAATAACTGAAATTTAGATACCCACTTATCACTTGTTTTGTTTAGGATTTGTCGATATTTTGAATTTTAAGTTTACTAGTATGTGTCTCGACACTATTTTACTCCTAGCTAATTGACAAATTGAGACAACATCATTTGAACTAAACTTGCGAGAAAGGTATAGCAAAAAAAAGACATCAACGCGTGCTCTTTGAAATAAAACATTTTATTTCATTTTTGATATTGGAGTATTTCAATTAATTTGATAGGAATAATTACTTACCGTTGAAATGTAATGCCATCTTTCGTGAGACTAGATGTTGTACTACACTTTTCACACCATTTCACTGAACAATACGGCATTATTACCGCTTATTTTTTTTTTTTTTCGGGAGCAAGGTCAATGTTGTTACTTTGAGTCTCGGTAGCGGAATGAGAAACGAAAGGGGGCGGGGCCGGCTGTTATGCAGTGATACTGCATAACCTAGGCGAATGTAAGTCCCCCGCAATGCGTGGTCTTTAGGTTGTGTGGTCTGTGGCCGCAGACAAATACGTAGAGGGCCGCATGCGGCCCGCGGGCCGCATGTTTGACTTGCCTGCTTTACACTAACACTAAACTACAAACTAACCTAACCTAACTCATTGAAATGCGGGGATGGTTCACATTTCAATGCTCGACAATGACACAAACGCTAATGTACAAAATTGGTTTAGAGGCAAAATATTCTATAGGTACTATACACACCAACAACATGTTCCACAGATTTATAAGAAGCATAAGGCTACTGCCATAGGTATGAATTTGGTTAATTAATGAGTGAAATAGTATTATAATCGGATTACTAAATTATTCTATTGAAAATGTATCTTATGCTTTGAACACTACGTTATTATTTCTCTGCAGCTGTTTTATTGTTAGCACGGTTTGAAAGACAAAAGTTCCAGCATAAATTATTATTTATTAAACAATTTTTTTTAGTCTTTATTTTAGCTACAGTTATTTATTTTAGTGTGATGTTATGAAAATACTTTGATTTACAGCTAAGGTAGCTAGTAGGTTCTTTACTAAACAGTTGTCTAACTTAATTTAAAAAATGAGGTGAATAAGGTAACCTAGGTAAGTACAGTCGGTAGTACGTCAAGGCATACATGTGAACTACAAAACAGCTTTTATTATGTAGGGAATAGAAGCGGTATCAAGGTCAACACGTGTAGTCTGACTTGCGGTGTGTAAGTACACTCGGCTCACGTCAGACTACCCTACTTTGACTTTAAGACCACCCCTATTAACTACGTAATAAAAGCTGTTTTATAGCTCACATGTAACCTGACGTACTGCGGACTGTACTAAAACTAAAAACCGTTTCTTAAGTCTAGGTACTTGTTATACCTAACTACTACATTGAATTTTACCGATGGCTAAGATATATGACAGTTAAACACCAAGCAAGTGAAATACAACATATAACATATAATTTTTATTTTTATTCTTAACCATTGAGTATATTTGACTAATTTGTAAATTTTGACTAACGGCACGGGCACCTGTATAAATTATCATTTCTTTCCATTTAGCTCTTGTTTCAACCACCCAATGTGAAAGGAGAGCAAAGCAAACTGATACTGCCGAGTCTGTAACCGTAACTACTTGTACTTTACGTGGAGTATGTAGTAGTCAAGAAGATCATGAACAGCCATCGTCCTTTGCTTCAGCTCAAGTATGTGCCCTAAGTCCTTTAAATCGTGGGAATTAATATTAATTTATTTATCTTATTTATAAGGAAAATAACAGCTATGTACATGTAGCTAAAGATTATATTATTACACTCTAGCATTTAACGTTTTCAATATAAATAATAAAGTATTGTACCTGGGCGACCGAGCTTTGCTCGGTTACTACTTTTTAATAAAAAAAAGCTTTTTAATTCCTAAATCTTATTTAAAAACCAAAAAAAGTTATAAACTTGAATAAATACAAAAGTAAAAAATTGTGTGAACCCTATCAGAGGAATAAATAAGACCTACGAATTATCATCATCCTCCTAGCGTTATCCCGGTTGTGAACTCTCGCACGCGAGGGCCCAGGGTCCGATGACCATGTTCCAAGATGTGGCAGATCACAAACATACCTTGGACTACAGATTGACAGTAAGTTTACATGGCATAAACATATTGAACATGTTTGCAACAAATTAAGGCAATTCTTGGCCAATATTATAATTTTCAAAAATAGAATACCATTCCATGTAAAGCTTATGCTGTATCACTCTCTTGCAGAATCTTATACACTTTACGGTTTAGGAAGTTATGGACGTACTTTTAACACTTATTTGAATAAAATATACACACTCCAGATACGAATCTTAAAAAACATTGTTTCAGATAAAATCCGTCGGCAACTTCAGGATGATGACAGTTCGCTCTTCGAGCACTGTAGTGTTCTCCCAGTCCATACGCAGTTAAAATATGTACTTTTAAAAAAACACTTTTTTGACGACACATTAAAACAGGCAATAAATCACCCCGTGTGTACGCGCGCGGTAAGCAGTCGTAAGCTACAGACTAGTCGTGCAAACAACATGTACGGGGAGCGAACGGCGAGTTTTATTATTCCAAGACTGATAAACACGTTACCTACCGAATTGCGCGATAGCTTAAATATGAAAAATATAAAACGAAAGTTAAAATTATACCTCCTAGAAAACTTATAATTAGATCCGTTGGCAGATGTGCGTTTTCTCGATTCCTCCTTTTTGGTTGTTAAGTAGTTTTATTATGTCTGTTATTTATTAATTCTTACCTACTACTTTTATTATTTAATTTAAACGTCGACTCAGGTCGTGTCAATACAAACCTCAGTGGTTTCAGAATGCGACTTTCATAATTATGTCTTTAAAGTATTTTTGATATGGTAAATAAATGAAAAAAAAAAGGTAATTACAGTGGAGCGACTGCCATCTGACCTCCGCGGAGGTCAGATGGCAGTCGGAGGCGGAGCTCCGTGACCCTGTTACTAGGGGATCCTGACCAGTTTAAATCATGATTACAGATGCAGTCGCCTAAATGTGCAGGTTTCCACACGATGTTTTCCCTCACCGTAAGAGCATCGGTTAGTAAAACAACTAATGTACATAACTCAGAAAAAGTCATTGGTGACATGGCGGCATGTGGGATCGAACCGGTACTTACCTCCCGCATGAGAAGCAACCCGCTAGCCACTGCGCCACAGACGCTCTTTTATTTATTTACGTTTTATAGGACCTCCGAATTTTATTAAATAAATAGTAGTAACCGAGCTCTGTCGTCCAGGTACTAATATTATATAATATAACATATATTTTCAGGCACCACTACCATTCGAAATTCTTGAAGTCTGTTCTGAACAGCCTTCTGGGTCATAATACGCTTTTATCGCCATCAGCTCAAGTACACTAAACAATTTATTGTTTGATTCAGTTTAATTCAATAAATAAAACTTGTGTGTTTGTTTTCAGATTCCATCAAACCCAATAATTAAAAGAGAAACAGTAGAATGTGAAGATCCGCTGTTATTTCAGTCACCTAAGGAACTTCATTTAAAAATAGTTATCTATAAAAAAGATTTGTTAAGTGAAAACCATAGAAAAAAAATTAAAATACTTAATAAAAATGCATCTCTGCATCTGCATACGCCGAAATGAATCTCTAAAAAGATATGTTGAAAAACTTAAAAAAAGATAAGTCGTTGCTGTTAGGTATTTAATTAATAATAAAAAACAGAACTCTATCTAATCAAAATGATGTAAACTTAGATTTTATACTTATTTCTACCTTACTGTGTGTGTACTTCTTACTTTGTTTTGTGAATAAATCACTGAAACACATGTGTTATTTGCATACTGATCGATCACCCAAATTATCGATTAATATACAGTGTGTCCCGTCATCGATGTCGGAGCCTTCAAGAGGTGATAGAGTTCCCCTGCAAATTTTTTCTCTAAATACAAGAACCTCGAAAACAGACCAAAAAATATCACCGTTCCATACAAAAAAAACCCTGTCCGAGCCGAAAGGTTCATAAAGTTGCTTTAATAACGTTACCAAAATAAGTATCAAAATTACGTAATTCATTAATACTTTTTTTTGCGATTTTTAAAGTTAGCAAGTTTAGCACCTATTTACCCTAAAACGGGGTAATTTTCAAAATACGTTAACACTCCCGCCGGGCGCGCGGCTCTATTGACGCCGGCTACTCGCTTTGTCGATACTACAATAAACGTAGCGGCGGCCTTTGACATCGCCGCGCGGCACGTGTCCGGCGGCTATCCCGATATTATTACAGGTCAGTTTCGAGATGACATTACTTCCGAGTGGTCGTTCCGTTCCTTTGATCCGCGAAATGTCGTAAACGAATCAAGAATACTTTAATATGCTCATGTGTCTGGATAGGAGTGACTGTGATTATTGTGAAGCTCGCAGAGACTATGAAGTGCGTTTTGCTATTCCGCTGGGTATCACAGTGCCGTCAGAGTGTGCGTTCCAGCGTTTGCACAATCGCGTGTTCACTACGGGTAACGCAGGTCGGGAAAGCCATCGGTTTGACGCAGGCAGGCCACGAGTCCACCAAACACTAATGTGTTTGGTGGACACAAAGAAAAAGGTCTTTACAGAGCTACCACAAAGTCTCTGTTTCTTACGATTGACACATTATTATCTGGCTAATAATAAGAGCCGGGGTCATCTGGGGTCATGACTTCGCTACCTGCGAGTGCCGGCGCTATGCCGCACCCCGTAAATTTTACACTTCGAACGTTTCGGACCAACATTTTCGTAATTCTTTACGAACCTGATTATTTTGGCATAAAAGTACATTTTACGAAGATTTAGCTGCAAAAAAGAAATCTTGAAAAAATCATCATATTTTTTATATAATTTTTTTTTGTTGCTTAGGTCAAAAATTTTTAAAAATTTAGAAAAATAATCATAACTCGAAAACTTGAAAATCGCGGATAATACATGGGGGTGATTCGTGTACCCCAAGAGGTACTCTATCTCTGGACTTCCGCTTTACCAAACTTCTTAGGACACCTCCTCCGACACCTCTTGTCGGGCTTTGTCGTGGCTGCAGCAGCAGCAACCAACGCCAAGCATATTTCGACATGGAAGGAAGTCGACCCTTATTTCATGTACAGTTTAGAAGCACATGAAGGGGCGTTGTAATACATTTATGTATAACAAATCTTTAAGTTATCACTATCAGTTAATCTACTTTAGTTTTGGTATCGGGTCACGCAAATATGTATAAACCCTTGGGGGGTTAAATTTCTCATTTGATTATGCATTCTTATTACGATAAGGGTAAAAAACATCAGTCACGAAACTCACGTAGAAGTTATGGGTTAACGTTGATTTTTGGCGTAACTTACCAAAATCTTTGAAAATTTAAGAATCAAAGATTCACATCAATGTACCTACACATAAAGTCATCATGACCGTCGTGACGATCTTCCTATGTTATTGTTTGTCATGTACATTGATTTGTTATATAAATAAAAAATCAATGGTCATATAAGTACTCGTACTAGATCTCTTTAACTTTTTAGATAAGCTTGAGTTGTGAAATATGTTGCTATGGTTTTATCTGAAGGTTTTGTAGTTTTGCAGCGAGCAGTATCATTGTACTCGAGATTAGACGAACAATCTCTTCCACCTTTCTTAGGTTGCGACACAGAAAAAGTACTTGGTTGTGATTACGATGAGGTATATTCAACTCAACTATCAGGCAGGCAGGACCCTATTATCTATAACGTCGTATGTAAGTATGATGACACAATAAAATACAAATATATTTTGCTATTAGATAAATAATACCTATGCACGTCTCATCATTCCAGAATACCTAAGTCCTGCTTTACTTAGGTACATAAATCCTGTGTTAAGGAGATTGTTGGGATTGTGATAAATCACTTTATTCCAATCCAGTGCCTATTTAATCAGTTTGTATTCTTGAAGGTATATCAGGTATGTTTTATGAAATACATTGTTCGTATGTTTGTGGAATGTAAGCTTTAATATACGATTAATACCTAAGTAATTCAAATTGAAATTCGCTCACAAAAATTAATCGACTGTGTCATCCGGTGGGACTCGATAAGATAATAATATAATATTGGAAAGAGCACTCGCCCGGATAGCGAAGGGACGTGGGTTCGAGTCCCACCGGATGACACAGTCGATTAATTTTTGTGGGCGAATTTCAATTTGAATTCGTAAAAACTTGCAAAATAATTGCTTAATTTATAAAAATAATTATAACCTAAGTAATTATTAAATTAATTGTTGGGCATTTTGTGTTACAAATAACAAAACATTCATTATGACTTAAAAACAAAATGCTCGTGCTCTTCGCACAAATATTTGCCCCTTACGGGATTTGAACCCGTTGCGGGTTCAAATCCTCTTTGACAGAAATGCTCTTGTTTTGGAGTCCGAAGCGCTAACCACACTAACTAAGTGGTCGTCGTCATCGATGCTCGTGGTGTTTGTTTATAGTTATGGCTACGTTATTATTACTTTAAAATAATATGAGTTATTAAATGTGCCTGTCCTGTGGTGACGTGTTCGGTACTTATCCTGTGCTCTATCCACAGCTCCGCCGCCACTTGTCTCGCTTCAATGGGTGCCCAGTGTGGCTGCCATCAACAGTGCAAGAGACTCTATGTTCGTCTTAGAAAAGTCCTAATAAATAGGTCGATAACAGAAAGCCACTCTTACCAATAATTTTTTTGCAGTAATAACTGCAAAATAACGGTATGCTTATTCACGTTTGTGTCTCCACCCTTTTTCATATCGGCCAACAGCTGTCTGGAAACGTCAATGTCAGTGTCAAACTCAAAAATTAATCAAACTGTCGGCGAACTCTCAAGGCGGGGAGTTTGTTTTATTTTGGCGGAACAGTGAGCCCAGAACAGGGTGAAGCTTAAGTTCGCTCGCCATAACAAAGAAGAAGTTTGTTATTTCTTTGTCGATCTTGAAAAATATTATCAGTGGTTGATTTTACAGTAAATTTGCTCTAATCTTCGAAAATGTCGTCTGAAAGTGACGGCAATCCCAGAAAATCTAAGAAAAAAAGAAATCCACAAGATCTAATAGCTGATATATCTAAGGAAGAAGAAGTCAAGTTTGCTCCACACTTTAAGAAAAATCATATTAGGAGTTGCCCTGACAATGCACCCGGTACTGTTTTTCCCGTTTTTAAAGAGAGTAGTAATGAAACTATTAAATTTGACAATAAGGATCCGATTTATATCTGTCCGCAGATTCACAAAGAATACCCCAGAAGGACTAGTTGGGTTGCAGACCGTTGCCATCACTTTTGCGGGTAACGTACTCCCCTCCCATGTCACTTATGGATTATTTATGCACTATCCCTGTAGAGGAATATATTAGACCCGTTATTCAATGTTATAAATGCATGGCTGTCGGCCACACAACTAAGTTTTGCAAGCGCAATGTAGTGTGCTCTATCTGCTCACAATCCCATCACTTCAAAAACTATACTAATGTTGACAAACCGCAATGTGTAAATTGCAAAGGAGAGCATATTGCTGTGTCATAATTCTGTGCAATTAAAATACAAAAACTTACAGAAAACAAATCAAAAATTTAGAATAGACAAACACTAGGTTCATTTTTCCCAACTCTAAAGTCCAGCTATGCAAAAGCAACAAGCTCTTTAGTGCAACCAAATATATCTGTGTCTTAGTAGAACTTATGAAAAACATTGCAAATAAATTTATCACAGCAAGCAAATATTTTTGGAAAAAAATCTATGTATAGCCTGAAATATATGGGACCTGAATTAAGGGCGGTACGAATCCTCTTTATATGACAACACTTGCTATAATCATACCAGCGTAGATTGGCAACTGAACATTTAAAAAATATACATTTTATATAGTTATATTTATGCTACATTTCTTAGTCTACTTACAGATTCTACTATACAAGAACAAGACAGAACACTTGCAAATTAAGTACTTACTAAACTCAGTGGCTCTTTGTAATATTACCCTTGATTTTTGAACCATATTTGAATTATTTTTGCTAAACTATGCACCATTGGGCAGAAGTAAAATTACTTGTTGTTCTTGTAAATGATATTATTTTAAATGTTATCAGACTATTACAATAATCATTGTATTTGAATTATTTCAGTAAAATATCGGAGCAGGGTTAAACAAGTATAAATGATTGTTATTTTTCAAAATCGTTATTAAAATATTCTTAGTTACCATCAATAGCCAATTCTCACTGTTCGCACTATATGACGTTCCAAAAATTGTGATATGACAACTAAATCAGTAATTCATTTAAAAAAAGTATGTTGATTACACAGATTCCCTCGTCGAAAATAGCTAAAACACATGTTAAACCACTTTTCTTTTACAACAGCGAAAAGTTTTCGGCGTTTTTAACACATAATAATAACACAAACTCGAAATTTAGATCACGCTTCCTCTTTGACAGAAATCATTATGACAAATAATAACATGACAACATTGAGAAGTTAGAATGGAGAGAGCATTTGTCAAAATCCTAGTTCATAAAATTTCGCCACTTTTGGCGGGGGACGAGGAAGCACACATATAGCTGTAGCCTCCCTACTATGAAGAAAAAACTCGACGTATGTATCGCTAACTTGTCGAAATAACCTCAAAGTAAAGCAGGCATCTCTCACTCGATGTACTTGCGCTCGTTAATAGCCTACTCTCGAGCGCACCGACGGCGGTGCGTAAATCAGTAGGCTGCCAACAGCTGACGGGAGCACGCGTACGCACTGTTGAATTATTTGTGTTACGGTCGATTCGTTTTTATGCAAACTACTTAGGTAATATCATATATACATCTGGTATTTACTGTACAAATGCAACCAGAAGCATAATATGTTCTGAATTAGTCTCAGATTTATATAAAATTCTGGACTTATCAGAGTCTCGAATGTTTGAACTTTTAAAATCTTTTAATGAGTCATCATAATTTTACGGCAGACTGAAAGTTCCTACAGATGCTTTTTATAAATATGTATGAATACATTTTTGAAAAAAAAAAATTGCACAGAACAACATCTTAGATCTTGTATTACTACTTATTAAAACTGTTTGTTTTATACGAATCCGATTTGTTTTTCGGGACAACCCAAAATTTTGTAAAACATTTCAAGCCATGCTACAAATAAAATAGGCCTTGTACCCTGAGTTTATTAGTTTTACTCCAATGTCGCGTAGCTGCAGAGGAATAATAACGTAATGATGTTTGAAACTTATGGCACATTTTCGGGCGCAGTGGTCTGCGACAAAAAATTGTAGGCTATTATAAGAGTAGGTATGGACGATTTTCTTTGGAGTGATTTATCTGTTACGTTGTAACTATTATATAATCTGTGAGTAAAGAACGAATGATTTTCGAAATACTGTTGTAAATTAAAGTATTTCTAAATTTACTAATGATGAGCGGTTTTTGGGTCCGTAAACGGCACAACGACCAACCGCTTCTTGTCCCAGCAAAACAACACAATACGGACGATTTTAAATCTTATTGATAAGCATTGAAGGAATATTTAAGCGCGTATTTTTACCTACACACTTTCTCCCACCTTATCCGAACCTCCTCCCGGCCATTTGACCTTGCATATTTTACACCAGTTGTTTAGTAACATTTCATTTGACATCAAGTTCACATACATAACTTATACCTCGATAGATATGTACCTATAGTAAATAATATAACTACAAAACTAATATATAGCCTGACCAGAAATATATGGGACCTGTTTTAAGGGCGCTTTAAATCCACTTTATATGACAACACTTGGCATAATCATACCAACGTAGATTGGCAACTGAAAATAAAAAAAACATATTTTTAATATGTTTACTTCAAATTTTATTTTTTAAGCCTGCTGCCTAATGATAAAAGATTCTACGGTAAAATAACACGACAGAACACTCGCAAATTGAGTAATTATTAAATTCAGTAACTCTTTATAATTTTGGTCTTGAATTTTGGACCAAAACATAATTATTTTAGCAAAGCCACTAACGAGTAAAAGAAACATTAATCTATTGTTTTTCTAAATTATATTATTAAAATGTTATCACATACATAAAATGTTTTTGGCGCAACTGGGTTAGGAAGGCAAAGGAAAGCGCTTCCTACCGACCGGTTGTTATGGTCGGGGACCAAGGTCCATTGGTCACCGTCTTGGTTTATCTATATGTAGTCAAGCTCGTGCTAAATCTTACATATCGCGGTTTGTGTTGTATGGAGCGGGCTAATAGCGCCATCTAGCCTGTAGGAGCTGAGTCAGGGCGTCGCGTCTTGAAGTTGCTTGCTAGTGTTAGCGACAGTGGTAAGATGTCGCTACACCACTCCCCCCGAAGAACCGGAGGTTGATTGAGCCAGGGTGGTTGAGAGCTCAGCAGTCTGTGCGTAGTGAGCTTGCAAGTGCCAGTGCTTGTTGAGTCCACAATGTGCCGGGATGTGCATGCGCGATGTCCACGGCGAGTCGGGATGGGCATGCCTAATGTCCACGGCGTGTCGGGATGCGCGATGTCCACGGTGAGTCGGGATGAGTGCGCGATGTCCACACGATGAGTCGGGATGTACATGCGTGATGTCTACAGTGAGTCGGGATGAGCATGTGTGATGTCCACGATGCGTGCGGATGAGCTCGAAGTCCACAGTGAGTCGGGATGATGAGCTGGATGAGGCTGCCGAGGAACCAGGTAGAACCGGTGCGGTCTGCGGTGGTGTCCTTAGGGCTGGTGAGCTGGCTTGCAGGAGACTGCTGGCTGGATGCTCCTGGCTGGGTGCCTGTTGGCAAGGGAGAAGGCAACGATGATGATGACGACGGTGAGGCTCCATGCTCCAGTGTAGATCACGTCGGGGTCACCAATTTGGCGCAACTGGATTAGGAAGGCAAAGGGAAGCGTTTCCTACCGACCGGTTGTTATGGTCGGGGACCAAGGTCCATTGGTCACCGTCTTGGTTTATCTATATGTAGTCAAGCTCGTGCTAAATCTTACATATCGCGGTTTGTGTTGTATGGAGCGGGCTAATAGCGCCATCTAGCCTGTAGGAGCTGAGTCAGGGAGTCGCGTCTTGAAGTTGCTTGCTAGTGTTAGCGACAGTGGTAATATGTCGCTACATGTTATTTTCTAAAATTTAATAGTAAATCTTGGAAAGCTAAGAACTATTTTAGTTGAAATATCCAAGTAGGGTTGAAATAAAGAAAATTAAACTTAAAACAAGTATTAATTATAATATTTTTTAAAAATTGTTAATACAATATTCTCCGTAGCCATCAGTAGCCAATTTTCACTATTCGCAATATATGGCGTACCGAATATTCGTTATGACAACTATATCAGTAAGTAATATGAAGTAACCGCGGTGATCACATAGACTTTCTAGTCGAAAAATACTACAACACATGTTAAACCACTTTTCTTTTACGAAAACGAATAGTTCTCGGTATTTTTATCACATAAAAATTGCACTTGGTCGAAAACTAGATTACGCGTCCACTTTGACACTAATCTTTATGACAATTGATGACATGACAATGACGATTTGTGGTTTCTGTTGCCAGTAAAAGAAATTAGTTCCAGTTGTTTTCCGCAATATGGCGAGGTCCCATATATTCCTGGTCAGGCTATACAATCATTTTTCAAAATCGTTATTAAAATACTCTCCGTATCCATCAGTAGCCAATTTTCACTATTCGCACTATATGACATACCAAAAATTCGTTATGACAACTATATCAGTAATAAATTGGAAGAAATTGTGGTGATCACATAGACTTTCTTGTCGAAAAACACTACAACACCATGTTAAACCACTTTTCTTTACGAAAACGTATAATTCTAGGTATTTTTACCACATAAAAATTGCACTCGGTCGAAAATTAGATTACGCGTCCACTTTGACACTAAAACTTCGTTAAAAATACCTAGAATTATTCGTTTTCGTAAATAAAAGTGGTTTAACATGGTGTTGTAGTGTTTTTCGACAAGAAAGTCTATGTGATCACCACAATTTCTTTCAATTAATTACTGATATAGTTGTCATAACGAATTTTTGGTATGTCATATAGTGCGAATAGTGAAAATTGGCTACTGATGGATACGGAGAATATTTTAATAACGATTTTGAAATACGATTATAATAAATACTTGGTTTGAGTTTTATTTTCTTTATTTCAACCCTACTTAGATGTAACAACTTTAATAGGTTGTATAGTTTTTCAAGATTTCTTATAAATTATAAAATTATGGTTAACATTATAAGTAATATCATTTAGAAAAACATTGGATTAATCTTTCTTTTACCCATTAGTGGTTTTGCAAAAATAATAGTTCAAAATTCAAGACCAACATTACAAAGAGTTACTAAAGGACAATGCGTCAAATTGGGCCTAACGACCAATACACATGAGATATTATTTTTAAGATAGGTCATAACACACAACTAACGCGAAAAATAATTAAAAAAAAATGTACCGGGTTCTTGTAAAGCTACGTCGAAAAAGTTTATTTAATTATGTCAAATATTTTTTAATTATTAAATGTGAGTGTCAGGTCAGTCGGTATTCTCCGCTTCTGACAGTGCAGTGCTCCTGTTATTCTTACTTTTAACGTATTTCTATTACGACGACCCTGCTTGTTTTAGGACTCTGGTGATATTCTTACATGAACTGACTTTGGCTACCTTTACGGACTTGAATTCTGTTCTTAAAAATGCAGGAAGAACGTTTGTGTGTTCTGTGTCCACGTTCTGTTCATAGACGTAGACAAAATCATGTTTTGCAAACAAGCTTGTTACATACGCATCCAGCGCATGTTTCCTATGTACATGAAAACGCTATAAGACAGGTGAGTTTTATACCGTTTATTATTATTAATATCAGTTATTTAAATAATGTATATCTAACGCATGAAAGTGTATTTAATACATGTAAAGCGCAGGCTAGTTATACATAAAGTGAGATCCATACGAAATCTACAAGTTATTACAAAAAACCTAATTATATGTTACACAACCCGTGTTGCCGATTACGGTGATATGTGGTGCCAGTTTCAAATAGTACCACGATCTCTAATCCCTCACTATTAAGTTCTCTATGAACCGTATGTTTCTCGGTGGGAACTCGTATAGGCTGCTTGCTTAGAATACCTTCTTAATCCTTTAGAAAGTGTGATAACAGGTAATCTAAGTTGTGAATTATTTTATTTGCAGGTATCATTCAACAGCACACAATCTGTCTGTCATCGTTGTTGGCAAAGAGTCGACCACAATGTTTTAAATCCAGTAGAACATGAACCAGAAGTTCCACCACCAGTACCACCAGTACCAGTTCCAGTATCAGTTCCACCTTTGCAAAATGATGCAAATTGAGTACTTATTAAATTTAATAAGTACTTAATTTGCGAGTGTTCTGTCCTGTTATTTTATCGTAGAATCTGTTATCATTAGGCATCAGGCTTAAAAAAATAACATGAATGTAAACATATTAAAAATATGTTTTTAATGTTCAGTGGCCAATCTACGCTGGTATGATTATACCAAGTGTTGTCATATAAAGTGCATTCGAAGCGCCCTTAATTCAGGTCCCTTATATTTCTGGTCAGGCTATATGTATGTGTATTGCTTATAACAACTATCGGTTATAACGTAGGCAACTATACGGTCCCTTCAATGTCGCTATATCAAGTTTTGACTGTAGTTCCTGTTGTTTTTCGCAATATGGCGAGGTCCCATAAATTTTTGGTCAGGTGAGGCTGTGAAGAGAAAATAAACAAATAATGCACCAATAAAGATTGGGCTGTTATGGACAGATCCAAAGCCGTAAAACTAACTAGAGAAAAAAAACTGTCATCTTGATATCGATTTCAGTCATTTCAATTTCTTCTCAATAGTTTCCGTTTTCTTAATCCTTTTTACACATATTTCATTATGCCCATTAAATTGCAAAATAAAAATTAAGTACATTCTGTGTTTTAAACAAGGTATGTTCATTATATTATTGTTTGATTACGTAAAAATTTACGGCAAATGTGTGCTTGTTTTATGTATGCATCGAAGGAAAGGAGTAGTGCCCCTATAACTATTAAAAATGAATTTATATCTTTAATGTAGAAAACATAAGTTAAAATATGTGTATCAAGTTTTATAATTTGAAACAGCTGACTCCAATTTAATAAATTAGTATTATTTTTCATTTAAAATAAGCTTTTTTATGTCGTTTACAGGTATCAGCAGACTCTTGTTTGAAAACTTTTTTATTTCATCATAAATTTAACTAAGCCTCTGAGCGAAGAAACAAGCAATTTTTATTTATTTTCCAAAATCAAAGTTAATTAAGGGGCTATTTTTCTAAAAAGTAGTATAGGTTTTCTCGCCTCATGGACAGAGTTTTTTTAATAAATCTTTTAGTTTTGGTTAGGTGCACTAAAGGTTAAAGTTTATTCAATATTAATATGTTCCTTATTTTTACTTCCTTATTTATTTTGATTTATTTTTTATTGTCCTGTTTTGTTTGCCGTGCCAAATAAAAACTATTATTATTTACCTTATCCCTTTCAGACCGGTGGCCAAAGTACGCCGAATACAATCAAACAAACAGTTGTACCTAGCTAAAAATGGTCCTTAGATTTCAAATCTGAGGTCCAATTTTTATTTTCTGACCGCCATCTTGGAAAATTTTTAAGGCTAACAATTGTATTGTGTCGGGCCCAGGGTTCGTATCCCACCATGCTATGAATATCAAAGATTATTTTTATTTCTCTAAGAAAACAAATGGGTTTCATAGCTTTGCCGTCTTTTAATGTCATATTTAATTTTGGCTTATTCAAAGACCAAATTTTTCAAATATTTTTTCCATTTTGATGAAAGCAGTCGGCAGGACTATGCTCTGGGTTTGGCTCTGGAGCTGTTTCCGTCGGATCTGCTTGTTATTGAATTTCGTTATTTTTCATTCGAGCTTGCATAACGGTTAGCTGTCAACCAGGTCATCTCCAGAGTCATCTTTCGACTCTGGGTGCACAGAATTGGAATCTCCTGCCACCCCCGATGGCCCTGGGATGGGTTCTGCTCTCAGAACCTATCAATCTTCATCGCTATTCTCGTTTTAGGTCTCGTATGACATACTCGCCATCTCATCTTCTGATAAATAATAGATATTTATTGGAAAATGTTATAAAAAAGATTTAAGACAACAGTTGCGGCCCGAGTGGATATAATTGTTTCAGTAAAGTTCGGTAACGTCTGTCGGCATCATCAAATGCTATTTGAATGCAATTATTCACTAAAACCATAGATAATGTACTTAACATTATGATCATATGTCATCAATAACGATTTATTAACAAAAACACAAAAGAAATTGACTTGCAGTAGTAAAATGTGGCAACTTGAAATTAATCTCAACTTGACAGGTCCGTGACCTCTACTGCGACTGAACCCGCGCCAAATTTGTTTTAAATATGGTAGAAAGATTTAAACGCAATCAAGCGATGCTGGGCCCGTCCACAAATCACAAATAGTTCGTAAGAAAAAAATAACTTTGTGAACGGCGCAGTTGTATTGACCAGTTCTGAAAGGGTTATTACTTAAAAATGTAACTTGAGTAAAAATTTTAATTTTTTAAAGTTTATGATAATCATTTTGGATTATTAATACATAGATAGATATTATAATTACATATTTTTCACTGCTTACAGGTAAAGAAAAAAAAACGAAAATGGGCTCAAAACAAACACCACCACCACCTCCACCTCAACAGTTCTCGTTAGTAGTATATTTGAGTATTATTTTTAAAGGTGTAATGATCCCTGAATTTAGTTATAATGAAATTAATCTTAAACTTAATTCATATAATTAAGATTTTAACTTAAACATCTGGCCCGTTTAATTTTTTTTTAATAATTTTCTTCTAACAAAGTAGCTTTCAAAATCAGGGATTATTAAAATCTTTATAAAACAAAATGTTTTGCACCATGATCTGCGGGATAAAATAATAGGTATAAAAAACATAATTTATGCAATCTTTATCTTATCTCTCTTTAATTATATCAAGTTTACTTAAAAATACAGAAAAATGAAGAAGCAGAAGCGCTGGAAGAATCTCCCGTCACGCTAGCCTCAATGATATAATTCGCAGGTCTTTTGCTAGCGCTTCGGTTCCAGCCATTCTTGAACCGAATGGTCTGGTTCGAAGCGATGGTAAGAGGCCTGATGGAATGACTTCGGTTCCGTGGAAGCTGGGAAGGCCCCTGGTGTGGGACGCAACTTGCGTAGACACACTGGCCCCTTCTCATCTTCTACAGACTTCATCTGGGCCTGGCACTGCTGCTGCATCAGCAGAGTCCCTCAAGCGGCGCAAATATGCAGGCATCAGTAGTGCCTACATGTTTGAGCCGTTTGGGGTAGAGACTCTTGGACCGTGGGGACCAAGTGCACATCGCCTGTATAGTGATTTGGCCAAGAGGCTGATTGACTGTACGGGCGATCGCAGGGCTGGCGCATTTCTTGGCCAACGTATAAGTTTGGCCATTCAACGAGGAAATGCAGCCAGCCTTCTGGGGACGATGTCTCGGTCCTTGGACGGCGATTTGGGCCATGTATTTTATTTGTAATTATTTTTGTTTATACCTTTTTTTTGTTTTGTATTGTAATATGTACATATTCATAGTCTATATATAGAAATTATTATAATTGTAGTAAATAATTGATATTAAAAGACATAATAAACATTCATACAAAAAATTGAAATAGCAGTTTTGAATATTAATTTATTATTACTTATTGTTCTAATCAAAAGAGTCAACTTCTTATGAACGAGTTCATAATATTTATGTTATAGTTGGCACAATGAGCCATGCCATGCCCTACATTTGCAATTGCTGCTATACATCATTTAGATGGCCAGAGTAAGGTCAATTAGATCCATTTGTATGTAGTGTCACTATTTCAGTCATTATGAATATTATTAATAATCTGTACCTAGTAACCTATCTATGTATAGGGTGTCCCAAAAAGGGCACGCCAGACACTGGAAACGGCTTAGCCATAGATCTTCTTTTCAGATAAACGCCATTATAAGTCTCATGATTTGGGTGATAATTCCACATTTTTCCCCAAAAATGACACATTAGCATGTCACTGGAGATAGATAACATAACTCTTATTATACAAGTGTGGTTTGGGAGATAATGCTATTTTTTTTTGGAAATTTTTCCTAAGAAGTCATAAGTTTATGACATTTTATAATTTTTATACGAAACCAAAATTATTCACACATGAGTAGTCATGATATTTTTATTTGAAAGGTCTGTGGTAAGGCCATCAGTGTCAGGCAATTTTTGGGACATCCTGTATTATTCTGTTAAACTATGTAAACTAAACTATACCACAGAATAAATTACAGGACAAGTACATAGGTAGTATATTTATTTGTGCGACCTTGGGTAGATGTCTAACGTAATATGAGTCCATTTGTACGTGATTGTTAGTTACAGTCAAGACCAAGGTATTAGTTTCAGACTTATTTGACATTGATCTATGTATTTGTATCCATTGTCAAGTAAAGGAAAATATGCAAATTGTTACAAAGCATTATTTTACGAATTTAGTTGTCATTCGGATGTGAGTAGAGGAAAACTTAAACTTTAATACTAATATGAAATCCATTACCTAAGCTACATTACAGCTTTGAGTCTTTGCTGGTATTTAGACCTTATCATTATTATCAATTATAAAATACACATATACATGAAATATTTTTAATGATTGCAATAGATTATCTCACTATCAATTCGTTTCATTATTTGTATTTTATTTACAACCTATTATCTGCTTTATTAGCACAATATACTTTAAAGATAAACCCTAAAGTTGTTGGTTTGTTATTAGTAACTACTTATAACGAGTCTCAGTTACGAGTATTATAGCTTTTTTAGAACCGTTTTTTGTGCTCTAGGGTAGGTATGGTGTATGATCATGCCATTTTAGGGCCCCCTGTATGAATTCTTGTTATAACATCCAATGAGTAGTGCTCCCAGCCAGGCCGAGAGGTCAAGGGCAAGCTTGATTGAACAATCTGTATATTTACAGACTGCTGCCGAAGATCATAAACGGTGGTATTGCTGGCATAGTGGGAGTATCCGTCGTGTTCCCTCTGGATCTGGTCAAAACCCGCCTGCAGAACCAAACTATCGGACCAAATGGAGAGAAACAATATAAGAACATGTAAGTAAGTTTAATTGTCTTTCAGTGTATTTTTGAATTTTAGTAAGCAAAAGAAAAAACAATCATACATAGTCAGGTCATATGTTCTGTCACACAAAAAAAACTTTTGAATTTAGAATGCTGGCGCAAAAAAGTTTATTAAATTCGAATTTTTCATGAAAATAAAAATGTGTACTTTTTAGAATTTTCCTCATTTTTATATATGGAGTGGACACTTAAAGAAGACCGTGTCGCGGTTATTGCGTTGCATCGTTGCGGTTACGTTACGCGCCAATTCAGATTTTCGACTTACTGAAAAATTTGAATATAACCGAAAGATCCGTTAACGTACCATAAAACGATACAATGAAGACTTTACTGTAGATGACAGGTCACGAAGTGGTCGCCCTCGCTTTGTTAGGACTCCAGCAGTGATAAAAGCTGTAAAGGCGCGAATTCAAAGTAATCCCATTCGTAAGCAGAAACTGTTGGCCCTTCAGATGGGGTTACTCAGGACCACGGTGCAAAGGGTGTTAAATGAAGACTTTGGCTTAGGGCATATCGAAGAAAAACAGTACATCGTTTGGACGCTCGTTTAATGGACCTGAGACTGAAGAGATGCCGCGCTTTGTTAAAGCGGTACGCGGGAAAAAAGCATCGGGAAATTCTTTTTTCGGATGAAAAAAATTCACCGTGGAAGAGAGCTACAATACCAAAACAAAATGATATGGTGTACGCACACAGCAGTGAAGAAGCGAGCAACCGTATTCCGCGTGTCCAACGAGGTCATTTTCCATCCTCGCCCATGGTTTGGTTGGGAGTGTCTTATTGGGGCTTAACTGAGGTACATTTTTGTGAGAAAGGCGTAAAAACGAATGCAGTTGTGTATCAAAGTTCAGTCCTCAAGAACCTTGTGGAACCTGTTTCTCATACCATGTTTAATAACAGGCACTGGGTTTATCCGGCACGAAGACTGGCCCTCCTCCAGTCCAGATTTGAGTCCGTTAGATTGCAAGATATGGCAACACTTGGAGGAAAAGGCCTGCTCAAAGCCTCATCCTGATTTGGAGCCACTCAAGGCATCCTTGATTAAGGCAGCCGCCGATATTGACGTGGACCTCGTTCGTGCTGCGATAGACGACTGGCCGCGCAGATGATTTTGAATAAACTTTATTACCATTATGAATGAATCTATGTTTTATTAAGTTCATTTTGCTATATAAACGGTTACATAAATAATAAACATGTCTAAATTATTTCATATTACACATGTGACAGAACTTATGACCTGACTAGGTAGATGCTTAGGTTTTTTTACAAACACCATAAGTAGGTAAGTATAACAAAAAATCTCATCTGTTTGTGCACAACATCTTCCTGCCTAACTGTTTTTGTATAATTAAGCTATTTAAGCTATCAAGTCTTGCCAGTAATACTGGTTTTACATGTCTATTTGCTTAAATTATTATTTCCTCCTTTGAATTGTAATTGTTGTGCATTCTTATCACAAATATCTGAGATCTCATAATACTCATAATGCATGTTGAATGGAAAAGAAAACACTGACATAATCGGCGTACTGGTATGAATAAATTATTATAGACTAATCAAAGTGGAAATGTCTTAACGAACTTATCAAATCTCTACTCTCTTGACCCATAGTGGCTCCCTTTATATAGGGTAGATTTAAGAAGTGTACTCAAGTTAGCACGTGGTCTACACATTCCAATTTTATGCATGTTCTTCAAACATTAGACTAAAATCTACATAAAGCAAAAACATAATTCGTTAAATTAAGTACGATCACTTTTCGTTTGGAAAACGATGGGTTTTAAAGTTTATAATTTCTGCTTACTTACTCGAGCTTTTGGCCTAAAAACCTCTAAAAGAAGGTCCTTATAATTAATTAGTGAATCTAAAAAGGATATTTTATACAGTCTATATTTCCACATTTTTCACGAAAAACCGTTTTGTGACACGCGGTGTTATTACAAAAAAAATAGACCAGGTTTAAAATAGGTCTAAATATTAGCCGACAACAGAGGAATGAATGACACATTCGTGATATAACCTTATAGAGAAACGCTTTTCTAATTGGCTAGCTAATAGCTTAGTCGTGGCTTAAACTTGATACTAAGTTTTTGTAATAACGGTGACGCTGTTTCATTCTGAGCCAAACTGGCTTCGAACAGGCGTAAGAGATATTGAAATGTGTCGCTGCTGTGGTAGAGTATATCAATAAATGATGGGTCAGCTCCCCTCGCGGGGGTAAATGTCAAAATCGAGTTTTTGGGAGCCTGCTCTTAACCGGGTTAGTCTCTTCCAGGCTGGACTGCTTCAGAAAAACATATGCTGCCGAGGGCTACTTCGGCATGTACCGCGGCTCCGCCGTGAACATCCTCCTCATCACGCCGGAGAAGGCGATCAAACTGGCTGCGAACGACATGTTCAGACATCATCTCACTCTGCCTGATGGGTATGTGGCCCTGTCTACCGCTGTATAGATAGAAATACAAGTTTTGGTAATTCTGGTTATGGTCATTATTTTCCGTAACAGTCTCAGCGAACAAGTATCATACGACTCGAAAGACTCGGAAATACGTACATCGTCTCTACATATGGACCAACATTATTATTATTTTTGACGTTCACAAATTCAATTTTTAGGGTTCCGTGCCTAATGGGTAAAAACGGGACCCTATTTAGTAATAGGGTCAGGGGTAAAGTCTTAGTAGACTTTCTGTCACCAGTCTTTGAACTCGATTCCAATGTGCCCTGTCTAAGGTTAAATTTAAATGTCTCTTTTCGTTTATTTGTCATAGAACATAATAATAATAAAATATCCTTATTTTTCTCTCTACAATCTAAATAGGTACACATAAGTTGCAATAAGTACATTGTTGGTACAAATAGATATAGATTGAGAAAGACTGGCGTCTGAACTAGGTGAGAAACCTGTATTACAGAGCGCCAGCACTCTCCTCTCTCGGAATCTACTCGGTTATGAGTACAAATAAAATAAAATTAATAACCAGAATTGTGTGTGTGTGTGTGTGTGTGTGTGTGTGTGTGTGTGTGTGTGTGTGTGTGTGTGTGTGTGTGTGTGAGTGTGTGTGTGTGTGTGTGTGTGTGTGTAAATGTGTGTGTGTGAGTGTAGAGAATATACTGTCTAATGTTGTATAGATGACCCTTTATGCGTGAGTCGTCACCAATACATAGCCTTAAAATGAGATAATTTAGTAAATAGACACTTACTATGAATATAAAGTTCAAAATTGGTATTAGAATACGAGTATAAGCTAATTCAGTCTAGTCTCGAACATCTGTCCTCAAAATTTAAAAATAAAAGATCGATATTTTCACAGCACCCTTCCGATTGTGCGCCAGATGATGGCGGGCGGTATGGCGGGTGCGTGCCAGATCGTCATCACGACGCCCATGGAGCTGCTGAAGATACAGATGCAGGACGCGGGGCGGGTCGCCGCACAGGCTAAAGCTGGTAATTATAATAATATCAGCGAATTTCGACTACAGCGGCCAATCTCAACATAGCCACAGATTATATAATAGTTACTACATAGCTAAGACAACGCGGGAGATACAGAGCACAAGTGTGAGCGCAATACACAGATGCACTCTCTGTTCCTTCACTCTCATAGTTCTGTGAGACGGCAGTCCGACATGATCGGAGAGAGATCACTCGCAGGACACAACGGCTTAGTGCTTTCTGAGGCACGGGGCGTTGTCAAACCAAATTCCAGACTCCGCTGTGTCTAAGTTATTTCAAGACAGAAAACCTAGAAACTCTTAGCCGGACTCGAACCCGGAAACTCGTGGATAATACCCACCCAAGCTGACCACTAGACCTCCGAGACAGTCTGGAAGTTATAGCACTTATTAGGGCTCATTCACACGGGATCCGTCATTGACAATTCGTCAAAATACAGGATACGTTATGACGGATGGACATGCACATTGCATACGGAATCGTATTTTACGATTCGTCAAAATATCCTTATTGAATTTGGTCAAAAATCCGTGTAATTTGACGATTCGTGATTTTTAAAAACACGATATTAGATTTTAGACGTATCGTCATTTTTCGCGATTCGTGATCCGTGTTAACATGGGCATCAAAAAGCATTGCCGCCATCAAAAAAATAACGTATAGCGAAAAAAGACGTATAGTCAAAAATCACGAATCGTCCTCGTGTGAATGAGCTCTTACACCATCCTAACTAGTGTTGAGGCTTAGTGTTCGGCTCGACTGTGCGATGGTGAATAAGAAGTTAGGATATTGAGATACATATTTTTTCATGGTGCACCAATTACTCATTAAGGCAGTTATCCAACCGGCAACGAAGAGCGACAAGCAAGTAGGTAGGGCTAGAAAAATCTACATTTTTATTTTCACTCGATTTACAGCCCAGCGAGTAAATCGAGTGTTCTTAGGCGACAGACGATTCGAATTTGGGCACTCGTTGCTGTTCCGAGCGGTCGAGTGCAGTCGATCGAGTGATTCAAAGATGCGGAGTTTTTGATGACGAACGAAAATCAGTAAAAATCTGTGTGCGAGTGATTTAAAAATAGAGCTAGTCATTTCTATCAAGACAGTTGTCTTTCTTAGCTACATTAGTCATTGCATGTGTTCTAATCTGAAAGCTTCCCTTATCAGAAATCTTTTTCGCAGAGGGCAGATCATTCCAACGCATCACAGCAATGGAGTTGACTAAGAAACTCCTAAAGGAGCGTGGCATCTTTGGCCTGTACAAGGGCGTGACCGCCACTGCGGGGCGAGACGTATCATTCAGCATTATATACTTCCCACTTTTCGCGACTTTGAATGACTTGGGACCTAAGGAGCCTGGCAGTGCGAATCCGCCGTTTTGGTAAATATTACCTATTTGATTTTTACCTCAGATCATAGAAAGATGCCAAAAGAGTTGTCCAATAATTGTAAAAAATATTTTTTTATAACCAGGATAAATTAAATATTATGGAAAATGGAAGCGTTTAAAATTAAGATTTCTATGGTTATGTGTTTCATATTTTTGTAGCTTAAAGATAAATATAGTCTATTGGTGGTTGGTGATATCTTGGATTGGAATAAAAAACCAGCCTCCATACAAAAAGTGGACAAGTCCTTTATTAATGTGTGCGTTACAATTACCAGAAGACAAAGAGCACAGTAATTCAATTCACAACAATCGACTGTGAAATGTGACCAATTCGCTTCGAAGATCGTTAGTTCCTTTTGCCCATGTCGCGTTCTCACGGATCGCGCCCCCATTTTATATGTTTTGTATGATTTGAAATTTTTACTAAGACATCCATCAATTAATTACCGCTGACATAGGAAAACTGTACTAGGGCCCCCTAGATACGAGGGTCAAACTGAAAGTTCTTAGAACTGGCCACTTATAAACAATATAATAAAAAAAATATTCTAAAATTTGAAAATAGAACTCTTTGCCAATATTACTGAGTATATATTTCATTCATTTGTCATTTGTTTTACGACTTGGCGGCAAATTGAAAATTGTCTGTGTCACGTCAAAATGAATTTAACACGAGAAAATTTTCGTGCAATGATTTTTTATGACTTTCGATGTCATTTAAGTCAACAAGAAAGTTATGATACACTACGATTGGCCTTTCACGATGAAGCCCCATCTCGTGCGACTGTTTACAACTGGTTTAATGAGTTTAAACGTGGTCGCACTAATCTCACTGATGATGTACGTGAGGGACGGCCTTCTACGGCGACGACTGAAAATAACATCTGTGTTGTGCGGCGTATGATAGAGACTGACAAAAGAGTGACCTATCAGCAGATTCGGACAAGCTTAGGCATCGGTATGAGTCAAGTGCACAAAATCCTCCACGAACATTTAGCGGTCAGGAAGCTTTGCGCCCGGTGGATACGAGGGTCAAACTGAAAGTTCTTAGAACTGGCCACTTATAAACAATATAATAAAAAAAATATTCTAAAATTTGAAAATAGAACTCTTTGCCAATATTACTGAGTATATATTTCATTCATTTGTCATTTGTTTTACGACTTGGCGGCAAATTGAAAATTGTCTGTGTCACGTCAAAATGAATTTAACACGAGAAAATTTTCGTGCAATGATTTTTTATGACTTTCGATGTCATTTAAGTCAACAAGAAAGTTATGATAGACTACGATTGGCCTTTCACGATGAAGCCCCATCTCGTGCGACTGTTTACAACTGGTTTAATGAGTTTAAACGTGGTCGCACTAATCTCACTGATGATGTACGTGAGGGACGGCCTTCTACGGCGACGACTGAAAATAACATCTGTGTTGTGCGGCGTATGATAGAGACTGACAAAAGAGTGACCTATCAGCAGATTCGGACAAGCTTAGGCATCGGTATGAGTCAAGTGCACAAAATCCTCCACGAACATTTAGCGGTCAGGAAGCTTTGCGCCCGGTGGATACCTCATAATTTGACTAAGGCTCAAAAACTCCATCGTGTGGATTGGTGCCGTAAAATGATTGAAAGATTTAACGGAGGTGACTCAAATGCTGTGTTCGACATACTAACAGGTGACGAAAGCTGGATTTACTGTTATGATCCTGAAACCAAAAGACAATCTGCTCAGTGGGTGTTTCCTTTCGAGGAGTTGCCAACTAAAGTGAAGAGAGATCGAAGTGCGGGAAAAAAAATGGTGGCCTCGTTCTTTGGAAGGATAGGTCATTTCGCAACAATTGTGTTAGAGGATCAAAAAACACTTTCTGCAGAATGGTACACTACCAATTGTTTGCCACTTGTCTTGGAAAAAGTTCGAGAGAAACGACCTCGCAGTAGGATCCTCCTTCACCACGACAACGCCTCGTCGCACACCGCCAAGCGAACGATCGACTATTTGGCGACATCAAACGTTTAATTACTGGGTCACCCGCCGTATAGCCCCGACCTCGCGCCTTGTGATTTTTATTTATTTCCAAAAATTAAAGAAAAACTTAAAGGAAAGCGGTTTATGAATGCTGAAGAAGCGGTGGCTGCGTATCGCGATGCCATTGAAGAGACCCCTAAGGACGAGTGGGCAAAGTGCTTTTCCCAGTGGTTCCATCGCATGCAGCGGTGTATTGACGTCAATGGACAATATTTTGAAAAGATATAATAAAACTAATAACTGGCTAATGTAATCAGTTTTTGATTTTCTAAGAACTTTCAGTTTGACCCTCGTACCTCATAATTTGACTAAGGCTCAAAAACTCCATCGTGTGGATTGGTGCCGTAAAATGATTGAAAGATTTAACGGAGGTGACTCAAATGCTGTGTTCGACATACTAACAGGTGACGAAAGCTGGATTTACTGTTATGATCCTGAAACCAAAAGACAATCTGCTCAGTGGGTGTTTCCTTTCGAGGAGTTGCCAACTAAAGTGAAGAGAGATCGAAGTGCGGGAAAAAAAATGGTGGCCTCGTTCTTTGGAAGGATAGGTCATTTCGCAACAATTGTGTAAGAGGATCAAAAAACAGTTTCTGCAGAATGGTACACTACCAATTGTTTGCCACTTGTCTTGGAAAAAGTTCGAGAGAAACGACCTCGCAGTAGGATCCTCCTTCACCACGACAACGCCTCGTCGCACACCGCCAAGCGAACGATCGACTATTTGGCGACATCAAACGTTGAATTACTGGGTCACCCGCCGTATAGCCCCGACCTCGCGCCTTGTGATTTTTATTTATTTCCAAAAATTAAAGAAAAACTTAAAGGAAAGCGGTTTATGAATGCTGAAGAAGCGGTGGCTGCGTATCGCGATGCCATTGAAGAGACCCCTAAGGACGAGTGGGCAAAGTGCTTTTCCCAGTGGTTCCATCGCATGCAGCGGTGTATTGACGTCAATGGACAATATTTTGAAAAGATATAATAAAACTAATAACTGGCTAATGTAATCAGTTTTTGATTTTCTAAGAACTTTCAGTTTGACCCTCGTATGATTGTTTTATTTTACAGCGAAGTTCGCTATTACTAACAAAATATATGAAACTGACAAGCCATCGAAACATCACGTGAATAGATTGCATCTTGTCTTTCTTGCTCTGTAGCCCAGTGCTTTCTGAGGCAGAGGGGTGTCAACACTAAACATCACCTGCTTCCTTTTCTGAGCTGTTTCTGAGTTATTTCAAATCCCAGAAATAAATTTCGGCTCGACCCGGGTTCTGAGCCCGGGAAACATTAGGATGAACCCCAGCATGCTGATAATTGGAACAACGATGTTCAAGACAATCTACACGGTATTTTACAACGTATTTGACAACCTGGACAGCCGTCAATAGAGCTCAAAATAAACAATGAAATTAAACATAAAACGTAACAGAAGGCAATTTTATATGTCCGCCACTACTTCGGGACAAATTCTGGCCCGAGCAAATTAATACCACCTTTTGTCAGCTTTCCACATATACCACCTCAGGGCTTGGTTTATTTTTTTCCTATACGTTTTCCCTCAGGTGGTCGTTCGTATCCGGTTGCGCGGCAGGTTCTTCGGCGGCGTTGGCTGTCAATCCGTTAGACGTGGTCAAGACGCGCATGCAGACGCTCACCAAGGGCAGTGGCGAGCGACAGTACTCCTCCATCATGGACTGCATCACGTGAGTAACTGGACACGGTTTATGCATTGGGGCTCAATTCTCACGCTTTCGATATTATGTAATATACGATATTTATCATAAGAACATGACGGATATCACAAAACGTAATAATAATAGTAAATTGTTGCAACAAACACACCAATTACCTAACCCTAAACTAAGCGTGAGCTTGTGCTTTGACGACTAGTATAACGAATAGACATTCTTATATTCGTTTATAAATCCGTAACTTATTAGGTACAATATAAATATTCGACTTTTTGATACTTTACATCTAAATTTTGTGATATCCGCCATGTTTTTTGATAAATATCGTATTATATTTTTATAACTTAAGTAATTATTTTGCAAGTTTTTACGAAATTAAATCAAATTTCACTTACAAAAATTAATCGACTGTGTCATCCGGTGGGACTCGAACCCACGTCCCTTCGCTATCCGGGCGAGTGCTCTTACCAACTAAGCTACGGAGGACGTTAGTCAGTCGACGAATTTTTGCAAGTGCTTGCTACGCCAGTGAGCCGGCGTTCGATTTATAATAAAAATATAAAAGGTTAAGCTGATTTCATCTTAACTGATGGTTAAATATTTGTAAAAATATTTCCATTGGATATATGCGGGTACATTCCCCAAGTATTGATGAAATCGAACGCCGGCTCACTGGCGTAGCAAGCACTTGCAAAAATTCGTCGACTGACTAACGTCCTCCGTAGCTTAGTTGGTAAGAGCACTCGCCCGGATAGCGAAGGGACGTGGGTTCGAGTCCCACCGGATGACACAGTCGATTAATTTTTGTAAGTGAAATTTGATTTAATTTCGTAAATATCGTATGTTACTGATGGTGATAGTAGCTTCTTGTAATGGAGCCGCTCACTGAATATGTATAGCTTACAATTTACCAACACATGTTTAATTTTAATCAGCTGGTTTAGCATTATTTGATATATTTTGTATGGGAAATCTGTCAAATTAACCGTCAATCAAGGCTCACCGGCTGTTTAAAAATTGGTCAACTTGGGTCTTAATGTATTATAAATCGTACAATGAATTTAGAAAAGGTGCTCTACTCCGTGGCGAGCTAAACTACTCCATATTTTTGGACGACATTGTTTAGACATTTTTTTGAATTCGTTTGCAAAGCAATGCTTATGTACAGAGTACTGGTATTTGTTCTGTGTATGTCAGTAATGACGACCGCCTTGCACAGGTTTATCCGAAGGAGGGATAACCTTTGCGTTCTCAAGGCATCTCTAAGCCTCTTCGAAGAGTTTATTACACAGGAATAGTAGATTGTTATGCAAGGGACGAAAGTGACCATTCCACTCGAGAAGTTTCTGGTGCTCGAACGAAGTGAGAGCGCCAATAGCTCGAGAGTGGAATAGGTGCTTTCACCCGAGTTAAACATGCAATTTTTCATTTCGACTGTGAGGAAATCGAGGGTATCGATAGACTATCGATAGTTGAGGCAAAAGCAATAGTATCGATAGAATATCGATGGTATCGGTAGACTATCGATGGTATCGGTACACTATCAATAGTTGAGGCAAAAGCAATAGTATCGATAGACTATCGATAGTATCGATAGTTGGGGCAAAAGCAATAGTATCGATAAAATATCGATAGTGTCGATCGATTATCTAGTTGAGGCAAAAGTAATAGTATCGATTAAATATCAATAGTATCCATAGAATATCGATAGTTGAGACAAAAGCAATAGTATCGATAGACTATCGATAGTGGAGGCAAAGGCAATAGTATCGATAAAATATCAATAGTATCGATAGACTATCGATAGTTGAGGCAAATACAATAGTATCAATAATATATCGATAGTATCTACAGACTATCGATAGTTGAGGAAAAAGCAATAGTATCGATAAAATATCGATAGTTGAGGAAAAAGCAATAGTATCGATTAAATATATATAGTATCGATAGACTATCGATAGTTGAGGCAAAAACAATAGTATCAATAATATATCGATAGTATCTACAGACTATCGATAGTTGAGGAAAAAGCAATAGTATCGATAAAATATCGATAGTGTCGATAGACTATCTAGTTGAGGCAAAAGCAACAGTATCGATTAAATACCGATAGTATCGATAGACTATCGATAGTTGAGGCAAAAACAATAGTATCAATAATATATCGATAGTATCTACAGACTATCGATAGTTGAGGAAAAAGCAATAGTATCGATAAAATATCGATACTATCGATAGTTGAGGCAAAAGCAATAGTATCGATAAAATATCGATAGTATCGATAGACTATCGATAGTTGAGGAAAAAGCAATAGTATCGATTAAATATATATAGTATCGATAGACTATCGATTATCGAGGCAAAAGAAACAGTATCGATAAAATATTAATAGTAACGATAAGACTATCGATATTTGAGGCAAAATCAATAGTATTATAGCTATCGATAGTATTGCTGTGTGTCGATAATATTTATATTAACGGAGCTATCGATACTATCATTACTATCGGCAGACTATCGATACTATCGATATTCTATTGATATTATTTTTGCATAGACTATCGATACTATCGATATTCTTTTTATATTATTGCTTTTGCATAGACTATCGATACTATCTACAATTTATCGATACTATTGCTTTTGCCTAAACTATCGATAGTATCGATATTTTATCGATACTATTGCTTTTTCCTCAACTATCGATAGTCTGTAGACACTATCGATATATTATTGATACTATTGTTTTTGCCTCAACTATCGATAGTCTATCGATACTATCGGTATTTAATCGATACTGTTGCTTTTGCCTCAACTAGATAGTCTATCGACACTATCGATATTTTATCGATACTATTGCTATTGCCTCAACTATCGATAGTCTATCGATACCCTCGATTTCCTCACAGTCGAAATGAAAAATAGTATGTTTAACTCGGGTGAAAGCACCTATTCCACTCTCGAGCTATTGGCGCTCGAACGAACACCACTGGTGGCGTGTCGCGAACACTGAGTCGCGAGTGGCCGTCACTCGCTTAACGTTTGTGGCGCCGTATTAAAAATAATGTAAACAGCTTGTCGCTAACCACCGGTGGTTGTGGTCGGTGGCCCATCTGCGCGGAGACTAAGAAGGAAGAATCCGTAAATATCGGATAAATTTTTACTGCATTTTTTTTCTACAGACAAACGCTAAAGTACGAAGGTCCCACCGCGTTCTTCAAGGGCGGCGCGTGCCGTATGATCGTCATAGCGCCTCTGTTCGGCATCGCGCAGGCTGTATACTACATCGGCATCGCCGAAAGGTTGATGGGTATCCGGTAAACAGGTCAGACACAACGTATAGAGATCACGAGGCATAGTGTTGTTGTCACAAACGGTGTACAGTAATACCCAACTGATATGGCTTGCCGATGTACCTGCGCAGAAGTCGAATATTAAAACGCGGGAAATACTGTTGGCCAATCAGCACGCTCGCGCGTCTTTTTCTTGTTCCGCTATTGGTCATTAGCTGCCGCCATGCTAGCGCTCGCAAGTCGAGAGTGAGATGGAATTAATACAGACCTTCAGTGTACTAAAAACCTTAAAGTAATGAAATCTAAGGATTATTGTAAATTTTACCTTTTTTGTTAATCTTCGGAGCCATACTTTCTTTTCTGCGTGAACGAAGATTCACCACGCACCTTATTAAGTGGGTACTACTGTAACGGTATTTGGGTAAGAGGATTTGAAACAAACTAGTAAGGAGATTGTATCTTCATTTTAACAATAGAATGTGACATCATACTAAATATATAAACTTGTCACTTCCATAGATAAGTACATATTGACATGACAATAATAAGTCGTCATTTCTATGTTAGATAACTTAATCCAAAAAATAGGGAGTGATGATAACTCAGAAAGCGTCAGCAAAACGTTTGAAAACCAACGAAAATTGTATCGCCTTTAAAAAATATCATTAACGGAATTATGGTTGTAATGTTGCCTCGAGATTTCTATACCTTTTCAAATTGTAATTGTTTTTCATGTTTCCTCGATTTAACATTATAATATCTCGAATCTGTATGTGTACTAAAACTTCAATACGGTGTTTTTATCTGATTATATCCTGGATTCTTTGGTTCTCGAATGAAATGTTTATAATATTACTGTTAAATCGTTGAACCGTGAAAAGCACATTGCAAATGTGACATTGAGAATGTATGTCTGTATACGTTTAGAATAAAAAGTTAGCGTATCATGTGACTTTGTACACGTATCTGCAACTGTTTTATATGTAAAATTATCACCGCTTTATAGGCCAACGTCGAAAAGTTAATTGTTGTCATACAGATATACATGCTTAGTGTGTCAAGTGCTGGTCACTTCGAACAAGTAAAACAGCTGCTTTTATTTATTTTGTACACATGTTTTTTAAAGTGCATTATTTTACTCTGTGACAATAATTTATTTTTTCAGCTTAGTTAATTCGTATTTGTTTAAGTAGGCAATTTTATTCGATAACTGTGCTAACCGACATTTATTCACAAGACATAAAATCATTACCAGTGCATAAATTATTAAAACAGATGCTTATATATTTTTTAAATCAATATTATGCAATTTTAAGTGATATTAATTACTTACTAAAATACTGGCATCAGAAAGGCAACTTCAAAATTAGAGAATAGTTCACGCTAGAATAGATTTATGCATCGGCAGCCATTTTATATTAGAATGTTAAGTTAAAGTTTTGTTTAGTTTAGAACTACGTGCATTACAGAATGACTTAATATAATATAATAATAATAATAATAATAAATCATTTATTCAATTTCATGTGTACACAAATTATTCATATTAGCAAAAAATAATTAAAAGATAAAGAAGACTTTCTTTGCCTGAACTAGGTTATTAATACCTGTATCTCAGGCTAGAAAGAGCTTACAACACTTTTAGGTACTATTATCAAATTAACAATAAGTTGAGGGCTGGCGTTTGTGGGTCTCGTCTACAGTGAGTCCTCAAGTTGCGCCGACTGCTTTAGTTTCTCGATGTCGTCCTTGGTGTCAGTGCTGATGATCACTCCACCATTTTTTGTCTTCCGCAGTCCTCTCACGCGCAGCTTCATTTGTTCAGGTCGGATCATATTTTGGACAAGTGCCTTAGTGTCCTCGCTCGATTTTGTTTTGTCTGTAGGGTAAATTGCAACCGAACTGATGTTGCTGGCTTGAATAAAGTTTTTCGCGCTTTTCTTAACCATGTCGGCAAAAGAAGCTGTTCCCTGGGCAGGTATTTTAGATTCTTCAATACTCCGCTTAAGGTCTTCAATACGCTGCGAGAGGTCACGTTGTTCCTTGAGGGCATGTAGATTAGAGTGGGCTTGAATGGTCTTCTGTTTTACCGATTGGTATTGCACGGCCAGTTGTGATGTTCCGTGACTCACTTTCCTACATAGATTGTGTATTCTTACTTTTTGGTCAGAGTTTAATTTTCCTTCCGATGCGATGCTGCAGACTTCATTGAGACACTGCTCGATGCTGGTCATCCAGTTCTGAATTTCGGACGTAGGCACTACGCCTATAGAGTCCTCTTCCTGCTTGGCGGGCGGGCGAGTGGGCGTGGGCGGCGGCGGCGGGCTGCGGCGCGTCAGGGCACTGCGACTTACTTTCATTTTGAACGGTTGACATCATTAGAAATAGAATTTTGCATTATCTTTCTCAAAATTGGTCATATATGCTTTTTGAACTTATGGGCCCTATTGTAACATTGTCGCGTGTTTGTGAATTACTCTGGCGGTTTTAGGGCCCGTCGTCAGTATCTATAGCTAGAATTTTCTCCATTCGGTTCCTATCTGCTTAAAAAGGGGTGTAAATGTCCTCAATCGTCATCCTCGGAGGGCTGAGCCATCCTCACCGGCGCGCGGTGCACTCTGCTGAACAACGGACGAGGCTCTGGCGTTTGCCCAAGACTTTAGCGTTTAAATAGTAACCATAGTCAGAAAAGTTTATGCGTGACCCTCCTGAGCCCCCGCAAGACGTGCGGGAGGCGAGGAACCGCCAAGCGCACGCGACTATCATAGAAAATGGTAGATTATTCACCAAGGAAGGAGGAAATAGTACATATTTCAAGTTAATTTCGTCACTCAACAGTTTTAAGAAATTAATGGTCATACATATTTGTAATTATGTATATTAGATGAGCGCGCTTTTTTTCGTTCCATTCGTCTTTAGTTAGTTTAGTTCTCGTTTAGATTATTGGCTGCCAGGTTTGAATTATAAATATGTTCTTTTTGGTGCGGGACGAGCTAGTGTGATCTTTTAAAAATATGTATCATGCCTACTAACTCGTATTCGAAATTATAATCGCTTTACCTCCGTAAAATAATTGGTTGGGGCGTAATAAAATTTTATATAACATTACGTCCCTTGGCTTGCAATGACTCACTTGTCAGGGAGCGTAACTCTGTTGCTAACAATTCAGGATTCAAATCGCTTGAAAATGTCATATTTGACAACTTTAGTTACTCTGTTAAGCTGGCCATTCACGGTCAGTTCAAAAAATGACTCCACTCACTAACGTAAAAATAATCTGAAAACTGACTTTCATTCAGTGCTGCTAGAACGTGGGAAATTCCCCACGCAAAGGGGATTTTTAGTTTTTTTAATCTAGTAGGTAAAATGGGCGAGAATGTCTTAGAACCGGTAAAATATGGGCAATTGTGGAAAAAAATAATAACGTTAAGTTACTTTTTTAGTACTTATGCCTATAGCCTAGATTTTTATTACCGATATTGGAAACGTAAAATTTTGGTCGTACCTCAGACCGACTAATTAGTGTAACTGGCCGTGAATGGCAAACTTTAGCAACAAAACTTTGATTGAAATAATTTCATTCAAAGTTACATAATCCACTACCCGGTTTGCATGGCGTGTTTATTGAACATTGCCGAGTGGGTGGTGTGAAAACACCTTTACCGCAACACCAACCATCCCCAACGCTGACATCTAGCATGCCTCGCTCCCCGCACTTCTGGCGACCGCAGGAAGGTCGCTCACGAACTTGTCGAACTAAAACTTAACCGTAACACCATTTTTATTAGGCTGCCGTCATAGTATGAAAAGATGCTTCCTAGATGCATCTATTGATTCCACCTAACTGGTTAAATTGCATACATTATTCATTTATAGAATAAAATAAGCCCCATTTGATGCCAGAATGTTTTTATGGTGTGATTTGTCTCGGATATACATTTTACTAACAAATGTTTGTTATTTAAATATTATTATTGGATACTAGGTATTATTTAAATTATGAGTTAGAAGACATTCTCACATTTCCAATACCATGAAATGGACCGATAAGCATAGCTCAAATATTTTTATATCAAAGGTGCGTTCTGATTTGCTACTTACTATACCTCAGTGGTTTTACACCAACATCGTAATTTGAATAATACTTTCATAGTGATATTAGCGCAAATGGGAACGCATCCCCAGTTAGTCATTATTTAAGTGAGAGTTCCAAGTGATATTACTTTTATGTAAAAATATTCGTTGCAAAATTTTATGTTTGTATCATTCATTGTATTTTAATTATTGTTTTTTAAGTGATAAGCATTCACTATGCAATCTAAATATATTATTGCACTTGAAAAAAACGACCACCAGATGCGGGAACCGAACCCGCGTTCCTCGCATACCGGGCGATTGCCTAACCTCTCGGCCACCCTGGCGTTGGCAGAGCCTGTCGAAATTTTCAAGTGCTTCTTAACGCTGTAATGCCGCGTTGCTTTCATCAATGTTATTGGGATCACACCCTCAACACTCGAAAGAAATACTATTGCAAGTATTTAACAATCGAAAGATGAAGCTTGCAAATAAGGTAATTATTGTTTTTTAAGTGATAAGCATTCACTATGCAATCTAAATATATTATTGCACTTGAAAAAAAACGACCACCAGAGGCGGGAATCGAACCCGCGTTCCTCGCATACTTGGCGATTGCCTAACCTCTCGGCCACCCTGGCGTTGGCAGAGCCTGTCGAAATTTTCAAGTGCTTCTTAACGCTGTAATGCCGCGTTGCTTTCATCAATGTTATTGGGATCACACCCTCAACACTCGAAAGAAATACTATTGCAAGTATTTAACAATCGAAAGATGAAGCTTGCAAATAAGATAATTATTGTTTTTTAAGTGATAAGCATTCACTATGCAATCTAAATATATTATTGCACTTGAAAAAAAACGACCACCAGAGGCGGGAATCGAACCCGCGTTCCTCGCATACTCATTGTATTTTTTTTTTATAATGAAATCGTCGTCTTTGCTAGGTATTTAAATTAGAATGTAAATAGCTTATTTATTTTCTTCGCTATACATTTTTCTTTTATTAATGTTATTTCATATAAAAAGTAAAAAAAATATGTACTTGCGATGTATTGCATGTCTTCCTGCCTTATTTGCATTTATTCTGGGAAAGTTAAATTATATTTTGTAATGACTTTTGGTATAAAATCCGTTGTAAGCTCCATAAAAATGGAATTGATTTTGTTACTCTATTATAGTCAAAAAATAGACGTTATTATATTGTTTAAGTATTAATAAACGAGATCCTAGTGTTGGTATACTAGATCGTGAAATAAACAGCCAGTTTTATGCAAAAGAAATGAATTCTAATAAGTGCATACAGGATGTAATGTCAAGAAACCATATCCGATTCAAAGGGAGCGGTCTTAACACGATTTGAGCACCAGAATCTCTGATCGGACAGGGTTTTTCTCTGTATTGTACGTGAAAGTTGGTGTCTTTCCTTTATCGAATATTCGAATAACGTAATGACAATAATTATGGAAAACTTTGAGTATAGTTAGCATTGTATTATAAGTGTTACCTCGTATTTAATAAATGTCAATTGTTGGTCTTAAAGATCTTTTCTGTGGACTGTTTCTCTCGGTGTCGAGAGCTCTTATGAATTAATCAACTATATCAATGTTATATCGAATATTTTAGCCATGAAAAGAGAATCAATTTTCAAATATTCATGTATTATTTTGATTTTAATTTTACTTATTATTTCGATTCAACACTTCAGCACAATGAACTTGCTGTGCTTAAATAATATTTTGTCTGTTCTTATTGGAATTGGTTTAACTGACTAAGAAACATCTAAGTATTGGGATTAGTATTCAAAGGAAGTGGCAATTATTTTTAATTAGAACAATATCTAATGTTACATTAATTTCACTGCCTGTAGCATAGTTAATGATTGGTTATTGTAATGTAATTTTCTTCCAAACTTTATTTGCAAAATTGAGTGCAGTAAAACATTTACAGTTTTGGCATTTTAAAAAATAGCTAATAATTATTAGCTTTTGTGTTAGACATTTATCAATGGTCCTGAGCCCTTCAGGTTGTAAGCGATAAAGGTACAAGATACCTATACATATATGTCTATTGAGATAACTATTTTTGGCAAATAATATCTTAACATAATCGTCTGTGTATACTGATATGGATACCTACATACAAAGATATTTACCATTACAATATAAATTATTCTGATAAAAAATCATTATTATATAACTAAGGCATTAAGTCCGCCAATTGTACTTTCTTTTTTGGTGCAATAAAGTTTAAATAAATAAATAAACTAAGGATCGACCCCGGCCTCACACGGATGCAATTAAAGATTATAGAAAAACCATTAAAAATTTAATGAAATAAAGCTTATGCCACTCAGCGATGATAACGTATCATTCTACAGGGAAAATTATTTTTCAAATGGATTCATTAGTTACTGCTTAAATTACTTTTTAATTTAGATCTAAATATCAAGGTGTCAATTGTGCTCGCTGTCCGAAAATAATGATTAACGTAACATTACTATTTTGTAGGTACGGTCAGCTAAGAAAGTGGTTTACCAGTTTTGACAAAATGTCATGTGTCAGTGTAAGTAAAATAGCGATAAGGTTGAGGGTTGACCTCACTCATGGACTTATTACCTTTTTAACAATGAAAGAGATGCACATGACGTAATAATAGTAGTCGCTGTCAGAATATTTTTGAATGGGAAAATCAACCCTGTTGTTCTAGGACGCGCGAATAATTTTTAACCTTAGGGTGGTAAACCACTTTCTTGGCTAACCGTACGTACAGTCGCCAGCACATCAGACGACACTTGCTGCAAAATTATCGCTTTTACTACAACCACATAAGACGCCACAGTGTGTACGTCTATGTGCTGTCCACCGTACATATAGTACGTGCCAGATAAACGTGCATAAAAGGTCGTTCACCTTGACAGCTAAAACCTTGTGACACGTATCATTTGTCTTTCTAACTAGCGAATATTACGACTTTTGATTTTTGGGTTCAAGGTCGACCCGTACCGAGGTTCATTTGTTAGACAGATTCGTATTGCTACGGCTTATAGTTAGGGTCGGTCAATGACTTTTTATGCATCGTTAAATGGCACGGACTATAGAGCGAATATGACTAAAAACAAAAGTCAATATTGCGTCTAAAATATGCAACAATTTTATAACAATGTTATTGGTGTTAAGTGTATCGTTGTTTATCTAATTAAATCGACAAGTGTTGCATGAAATTACAAGTGCTTTGTTATTATGTTATAGGTAATAGATGTTTACATAAATGTAGAGACAATAATGATGTATTTTATTCCGTATCATCTTAATTAATCTAACGTACACACCCACAAATTTAAGATAGAAAAATATGACTAAAGGAAACACTGGTATTTTTTCTTTCTTCCTTTACCCGACTGCGTCAAAAGAAAGGTAATGTTTTAAGAGTGTGATTTAACGTGTGCTCTTTACTAGCTCGTTGTGTTTTTCAAAACACAACTTGAAATAGAATAGCATAAAACGCACGTACTTGTTGGTCTAATGATAATTATGTACGGTACTAACCATTCATTTTATCTGCGTGTCAAATAAATGAATGAATTTCAATATATAAACGATATAGAAAGAACAAATGAACGTCAAGATGGTGGGACCACGCCAGAATTTAATAAATAAATTTTAATATTTTATACATCCATGGTAAAATTCTACACTAATAAAATTTCAAAATTGTAGATTATTACATAATTACAAAGAAAGTGGTCCTCCTATTTCGACATCAAAACGGTGGGACCATTATTTTCATGAAAAACACACATTTAATTTATTGTGATTGTTCCACTTATTATTGCCAAAAAATTGCCTTAACACACGCAAAAGAGCACCTTAAATTGTGCCTTAACAATGAGATTATTGCCAAGGACGTACCGTAGACAAACATAAAACTCATTAATACAACCTTAACAGAACACGCTAGATAGTACTTTGGCAATCGTAGAGTATTGTATCGCTTATTTGGCATTGCAAAATCATGATGAGCGTATTGTCATCAAGTAAACTATATTTTCGCTGCGGCTTTGCCTGTTCCGAATACTTTCATAGTATTTATTTTGAAACCATTGGTAAATTATATTATATTAGTGACCGTAGCGCCCTTTTAAGCTGAGCCAGTATCAGAGAGCAACGCTCTTCTATTAATGTAGGTCATTTTTAAAAGATTAAAATAATAATTTTAAAGCTACATGATTTTAGAAGCTACACATTTAAATTCTTGTATCAAACTAATTTTAAAAGTAACACTTTACAGCTAACAGTGAAAAAAAAAATTCAAATATAAAACTATTTTTTTTAAACACACACGCATGCTAAAAAGTTAATTTTTAGCATGCGTGTGTGTGTGTGTGCGTGAAAGTAATAAATCCATACTAATATTATAAATGCGAAGGTGTGTCTGTCTGTCTGTTACCTCTTGACGCTTAAACCACTGAGCGATTGAGATGAAATTTGGTATGGAGACAGTTCGAGACCCTGGAAAGGACATAGGCTACATTTTGCCGCGATATAAAAAAATAAGAGGGTGGAATGGGGGATGAAAGTTTATACGGAAAATCCAACTCTTGCGGGCGAAGTCGCGGGGAACCACTAGTAAAGTAATAAAAAACAAAAAGGAATACTTTCGTTGAATGCTAAATATACAACTTATAATGTAAATATAGCGATTCCTAGCGAATTCAAAGACTCTTTAAACACGATAAATAAGAATGCATAATAGCAAAATTTTCATTAAGTAGGTACCTATCTAAAATTACTATATTCCGCGATGTAGCTAAGGAGAAAAGAAGAGATATGCAATTTAGATAAGTCATATTTGTTTTAATTATTAATTTACCCTCGATTGTTTCATTATGTTACCGTTTCATACTTATCAGGATAATTTACGTTCTAATAACGATTGCGAATTGATCTTTGAATGCACTGGGCACGTATGTGCAGTGCACATATCCTGTATCGAATGCGGTGCCATTTCCTAAACGCTTTTAATACAGTCAACAACGTTGACAAGAAGACAAGTTAATACAGGGTGTTAGTGTAAACAGTCCTCTTTTATGAATATGAATACGACGTTAAACTTTCACTATGGGATCATATACGATATTTTTATTTTTATTTACATCAGTACACAAACAGGTTACAGCCGGTGACTTACAAAACATGGAAATTATACTTATGGAACTAGACTATAACCTATAAATAGTGTACATAACATTACAGAAATTATTTACGATCGAAACAATATTAAACAACAATTAGTAAATTTTGACAAAATAATAAAAACTAATTAACAGATGCAAAATCAATTGAGCAATTCTGCGGGCAGATATCGAGAGCACAGTCAATGCTCTTGCGAAACGAGTGCGAATTCGACTGAAAAATGTCTAGGTCCGGGTGGGACACAACCAACTCATCATAAATTCGACGCATCCGTACAAGAGGATTATAAAACGAGGTATTATTCCTGTAGACCTCAAGAGCAAACAATTTAGATCAACGGCATCTATGCAGGGTGTTAAAAGATAACTGAGCTACTAAATAGGGGCTGTCAATGAGCAAGTGTATGATTTTGTGCAAGAATATGATGTCATACTTCATTCGACGGACATGTAATGAAGCCACCCCAAGCCTTATCAAACGTGCATTGTAACCGCTGATAGCTCGACCGAGCCCACAGCGAAATGAAACAATTCTCAAGCACCATGCCTGAACCCGTTCAATGTTTTCAGAGTGAGTTTTGTAGTAAGGAGACCAAACAGGACAACCATACTCCAGAATGCTTCTCACCAATCCGTAATACAAAGTCAAGATACTACCAGGCTTCCTGAAATGACGGGTAGACCTTAGGATAAAACCAAGCAACTGATTACCACGCCCAACAATGTACTCATAGTGCTGGCGGAATGTCAATTGATCGTCAAAAAATAAACTAAGGTCCTTAGCCACTGTCCTCCGCTCAAGTATACGATACGATGTGCTATTCAGTCAGGATCCAAGCCTGATCCGGTAAAACCGGCTCACCAAATAGCACGATTTTTATAAGGAAAGACACGCTCTGGGATGGGAGAGGAAGACCGACTAGCCGGAGCCCATCGGCCACAACCAACAAGATATGCATCGAGCTTGGTATAGGAACATAGGTAGAGACGGGTATCGTTATAGGACTGAGCATTGATAAGGTGGGCGGTCTGCCTTGGTGGATACACGTGGTGTTCTTCAAGAGCTTCTTTGGTCCTTTCGGGTATTTCTGCATGGCTTCGGTCCTGTTGTTTGATTGTTGTACTTCCTTCGGCTTTCGGAGTTTCCTGTGTTCTTGTTACCTATACATTTAGTTCAGTCGTGTTGACGTTGTAGAGCTGTGGTCTCATTCACTTATGTGTTTCTTCTGGTTGGAATATTTCCTGTGCAGCTTTTCTTATCTTTTCGCTAGTTTGTTCCAATCTTTTCGGCAACGCTTGTAGTACCTAAAGTCTTGAACTAGAGAGTCTCGTGTTTATCGGTCGGCTAATCTTTAATCTTCTTGCTTTCTATAGGTACTCGTGCACTATGGAGAATGAAAGGTGTGCGCAATGTAGAATGTGGCCATAGTATCTAGAGTCTCATAAATTTGATTTACTTCGTTATAGTCATGCCCTGCAAAAGCTGTTGAACTTTTTGAGTTCTTGGTGGATTCTTGCTACGACTCCGCACTATTTAAATTTTTACTATGGGTTCATTATTGAAAAGTAAAACAGGATTACAGGACCTTCATACAAAATGTTTCTGCTACCTCGATTACAATGTATGATTCCATAGTAGAAGTTGTAGGTATTAATGGCCATATCCACCCCCGTAATGGATTAGGATATTATGATATTACTATTTACACTTACAACCTGTATTATAACGGTGTTGAATAATAATTGCTCGTAAATTGCAATGCAGGTGCTAAATGCTAGGTGCAACCACAAACGCAGTTAATCGGGTAACTTTTTAATGAGTCACATTTAAAAGGAAATGAGCTCTATAAAAATCACAAACGAATCTGATTTTACCCAACAAAATTTGGTGTGTTCGGTGTGTTCGTATAAAAACAGGGCAAAAAATTGTCATGCCTTTTTGTAGATACCTAGTTTAGCAATAGATAAAAACACCACTACTTTCTTGGTTATTATAACGTGTATTAATAGAACGGCAATTACCAAACATAGTCCGTATGCATTAAGTACTGTTGCGCCTAACCCCTGCAAGGGCGCAACTAATAAGGAACTTGATAATTAAAGCCAGTGTCATACTTCTGTAAACAATGACAAATTAGTGTTAGACTACCTTACCTATGTAAGGTATACCGTAAAGTCGTTTGACTTTAGCCCTGGGGTGTATTCCTGACTCAAAGTTTATTAAACCTCATCCAGGACTAGATGCCTACTCTCTTTTTCGAAAAAGTACTTGTTTACACGCGACGACCGTCTTGGTGTAATAGTCCGCGCTCCGTACTACAAAACCAGAGGTTGCGGTTTCAAATCCCACAAGAGACAAATAATGATAATAAATAAATTGTTTCAACAAACACCAATGTGTTCAAATGTTTGTGTAATGTTTATGAGCATTTGTATCCTAGTCATCATAGCACAAGTTTACGCTTAGTTTGGGGCTAGGTATTGGTGTGTTTGTTAAAAACAGTTTATTAATATAATAATTTATCACGTGTATACCAGGTAAACTGCCATAAATATTGACCTACTTTTATGCAGGAGACAACATTAGAACGAACAGTGAAAACATTTAGTTACCTAGTGTAGTGTCCATATCTCCTCTATCAAATATTATGTAGATCCAAAACAGCAGGCTGCTCTATTAGTTGATGTAGTTACCTATACGTAGAATATAGTAAAAGTTTTTTTTTCGCCAGAAAAAACAAAGATGTGATGAATGTATCATTGATCCGATTCCGATCATAATAAAATTAGTACTAGGTTTTATACATACTTACACAAACAATAACTAAAACATTATCTAGGTACTTTTTCCTTAGATGTAACAATTTTATAGCCTTGGTTTGGTGGCTTGGATTCAGTGGACATTTCCGTGGCTTGGATTCAGTGGACCATGAAAATGGTTTCTTACAAGTGCGAGTTGCTAATGAGATGAATAGGAAATGTTTCTGTTTCTCCAAATACATACCTCTTTACATATAAATTACAATACTACCATAAGTAGTTCTAATTTATGTGAATAAAAATCACCCGCAGATTTTATACCACTAATAAAAATTAATGAATTTAACTTCTAAAGCCAAGAACTCGATGACGACATACAGAGTTGTGAAAATTGGAAAACTTGCTCGGTATTGTAATTAAAAGCAAAAAAGCTGCTCATTTTCATTAGGCCTATTACTAAAACACCCTGCAACAACAGTGACGCAATTTAGTGAACGTTGTCTTCTAATTCGTACACAATCACCTGCGCAGACGCAGCATTGACCGGTTACTTTCCCACGAGGGCGGTCGTGCGTTCGCGGAGTTGAAACAAAAGATCATCGATGGCGTTATTGCGGTATGCGTTGGTCCTGACTGTGCTAGTGATTAGCAGTGCTGTCTCCAGATCGTCCACTCCTTTAATCAAAAAGGTAAGTGTACTAAAACTTAAAATCCTACCGGCTGTTGGTATTTCGGGAAGTAAGTACTTAAAAGTATATATTTTTTGGATTTTTTTGATAAGTTCGTAGATAACTAGATACAGTTTATTTTAGAGTCGTCCCGTGTTAAATTAACTCAAATGTGATGCGATATCAAGTGGAACGTCACAAGCACAAAGTACCCTTATCCAAAGATCTTCTAATCACTACATTTCTTATCACGCAGCAGATTTTTTAGGATAGTACGAAACGAGCATCAATATGTATACATCTGCATTTGATTTGAGACCTTATTACAATGACATAAATACTTATTTGTAAGTATACATTTTATTGGTCGTGACTAGGTACCTACAGTCGCCATCAGATATTTCGTAGCAGACAAGGGTGACCAAATACTTCTGAAAGGTTTTAAATGTCAATAAGTTCCAAACACTGTAAAGTTACCAATAAAATCAGATTAACAGCTGTTCAAATATTAACAATTTTAGTTAATTACTACCTACTTCTACACACACAACATAGATGTAATGTCGGTTATTAACCAAATCAACCGGTCTCGGTTCAAAACATTTTTTTCGTTTAAAACTTTTTAAACCTAAAATTTCGATTTTAAATCGGACCACAAATGCCTACGAATAGGATGGTGTTAAAAGTACTTTAAGCACTTATATTACACATTCCTATTGGTGTAGCATTCTACTTAGTAAATAGAAAGATGTAATCGCAGTTCACTACCTACTTAGGTTCCTAGTTAGAATAGCTTCCTAACCTAGGGGCCCACTCTGTAAGATGATATGTGTAGGTAGTTTCGGCTGTAGCCGTCCATGGCACTAATGCCAGCATGTAAGTGCGAGCGAGTGCGACGGCTAGACGAAAGTACGGACAATGCGTTATCGAAATAGAGCAATTGCCTATCCTTCTTGCCTTTATAGTTAGGATCCTAAGCAGGATGCGACGTTCCTAGTTAGGATTCTAACTAGGATGATACCTTCCTAGCTACAAACAAGATGGTGAAAATAAATGCTTTACACTGACAATGTTACCTTACTATTTGTATACCTACAGGGTGTTAACTCAAAACGTAATACAAGTCATGTTTTTTAAACTCGTGTTCCTGATGCTAACACCTCGTGCTAGGTCTCATGTTGATAAAGTCATCTTAATTTTATAGTAGGTATCATTTTTTATTATTATTCTGTGAATATTTTAAGAGTCAGCCTGCAGCCATTATAATATAATATCACAAAAGAGAGAGAGATATCATAAAAGAGAACGCTCCTTGTGTTATTTTAAGCATTATAATTATTATCTGTAACAATGGAATGAATAAACAATTTATTATTATTATTATCAATAAAAAAACAGGTCAAAATATATTGTTTGTGTTTAAGTAGATGCAAAAGTAAATGCAACATAACAATAATTTCATTTAAGATGTCTTGAATAACACGAGAACTGGCAGAAGGCTTAGCACCAGCAATATGAGTTTTAAAAATATGAATTGTACGATGTTCAATGTAACACCCTGAATATAACTTATCAAAAATTTCCTGTTAAAATAGTATTCAAAATTAGATACTGCAAATTTGCAATGCTAATTTTTCTCAACTGCTGAGAATAATCAGTTATCTATTCAAAAGTCAAGACTACCCTAATTCGGTACCTATGTAAAGGAACATATACCTATGCTAATTCCAAAACCATTTGGAGATTTTACGTTCATAAATATTATTTCGCTATTTAAGTTAGGTACTAATTAAAGTTATTTAGCTACTCAGAAATAAAATGTCTTGAAATTACTCAACACAGCTCCGGAGTCAGGAAGTTGGTGGTGTTAACACCCCCGTGCCTCGGAAAGCACGTTAAGCCGTTGGTCCTGCGCCTGATCTCTCTACGGTCATGTCGGACTTCCGTCTCACCGAATTATGAGAGTGAAGGAACAGAGAGTGCAACTGTGTATTGCGCACACACTTGTGCACTATAATATGTCCCGCGCAGTTGGCTAATTTCTGTTGAGATAGGCCGCCGTAGTCGAAATTCGGCTAGGAGGACATTATTATTATTTTTAAAGGTACCGTAATAAATCGGTTTTTATGTTTTCGGTTTCTCTTGTGACCTTTTTATTACGATATCCGATAAATAGATAAATAGATATAAAAAAATATTCGTATTTTTCAAAGGTGTTTTCCGGCGGCGTTCATTTGGAAGGCCCCCACTGGTCAGCAAAAGAAAATGCGCTCTACTGGGTGGACATCACAGGACAAAAAGTCCATAGACTGGACGAGGAGAGTGATAACATAACTGTCAGAGAGTTTGGTTTGTATGCTCTAAAATGTAACACTTAACTTTTTAGAAATTTTTTTTTAGACAAGTTACAAGACTTATTCGGTTTAAGATTTTGCGGCCAGTAGGTATTTACATAAAGTTAGCCTATAAAGATCCCACTGCTGGGCAAAGGCCACAGCTCAACTATAAGGAAGAGTATTTACATATTAATATAATATGTCTAGGCGCTATCTAGGTCATCTATGACCAAGGTTACAACACTAGTCGGGGCTAGGCTGTGTATCGAATGCGATGTATTGACTTAAAAGCTCACTGATCGAATGTTTTAGTCAGTTTTTTACATAACAGTAATTTGAATGTGTTTCGTAAGACTAATAAACGTACGATGGAATATAGCTACCTAGATCACTACGGTAAATCAAACGACTATAGGTAGGCAGATAGTAGATTATTTATTGCACACCATAAAAAATACTGCAATGCAATTTATTATAGGTAGGTCAATCTATTCCCGGCAACGTTTGGGTAGGTACTTTACATGAAATCCTTAAGTGTTCCAACTTCTACGATGTAGGAGGCCTCTACACATTATTTGTAACTCTATGTACTCTACTACATTATATATAAGGTAAATAGAATAGTTTTGTGCCGAAAATATGTTAAAGCTTTGTTTTCAGGTTACGGACCCGTCTCCCTAGTAGTATCTGTGAAAGACTACCCCAAGCTGGTTCTCGTGGGCGTCCGATCAGAGCTCTACTTCCTCAACTGGGATGCGTGTCTGGGAGATGGTTCCCTCAGGCTGCTTAGTGCTTTAGACCTGGGACTGCCGGACAATAGGTGCAATGATGGAAAGGTTGACGCTAAAGGCAGGCTGTGGGTTGGTGAGTTGAAGTTTCGTTTATTTATTAATCGTAGAAGTATCATAGCTTATAGCCCGACCGCCTGATTCCTCAGTGATTGTGAAGGTTACACTTTGAGATGTCGGTATGCCTTCGGTACAGAGTCTAATCTTTGAGATGTCTGTAATAAGTGCTTGTGGCAGTAAAATTGATTGATTTCGTAAAAGTTTTGATTTTTATTTAAATTTTAATACATATGGGTATTCGTTGAAAGACTCGAGAATTTGGCCTCGAGAATTCTCGTGCTTCGAGAACGAAAATAGGTCGAGAAATCAGAACCTAGCTACGGTACACAAAAATAGAAGTACTTAGTATTTCGCTCTTGTTGCCCTACTGTGTTCCGATAAATAAGACATTCGTGGTCAGACAAATTTCGGTCGCCCGACCGCCTAAGTCCTGACCTGCGGGGAACAGGGGTGCGGGGGTATTTATTTATTTAAAATTGGTACACAGACAGATTACTGCCAATTAAACAGTTAGGGTAGACGAGAACACGAACCATGAGCATTGCGGGCGGCAGGCGCTTGTGATTTGAATTTAGAAATTAGCATTCTTTTCTAAACCACCCGCAGCACCCTACTCATGTGCCCGCAGTGTCCCCGTTCTCGTCTACCCCCGCAAAAGTCCCCCTGTACCCCGCAGGTCAGGACTCAGGCGGTCGTAAGGTCGGTAGTACCTAATTTAACCAAACTTTTGCGACCGAAAAGAGTCTTTTTGTTTTGGTACGACCATGAATACTACTCTACTCAGACGCACAATTACTTACTGTTAGACAGCTGTACATACTTTCCGCTGTTCTGAAAAAACATTCACGAACACCTTTCGACGGGAAGTTGTACAATTCTAAGCGAAGAAACGATAATGTTTGTGTAGTAAAACGTTGTAGCACAGTGTACGCGCAAAGACAACACGATTTTCTTGCTACTTTCCTATATAATAGAATTAACAAAATTTTAAATATACATCCACTGATTTCTAAGAACTGTAAAGTCACTTTGTCTAATTACTTACTAAATCTAGATTATAACGAAACCGAGGCACTATTGTTAATTCAAAAATAATTATGGGTTGGCATTTTTAATTAAATTTTACTAGGGTAAATTTAAATTTACTTTTAGATATTGTAATACAAATTTCCCTTTCTTATTGTTTTTGCACCATTTTTATTTTGTAACGCAGTCCAATCTATGACATTGGAAGGATTTAATTGCCTACGATACAGGTTTTACCTAGTGTAGGCGGTTATCGATTCATTTGTACTAAACTGTTATGTTTGTGCCAAATAAATATAAGTATATTTGTTTGTTTGATTTGTTTGTTTGAATGTCTCATTTAAGTGGAACACACTAGGGTCAGTGCGAAATACTTTAGTACTTCTAATTGTGTAGAACCGTCTGTAAGTTCACTTTTCGCTGCCGCTCCCACCAGCATATTCCCTTCGCTTTCCTTGTGAATGCAGCCTAAGCCTAATGCTAAGAAGAAATTCAGACATTACCATATCTGAGGCTGGGTTACACGATGTTAGTTACTGTTAGTAAGCTTGACAGCCATCACATGCAAATGTTTCTTAGAGTGGTAAGTATATTTTTTTACAACTTCAATCCACTTACGCCATATGTTTATTATTCGTACAGGTACGATGGGCAAGGAGGTAGGAAATGTGCTCGACAAAGACAAAGCTACCCTTTACATGGTGGATGCATACAACTACGCCCACCCAGAGGACAAGCTTCGCCCAGTGTCTATCTCCAACGGGATCGCCTGGACATCCGATAGCAAGTTCATGTTCTACATTGATTCTCCTACCAGAAACATCGATGTGTTCGATTTTGTGCTCGAAGACGGGACTATTCGTGAGTTTAGTTTTAAAAGCTTCATTTAGATTTATTTAAAACAAAGATGGGTAAAACCATCTCGTGCACAAACTTTATGGCTTTAATACCTAACAAAATAATTAACTCGTTTAAATATTTTACGCAGCTACGCAGTCTTCAAATTTTCCTCAGAGAAATTGAATTGTTTGTGACTCCCACTTGCGTGACCCTGTTTTGCATAATGATACCTCCATACTACATTAGGTACCTGTTTATCTTAATTATATTAATGGTATCTAACATTTGAACTGTGGCCATCGCACTTCCTTTATGGGTTATGATCCCATCCCATTGGATACCTACCTATAAATAACGGACTGAGCATTGCATTTATTTCAGCCGTGCCGCCATATACCACCTATGGCTATTATCCTTTTACATTACTTACATTCTTTTTTTGTTTTCTTTCAGGCAATAGAAGAACGCTGTTCAGTTTCCAAGCGAACAACGTGACGGGTGTTCCCGATGGAATGACGATCGACAGCGATGGGAACCTGTGGGTTGCTTGTTACAATGGAGGAAAGGTAAGGCTTCTCCTACCTGCATGATTGGGCAGTAATTTCAATCATGCATAATATTGATGGAATACTTATCTACTATCACAATTAACTTCACAACAAACTATGTACACATTAGAGCAAGAGAATTGTATTGGTTGCTAAATCGGTATAAAAAACAGTTTGTCGATAAGTAAGTACATAAGTTTACCGCTGCAGCGCTGCCTAATCTTTAGGTATCATTTTGACGCTAGTGTGAAGAAACCCTTATACCCGGAGTATAAACTCCGGACTACATTCCTCAATTTATAAAATTTAGGAGCATTATTCTTTATTTTCTCACAGGTCATCAAAATCGACTCACGAGCCGGGAGACTGATAGAGCAGCATTCCCTAAAGGTGTCCAAGGTGACCTCAGTGGCGTGGGGAGGGCACGATCTGTCCACCCTATATGTGACCACCAGCCGGCGCGGGCTGAGCGCGGCTGAGTTGGCTCAGCAACCGGAGGCTGGTGCGCTCTTCGCCATCGAAGGCACTGGCGCCAAGGGGCTGCCTGACAACCAGTTCTACTTCCCCGCCGCTGATAGATATTAAATGGGTCACCGTACCCTGCGCTTATAGTTTATAAGGGTTTGAATTTTGGAAATATAAACTTGGTGTTTTGTTTAACTAGGTGCCTTAGATACTAGTTATATATTTTTACAATCATGCGTTTAATAAAAGACTGCTACTGTGATGTACACTATGGTTTCTTTTATTTAGCCTTTAGGTTTCCAAGTGAACTATCACTATAAAGGAGAGAGGTGCCTTAGATACTAAAGTGATATATTTTTACTATCATGTATTGAATTAGAGACTGTGCTGTAGGGTAAAAGTGGGTGATGGCGGTCATACGCGAGGGGCGAATTTAAGTTGTTTTCAATCAAAAATACATTCAGTACTCAACCTTCTAAGGAGTCTTACTAACCTATTCACCTCTACTGGCCTACCTTCGCCAAAGTATTATTTTAAGTGAGGTTTGATTGCGGGAGGGTGAGCTAACGAAGAATGGTAGGGGTATTTCTTTATTTTGCATCGTCCCGCACACCTTATGAAACATAAATTTAATAGCCAAAATTAGGCCTAAATACTACAAAGTAACTCAACATTAAAATGCTAGTTTCCATTACTAATGTAACTCTGGCAAGAACGGTTGACATTTCAATGCTCAAGGTAATTTTGAGCGGGAAAAGCAATCCGAATCAAAAAAGACATGTCCACTTTTTGTATGGAGGCTGGTTTTTTATTCCAAGATACCACCAATAAACTATATTTATCTTTAAGCTACAAAAATATGAAACACGTAACCATAGAAATCATATTTTTAAACGCCTCCGTTTTTGAGAAAATATATGTTTTGTAATGTGGCATTATCCATTGATCACTTACTTATATTTCCTGGCTGTTTGGGCTCAATCCTTGGCCTACTCAGAATGGGTGAATTGAATAAAAAGTATTTTTGTTTTCTTTTTGATTTTTCATTCAATCATTCATTCCTGAAATGTCAATTTTGTTGACCATATTTTTTCATATGTTAATTGTTATAGCCGAAGGTGCGGTTTATGTACAGACAAACAGTAAAATTAATTTAAATTTTTCTCTAAATCAGAGGCCTTAAAAATATATTAATATCTAATTTATTCTGGTTAGAAATATTGACGAATAAAAAACCATTAATGGACAAATCCTTTATTCTTCTTAGCACATTATTATGATAATTCCACCCCACTATCACAATAATAACCACAATATAAATCGGAAATTATCTCATCTTGATTTTCTCACGTCCCGCATCTCTTAATTTCCCGCCTAAGTTCGGTGCTGCCAGAAATATAATGCAAAATTAATGCGTTCAAAAAGGCTTAATAGCTGCGATAGCTTGTATCTTGTACAAATAATTAATCTGTGGCTGCGACCTCTAAATTTTAGTTTTATTGTATGTTGATAGATGGCGCTACTTATCTAAGTTATACAAATATTGCGTCAAAATTATTGAACATAAAACAAGAACAAATTATTGTATTATTATATGTACAGACATGTAGTGGAAGTACTTACGTTAAAACTAAGCAAGTTTCTGATAGCAAATAAAAATAAAATTTAATAAAAAAAACGTCTGGATGATCACTAAATTGTTAAAAAAACTACCTCTTAGTACGCGTGAATCAAAAACATTCTAAACATGAACATTACAATATATTAAACGCTAAAACCAGCCTTTTTCTTAAATAAAAATCTACCTGACAAAAAGTTGGTCAACGCCATCTAGCGGATTTTTAAGTACTGATTCTTGACACTAGGAAAATCCCTCATTGCTAAGTTACTTAGCAATGAGGGATTTTCCTATTAAATTATATTATATAATCTGTGGAAAGGCGCTCCTCCTATCTTTCTAGCGAGAGCATTGCGATGTATGTGAACCATCCTCGCATTTCATTTTCATTTCAATGAGCTAGGTTAGGTCTTAGAGAAGTTAGAATGGAGGGAGCATGTGTCAAAATCCCGATGCAAATTTTCGCCACTTGGCGGGGAACGAGGAAGCACATGTACAGCACACTACAAAAATTTTGATGTTACAAAACTTTATAGGGACGGACGGGACATAGCTAACAAATTCTTTAGCTTACTAACTGACTGAGTGCTACTATACTAAGGTTGTTCTAACTTTGGTACGATGAATTTTATAAATGTTTCTTGCCCTTTCATACAAAAACCAATAGATTTTGACGAAACTTAAAAATAAATAAATACTCATACATTTTGATGTAGGTATACTGCAGCACATAGGAATTTAAGGATTTAGTTATAAATACTGACATAGACAAAGCTAGTGTTTATTTTTATAAATAGGTAGGTACTTTAGTAAAATAGTATCTAGAATGTTGTTTGTGTATTTAGCACAATACTACTGCTTATTTTAGCGATGGGCGATTATTACTAAATTAATCGAATTATTCGAATGGTCCCTGTAATCAAATGTATTCGATAAGCAACCGCAGTCATTCGATTATCCTTCGATTATGCGGCGAGCAATACCGGAGCGTGCGGTGCGCAGGTCGTATTACTAACAACTAACGAATAAATCGTCATTCGTCCCGTCGATTAACCATTCGTTCGCTGCCTGTCCTGTCGCGGCAATTCAATCGAATGCATCGAAGGGCTGAGTATAGATTCTCATTCGATTGTCGATTATTATTCGATTATTTTTTTTCCGAATTACTAAATCGACATTCGATAGTTCGAATGGTCGATTGTCGATTCATTCGATTATTTTTTTTCGAACAATCGCCCATCGCTAGCTTATTTATTGAAAAGTATATTATTATTTTTTCCTTATATAGAGCTACAACATGTAAACATATTTTCATCTAACCTGTTCGGAAAGTTGTACTTTCATGTGTAGATAGCCGGGTGGGAAATAGCTTTTCCCTCCTACTTTATACTTCTACGATGGAATAAAAGGCCATTATCAAGAGTATCGATAGTTATTGCAATAAGTCCGAGCGAGCTTTATCAGCTATCGATAGTGATTTTAATATTGAACTTTGATACTATCGATAGTATTGCTATGTGTCGATAGTATTTACATTAACGGAGCTATCGATACTTTTATTACTATCGGTAGACTACTATCGATACTATCGGTACTATTGCTTTTGCCTTAACTATCGATAGTCTATCGATTATCGATACTATTGCTTTTGTCTCAACTATCGATAGTCTATCGACACTATCGATATTTTATCGATACTATTGATTTTGCTTCAACTATCAAGTCTATCGATACTCTATTTCTTTCCTCACAATCGAAATGAAAAATAGTATGTTTAACAATCTACTATTCCGTTAGGTCGGAATACTTTAGGCCTAGAAGGCCCGCCCATATTATAGCTTTGCCAGAGCATCAAGATATGAGTTACGTACGTGGGCAATGAGGTGATTAGACAGACTTGCATCATTAAATACATAGATCAATTCTTTAGAACTGTATCTTGCTTGGCGCTATGGTACAGCTAAATATAAGTGCACAATATTACCCCTTACTAGGGACATACTATATTATATTACGGAGTAGGTACCCTACGGTATTTTAGTAATAGGTATGGATCTTTTATGTTACTAGTTTATTTTATAAGTTTATACTTTTACGTAAAGCAGTATAATAAAGTATTATTGCATCAAACAACAGTCTTTTATTTATTTACCAATAATAAAATACAATCTACACCGGATAGTGAATGTCGATTAAATGGTATCGATTAAATAGTACCGATTGTGCGGAACCGATCAAAAATGTCTCGATTAAAAGATTGGTTATATTCGTTCCAACTTCAGATACAAGTACATCACTAAAGTTTGCTCTCTCTTTTTTTTTAAAGTCGAGCACTGTAGTTTTGACGCTTAATGACAGTATTTTTTTGCCGATTCTTAGTCTATGGAGTTAATAATCTTAAAAAATGGGGATCCACACGCAAAGCTTGATGCAGATGGCGCTAGCATAGATACGCCTATGTCAAATATTTTGCTATTGTTTATGTCAGGCTTTTTCGTATCTAATTTACAGTTTGTCGTGACTATCTAATGTTATTTCATCACAATGTATTCGTCAATGAAGTTATCTGAACTAAAAGACGATCTTCGGAAACGAGGATGAAAAGTATCTGGTAAAAAAGCCGATCTTTTTGCGAGGTAAACATTTGGGTGTTTACATTTTATGCTTGTTGAAATTGTTTTTGTTGTATTTGTGTTACAAATTAACTACATAACAAGGTTTTTAATAAATGTAACTAAAATAATAAAACACGTACATGTTTGTTTTTAGGTTAGAATTCTACGATCGGAACTGCGATGATACCGAAAAATTTTGGTGTTGTAGCTTCACAATCTAGTTATACGATGAATGTTCCCGATCCAGAAGCTTATCATGATGTAAATAGTTACGGTTTAAGAACTTTATTTTCTCAAAAGAATAACATTTACTTGCTGAGAAATTACACTAATTAATAAACAGGTATATTTTAATTTAATGAGCGTACTTAAACTAGACTTGTATCCGAGTAAAAAATAAAAATAGTGTCGGGTACACAAACAAAAAGATCGAGACAAAATATGAACAAATTTGCACGTCCGTCAACCACGGATGTAATTGCGCACCGTGCGTACTTGAAAATCGGATGTGGCATATTGATAAAAAAATTATGGGTTAAATATATTTATTAAGATTTTTATTATTATTTACTTTTACAGGGGTATGCATATTTTATATTTATATTTGGTTTGTATTACACATACTAAAATGCTTTATTTTATATTTATTATTAAATTACATAGTAATTAGCTAACAGTAGGTTTGTTATTAATTATATCTCGCCCAGCACGTATATTTTTAAGAGTTTTTTTAAGGAGATCAATGATTTAGCGTCTTTTATTTTATTAGGTAATTTATTATACATTTTCACCCCTTCAAATTCTATATTTTTAGCACCGTAATTAGTTCTAAAAGGCCGCGCAATTAGATGGTTGGCATTTCTCAATTTTATTTTTTGCATTCGTGTTTTTTTATGAAATGATAAGGATGTATGAATATGGCTGTTGAGAATTTTGTAAATTAATATACACGTATAATAAGTGTAAGTTTGTCTGATATTCATAATTTTGGTTTCGTCGTAAATTTTTTGTGTAGAAGTGCTGAAATTGTAGTGAAAGAGTGATTTTATTAATTTATTTTGAGCTATCTGTAAAATTTTTAAGTTTGTTTTGGCCGCTGTGCCCCAGATTTCAATCAAGTAGTCAAGGTGCGGTTTGATTAGGGAGTTATAGATTAAATATTTTATTTTATGTGGAAAACACTTAGAAACGCTGCGAATAGTACCAGTTAAAGATGTAAGTTTAGTTTTGACTTTTTTAATATATACTTTCCAGTTCAATTGATGATCGAGGATAAGCCCTAAATACTTCTCATGTTTTTTTTCGGTGAGCAGTTCATTATTAATTTTAAGTTCTACTATACCATCAACTTTTTTGTTTTTTGCAGCAAAAATAACAAAGTTTGTTTTTGCTGAGTTAATAGTAAGTGAGTTTGATAGAAACCATCCATTGATTAGATCCAAATCACTCTGTGCTTTCGATGTCATTGGTTTGATTGAATGACCAAAATAAAATAGGCTCGTGTCATCTGCGTAAAGAGTTATATCAGCAGTTATGCCTATGTGTTGTATATTGTTTATGTAGATCAAAAATAAAAGTGGCCCTAAGATTGAGCCCTGCGGGACACCAAATGTAAATGAAAGTGCTGAGCTTTTAATTTGGTTCATTATAACAATTTGTTTGCGGTTTTGTAAATATGATTTTAGAATAGCGTAGGCAGAACCAGTGATACCAATATCGAACAGTTTTTTAAGGAGTATTTTTTGACTGATAGTATCAAAAGCTTTTTTGAGATCGATGACAATTTCCAATACTAATTGTTTTTCATCGATCCTATTTTTTATCTTGGTCACAAGGTCAACTGTTGCTGAGAGTGTGTTGGATCTTGGTCTGAAACCATATTGTTTTTTGTATAGGAAGTTATTATTTTTAAGATGTTTCTCTATTCGCGAGTAGATTACTTTCTCAAATATTTTTGATACAACCGGTAATATTGTAATCGGGCGATAATTACAAGGGTCAGACTTGTCACCAGATTTAAAGATAGGTTTTACTTTTGCAATCTTCGTTTATACATTTTGTGAGTGGAGTGGTAATTAGTCGTTTAATGCATTTAATCGATTTAGAACTAACGCCATCAATCCCAATACTTGTGTTAGGGTCCAGTTCATCGATGATTTTAGCAATTTCATCCGTGGTTGCAGGTTCAAAGTCAGACAGGTACTTAGATACAAAACCGGCTCCGGCTCAACACTGCTAACAATGTGTACGGGCAGCGGACGGCCGCTTATCAGGTACCGCGTTTAATAAATGATCTACCTTTTGATGTACGGGAAAAAATTACACAACAAAACATTAAAACTAAACTCAAAAACTTTTTCCTTTCTAAAATATGATTTCCTTCTGCAATATATATATCTACTTACACAGAATAAAAATAATTGTCTACTTACTTAATAATAACGTACCTACCTGCCTAGTTCTTACTTATACCTTGCTACTACTGACTGCAACAAAGTTGTTAACTTACATTATTTGCATGTATTTTCTTACTTTACTGTCTAATCACTGACTTGAACTTAACTATTTAGCATCAAGTCAAACCTCCGTGGTTTTTAAATGTTAAATATACCTATATATGTATGCTACTGTTTAATCTGATAAATAAATTAAAAAAAAAAAAAAAGATAGTGGTGATTTGGCAACTATATTTTGACTTGCTTGATGTACATTCGGGATTTTACTGGCTAAAACTTCTCCTATACTTGAAAAATAACTGTTGAAACATTCGCAGATTTCTCTGACGTCAGTGACAGTATTTGAGTTCATATTAAGTTTGCTTGGTCCAACTGCATCTATTACTTTATTTCTCGCTAGAGTATTAATACCTCGCCACATTAATCTAGGGTTCTTCATATGTTTTTGGAAAAAATTGGAATAGTATACTTTTTTGGTTTCTTGAATTTTTTTATGCACCTTTGATCTAGTCGTCTTAAATTTTTCTACTATTGTTTCATCATCCTTGTTGTTTTTGTAGCTATGCCACAATTCATTCCGCTTATTTATATCATCAATGATTTCTTTATTTATCCAATCCTGGCGTGGTGGATTCAATATTTTTGTTTTACTTATTTTACTCTTAGAAACGCTGTTTAAGATTTCCTGTTCAAGCATGTTATAATTCCAGATTGTTTTTTCTTCGTGGTTTTTCATAGAATTTTCTAAACTTTTGTACAGTTTGTCATAATCTATTGCAGAGTACTTAACTTTTTCGAGGGGTGCGGGTTGGAAGTTTTCTATCTCGAGAAATATTTGCGTGTGATCAGACATGACTGAGTCGATTATACAGAAGTTGAAGTTATTTTCTTTTAGATTTGTGCATACATGGTCAATAATAGATTTCTTAGTTTCAGTTTCACGAGTACAGTGCTTTTGATTGATCTTATTCAGAATTCTTAAGCCAGCTTCTTTAATTATGTCTTTATATTTACGCGTGTCTCTGTCCGCTGGTGTCAGTAAATTGAAGTTAAAATCGCCGAAAATTACAGCTCTTCTTCTTTGATTTAGATACATCGAGTAAGCCTCAAGAAAGTATCAACCTTTTTTCTGTTAGGGTTATATACAGCACCAATATCCAAATTTTGTCTCGAGAGGCGTATCCAAAGAAAGTGGATATCATTATCGATACAGTGTTCTTCAATCAGGTTGTGCTGGAGGTTATTGTGAACAAATATTGAGACTCCTCCTCCTTTCCGATGTTTTCTCAGACTATGGTAGTGGGTGTAGTTTGGAATTTGGAGTAATTGGAGGTCATTGACACTTTTAATCCAGGTTTCTGATACTACTACAATATGTGGCTGCAGAGAGACGGTAATGCACTGTAGTTCATCAAATTTGCCATCCTTGACGAGACTACAAGCGTTCAGATGAATACACTTGAGAGACCTTTTGAAAAATATAATATTATTATAATTACTAGTAATCATGTGAGTTACTTTTCCTGTTGGGGTAGTTAGTTTTTTGACGTCGACGGTATGCTGTCTTTTATTTTTTCTTCCGTTCCTTTGATAATTTTGGGTGTGCCTTTGAAAAATTTGATTTTTAAGTTTGTCTCTCCGTTAGCTAATCGTTTCCCTAGTTCTCCTTTCAGATTCTGCATGTACTGTTTTTGTTTGGGTGTTTGGTCAGAAAATATCTTAATGTTACTTAATTTCACAGAGTTTTTATTACGAAGAATATTTTTAGCAGTTTCTTCTGTAGCAAAACATACTTTAATAGGGCGAGTATGACCTGGTTTGTATTTTCCAAGTCGAATTATTTTGAGTGGTTCGGGAAATTCGTTGTTAGTCATTTTAAAAATTTTGACAACCTCATCCTTATTGTATGCGAGCCGGTCAATAGTCATGTCAAGCTCAGGTCTACCCACAATCACTATATTCTTGGATCGTATGTTTCGCTCATTGATCTCAATCATGACCTCTTCATAGCACGAGAGCGGCTGGATATTACAGGTTGGTATCGGCAAAGTACCCTTAAGTTTAATTATATCTACTTCTAGAGCACCCATCTTTTCGTTCATATTAGCACTTGAATCTTGAAGATTGGTTACCGCTACTTTCATGCTATTCTGATCTAATAATATATTTGCAATAGAATTATTAATATCACTTACTTGATCTTTAATTGAAGAGATGTCATTACTGAGCCTGTTGATATTTTCTGTTTGAGAAGTGTTAGTTGATTTAAGTAATGCCATCATTTCTGACAGTGCCAGTAAACTACCTAAAAATAATTAATTTTCTTTTTATAGCCGTTTCCCACTTCTTTTTTAAAACTGGGTCTTTTGGAAATAAATGAACACCATTATTGTAACAACCTGGCACAGCACATAACGTCATTATGCTTTCGTAGATTGAAAACACAAAAAAAAACACAACTTCTGTACTGGAATGACGCGCCCAAAGCTATCTGCTTTGGGCGCATCGACAATGCGCCACCTACAGGGAGAATTTGGCAGTGTTGATCCCCATTACATGATCAGTGGGATACCTTCCCATCAGGCATCCCACTGCCGTAAAATAAATTAAAAAAATAGAAACGTCAAATTCTTTAGGCATACTCTTTATAATTTGTGGTCAAATTGTGAAAGAACGATCTGTGAACGACGCCGCTTGTTTTCAGAATATTACCAATTTATTTCTACAGCTTGATTTTACTACAAGTAGAAGAACGAATTAAATAAAATGACTACTATAGGTCCCAAAAAGGACGGCGGGCCTAATGTGGAATATTTCCAATCGCCGGAATCGTTATCTCAATTCGACCAAATTCGTGTTTGGCTGCAGAAAAATTGCAAAAAGGTGGGTGTTTTACTGTAAATTCTACTTAAATATCTTACAGAGAGCTGGTAGTAGCTCTGACTCTCTTAACTTTCAACTTATGGGAATGAGAAAACATTGAAAAATTTAAGAATGGACGATAATGCTGACATGATTACGGTATCTGTGTCTAAACGGCCTATTGTCTCGTACTACTCTTGTGGTATACCTAATAGCTAAGGTTACCCTCTGACCTCTATTCTTTCCTTGAAAGTAAACTCGGTCTCAACTAAACTGAGTCCCGCAAGGGGCAAGTGTTAGTGTAATGAGCACGAGCATTTGTACCTAATTCATGGATGTTTGTAAAAATGTATATAAGTATGTCTATCCGTTATTCTAGTCACCATAGCACAAGCTCATGCTTTGTTTGGGGGTAGGTAATTGGTGTGTTTGTTGAAACAATTTATTTATTTATTTTATCTTTTAAATGTAACCAATAAAAATGGCTTAGCTATTGTTGTTGACAGTGTTTTTGCTTAATTAATTGACAGGAACCCTAGCCCTAGAGTGATGTTAAACTAAAGAAGATGGAAATAAATATTGTTTTTAATGTAAATTATGTATAGGATTACAGCCACTAAAGATAATATTAATTTTATTTTTGTGTTGCAGCATGTCCAAACTGACCCACCAACGAAGGAGGGCCTGGCCCAACTCGTTATTCAGCTTATCCAGTACCAGGAGAATAAGTTGGGAAAGAATGCATCAGATCCCCCTTTCTTGAGACTTCCCGTAAGTATCTGCATTGTTTTAAATTTATTGTTCTACTCTTTGATTGTAAAGTAGAACAATTGGATTTTATTAATAGATTTTTTGATAAATTAAAGTATACAATTTTAGGATTATTTAGTTTGTCATGTAAAAATCTTATAATTTATCGTCTGTGTAGAAGCCAAATAAAATTTCTAGACATTCAGCCTAAACTTGTTTAATCATAAAGACACCCAGCAAAGCATTCAATTATATGAAACAAAAATCTTCCCCAGATGAAAGTGTTCATGGACATGAAACCGGGCGGTTCACTGTGCACAGTACTCGCCACCATGTTCCGTTTCAAGTCGGAGCAACGGTGGCGCAAATTCGACTTCCAGGTCGGTAAGGTATGCACTGCCCCGCACGCTGCCTCGCTCACCACCCGCCGACTCGCCAGCCCCGCCGACCCGCACTGCGAGATAACAATGCATTATGCAACTATGTGTGACACTTAATTTATTTTTTCTTTGTAGCTTTTAAGCTGTGAATATGAATATCACAAGTGTAGTTAATATATTTTTGAAATTGATAATTGCAAAGCTATTTGATTGACTTGCAATTGCACTCAAGAATAATTTTATTTTACATAATAATCTTGAAACATGAAATTGAATGAATGCAATGGTGTAACAGATTGCAATGTTGCACAGAAATTGCACAGTCTGTCTACTGTACATACATAACAAATGTACCTACAATTAAACAAAAATAAATTCTTAATGGATATATAAAAAATATATAACATATACTGTTACATCTCTTTTCTAAAAGTATGTGTCACACATATAGTTGTAATACCAAAAGCACAAATATTTCAGGGTATGATTAAAATTAACAAAATAGTTAAGCTGGGTAGGATTTTTTATTACCACTATTTAGCAATTTTTGTAAATATTACACTGGCACAATTTCTTCTATTCTTATTTTGTTTTAATTTCAGTATTTTTGAAACTACGTAAATACTTATACTCTTCAAAGTAAGTTGTTTGTAATAAATAATAAATATCAAACTCATTGACACACAATTTATGGATCATCAATGGAAATTTGGTGCCTCCTGCTTTGGGAAATTCCAAACATTAAATACATAGACCATTTCATGCTACTTCATTCTGCCATAAGAAGTGTCTTATTTGTAAAACAATACAGACATCATTTTGTAAATATGTAAAATTTTGTAATAACATGTTGTGCATTGTGTGTCAAAATAACATTTGTGTCGTTCTTGTAACTAATATAAAGGGTTTCATCTTACTGTTTGCATGCAAAATCTTAATTTTAGAACCTACGCATGGTTACACGGAGATTTGCTATTCTACGTAAAATTAGCAGCTATTTCCTGTAATTTCCTGTGTTTGCTACTGAACACTTTTATTTTTTGGTTTTAATATTTAAATCTTACAAATATAATTGCAGAGGTGCTGAAATTAGATACAGTAAATATTAAAAAAGTGTAATTAATATGTTTTTTACTCTTTGTTGATATTGGAGGAATTTCTCCAGAAACTTTGAAAGTAAAAACAGTAGATCTTCTCAATCAAGCCAACGCGAATGTTCCATCATACTAACACTCACCATCTCTGTCCCCTCCCCCTCCTCCCCCTTTGCAGAACCCTTCGCGGAAAGACCTGAATGTGCAAATGATGATGGAGATCGAATCGTCGCTAGTGGCTGCCGAGGTGATCCGCACGCCCTGCGTGTACATACGCCCTGACGTTGACAAGGCTACCGCCAACAAGGTGAAGGACATCGTGAGCCATCATCAGGGAGATATTTGTGGTACGTCCGTGATTCTGTAAGCGTTAATAATAAATCAATCGTTATTTTGTGAGCTGTTATTGTTAAATATTACTATAAGCAGCTTGCTGTGTTCCGACGGTGAGTAGGAGTTCCAGAACCTTCTGGGTGAGCTCGCTCCACCGTCGACTCCGTCACGTCTGATCTAAGCACTTATTACACCATCCTAACTGAGGTGTTTGGAATAAAGAAAAAGGGAAATACGCACAAGGGCTCAATCAAGAGGCTAAGTGCGGAGAACACCCCAGCCAAACTAACTACCCCATCCTGTAACTACCCCATCCTGTTTATAGCTTTCTAACTAGGATCCCACTTAGGATCCTGACTAGGAAGGTACCATCCTACTTAGGATCCTAACTGGGAAGGTAGGTGGGATAGACAGGTGCTCTACTCCGATAACGCATTGTCCGTATTTTAGTTATATTGCGTCTAGCGTTCGCATTTACAGTGACAGGGACACGGCTACAGCCAAAACTACGAATATCGTCTTATAGAGTGGGGCCCCAGACACCTTCCTGGTTAGAAAGCGAGCCATCGTAATAGAACCTAAGTAGTAAACTTGGATTACATCTTCCTAAGCGGGATGCTACACAAATAAGATGTTGTAATAAGTGCTTTAGTCTAATTTCAAGAGCAAACACATTTAAAAAATAACTGTAGACCTAACAAGGATTTAATGATATCATTGTGTCCCTAACAGAAGACGAAGAGGATGCGACGCACATCGTGTACCCAACAGTGGACCCGTTGGAGGAGGAGTACGCCCGGCCGGTGTTCCGCCGCGGGAACCACGCACTGGTGCACTGGTACTACCTGCCCGACAGCCACGACACGTGGGCGCAGGCCGACTTGCCGGTAAGTTGTCTATGGTCACATCTATCAACAGTGGACCCGTTGGAGGAGTACGCCCGGCCGGTGTTCCGCCACGGGAACCACTCGTTGGTGTACTGGTTCTACCTGCCGGACAGCCACGACACCTGGGCGCAGGCCGACTTGCCGGTGAGTTGTCTACGGTCACATCTACCAACAGTGGACCCGTTGACGGAGGAGTACGCCCGGCCGCTGTTCCGCCGCGGGAACTACGCACTGGTGCACTGGTACTACCTGCCCGACAGTCACGAAACGTGGGCGCAGGCCGACTTGTAGGTGAGTTGTCCATGGTACGACGAATTAAGACTAAACCTGTCTACTGTATTTCTTTTTAGAAAAGAACAGAAAGAGAGAATACAATAATTTAGAAAATTCCAATTGAATTGTACTGCTTCTCATGTTTTGTCCAATTTTTGCATGTTTTTGTCTAATTTTTATCGCGATCTATTTGATTTAGTCGTATAGAGGGCTCTCGGGAATTAAGCCCCTTGTCGTGGATCTCAACCTTCCATCAGTGTCAAGTTTTTTGCACTCTTCGCTGTCAGCTTCAAGGTCCTCTCTTAAGTTGCTTCGACCGTGAATCATATCCTCAGCCGTTAAATATCTTTGGTTCCCACAGGTGGACATCCCAGAGACAGTGAGTTGGGACTGCAACCGGTCGGAGCCGTGGCGCGTGTCCGCGTCGTGGGTGCTCGACCTGCCGCAGTACAATGAGTGGATGAACGAGGAAGACTATGAGGTGGATGCCAACGGCAAAAAGAAGGTATGTTGACTCTCAAACCTCATAAGACCCGCGGGCGGGCCGATAACAATTAATTTTCAATTGTGTCTGGGAACATGATACGTGAAGGTTTAATGCTCATCTTCAGACACCCTATTTTGGATGCAATCCTGGTAACGTAGTCAGCAGGTAAAAATAATAAAGTTTATTTAGACACATTCGTAATTCGTACTTATTCAGACAAATAAAAGCGCCATATTCTTTAATTAACGCGATTGGGATTATCAGGGCGGTAACCTCAGCAATGCACTGTTCTATCTTCCCGTCAAAACCCTTTGTAGACTATTGGGACTGTCAAGCATCGTTTTCCTTACTTCTGCGGAAGCCGTCTACGTGACCATCGGCGAAGCATACCAGGCGCATTGCAGAATCTCGGCAGTCCCAACAGCACCTAGATGAAATTATTTTTTCTTAAAAATATACTCTTCAAGTAGAGGCCATGTTGTTAGATGTCAATATCACATCTTAAAGCCTATTCCATGTCGTCAATGTATAAATGTAATAATAATGTCTGTCCACAGGTGCACAAGCTCCGTCTATCTGTGGACGACCTGATCCCGGGCGCGGAGCCGTCCAGCAAGGGCAAGAAAGGCAGCAAGAGGAAGCGATCGCCCTCGCCGCCGCCGCAGAAGCATGGCAAGAGGAAGAGGTTAGTGGTTTACTTTTACTATGACAACATTATAAAAGAACTGGACAAGTGCGAGTCGGACTCGCGCACTATGGGTACCTACCTACCTACATACTTATGCATTTTTTGTGATGAAACAACAAATAAAATATTTTTTTTTTCTTTTATTTATTTATTTATTTAATCTTTATTGCACAACTAAAACTGTGTACAAAAGGCGGACTTAATGCCTAGTGGCATTCTCTACCAGTCATACCTTTGGGCTAAGCAGAAATGAAAAGTGGGCGGTGCGACAAAATTATTAAATTTATTTAAAGCAAAAAAAAACGATAGAAATAATATTGTTACTGCACTCTGCATATAATATGTAATTTAAATAGTAATACTATCGTACATACAGAATACCTACATATATAGTCAACAATAAATGTAAATACCATTATAATATAATTCATATATACATAGTAATATACTTCACATGTGATGCTTCCTTTATGATTCTAGGTCTATAGAAAGTGCCCTATAAGTTCTGATTCCTCTGCGTTTGTAGAAAACAAGGCACTAATGGCCGTTTGTTGTATTGGGTTGACTTAAATAGCTTGATTCAGCCGCTCCCCCATCTGTGGAGATTCAGAGGGCGGACGTTGCCGCTGGCAGGGTCGCGGGTATGTCGAGATACCGCGGCCCCTGCTGTCACAGCCAACACATGCGGCGGGCGTCGTCAGGTTTTAGTGGGTATACCCGGGTCCGGGGGAGTCCCACACACGCCTCTCCGTTTTCCGACGGAGAGGTACGGTGCGTAAGGCATTTCCTTACGTAAAAAAAAGATAGCTTGATTCATAATTGGCTTTTTTGTCCTTAATTGAATAAATGTAATTTTTTAATTTGAATTTGAGTTTTTGACATCAAACTTGATGCCGACTTGAGTATTTAATGTTAATTTCAACTTAATACCTCTCCGTTTTTTGCTTCCTTCTCTCTTCTTCCTCCACGTTCCTCCTTCATTCTTGTGCAAGATTTTATAACCACTGTTAATTTCAGCCGTATCACCAAGCGTCGCGACAACGATGCTGACGACGAGGATGATAACGCATCCAGAGACAACACGGACGCGGCGCCCACTCCCGAGAACGAACGCTCCACTGACAGTGAGTATTCAAAGATTGTGGCAAGTGACAATTCTTCATATGTGTATAAAGGAAAACCTCTATTGTCACTTCACAAAATCACAAGACTGATGGGTGTGTGTTTTATAAAATCCCTTCTAGAAGAAAAGTGCAAAATATATTTAGTGATGTCTACGCGCCTTCCGCAGCCTCCGCGCCATTACTGACGGTCGTGGTCACTCGAGCCTCATTAAACGGACGATTTGCCTCCAACGATTCCGATCTGCAGCAGCCTTCACCATATGGTAGACGTTGGATGGAGAGGAGGTCTCCTTTATTTGGTCAGTCCAACGGACCTCGTGATCACCTGATACCTGATACCTCCAGTGTTTCCAACGATAACCAGCTTTTAGAGGTGGCCACCCTTTTTACGCATATGGTAGCCGAAATAAGACAGTATTTGTTGTAGACATGCGTACTTGGACAGTCGGGTCTTTATGCTGAGTTGGGAGAGAATAGAAACATTAGTGCGTTTGGCCGTCCATGGTATTCTGAGTATTCGCCTCCAGCACCACATTTCGAATGCATCTTTTCTCCGATATGATAATAATTGCATCAGCTAGGACACCATTTAGAAAACGCAGGGCTACCTAAGACTTATACTACCCTCTCGGCATATTTGGCTGAGCCAGCTGGCTAACGACGCGTCGATACGTAGCAAGTTTGGCTGCAGGAGCTTGCCGCATGTGTAGGTTAAAAACTTGGTGCGTCTAACGGAGACTCCATTCCTGGTTTCATTTTGGAGTTTACCTTCTTCTAGATGAATTGCGTTATCGTGCTCAGGAGGCCCACCTCTCTCCGATTTGATACACATACTATAAACATAAACTTACGTAACAATGTCCAGCCCCCGCGGCCACTACCGAGCCCCCCGCGCCGCTGCACGGTGGTCCCGCGTCTATGTAACAGCGGTCAAAAGTGGAAAACTTCTTAATAAACTAAAATACTTTGTAAAACATTGTTTAATATTATATTATTCTACTGAAATTAAATTAATACACTCTTTGGGTAAAGAATACTTCCTTTTTTTAGGTAAATTTCGCAAACCAGTGATATAAGTATCCGACGTTATTAGCAATATCGATTTAGCAAATCGGTGTTGCACGTAATTCTGGAATTCTTTCGCGTATTATGCTGTCAGAAATACTTAACATCTTTATTTTTTTGCTTCTGCGGCCTCTTCAGATAGTTGTCCTATAAACAGTAGAGCATAGTCTTTAACGTCAGATCCATGAAAGTTATAGAACATCTATATATTAAATTTCTATTTAGTCCTGTAATTTTAGCAGATATTTCAGGATTTTCTCCTCTTAGAACGTTGACTGCATTCTAAAAATGGCTTTTTTGGTCTACCGAATCGCTTAGTTCCAGTAGAGGTTCCAGGAATATCTTGCTCATGGATAATCTCATTCCTTTGACAAATGTTTGACAGGATGACAGTTTTCTTTACGCTTAACCAGTCAAAAAGTCTACTTTTAAAAACTGTTGTACTGAGATGTCTTTTTAAAATACTTACAAATTTTTTTGCACAGTAATTACTCTTATTTTCTAAATTCTTCATGTCAATATTTTCCTCCTCATTAGCTAATGATAACTTTAGATGCTGGTACACAAGACGAGACTTTTTAGCATTCGTGCCTTTTGTATCATTCCATTGCTCAAATACAAACAATCTTGAAAACGAGCAATGAATTTCTTGGCCTAGAACAGCAAAATAATTTGGCTTGGATTTCAAAGCTAAGTTAATAATGCAACTTTGGACCCCTACTGTCAAGGCCTTTGGTACTCTTGGGTGAAATTGTATACAAAATATAATAATGCGTATTGTTAGCTAACGAATGACGTAGAAATTGTTACGGGGCACGAAGGGGAACTAAACTAAAAGTCTTAAAATATTCAATAAGTCATCAATTGTTTTTATCATATTTGAAATTTTAATACCAGTCGTATAACTTTATAATTTTGACAAAAAAATTACACATTACCTTTTTCTAGGATTTCCATTGTTGAATGCACTAGTTTCATATACAATTTATAAACAAAACTTTATGTAAACAAAGCAATAAACTTAGGACGCGCTGATAGCAACCGTTCTTAGGCATGCAATCATTGACTTCCGACTCGCAAAAGTATACCAACTTGTTATGAAACATGTCGGTACTTTAATATTTTCTAAAACTAGAGTTTTTTAACTACCTACCTGCGTAAAAATAAAAACATTAACAGACAACCGCTTTTTTTTACTTTTGACCTCTGCCGGGCCTTCTGTGCGCTGCTTGACCTAAACAAACACCCAGGGGCCCAAGTTTGTTAAATTCCATTAACAAAATTTTAATAGAATTGTAACTGAATAGTAAGCTATTGTCAGTTCTATTATGGGCCATATCACATAATAAATTCTAGTACTATGTACAGAAGCTTTATTTTGCAATGGTATTCAAAGAAATGTCTTCTTAATGTCTTTAACGATATGGTGTTAAGCTTTCCTCAGAGTTAAGCACCTTTTCGTTTAGGCATCTACAGAACTCTATTGCTAGCGAATTTTGTTCTTATAGCTCTGGAAAACGATTCACAATACACCAAACCTATTGTGAGGTATTGTCTTGTGGCGCGATTGGGTTGACTGCTATAAGAAGGTACTATCGCCATCTAGCGCACCTTTCTATCACTTTCGTCATGCTTGTCCAGCCAGCAACGTAGCGCCGCGCGTCGCCGGTGAATAAAACGCGCGCGTTTGGCACTGTTCGCTCGCGAGTCCCTACTGGATTATCTCACCTCGGTGGGTCGCGTTAAGTTTTTGCTACCTACACGGGGAGTGAGACAGGCCTATGTTAAAATATTCAATTGCGATGTACACATTAACTTACGTATCAATGACCTGCCCCGCGGCCACTGCCGAGACCCTCGCGCCGCCGCTCGAAACTAACACCTAGTGCCCAAAAATAAAACGCGCGTGTTTGTCACTACTCGCTCGCGAGTCCCTACTGGATTATCACACCTCGTTGGGTTGCCGCGCGTAGGTACATAGGTTTGGGTACGTTTTTGCTACTACGCGGGGAGTTAGACAGGCCTAGTCATATGGCCGGTGCCGCCCGGTCTAAACTGACACCCAGGGGCCCAAGTCTGTTAAATTCCGTTCGCAAAATTATAACAGAATTGTAACTGGATAGTAAGCTATTAACAGTTCTAGTATAGGCTATATCACATTATAAATACTAGTACTGTGTACAGAAGCTTTATTTTGTAATGGTATTCAAAGAAATGTCTACTCAATGTCCTTAATGATATGGTGTAATGGATTTCTGTAGGTGTCTAAACAAAAAGTAGCTAATTCTATTTGTTTAGACACCTACAGAAATCCATTGCATTTGCAAGCCAATTTCATTCTTATAACTCTGGAAAACGATTCACAGAACACTAAACTCACCTACAATCTCCCAAATCCCACCCCTTATGAAATATAAGTTGAATAATGCTGACTGGACTTCATTTACCTCTTCTGTTCGTAATAAATTACAATCACTTCCCTCCATTAATAATAACAATTTTCTTTCCGCTTACTCCCATTTTGTTGACACTTTAATTTCGGCTGCAGACTCCAACATTCCTTTAAAAAAAACAGTACGCAGATCATCACCTCCCTGGTGCGACGCAGATTGTACTGCCGCTATTCAAAAACGCAGAGAGGCTGAAAAAAGGTACAACCGCTCAATGTCAATGGAAAACTATCTATCCTACCAAAAAACAGCTGCTGAGACAAGAAAAATCCTTTCTAAAAAGAAAAAAGCTGGTTGGATAAAGTTTTGTGAAAGCATGTCCCCACGCACTCCTTCTACGGTCGTCTGGAAACAGATAAGAAGATACCGCAAATCTCTAAGCAATTCGAATATGTCTTCAAACGTCCCATCCTCCTGGCTCAATTCATTTACCGATAAATTAGCCCCTCCCTCTGTCCCTTACATAGACTGCTTCCCCTTTTATTTGGCGATCCCTACCTCTTCCTCTAATAAATTAGATTCCCCATTCACGTATGAAGAGCTTTGCACAGCCCTGCATGGTCTAGTGGACTCCTCCCCTGGTATTGACGGTATCCCATATTCCTTTCTCATAAACTCTCCTCCTCAAGCTAAATTATACTATCTTAACCTAGTTAATTCCTTCTTCGATCAGGGTATACTCCCTAATTCGTGGAAGCAACAAATTATTATTCCCATTCCTAAACCTGGTAAGGATCCTTCTGATCCTATCTCATATCGTCCCATTGCCCTTTCCTCAGTCCTTTTAAAAATAGCAGAGCATATTATCAAGAACCGCCTTGAGTGGTATATGGAGTCGAAGCATCTTTTACCCCGCACACAATTTGGCTTCCGCAAGGGTTTCAGTACATTGGATAGTCTGAGTATATTAACAACTGACATTAGGCTGGCCTTTCAAAAGAAGGAATATCTTATAGGGGTTTTTCTAGACATATGCTCTGCATATGACAATGTTCTACGTCCAGTGCTCAGGCAAAAATTGCTCCAGCTGAGTGTCTCAGAGAAGCTAGTTAATTTTATCTGCAGCATGCTATTGTCTAGATCGATTACAGTCAGATACCAAAACATCGAAATTCCTTCTCGCCTGATCTGGAAGGGCTTACCCTAGGTAACAGCTTACACTCATGATTTAGATAAGTCTGTAGACTCTTTTTGTAATATCCTTCAATATGCCGACGATATAGCCTTATACTTTTCTTCTAAATCTCTCCGAATGCTCTTCCCGTCTTAATTCAGCCCTTCAATATTTATGTGATTGGTTGAACGTACATGGTATCTCTTTGTCCATCTCAAAATGCAGCAGCGTCATCTTCACCCGTAAACGTCATATTCCAACGGTCGAGTTACAGTTGATGGTGAATCCATTCCTTGTAATAGCCAGATAAAATTCCTAGGGTTAATTTTGGACTGAAAATTGGCAGGTGTTGCACATTTTGAATACATTCTTAATAAAGCTGAGAAGGGGTTGAATGTCCTCCGAGCACTTTCGGGTACTTGGTGGGGAGCTCACCCCTATTCTCAAAAAAAATTATATAATGCAATTGTACGTAGTCACTTCGACTACGCGTCCTTTCTATTAGATCCGTGTAACAAACTCTTTCTGGATAAGCTCACTAAAATGCAGTCGAAGTGTCTACGTGTGATATTAGGCGCCATAAAATCTTCTCCCATTAATGCCCTTCAAATAGAATGTGTTGAAGCTCCCCTCTATCTGGGTAGGCAGTTCCTATCTGATCGGTTTTATGTTAAAGTCTCCCAAAATTCTTGTCACCCCTTACTTGATCAATTAGTTCACCTTTCCCACTTTTATCCTCCGAATGATTCATCAGCAAAAACTCCCTGTATACTACTGAGTTTTCAAAAAATTAATCGCCTTCCCTCTACCATAGAGAAGTATCCTCATAACCCACTTTTTGCAAATAGCTTTGAATCACTAATTTTTGTCCCTCCTGTTCTCCTTAATTTCGGTATTCCCAAGGACTCCTGTTCCGCGTCTCAGCAATCAGTAACATCATTTCCGAGCACTGGCAAGGCTGGCTCACTATGTATACTGATGCTTCAAAATTTTCGGATGCTGGCTGTGTTGGTGCTGCGGTTTGGATACCTTCCTTCAGAATTACTTTAAGTTTTAAATGTAACTTCAGTCTTCACTGGCGAGTCTATTGCCATCTTGGAATGTATCCTCTACTGCCAGTCTCATTCCCTTAATAACATTTTGATTCTCTCCGATTCTCTTAGCTGTCTTCAAAGAATCCTTGCTAATCCTTTTAAGTGGAAAACCAAATTCCCTATCATCCTGAAGATCCGCGAAGCACTTTTTGATTGCAAAAGAAAAGGTATTAATATTATCATTGCTTGGATTCCCAGCCACAGGGGCATTCCTGGTAATGAATCAGCGGATTCATGTGCCAAGTGTGCTATCTCCACGGGTTCGTTAGAGTATAATAAATTATTCTCACATGACGTCGCCTCACTCCCAAGTTTTCACCTAAACAAGTCGTGGATGATCCATTGGAACAACACCAAACAGCATGCGGGTAGGTACTATGCAGACATCCAAGGTACCAATTCTACTAGGCCATGGTTCTTTAAATGTCGTCGATTCTCAAAAAAGATCGTCTCCGTCATTTGCCGCCTCCGAATCGGTCACGCCTGCACTCCGGTTCATTTAACTAAATTACGGATAAGGGATAACTCCATGTGTGAATGTGGTCTTGATGAAGGAACCGCCAATCATATTTTTTTCAATTGTCCCTTAATGGGTTCCTCTTTGCTAGATTTCCTTCCTAAAAAGGTCCCCCGTCCTACTAACATTAAATGTATCCTCCACTTGAGTCATGTTTCCCATTCCTTTCCTCATTTCCCCTTTCTCTCTTTCCATTGCACATGTATATAGTCTTGTTTGTGGTATTATTTTTAAGTACATAATGTGTTGTCCTAATTGTGTGTAGTGTTGTATGTTTTAGATGGATAAATTCGCTTAGATATATTTTTTTAAAATTATTATTTGTTGTTTTGTTACGTATAAATGTTTCACACGTGATACTGGCAGAATAGCGACAAACATCATCTCAAGGTCACTATTGTCGCCAAAAACCAAAGAAGAAGAAGAAGAACACTAAACCTTTTTAGTGACGTCACATTATGCAGTGCGCTAGGTTGACTGCTACATGGAGTTACTATCCTCCGCCCTCTAGTGATATGACACGATACATACGATGAACACTAACTTACGTAACAATGTCCAGCGCCCGCGGCCACGGCCGACCCCCCCGCGCCGCCCGCGGCCTCCGCGCCCGCCACGCCCGCGCCGCCGCTCGACCAGCACGACGACTCGCAGGGGAAGCACTCCGACTCCAACACGCAGGTGAGTACGGGGTTACAAGGTTATCTTGTATAAGTATAACCGATGACGGCTTGACGGCCATCTTAGCCTGAAGTTCACCAACGCATGTTTAATTTTTAATCAGCAGTTTTTGATTTTTTTACATATGTTGTGTGGGAATTCTGTCAAATTAACCGACAATTAAAACAGCCAGTAAGAGGTTTACTGGCTGTTTTAAAAAATGTTGAACTCGGGTCTTAGTATGTCTTTTGACGCGATTTTTTTTAACGTGTCTTTGAATGTCTGGCATGAACTATGAAGCGATTCATCATATACAGTTAAATAACACGTTTATATCAATAAACTGTACTATCACAACGGCAGTTCAATACGTCAAGTGTTTCGTACGTTACGAAAAATGTATGGTCAACAAATTCATCAATCAATCACGTGGTCATCATTACTTTTGTGGTTAAAATGCTTCAGATTCGGTATGTAAATATTGGTGGTGTACCATTAGACACAAAATTTTAATAAAAAATGAGATGAGATAAAATATAATAATCTTTTTGTTACAATAATAAGTAGTATTTTAATTTTTCACACAAAATTTCTCGTTCATAAATTTGAACCTTGTTTTTCTTTGACTAGATGTTATACAATGTTGTACATTTTCAATAGGATATGATCGTGAAAGAAGAACTAGAAGACAACGTGACAGACCAGACCCACCACATCGTGGTTCCGTCTTACTCCGCCTGGTTCGATTACAACTCGATACACACCATCGAAAAACGAGCACTGCCAGAATTCTTCAACGGAAAGAACAAATCAAAGACACCAGAGATATACCTTGCATACAGGTATGACTGTTATTAAACCTAGACCTACTGAGATGAAAATCAGTATTGTGATAAAACTTGTTTTTGTCACGACTTATACTAAGCGGGGCTTTTTTGGCACATGGGGCATTCCACGCGAAGCGGACAGCTAAAAAAAGTTGATGTTTCCAATTTCAGTAATATTTGAGTATGTTTTATCTATTCATGTCCTTAATACGTGTACCAAATATTTTTGCAATATAGTGCCTAGTTAGAGAGTAAAGGGACTTTGAAATTTTGACCAACGAGTGGGCATGCAGTGCTTCAAAGCCGATTACCTAGTCATAAGATGATAGATATAAATTATTAAACTAATGTATTTATTACTTCATTTAATTAGCCTTTTATCTGGATTTTTGGATACGAAAAAAATATTTTTTTTTTTCAATAAATCAAATGCGATTTATACTCGGCCCGGCGAACCTTGATCCCTATGACATTGACAGTTATTCTTACGACACAACATTGTAGTGGCGTCACCGTTACATTAGAATCGAATTGGAGGCTTCTATAAATGCCATTTATTAAATTTCGGTAGATATATGACATTACAATGATATTCCGTCGGAATTATAACAATTCTTAACATTTACAAGAAATTATCTCAATCAGACTTTACGTTTACGTCCTGCAAAAGTTACTTCGTTCGGAAGATATCGACTAGTGCGGAAAAATATCGATAAACAAATGTCGATAATGGAAACGAGTGGACATGATTTAGAATCATTTAAGTTATAGATGCTGAATGTTAAACAGTTGCATGAAATTGTTTTTATTTCACTCAAATTTATAAAATATTTCTGGGGACACCAGGTTTTGTTTTATTTAAGATTAGATTTTATTAGTATCAGTTTTCATGTGTGGCATAATTAAGTGATAAATTATGAGTGTCATTACTTTTTCATACTTAAGTATTAGTACATTCTCTATTGAATAGAACGGAGCACAGCATACATGCACTCACGATTGTATACCCAAGAGAATTAAAAAATTAACTGTAGGACAAAACCATATAAAACAAAGGCTGTTCAGCGATTATTTATTTATATATTTTAATCTGAATCTGATAATGATACTAGGGTTTGTGTCACGAACTCGGAATCTGAACTGCAGCTGCTGTCGCCTACGTTTATCAAAAACGGTTCATCTACAATGCTGTCGTATCGCACGGTTCGATCCCAATCATCAAAACAAAAGTTTTAAAGCATTATATTGGCAGTGGTAGGGCGGTAGCCAAATCACATTAAGTTACATCGACACGACCCATCAGTAACTTGAACTGTCATAGGGATCAAGGTTCGCCGGGCCGGGTATAGTTTTTTAACCTTGATTTTCACAATGTTAGACCGTTTCGATTTTAATTATTTTTTTTTTTAGAAATAGATAATATTGTAAGGAACATTCGTGCTAAGTTTTATAATGGGCGTGAAAGTGGTTTAGGAGCTAGACTAGGAACACTGTCGAAGCGTGGCGTCCTGCCCAGCGCCGCGCTTAGCGCCTGCCACTTGCGTGAGTTTGGAGAGTACAGTTTTTCTTTAAGATAGTTTGATATATTATGATATTTAAATTTAAACGATTGTTGTTATTAATAACATGTTTATTTAATTTTTTTTACAATTTTAAATGCTTCGCTACTACTCGTTCGTTTTACCATAATACCTTCAGTAATAGGAATGAAGGCATGATATTTTTTTGTGCCTGTTATTTATAGCTGCCGACTCAAATCTGCTTTTTGAAAACAATCTATTTTGTTGAATATCCTCTTTTCGAGCATAGAAAACATGCGTTTGGGGCAATGGTTTTCTCGCCTATTCGTACAAACGCTCGAATGTGGTAATTGCATTGTTTGACGCCGAATGTAGACTAGCTCGAGTCGCCAGACGTTTTAAGTTGCTCAAGTCCATCACATGGACTATTTTCGATCAGGAAATTTTCTCCAATGCTACATATTGTACGTTATTTAGACTTAATAAAAAATATATATTTACAAAAGTGTAAATGTAACATATTAAAGTATTTAAGTGGTATTAAAAATGTATTAGTATTATTAAAAATATGCGAAACATTCCGTCAAAAGTTTTTTATTTCAATGGCAGTTTCACTAAACTCACGCAAGTGGCAGGCGCTAAGCGCGGCGCGGGGCAGGACGCCACGCTTCGGCAGTGTTTCTAGCATAGCTCCTAAACCACTTTCACGCCCATTATAAAACTTAGCAAGAATGCTCCTTACCATATTATCTATTTCTAGAAAAATAATAATTAAAATCGAAACGGTCTAAGTTTGTGAAAGTCAAGGTAAAAAAATAAAATCGCATTTTTTCATGAAAAAAAAATCTTTTTTTCGTATCCAAAAATTTAGTTAAAAACCTCATCAAATGGAAAAATAAATACATTAGTTTAATTATTTATATCTATCATCTTATTACTTGGTAATCGGCTTTGAAGTACTGCATGCCCACTCGTTGGTCAACATTTTAAAGTCCCTTAACTCTCTAACTAGGCACTATATTACAAAAAATATTTGATACACGTATCAAGGACATGTATAGGTAAAACATACTCAAATATTACTGAAATCGGAAACATCAACTTTTTTTAGATGTCCGCTTCGCGTGGAATGCCCCACATTCTGTTTTTTTATTGTATTTGTTGTACCATTTTTTCTATTTTGTTTGTTTTGGCAAATAAATGTTTCTTTTTTGACCCAACTGCGCTCTGCCAGACGTCCGGGGGGCGAGGAAGAGCCAAATGCATGACGTGACTGTCATTGTGGCATTTTCTGTCCTAAATTGAATAAATGATTTTAGAATGCCCTTCCCTGCAATACTTAGCGGGATGGTCGCTAACATCTAGCATGTATTCGCCCCCCGCACTAGCAGAAGGGTCGTGCACCTACTTGTTAGGCTACAATTTAGTTAGTATAAACTAGGATGCATAGTAAGGGGTGTGTTTTGTTTTTACTACTTGTAACAGGTTGACTTTATAACCTTACCACACACCGCAGAATAAATAATAGAGCAAATACAGAAGGATCACTCCGCAATGTAATTTAAATGAATAGGGACTCTTGCTGCAACACATCAAAGCACAATTCATGCGACTCGGTCGACGCGTGACAGCCCTGCTGAATCAACCGACCGGTCGACCGCGCTGTGTATTCGTAGCTTCGTAAGTTCGTACCTAAACCGCGGAGTGAACACTAATGTCCATCTGCGTGCGACATTTTACTCTTTTCGTATATTTGAATCTTCGCTCTTCTATTCTTTTCACATCGAGGATATACCTCTATTTTCTGAATCAGGTAAAAAAAAATTCCTCTAGCCTTTTTTTTCAAAATTGTTTTTGTCAGGAACTTCATGATCGACACATACAGGCTGAACCCTACAGAATACCTGACGAGCACGGCTTGCAGACGCAACTTGGCCGGCGATGTGTGCGCCATCATGCGCGTACACGGCTTCCTGGAGCAGTGGGGCCTCGTCAACTACCAGGTGCGTACAGAACCTCAGACACAGGGTTAACCCTACCTCCTGGGCAAGTGGTACCTCAACTCCTAGGTACAGAAATTGAAACCGTGGCTATATGTTATGTAATACACTAGGCCGCAAACATAACAGGTCACACAGCATTTTTCACACATTCGGAGGTATTTCGGAATTCTGGCTCTCCATGTTTTGGGAGAGATCTGGTGTAAGATATCTGGAGCATGGGTGGAGGAGGTTTAGTCCCTAAGATACCTAAACCTAAGTGATCGAACATGCTGTTTACACCGAACGAGAGAGTATGTGCCGATATATGGGTTTTATACATTTTGTTAAATTTTTGAATGTTATTTTGTCATGTGCACCATCATGCGCGTGCATGGCTTCCTGGAGCAGTGGGGTCTCGTCAACTACCAGGTGCGTACGGGACCTCATATACAGAGTAATCCCACTGAATACAAATGAGCATTTGACCGCAATCTCACCTGATGGTAAGCGACGATGCGGCCGAGGATGAATCATGTTTAGCTAGTAATAGACCGTTTACTTTTTTGTTAAAAGTATCCAGATCGTAGTCTTAAGGACACTTCAGCCGGAACAAATTTCACTCTCACTCACTTAGACGTACGCAAGAGAAACGTAGATTTACAACGCTTGGCGCATATTGGTGGCATATCAACAGGGGCCAAAAGGGCAAAAAGGGGCCGGTGGAATCCATACGTGCAATCCCTTCACATACTCCGAAATCTAGTCTGTATAACACTGAAAGGAACGCCACCTTGCGCCTATGTTTGAGGCTTTCCAGGAGCAGTGGGGCCTCGTCAACGTGCGTACGGAACCTCATATACAGGGTAAAAAAGTCAGCCTATTGGATCCCACTGCTGGGAAAAGGCCTCACCTCAACTATGAGGAGGTACGGGCCATACTCCACTACGCGGGCTCAGTGCGGATTGGTGGAAGGGTGTATGTAAGGCAAGTGACAAACCTTACTGTCAGAAGTTACCAAGCCGCCCTAGGGCCTCTGACTAGGCTTAAAGACTAATACCACAGATATTAGCCGGGACTAACAGCTTAACGTGCCTTCCGAACGCGGAGATGCTTGTCATAGACGTCACTTGAATGGTCTGAATGGTCACCCATCCAATCACGACCGCGCCGTGGGTTGCTTAACTTTGGTATCACTACCAAAGCGCTGCCGCCACTGCGCCACAAGCACCTCTCATATATACAGGGTGGACCTACTGAATACTGACGAGCACGGCTTGCAGACAAAAAAAAAATACAAATACAAATCGTTTATTGTGTATACAAGATTCAGCTTGTACATACTGATAAAATACATAAAACAGAAATACTGTTATTCACACTAATAAAGAAATAACATAAGTAAACCTTTAAATAAAAGGTAAATAACATTTGTACTAAGTGTGTGTTAAGGCGGTACAAGGCAAAGAAATCTTTACTTTCCGTACTAGTTTTAAACTGTGTTACGGCAAAGTAATGATTCTCGGCTTAATTTTATGGTACACAACCGAATGCAGTCGCATAATAAAAGTTACAGCTGCGCGGGTAGCTGAACAAAAGTGAACGAAGCATTCGCGTTGTAGCTGAGATACGCAAGCGCAGGCGTAAACAAGTATTACATAGTATATGCGAAAATTATAGAAGTTTCGATTTGTGCCAGTTGCATCAGAAGACTATTCTTATATAATTTAAAATTAGGTTGATAACTTAGAATCGTTACTCAACTTGCTTATTACAGTAAGCGAAGAAATATATGTAAGAAATATATGAACGGACAACAGCACGTCAATGTAAACACTGCAGTATTATGTAGTTGTAATAAGGATTTGTTTACATTAAAAATGTTCAGCCTTACCCGCTAGTGATCGCACTGACACATACGTGCATGTGTGGCTTTAATGATTTAAAAAAAATATATATGACACCTATGCATATACGCGCAAATAATTAATTAATTAGGAATAATGTTAAAAAAATAAAAAACATTGCTCGGTTGACAAATTTAAATGAGTACATAGCTTACATCTAATTCGATTGAGTCCATATAGAATAGTAGCTAATAATAAGGTAAAAAGATTAAGTACTTTTACACAAATTATACCCACATACATCAAGTAAAAATAAATAAAAATTGTATATATATATATATATATATATATATATATATATATATATACTATACAATATACATATATATATTAGAACATAGTAAAATTGTGGCCTAGTTTGTTAAATACAGTGTTTCTATTTGTCTATAAGAATTTTTTTTTCTGTTTCATCGTAGTCATCTCCCATCAGATATTCACATAGCGTCTTAGCACATAAGGACTTAGTTTTATTATCTAACATAATAGCTTAATTAATTCTATTATATAAAAACGGACCCAAAAATGGAGAGAAATTATGAGCAAAAATTGTTCGACAGGCAGGGACTTTAAAGACCTTGAAATATCAGACACAACTTGGCCGGCGACGTGTGCGCCATCATGCGCATTTACGGTTTCCTAGAGCAGTGGGGCCTCGTCAACTATTAGGTAGTACACAAAAAAAAGGTTGCTATGTGTAATAATAACACAATAAATTTATAAAACAGTAGTTTATCTTTGCACTAGAGTGTCCGAATTGACGCATGCAAACATACACATTATTTACACGGCCGCTAAACAATCTTGGCAAGACAAAAGTATTGAGTGGTGCATGTCACCAGGACTGGTCGCTGTTCGCGTCGTAAATTCCGTAACGGCATAGTTCAAATACATAATATTTGCGATGCAATCTAATAAATGTATTATATTATTCTCGTTATGTGTGTACTGCTGAAAACACACACATATCTGTGTTAGTAATTAGCGTGTTTCTAAGTAAAGGTTCTCCAATCAAGTTCTAGGCTAAAGATGCTTTGATTTGAAATGTTTTTGAAAGATGATTGCTTTGTAAGTGATTTAAGGTAACTTTATACTGAGATTCTTATCATTACCAGATCGAAGCCGAGTCCCGCCCTACGGCGATGGGCCCGCCGCCCACGTCACACTTCCACGTGCTGTCCGACACGCCGTCCGGCCTGCAGCCGCTCGTCGCGCGGCCGCCGCAGCCGCGACCCGGTAGCGTATATACTAACGACACAGACGAGTCCCGCCCTACAGCGAGTCGCACTGCCACGTGCTGTCCGACACGCCGTCCAGCCTGCAGCCGCGTCCCGGTAGCGTATATACTAACGACACAGACGAGTCCCGCCCTACAGCGAGTCGCACTGCCACGTGCTGTCCGACACGCCGTCCAGCCTGCAGCCGCGTCCCGGTAGCGTATATACTAACGACACAGACGAGTCCCGCCCTACAGCGAGTCGCACTGCCACGTGCTGTCCGACACGCCGTCCAGCCTGCAGCCGCGTCCCGGTAGCGTATATACTAACGACACAGACGAGTCCCGCCCTACAGCGAGTCGCACTGCCACGTGCTGTCCGACACGCCGTCCAGCCTGCAGCCGCGTCCCGGTAGCGTATATACTAACGACACAGACGAGTCCCGCCCTACAGCGAGTCGCACTGCCACGTGCTGTCCGACACGCCGTCCAGCCTGCAGCCGCGTCCCGGTAGCGTATATACTAACGACACAGACGAGTCCCGCCCTACAGCGAGTCGCACTGCCACGTGCTGTCCGACACGCCGTCCGGCCTGCAGCCGCGTCTTGGTAGCGTATATACTAACGACACAGACGAGTCCCGCCCTACAGCGAGTCGCTCTGCCACGTGCTGTCCGACACGCCGTCCAGCCTGCAGCCGCGTCCCGGTAGCGTATATACTAACGACACAGACGAGTCCCGCCCTACAGCGAGTCGCACTGCCACGTGCTGTCCGACACGCCGTCCAGCCTGCAGCCGCGTCCTGGTAGCGTATATACTAACGACACAGACGAGTCCCGCCCTACAGCGAGTCGCACTGCCACGTGCTGTCCGACACGCCGTCCGGCCTGCAGCCGCGTCTTGGTAGCGTATATACTAACGACACAGACGAGTCCCGCCCTACAGCGAGTCGCACTGCCACGTGCTGTCCGACACGCCGTCCAGCCTGCAGCCGCGTCCCGGTAGCGTATATACTAACGACACAGACGAGTCCCGCCCTACAGCGAGTCGCACTGCCACGTGCTGTCCGACACGCCGTCCGGCCTGCAGCCGCGTCCCGGTAGCGTATATACTAACGACACAGACGAGTCCCGCCCTACAGCGAGTCGCACTGCCACGTGCTGTCCGACACGCCGTCCGGCCTGCAGCCGCGTCTTGGTAGCGTATATACTAACGACACAGACGAGTCCCGCCCTACAGCGAGTCGCACTGCCACGTGCTGTCCGACACGCCGTCCAGCCTGCAGCCGCGTCCCGGTAGCGTATATACTAACGACACAGACGAGTCCCGCCCTACAGCGAGTCGCACTGCCACGTGCTGTCCGACACGCCGTCCGGCCTGCAGCCGCGTCCCGGTAGCGTATATACTAACGACACAGACGAGTTTCGCCCTACAGCAGGCCTGTGTATTTCCCCGCGTAAGTAGCAAAAACGTACCTACGCTAACTTTGTTATTTCATTAGTTTCTTACATATATTTTTGTTACAGCGGAGAACGCAGCAGTGCCTAAGATCGAGGCAGGACTACCAAATGGTACAGAAGCCGGCGCTGGAGCAGTTCCTGCCGGAGCCCCGCCCGCGCCCGTCAAGCCCGAGCCAGGACTCGAACTCGGGGCCATGCCCGGCCTCAAGCTCGACCAGGTGAGATGCCAGCATTGCTATTGGCAATCATCTAGTGTATATGAACACATAGTCGTGACTAAAAAGAGGCTTCATTCAACACCCGGAAATCGCGAAACAAGTGATCGCGTTATTTTAATCAGATTGCCAACAAATGGATAGTCCCCGCTGGCGCCTAATGCCCTTGGAACCCTGCTACTGCTGCTCCGTATGATATTCCCTGCGCAGTTGGCTAATCTATGTTGATATTAGCCATCATCGCTGAAATTCGTATAGAAGAACATTATTGCTTTGTTGACACAACCGTAGTGTCACAATCTAGACACAGAAAATCCACAGCAACATTTCTTGCTAAGGAAATTATTGACGCGTGCGTGTTTCATCGAATATTCTACAAAAAATAACCTTTTCTATCTCCAGTACCGTGGCGGGGCCCGTGGTCGCGAATGGACCGAGCAAGAGACCCTCCTCTTACTCGAAGCTCTCGAGCTCCACCGCGACGACTGGAACCGCGTGGCGGCGCACGTGGGCACGCGCACTCAGGACGAGTGCATCCTACACTTCCTTAGACTGCCCATCGAGGACCCGTACTTACAGGATGCCTCGTCTGGTGAGTGAGTAGTGTAGTGCAGCCACTAATAGATCGAGCTAGAGACCCTTTTGTTATATCGCGACGACTGGAACCGCGTGGCGGCGCACGTGGGCACGCGCACTCAGGACGAGTGCATCTTACACTTCCTTAGACTGCCCATTGAGGACCCGTACAGCCGCTAATGGACCGAGCCAGATACCCTCCTGTTATATTACGCCGACTGGGGCCGGTGTAGAGGCATTCATTATATATAGCTTTACTTTGATTTCGTGAAGACAGTAATAAACAATACTCGATTCCGTAAGCACGTGTTTCATTCCTACTTCCCACGCTGCATGGCGACCCTGCCATCGCGGACGCTTGGGGCGCGGTGTCAGCAATTTTGCGATATTACAACGGAGTTCTAAGAAGTATTCAAACATGGCTAGGAACATTCTTCAACGCCACTCCTGCATGTGCAGACGCCAGAACAAAATAAAAACACGCAAAATATTTAACTGCCAAATGGGAAAGACCTATTCTAAGCAAGAGGAGAAGGAGGTGATAATTACACAAAATGCTGTGGGCGACAACGGCGCTTCTGGAATTCACACAGAACATATACAAGCGAACAACATCCTATTGACCATTGTGTTAGCACTAGCTGGCGTGGGAATCCTCTTTGTGCTCTATAAATATTACAGAAAATGCCACCAAAATTGGATGAGAAGAGAAATGAGACAGGAATTTTATAGAAGGGTCCAGATGAGACTCTGGTCGTCGCGACGCGGAGCCAAAGGCATCGCCTCAGGTTGGAGACGCAGCAGCAGTGATTTAACAAAAATAAAAAAGTGGTTTAGTGCAGTGAAAGTGCGTTTTCATACAAAAGTATCACGTGCGTGAAAAAGGGAAAGAAAAAGAAAATGCTATATAGACTAAGTGCTTAGTTTACGATAAATGCTTATTTAGTACGAAAATATATACGTATATCAAAGTTAGTCGCGAGTTTTTAAATACAAATAAAAAGTTGCAAAAAAAAATTTTTCTTAAGTGAATATGGCATGGAAATAGAATTAAATAAAATATATGAAAAGTTGGAGAATATAAGAGTGAGTTTAAGAAAATTAGGGCCGGAGAGAAGGAAAGAAAATTTAGGGTTAAGAAAATTAGATGAAGCTAAATACTTATTTTCGATTTATAAACAACTATTAAGAGACTCTTCTTGTTCTACTCAAGATTATTCGAACTACATTATTGAAGTTATTAGTGAAAAAATTTTAGATACATATAATAAAATATTTACATATAGTTCTTCTAGCATAGTAGTCCAAAAACAAGTTCAAATGGCGGAAAGAGAGAAATTTAGTTTAAAGGAGGCTTCATGCCTGATCCCTGTATTAGACGGAAAACAAGACACGATTGAGAGGATGATAGAAGGTATCGAGATGATGAATAGCATGTTAGAAGAGGCTAAAAACAAGCAATTGCTGATTTCATTTATTTTAAAAACGCGGCTCGATAAAACTTCTAAATTAAAATTGCAGTCAAATTACGAAACTGTAGAAGCTTTAGTCTCTGACATAAAAAAATATTTAATTTCAAAGAAATCAGCCAATTCCTTGTTATTGCAACTCAATCATACGTAATATAGTTTCTGTTTGTGGAATTTGGTATAGAGATTGTTTGAGACCCTGGGAAGGACATATGCTTCCTTAGTTTAATACCATAGGAAGAAAATAGGCTATTTTTGTCGCGATATAAAAACATGGGTGAAATGGAGACTAAAAGTTTGCGCGGAAGCAGTCGCGGAGAATCATCATTTTCAAGTCCCTCTTTTCGGGACATTTTACAAGTGTATACTTCGTTAAAGTTTTAGACCCGTGCGTAACTTGAGCCCGTAGACAAGATGAAATCTATTCTAAACTGAAGTTTGTAATCGCTAACAAAATGTATGAATTTGACATAAGCCATTAAAATATCACGTTACGTTAACGTATACTACGTTAGCGAATTTCGCTATAGAAACATTGCATCTTGTCAAAGGGCCTCTGAGCGGGTCGCTAAGAGTCTACCCATCATCATCGTCATCCGAGCATTATCCTGGTGTGCACTCGCATGCGAGGGCCTAGAGTCCGCTTTGGACCATGATCCAGGATATGACAGGTCAGGTAATTACAGTGGAGTTAATGCCATCTGAACTCCGTGACCCTGACCAATTTGGATCATGTTTACACATTCAGTCGCCCAATTCGTCAAATGTGCCGGTTTCCTCACGATGTTTTTCCCTCACCAAAAGAGCATCGGTTGGTGAAACAACTAATGTACATAACTTAGAATAAGTCATTGGTACATGGCGACACGTACCTCCCGCATGAGTTGCAATCCGCTAACCACTACGCCACCGACGCTCCTAGGAGTCTACATAATGTTTTTAAAATAGATTTTCACTAACGAATTTTTTAATGATTCGCACTAAAACAAAATGACATGACATGACACATCGTTGGCTTCATCGATCATCGCTTACCGTCAAGTGCGATTGCGGCCAAACGTCTGTGAATTTCAAAATAAAAATGTTCGTGCAAAATATATCAACCATGATTATCATATTTTGCCAGGTGGCGTGCTAGGTCCGCTAGCGTACCAGCCGATCCCGTTTAGCAAGATGGGCAACCCGGTGATGAGCACGGTCGCGTTCTTGGCGTCAGTGGTTGACCCGCGCATCGCTTCCAAGGCCACGAGGGCCGCTATGGACGAGTTCGCTGCCATCAAGGTACGTTTCCTAGTTATTGTTAATTATGAATCTTTCGAATTGTATGCCTTGGTTACTTTTATTGCTATATTATGGATTAACTTTAACTGACGTCCGACGGGAACTAATAATAAAATACTTGTAGGTACATTTAAGTATTTATAAAATTAAACTTCGGCTTACTGGCGTAGCAAGCATTTACAAAGATTCGTCGAGTGACTAAACGTCCTCGGAAGCTCAGTTGGAAGAGTGTGATAGCGAAGGTTCGTCGATTCGATTATCATCTGAAAACGGTCAATGAATGTTTGTGTGTAATATTTACTTTTATACAGGGTGGCCCGTTTACAGTGGTCCATAGATTTTTTTCACCTTAAGATCATCATGAATGATCGTTTAAAATATACTTTAGTTAAGCGAAAACTTATGGTTTAGATTTTTTGTTTTTTAAATCCCAAATTTCAATATTTTTGACGCAAAACCTCTCTGTTATGAAAACTACTGGACCGAATCGAATGAAATTTGGTATGGGTATAGTTCAACAGTCTACCTATTGCGTTATGATTATTAGACAGTTTTTGTTTAATTTAACTTTTTCTGTAGCTTTTTTGAATTTTTCAAAATTTGATTTTGGAAAAAAACCTGTGAAAAAAAATGTACCGTCAAAGTTTTGCTGACACTGCTAAAAAGTATCTTAACATAGGGTTATTCTTTACAGAAAAAATCATAGTAGTCCTTCGATTGCAATATCTTCAATAACAACATTATGTACATGAACATCTAAAAATTGCGAAAGAACGTCGGTCAAATGTTCATACAACGTGGACCTGGATTCTAATGACGTTGTCCAAGTGCAATTTATTGCTATAGCCTGACCAAAAATATATGGGCCCTCGCCATGTTGCGGAAAACAACTGGAACTAATTTCTTTTACTGGCAACAGAAACCTCAAATCGTCATTGACATGTCATAATGATTAGTGTTAAAGTGGACGCGTAATCGAATTTCCGACCAAGTGCAATTTTTATGTAATAAAAATACCGAGAATTATTCGTTTTCGTAAAGAAAAGTGGTTTAACATGGTGTTGTAGTGTTTTTCGACCAGAAAGTCTATGCGATCACTACGGTTTCTTGCCTTTTTATAATTTGTAAATTGTTTCTTGTTCACCGATCTTCGAATAAATGCTTTTTCTTACTTCTTTCTACATTAATTACTGATATAGTTACATCACGAATTTTTGGTATGATATATGGTGCGAATAGTGAAAATTGGGTACTGATGGATAAAGAGAATATTTTAATAACGATTTCGGAAAATGTATACACGATGTTACTTTGCATCCTTGCCATATTCACAGAGATAAAAGAAGGGAACAGTACCTATTACTTTAGATAAACAAGAGACTTCCATAAATAAAGCTCAATAAGTTTTAAGAAAATTTGGTTTTGCAGTACACATAGGAATAAATCATTTTTATCTCGCACGTGCAAAAGTCGCAATAGGAATAAACCAAGTGGGCGTGGCCAAGCCGCCCGCGCCCGTTGCGTGTAAATGAATTGATTTCAGATTTTCCTTCCTGCTTTACGGGCTTAGGACCATTAAAAATACCTTATAATAATAATGGTTTCAATTCATAACAACATCATAATTCATAACAATGTTCCACATTTTTCAAATTAATAAATTTGTTATTTTTGGCGAAGTTAAAAAGCTGAAATCATCTTATTTACAATTAATTAGTTATTTACAAGTTGCTACTTACAAAGTTTACGTACTGCGAAGCAAGAGGTTCAAAGTGTCCTCCGTTCTGATGAAGCACTAGCACGGCGAAGCGAATTTCGCTTTAGTTTTCGCAACACAAACGTTTTGTCTCACTGTTTCAAAAGCTGAAACAATCCTTTCGCGTAACACGTTTACACACTCAATCTCCTCTGCGTACACCATTAAAAATCAAAATTTAGGGTCACATTTTTTTTAATGATTTGAGTTCAGTGTCCGTAATATAGTTACCTCTGTAAATATGGCAAGGATGCAAAGTAACACCGTGTATAATAAATACCTACTTGTCTTAAGTTTTATTATCTGTATTTCAACCCTACTTGGATATTTCAACTAAAATAGTTCAAAGTTGTCCATGATTTTCTTTACATTATTTTAATATTATAAATAATATCATTAAGAAAAACAATGGATTAATGCTTCTTTTACCCGTTAGTAGTTGTGGTCCAAAATTCAAGGCCAATATTACAAAGAGTTACTCAATTTAATAAGTACTCAATTTGCGAGTGCTCTGTCGTGTTTTTTTTTATAGTATAATCTGTTATCATTAGGCAGCAGGCTTACAAAATTAACATGAATGTAATCTTATAAAAAATATGTTGTTTATGTTCAGTTGCCAATCTACGCTGGTATAATTATATAAAGTGTTGTCATAAAAAATGTATTCGAAGCGCCCTTAATTCAGGTCCCATATATTCCTGGTCAGGCTATAATTGGCTACATACAAGGGTCACGAAAATAGTAGTAAATGAATATGTCATAATAGAGGCCAGGTTTTTTAATTATCAAATAAAATCACTCTTGAGGTTGGAACGATATTTATATTTCTAAGATTATTTTTACTTTACCTATAATCTTTGAATAAATACTTTCCATAACCAAACTCAAACTCCTATTGCCTATAATAATGAATTCAGCACCAATTTTTATTGTATTTAGTGCACTCTGAATAATTAATAATTGAAGAATAGGGCCTTGCTCCAAAGCCGTTAATATTGTATTCAAAGAAAATATTTGATTGATGAGAATTCGAGCTACTGTCAGTCAGTGACATTGACAGTACGTCGTTTCGTTTTGTAAAAACACTTTTTCAACAAATAAATTACCATTTACAGTTATGAAATAGTTATCACATAATTGTTTTATTAGCAAATATTTTATAAAAGACTTTTTTAAACTCGAAAGGATCTAACGCTGTTTATACTTCGTGAAACGAAACGTGTAAGCGAATAAACATCGGTTGCGTTCCATGCATTATTCATTACGCCAAGGTGTTTAAATGGTTAAATGATAATATGAATATCTTTTTAACGTGGCTTTGTCCTGCGAAATGACCGACATTTACGAAAACAAGAAAATATAACGATTGTTTTCCTATATAAATTATTTATGGTCCACTACAAGGTCCACTTTGACCGATGTTCCTTACCATATTAAAATTTTAATTATTTGGTTGTTATTTTTGATTAACAAATAATTCCTTCCGATCCGATTTACTTGCCAAAAATGAATAAAGTAAAATTATAGTCTGCCAGCCAAGATAATTTAACTTTATTATAATTTTTTATTCTAACCTGAGTGATGGTTTAAAACATACTTTAATGTTTTAAACCATCACTCATGGTGCTCTTAAGCTGAAAAAATCTTTGGACCACTGTAAACGGGCCATCCTGTATTAATTCTGTTTGTTTTTTGATTTGCAATCGGTTTTATTATAATTTAAATTTTCACACACCATAGAAAACTGTTACTATCGTCGTTATAGCCCGTCAAGTTCGTGCGCGACTTTCCTGCCTCGAGCCAGAAGTGCGGGAGGCGAGGCATGCTAGTTGTTAATGGGGATGGGTGGTGTTGCGGGGAAGGGGATATTTTATGACAGTCGCATGTGATTAGTGCCTCCTCGCCTTTCGCACGCCTGGCGGGGAGCAGGAGGGTGGCGCACGTATCTGTCTAATCTAATAAAATTCTCCTGTTACAGTGTTTGTAACAAAACTGCTCCGAGACGGCTTGACCGATTCTTATGAAATTTTGAGTAGGTCTGAGACGCAAACTATTTTTCTGGGTGCTCCACTCCAAAAATTGGTTGTATTATTGATTCCACGCAGACGAAGTCGCGGGCAGCAGTTACAGGACTATAAATTGTGAATTTGTGTATATTCTTAGGATGAAGTCCCAGCGGCGATGATGGAGGCGCACGTTAAGGCGGCAGGCGCTCAAGGAGCTGGCGCTGCGCTGGCCGCCACCGGCATCGCCGGCACACAGCCCGACCCTGACGCGACCCCCGCCACACCCGCCGCTACACCCGCCACAGGTACTGTCGCGGTCACTCGCGGCTTATCGCTTTGTCGGAAGATTCGCTTGGCAAGCCTCGGACATGTCCATTTTAGTGTTAATCACTGTTGTAGATAATAGATAAAATTGTCAGTCACACCGCACTTGCATCCGAAACGCTTAAACATAGATGCTGAAACCTCAACTTCATAAGTTAACATAGTTATTATTATTATTATTTCAGTCATCTGGCAGGCAGTCGGGACAACTGATATCTTCTCTATATTATTTTATAGTGGTCGAGCTACGTAAAAAAACGCAAATCGATGTACAGATTAAATTTTGGTACACCGGTACCTACTTTATGTTAAAACAATAATTTTGACAGATAGTTGTTATAAATTTTGCTATATTTAGACTTTATTTTTTATCTTTAGGCGTAGATTATCAAAAGCCTAGTCACAGTTCAGTTTTATTTGTCATAGTATCAGCATATAATTGAGTGCAAACGATTTTGGCGCTCTTGAATAAACATTTCTTTATGTTTTTTAAATAAAAAATATGTTTTTATCACAACTGTTGCCTTAACGTTGCCTATTCAAATGTACGCTACCAGTTTTTAACATCTATGATTGGTTTTGACCAGGTGAAAAGAAAGAAGGCAGCAGTGACGTCAAGAGCGAGCCGATGGAGGTGGAGGAGGGGGAGGCCAAGGTGAAGGAGGAGGCTTCAGACACGCCCGCTACGGAAGACAAAGAGGCTAAGGACGCTGCCGACGCACAGACTGGTAAGTTACTATCAAATGAAGTAAAATGAAAAAAATATATATTTTGGCACAAACAATTAATCACAATAAACATACAGGGTGTTCCGTAAATGAAGGATAATCCTTAGGCTACAGATTAATTGCACTATGCCGTACTATGTGCCAATTATTTTTTTTTAAAGTAAAAGTGTTGCCAATGTCGAGTAGGCCGTCGTGACACCGAAATAAGCGACGAACTGCGACGGTAAATTTAGAATTTTCGAATACGGCCTAATGCAACGTTTTGCATGAAGCCACATTCGAAAAGTCTAAATTTGCTCCCGGCTAAATGTAGGCACTCAACTCGGAAACAATCAACCCGCGAAAACCCCTATCGTCTAAATTCAAATGGGTCATCATACTTTTGAGTCACCAAGTATAAGAAATGTAACTTATGGCTTCCTATTTACATAGCAGTATAAATAAATTAAGTATAAAAATATAAAACTAAAATCATATTTGAAAATTAATAATAATTATTCACCGATTCGTCTTAAATCGCTTTCCAATTATTCTGTATTAAATTGGCGGCATACGGTTAATTTGTTCCTTAGAACTACGCGCTCATTAGAGCATAAGTAATTATATTATGCCTTTGCGTTACATTAACAGAAAGAAATACAATTTTGCTGGTTAAATTGTATATTCCGCCTTGACGTTCTTTTTTACTGTTCCTTACCCTTTTCTTTTGGTCTTTGAATAAGAAACACCGAACCGCTTTTTAGCTTTCTTTGTATGCAAGCATGCGTTGAATTTGTTAAAACAAATGTCATATTAAAATCGATGATGATGATTACAATATGCAATCGTTGTAAGGAATAATATTTTATACTCAACTCGTGTATGATATCTCGGTCCTAGTCTTATATTTTGTTATAAATAAAAATGTGGTATATTTTAATGTCCTATAAATAAATAAATAAATTGTTTCAACAAACACCAATTACCTAGCCCCAAACTAAGCGTGAGCTTGTGCTATGGTGACTAGGATAACGGATAGAAATACTTAAATACGTATAAACTTCCATGACTTAGGTACAAATGCTCGTGCACATCACACAAACATTTGCCCTTTGCGGGATTCGAACCTGCAACCGCCTGGTTTAGAAGTCCGGTGCGCGAACGACTACACCAAGACGGTCGTCTATCGATAATAAGTGCGCCTTAATAGGCTGTAGGCGGGTGTAGTCTAAGGGTCAAAATGCACATCGCATCGTTGTTTTCTAAGGTCAAATAAAACCCAATAGCTATTCTAGCGACGTAACAATAAAATTCAAACTCGCTTGCAGTTACACTGACATCAAATTTTTTTAAGTATTCTGATCGGTGTTTCGCATTTTGAAATCGTCTGAGGCCTGCAAAGCTAATCTCTCTGCAAAGCGGTAAGCTAATCTCTCTGCAAGCGCAATTGACCTCGATAGTGCGTGGAAATAGCTCGTAAAAACAAACATAATTATTGAAAAATATCAGACTGCAAAAAATATTATATTTTTGAAATGGTATTTTTACTGGCTTTCATTTGATACCCATATTGCTATGGTAAGGAAAAAATCAATCCCCTCCTACCCCTTTATTTCTATTTGCGGGCGCCGTTTTCAAAATGTCACTCTCACAATTTTGACAAATTCAACGACACCTCGTATGTCAAAAACTATCTAACCGTTTAGGCGTGCCGAATAATGATACATACATACATACTTTCGAAAAACATAACCCTCCTTCGGCAGTCGGGTAAAAAGATAATAATTTAATTGAAAATGCTTTGTAACCAGACGCACCAACAACAGTAGACGCCAAGCTACAGTCGGCGGCGGCGGCAGCGCTGGCGGCGGCCGCAGTGAAGGCCAAGCACTTGGCGGGCGTCGAGGAGAGGAAGATCAAGTCGCTAGTCGCGCTGCTAGTCGAGACGCAGATGAAGAAACTCGAGATCAAGCTGAGGCACTTCGAAGAGCTTGAAGCTACGATGGAGAGGGAGCGAGAAGGTAGGAGCGAATGAGGATTTAAGATAAGATTTGGGCAAATATAAGGTATATGTAGACATCGAAAAATAGATGCTAAATGGGGGCTACATTTGTGCTTAATGACTGTAGATATTTTGTGTTTGCTATATTGCACAAGAGTCATGCTCATTCGGTGCATAAGTACTAACATACACAACAACATAATAATACACACACACATCCACATGGACTTAAACAAAAAAAAAAGTTAAATCTAACCTATGCAAGCGTGTCTTTAGATAGGTCCTTAAAAATAACATTGAAACCATTATTTCTCAAACACCATTTGAAAGAAAGGCACTTCCAAAGTGGTAAATTGTGTGCCTCTAAGTTTTAAAATAAGACAATGAAAAGAGATAAAAAAACTGTAGATCTTAATAGACATTTTTAATGAAAATTGAGATTAAGTCGCGGTATAGCACATTTTCAACAACCGCAAATATACCTCTGTCATAGAAAAATATTTTTTTTTTTGCTGGCAAGTGGCAACTAATAATGTTGGTCTAATAAAATGTATGCCTCGTCAGGGCTGGAGTACCAGCGGCAGCAGCTGATCCAGGAGCGTCAGCAGTTCCACTTGGAGCAACTGAAAGCGGCCGAGTTCCGCGCGCGCCACCAAGCGCACCAGAGGTACACCGCTTTGAAGTAAATAGCACCACCTTTTGTTTTCTGTTACGCTTCTTCTTAAGCACTTATTACACCATCCTATTTCCTAATTTCACATACACTGGTACCAAAATATTAGTTTTAAGCACTGAGTCACCCCGCGGTTTTCTATTTTTGGTGCTAAATAAATACGTTTTCTTGCTTTCCAATTTAACCAATCTCTTTGCAAGCTTTATATATATTTCGTTCACAAATAATAATCAGCTATCTTCTGGTAGGACTTTGCGGATTCTAAGAGTAGTGATGAAATCAACGCCGGCTCACTGGCGTAGCAAGCACTTATAAAAAAATCAACGAGTGACTAAAGTCCTCTATAGCTCAGTTGGAAGAGCATTCGCTCGGATAGCGAGAGGTCGTGGGTTCATGTCCATCCAGAAGACGGTCAATGTTTTTTTGTGTGTAACTAAGTCATGTAAATAGGATCCTAACTGCGATTACGTCTTCCTATTTCCTTAATAGAATCCTAATAAGGAAGTTAGGTACCTAAGTATTGTAAATAGGATCCAATTAGTTCCTTACTTCGATTACATCTTTCTATTATCTAAGTAGAATCCTAGTTAGGATACTATAAATAGGGTGGTGTTCTAAGTGCTTTAGACTACACGCAAACTACAGACTTTCTATACTTTCAATCGATTTAAAGAAATCTAGACCCAAAAAACCGAGAGTGACATGAATAAACCATCAGAAAATTTGTAGTCTGCGCGGGGTCTTATAACTATGTTGCTTTATTGTATATTAGTTTAGATCCAACCTCCGCCCGAACAAAGCTGTTCGTTGCCTTTTTCTTTTTTCGATAATTTTACTTAACACCTACTTAGTTCTTAATTTGCCTTTTGCACGTATTTTTTTGTTTTTATTTTTATTATTTAATTTAAAACAAGAATCGATCTCTTGGATTTATTGTCTTGTCGACCGCCGACTTTTTCACACCGAACCGACAATACGCTAATAGCCTACTGTTGATAGTTATTAAAAGTATACCTGTCAAAATAAAACCTAATTCAGATTTGTGTAAACAAAATTTCATTTCACACTCTATGTAGGAAATATAAACTAAAATGTGTGGCATTACATACTTTTAAGTCAGTGCTATCTATGTTTTCTTGTTATAAAATCGATAGCATTTAATTTTCATTGTTTTATGTGTTGTCTATGGAATCCCTCCACATACACCTAGTCAGATGCCCTTGGGCGGCTCGATAACGTCTAACACAAAGGTTGGTCACTCGTCTTACAGATCACCAATCCGCACTGAGCCCGCGTGGTGGAGTATAGCTTATACCTTTCGAATGACGAAAATCAATAAAACAACTTAGTTATACCAGGCATCTCTCACTCAATGTACTTGCGCGCGTTAATAGCCTACTCTCGAGCGCACCGACGGCGGTGCGTAAATCAGTAGGCTGCCAACAACCGACGGGAGCGCGCGTACGCACTGTTGAATTGTGTTACGGTCGATTCGTTTTAATGCAAACTAATTAGGTAATATGATTTATACATCTGGTATTTACTGTAAAAATGCAACCAGAAGCATAATATGTCCTGAATTAGTCTCAGATTTAAATACAATTCTGGACTTATCAGTCTCGAATGTTTGAACTTTTTAAATCTTTTAATCAGTCATCATAATTTTACGGCAGACTGATAGTTCCCACAGATGCTTTTTATAACTATATATGACTACATATTTGAAAAAAAAATTGCAGACAACATCTTAGATCTTGTTTTCCACATTACTACGCATTAAAACTCTTTGTACGAATCCAATTTGTTTTTCGGGACAACCGAAAATTTTGCACAGGTTGTTTACCTGTGTTTTTTTATAAAACACTATATCATTGTAAAACATTTCAAACCAAGCTACAAATAAAATAGGCCTTGTATCAAAAGAGGCAACCCTGACTTTATTAGTTTCACTCCAAGGTCGCGTAGCTGCAGAGGAATAATAACGTAATATTCGAAACGTAAGGCACATTTTCGGACGCAGCGGTCCGCGACAAAAAAATGTAAGCTATTATAAGAGTAGGTATGGCCGATTTTCCTTGGAGTGATTTATCTGTTAGGTACGTAGTAACTATTATATCATCTGTGGTTATACTTAGATCAATTAAATACTAAATGTAAGTTCATGGCACAACTGTAAAAAAAATCTTCCTTAATATGCACCGCCATAGACACAAATAAGATAACGTAACACTGTTGTAAGACACAGCCGTCACGCATGCAAAGACACGTTATTTGGCCCGCTTATGTATAACGTTTCGTATGGTGAAACTTTATCTAGTATTTATATGATCTAAGTAGACATACTTCAAACTTAACTTGTCGTCTTGAGTTGAGGAAAAAGTGAATATCAATCTCGGGATGGTTTTGAAGATTACCTTGAGGTTACCTTAAGCACTTTATTTGTAGCTTCCTGATTAGGATCTTACTTAAGAACCTAACTAGGAAGGTACCATCATACTGAGGATCCTAACTAGGAACTCTGGATGGATAGGCAGGCTCTACTCTAAAAATATTGTCCGTATGTTTGCGTCTAGCCGTCGCGCTGACATGCTGGCATTAGTGACAGGGACGGCTACAGCCGGAACTACGGATATGGTCTTACAGAGTGGGGCCCCAGTCACCTTCCTAGTTAGGATGCGAGCTTCCTAACTAGGAAGGTAGGAACCTAAGTAATGAACTGCGATTACGTCTGCCTATTTCCTAGCCCAGAATTTGTCTTGAAGCAGTGGTAGGTAAAAAATATGTTACATACATAAATAAATGATTTTTATGACTCTATTTCCTAAGTAGGATTCTACACAAATAGGATAGTATAGTAAGTGTTTTAGTTGAAGCCGAGTGGATTTTTTTTTAAATAAACATCTCGGAATACCGGTGACAGACTTATAAGTCAGCCTATTAGATCCCACTGCTGGGAAAAGGCCTCACCTCAACTATGAGGAGGAACGAGCCATACTTCACCACGCGGGCTCAGTGCGGATTGGTGGAGGGGTGTATGTAAGGCAAGTGACAAACCTTACTGTCAGAAGTTATCAAGCCGCCCTAGGGCCTCTGACTAGGCTTAACGACTAATATAACAGATATTAGCCGGGACCAACTGCTTAACGTGCCTTCCGAAGCACGGAGATGCTTGTCATGGACGTCACTTAAATGGTCGGAATGGTCACCCATCCAATCACGACCGCGCCGTGGGTTGCTTAACTTTTGGTATCACTACCAAAGCGCTGCCGCCACTGCGCCACAAGCACCTCTGTGACAGACTTATATTATCGTTATTATGTGTGTTTGTGTAGGTTGCAGGCAGAGAGCGGTGGAGCGACGCCGGCCGTCGCCGAGCAGCCGCCGCCCGAAGCGCCGGCGCCGCAGCACCACGCTTAGGCTCGCTAGACTATAGGAATGTTAGCTTCTTAGGAACACGCCTCGGTCTCACGTACGAAATGATACACGGCACTCGGCTTTACCTGTATAGAAGATCTAACTTTATTAACTGTTTTCCTTTTAGGTGATTCTGCTACTCCAAAAGAACCTTTACAAACCAAAAAAAATCAAACAACAACAACGAAACGACATCGAAATCTCCAGAAAATATGGCTTTACCATAAGAATAACATCCATATGGCTATGAAGTGAATTTTACGCAAATTTTGTGGTTGTGGGTGGTACTCATCAAATTCAACAAGTTTTATTGTAGGTTTAACATCGAAATACTGACAATTTACCTATAAAACCCCTGAAGAATGAATTCATCAGCTGATTATTTTTTTGGGATTTCGATGTTGGTCCCATAACAAAAGTTATTGTATTAGAGAAGTAGAAACACACAGTAGGAATACAATTGATTTTGTTAGACCCTGTATCATGTAATTTGTATAATGCTGTAATAATAAGCATACATTTCGATTTATTTTTAGCGGGTCGCGTCATCAAAAACCCTAGTAGTTTTTGTTCGCTACTTCTTGTATAATTTAGAGTATTATGCTTTGTCAAATGGTAATTAAAAAAACAAACAACTAACGCTGTGTTTGTTCCCTGATCGAATCTTCAGGTCGTACCGGGTCCTTTCCCGGTATCATAACGATGACGCATCGGGAATAGACCTAATGACATAAAATTTATCAGTTTTCGTACCTATTATAATCAAGAATGGCCCTCGCCAGTATCTGTCGTGTTTCATTTCTTACATCAGACCAATGAGACATGAACTATTTTATTTTAGCATTTGCCGCTGCATATGGCATCTTACTACTATCATAAATAGAATCGAGCAGTATTCCGTCGGCGTGATTAACGACATTTCTGATTCCCTTAAATGAATTGTCCTTATCTGAAATTAAATGTATAGGGGGTTCCTAAGAATTGCTCGTTCCCCGACCGCTTTGAAGGAATCCTCAAGTTGTGAATGGCGTAGCTCTGCTCGATGTAACCTTAAAGGTCTATGCCCACTACAAAGTACCATACCATAACCGTGCTAGGACCGTATCATTTTATTTTTGACCTTATTGTGAAAAGTTTAAAGTCTGTCGATGCACCGATCTGATACTGTGCGCGATGTGGGGGATTTCGGAGGATAAATTATAAACTGGGTAATATTTATAAGCAATCGATGTAATTTGTATGAAGTAAAAGAAACAACTGGTAAATAGTAAAAACGTCAAAAAGAGAAGGAAATTGAAACATTAAAAAAAGAGTATAAAAACAGAAAGAGTTCGGTTTGCCACAGATACCATAGCACAGTTTCTTCTTTTTTTTTTAATTGTAACTCTTTCCAAAACTAAATTCATCACGTATGATACGGGGTAGTGGGCACGGATTATTATAGCTCAAATACATTTCAACTTGAAAAGTATTTTTCCACGTATTTTAAATGAGAACTTTAAGCTTGTATTGTTGTATCTGATGTTAGTCTATTACAATGAAACTAGGCGTAAGATATAAGTAGTAGGTACACATTTAAAACCTGAAATAATAGGTCCTAGTTTGTCCGTTGAACTAAAGAACTCTTTTTCAATTGACAGGTACGAGAGTCGTGACATGGTTTTTGTTATTATTTTACGCCTATACGAAGTTGTGTCGTATGTGGTTAAAAGATCTGCATTTTTCAATATCAATTCGTATAATACAATATTTTAAATGACCTATAGTAGTAATACATTTATTTCAATATCCCTGTATGTTTTTAGTACGGAATGGATGGATGTGATTAGAATTAATTATTTTATTGTAAGTTAATATGTGGAGTAGCCAATTTTATTGGCCATAACGATAAGTTATACAATAAAAACATAAGAAAATGACTTTCGTTTCATTTGTCCGTTTAGTGCGGTGAAACCATTTTTGTTTGCATAAAATTTTAATATTATGAAACCCAGGTATTTTCTACCTAAATATTTTATCTCAGTAGTCGTATTATAAAACCTGAAAGTTAACAGAGACAACGAATCTCAAGGATAAGGTATCTTACTTCAGGATGAAGGAAACTACTTGCCTGGGAAATAATTTAATTTCAATAATACAAAATGATTTGTGTCAAATCATTGTCTAATTCTACCAGACTAGTCCGACAAATCGTGCGCGACCTTCCTGCGGTCGCCAGAGGTGCGGGGGGCGAGGCTAGGCGTCAGCGGATGACGGGTGATGTTGCGGGGAATGGATTCGCTTTGACAATCGAGTGTGATTGGCGCTTCTTCGCCCCTCGGGGACGTCTAGCGGAGTGCAAGGAGGGTCGCGCAAGGTTCGTGAAAAATAGAATGGAGTACAATAGTCATATCAGATTTGATTTTAAAGGAAAACTATCAAGGCTAAGCAGGTTTTAAAAATCTACTAAAGTTTCGTAGCTCAATCGAGAACTAACTGCATTAACATCTTTGTTATTTTAGGAGGTTATAAGACTACGCGGTATTCAGACAGTCTCACTGAGACAAGTATTGTTCTCATTTCGCTCTTTCATCCTGTGAAAGAGAAAGATGGGGCAGACAGCCTTGCAGGCTATCTCTTATTACACTACGCTAAGTCTTAGTAAGACTGTCTGAATAACGCGTAGTCTAATACTCTTACTGTTGGTTAAGAGACTTGCAACTACGGAACCCTGCACTTGATCGCGGCCCGAAACACAAATGCAAAAAAATGTTTTAATCTTAATTATTGCACCCGTGCAAAGCCGGGCTGCACGGTAGAAGCACAGAATAAGTACTAGTACTCCGTACAGAAGTTTGACTTGGCAATGAAATTCAAAGAAATATCTACTCAATGTTGTCAACGATATGGTGTAATTTAGTTCGCCTTAGACTCGAGCACATTTTCGTGTAGACACCTACAGAAATACATTGCATGATAATTTCATTCTTATAACTCTGGAATATGATTCATAATACACTTGATAAAAATGGTAGCTTGTTGTCGGGGTGCGGCAGGTCGGTTAATCCGGTGCGGTCCCCGGTAGTGGACTGTATTTGGGTGTGTGGTGTGCTGGCCGGTCTGAAGCTGCCTAACTGGATGTACTGGGCACTAACTATAGGGTCCTGATTGAAACACTATTGCACTATGCACTTGCAGACTTTATTCACTCACTATTGCACTTACAAAGCTGTTATTTACTACTATGGCACTTATTGTCACTACTATTGCACTGGTATTCACTGTTCACTGTTCACTTTCTTCTCTTCAGAAGTATTCTGAGAGCTTTTCAGAATTAAAAACTTCAGAACTAAAACTTGCCATCCGGAAAAACCTTTACCATATTTATATGGTTCCGGGTTTCTTTCTCCCTCCCTCGGATCATGCTATCTCCCTCTAATGCGAGGAAATCAGTTTTCCGTTAGTTTTCCTAGGTGGCAGTTAATATTCTTACAGAAACTTATTTTTCTAAGTTGAGTCATTATTTTAGCTATCTAATAGTACTTAAATCATTACAATATTCTAATTAGTTTAGAAGTTATAGCTAAAAAACTGAAACGGCTTTCTTTACGGTATTGCCGCTTGCAAGGGACCTTTCGTGCGGGAAAGGGACAAAACATATCTGCCTTTCATGTTCTAGAATTTTCTTTCAGGGATTTCCAGCACTTTCATCCCCTCCCTATCCGTATCTCCAATTTTCCACCATTTTCAAGAAGATGTGTGAAGGAAATAGCTATATTATGTTTAAATGGACTAGAAGATATGTTTTCTCCCGATATTTTCCTAACTTTCTGACTTGGAAAACTTGTTCTATGTATAAAGCATGAAACATTTTTAAACATTTCACATTATCAAATACATGCCTTCTTAACTAAGTTAACAAAATCATAATTTTTATTTTTATAAAGCTACTTAAAGCTAAGTTTTCTCGTCGCTAACACTAAACCTATTCAGTGACGTGATATGACGCGACGCGATAGGGTTGACTGCTGCAAGAAGCTACTAACGCCATCTAGGGCCTCTTACTAGGACTTTATTCATGCCCGTCCAGCTAGCAACAACAATAAAACGCGCGAGCGTGTCGCTAGCCCCTTACTAAGGGTCGCCGCGCGTAGGTACGTTTTTGCTACCTACGCGGGAAGATACACAGGCCTGGTAGAAGTTAATAAACCAATTGAAATACTAGTGCGGCTATAATATATTAAGTTGCAGTTATTGTTTGAAAAAGGCTTAAAGCTTCATTTTAATTTTAATGTTTTATATATAAAATATTTTGATATTTTGACGGAATAAAATGCATTCTTAGATTTTTTTCAGGCAGACTTGTCGGTAGTCACTACATACTAGCTAGACAGATACAATAAAAGATTCTTATTAGGTCACTTATCTATTTATAGTCATATTTAAAGCACGTCAGTTTAACTCAATGACTTAATTCAACATCAACTTTAAGAAGGATGATGTGATGTTCTAGTTAACAATTAAATTTCACTTAATTAAAGAAAACTTGTTTGTATGTGTAAAAAATATGTTTTATCACTGTCTAATTCTTACCGGGTGGTGTGACGAATTTTCTTTCGAATTGTTGGCATATAAAACGAGCAACTAAACATCGTTCATAAGCCACATTGTTCTGTCTTCATATCAGCTGCAAGTCAGGTGTTCGGAATAATTCTCTTTTTATGGCGGCAAAAGAATCACGATTACCTACTCTTATATTGCTTTTATTGTATTTCTGAAACATCTACACAGTAGGCTGAAACTGCCAGTTGGGTTTTAGATTGCCTAGATTGTACCGACCGTCATGCTAGCTTTGTTTGAATTATAATTGGGTAACTTGAAACTTCGCCTGGTGATGCCTGATTTTATTTTATATTGGTGATTTTAGGTATACATCTGTGAGACAATGAACGGTGTCTGTATTTTTTGGTGCATTTTTTGTTTTATTACCATCATAAGTGCATCGATGACGAACCAGTTATTTAAAATTTCTATGGTAAGTTTTTCGCGCACTTCCATTACTTACTTACATTTATTTACTTTAGGTACTGAAATACCTAGTGTGATTATCTCGGAAAAAAGGGCTCATAGCGACTTAATTAGAGCACAAAAGCAGCTTCAATAAATATTTTCACTTTACGAGTCTGAAATAGAAGTGATGGCGACACGGCATGGCGTGTAGAACATGTGAGAAACCGTTAACAAATCCGACGAAAGTTTTTTTATTTTTTCCTGGAACTACATAATACGAGGGTCACACAAAATGGAATGGTGTAGAAACCTGACTATATTTTTATTGTTTTTTATAGCAGTCCCATTTTTTCTTGAAACCGTTGAAATCATTGCTGAAGCTAGTGAGACTTTTCTTCGTTAGGGCTTAGCTCTTTCACATTTTTTCCGATCGTATCCAAACCTTCGAAGTTTACAAAGCAAATTCCTTTTCTGATACCGGTGTCCATGCTTACCCGGATCTGTTGACTAGGAAGTCACTCTCTAGCCAGCTTTTATAATTTCTTGAACAGCAGCCATGTTATCTTTACGGGTTGTCATAAAAAGGCATCATTCGCAATAACTTCATTAACATTGCTTCCACCACGTATAAACTCACTAATCCAGTTGTCAAGAATAGTACGTGATGTGGCTTTATTATGAAATACCATCCGAAGTCGACCATTCATGACATATTTACTGGTGCGGACTGCAATGAAAGTCGTAAAAATGGAGCGAAAATCTTCTCTTGTCCATTTCACTTCAGAACTATTTAAACTCATTATTACATATTAATGCAATGTATAATTCAATAGATTCCCTTAGAAATCCCTATTTGCGATTGTAAATAAATTTTCATTGGCACTTTTTCTACCTAGCCAAATTATAAGAGTTTTTAGTATGACCGTTTTATATACATTGCCATATTGCCGAAATCACATCAGTTAATAAATAATTGACAATAGATATTTAAAATAAAATTTTCATGTTTGCCAAATGAAAATGAAAGTTTGAATGTGTAGGCAAAAACATATTTTGTTTATAGAGAAAATATAATTGATTAATTTATTTAAAAATAATATTCTTAGGCTCAAAGCTCCAGATTAAGCAGGAGTTGCAATGGTGCGAAATTGTGATGAAAAAAGTCCCCTGTAATCTGTAATGGCTTTGTTTTGCATTTTCCTCACACCCTGTATGATAAACTGGTCATCTTCAGGTGTCATCGGAGGTGAACCCCAGCCGGCCAGCGACGTTCGCGCACGGCGAGAGCCCCGTGTGGGATCCCGTCTCCCAGAGTCTTTACTTTGTCGACGTGCATCATCAAAATGTGCATAGATTGGAGTACGCCACCGGGAAAATTGATACTAAGCATATAAGTTGGTATTTGTTTTACGATTAATCTGTCTGTTCGTTCTGTCTGTTTAGCAACTGGATATTAGGTAACAGTAAGTGATGTGTGCGGTGAATGGCCGACGTATGTCCTAATATATTTTAAAAAGTTTCCCGCCACGGATTCCTGACATCCTGAGGTAGGTGTGTTTTTAACCGGTGTAAAGCCGGGGCCGGGCTGGTTCGAATAAATTAGTGAACTCCATTCTTAGTTCTGTACTCGAAGGTGTTTTGAGAGCTCTCTTCCAGACAACCTTCGAGCGTTAGGACGAATCTAGAGATAAGACTGCCTCTAATCTAGAGATAAAGCACTTAGGTATTACACTATCCTATTTGTGGGAAACCTAGTTAGAGAATAGAAAGATGTTTCGAAGTTAGAATCAAATTGGATCCTATTTACAATACTTAGTTTTCTAACTTTTTAATTAGGGAATAGGATAGTGTAATACATTCTTAAGTGTTACACTGGAATGTTTTTCCTGGATTCTGCTTCTTGTGTGTTGGTAAGACCCCTAGTAGGTACTTAATAATAGCGCTAATAAAATAACCGACATTAGAAATCAATTCTCTTGGAGTCTATTCGCTATCAAATCTGACTAGAAACAAATAATTCAAAGATTACTCTCCCAATTGTATCCATACTAAGCATCTAAATCGGTTGAGTAGTTTAGGCGTAGGAAGGTTTACTTTCTAATCCACACGGTGAGAAGTGAAATTTTAAGGCTCTATTGGAAATGGCAGCGACGCGGCAAGCAGATTTAATGTTAAAGCATTATAAATTTTATGTGCAATATAAAAATAATAATAATAGATACGGTCTCAGAAAAGGACCGTTATTTTGCCCTGCGACCTCAATAAGGGGGCTGTTGCCGCTGGCGCGCATCCGCCGCGCTATCGAGGCTGCTCGCTTGCGCATTATCTCACAGAAGCCATTATCAACATACGAGTAGTTACGCCTTAGCCATCGACTTGAAAAAAATATAGACTCCGTACCGCGATACTTAAGAATGGAGCAGGGTTCAAGCATGTATGTGTGAGATCATAGGGTTACAATGGCGGCCGATCGGCTTACTTTGGAGTGAGTGTGTGCGTAAGATCGTGTATTTACGACGATGACTGGCTTACTTTGGTGCTTCAGTTTTAATGTAGGCGACACGGAGTCCATATTTTTCTTCACGTCGATGGCTTTAGTAAACATCTCCGACGCGCTGCAGAGGCAGGGCAGCCACAACAGCGCCTTAAAAGCGTTGTTGATGGGCGTCCAGCATTCGCTGTGTGTGTATAACGCTTTGACATTAAAAACTGCTCGCCGCCGTCGCTGCTATATCAGTGTGAATCGAGCCTAATACTATTAATTCCTCGCTAGGTTATGGCCAAGTAAACGTAGTGGCCCTGGTAGCTGGTTCGCGGAGGTTGCTGGTGGCGGTCAGGTCGGCATTGTACCTGCTGGACTGGGGCGTGACTGGCGATGCAGCGCTGCGACTCCTCACAACCTTCGATCAGGGATTGCCTGATAACGTCATCAATGAGGGCAAGCCCGACGCTGAAGGAAGGTTTTGGGCAGGTAATATTAATTTGTATTCATAACCTTCGAGTCTTTGCACACTACTGACTTTTTATCAGCCGATAGTTTGGACAGCGACCAAGGTATGAAGAGGTATGAAACGCGAACATTACAGTGATTCAATATCCGCAAATAATTCATACTGATTACGTGAAGCCGACTAAACTATCAGCTGATAGAAAGTCTTGTCAGCGGGGACTCTTATTGCACAACCAGCATTGTATTTTGATTGCGGATTGCAGATTGTCTGCACAAAAAGTGGAGTAAACGCACTCTCTTCCAGTAGGGATGAACAAAATGTTATGTTTTACAACAGTCAATCCACGTTATTACACCAATCTCTGTTGAGATTCAATATCAATTAAGGATGTGACCCTTGATTCAGAACAGAACATAAAATTTCTCGTTGTTGGGAAGGTTTTGTCAGAAATATCTCAAATACCGTTCACCGTTTCTCCTCAGGAACCAAAGGCCCTCAAACGGGCGACGACGTGTTACCAGACCGCGCGACGTTCTACAGCATAGAGCAAGAAAGCTTCACGCACCCTCGCGTCATCCTGCGACCTGTCTCCATTTCCAATGGTCTCGTCTGGTCGCTCAACAACTCCGTTCTTTACTACATAGACTCGCCCACTCAGAAGGTTGAGGCTTTCGATTTTGACGGGGCGAGAGGTGAACTCAGTAAGTTGTAGGCTAGTGATGAGAAAAGCAGCGAAAAAATAGACACGATTGTCAAAGCCTCTTAAAATCAGTTATGATACAGAAATTGTCCTCGAGATCATCTATCTACTTAGCTTGCGTCATTGAAAAAACAAGTATTTAACACGTCTATTTGCAAAAGCGATAGTGCACTTCATGCAGTACAGTCACGAGCAAAAAATTGTCATGCGATTTTATGTCATTGTAATAACGTCTCAAGTCGAATGCGCCTATATTAAGCGCTCGTTTTGTATAATGGGTTAAGATTATGGTACTCATATGCATTTTTTTCAGGTGGACGAAGAACTATTGTAGACATATCAGACTATGGGTACGAAGACGCCATTCCTGATGGCATGACCATCGACAGCAAAGGGCATCTATGGATCGCGCTCATGTTTGGTGGAACTGTAAGTATAAATTCCTTATCTTACTAGCTACGCTAGGTACCTACTTTGCTTGCCACAGCCACAGAATACTAGTACTTCGTACAGAAGTATGACTTAGCAATTGTATTCAAAGAAATGTCTACTAAATGTCGTCAACAATATGGCGTAATTTAGTTCGCCTCAGAATCAAGCACATTTTCGTGTAGACACCTACAAAAATCCATTGCAAGATAATTTCATACTTATTGCTCTGGAATATGATTTATAATACACTAAACCTATTCAGTGACGTAATATCACGCGACTCGATAGGGCGACTTTCTAGTACTTTATTCATTCTCGTCCAGCCAGCAACGTAGCCGCGCGGCCGCCGGTGAATAAAACGCGCGAGCGTGGCTCTGGCCGGTAGCGACACGCAACTTGTTTTAGCACCTACGTAGGTGCGCCGCGCGTAGGTACGTTTTTGCTACCTCCGCGGAGAGATACACAGGCCTGCCACAGCCAGAGGGGGACTGCGGGCATAGGGCGAATGCTCACTGATGGCCGGTGAACACAGACTTGTTTTGATTGGGTTTACCCACTCTTTCACTCACCCAGGACCAGTGGGCATTTTTCAGTCGTAAAAAAGATACTTTATTTTGCTTATTTATTGATTCATCGCATAATTGTGCTTGTGCTCAATAAGAACTCGAAACGATACCCAATGTTCAGGAAACCTTTCATTCATTGTTATCGCGAAAACGATAAATGTTTCTAAAAATAGAGACTTGTATCCAGGGCCAAAAGTCACAATACTTATCCTATGGGCGCATTCGAAATTTTTTTGAAATAACCACACAGAATAGCAGATAAGAAGCCCTCAACTTAGTGTTGTGTAAGTAGTAGGAGTCTAAAATATTTTTCCACCTTGTTTTAACGCCTCGAATATAAGGACGCCGGCGTTCCGATAATCATTGATTGCCTAATTTTTCCACCTTGTTTTAACGCCTCGAATATAAGGACGCCGGCGTTCCGATAATCATTGATTGCCTATTGTGTCTGGAAACATACTAAGGTAGACCTTACTGGTCTTCACAATCCCAAATAAGGTACCCATCTCACCGCATTAGTCCGACCGCCTTACTTGATTGCTGTAAAATTGCAATAGTTATAGCTTTCAGAAAAGCAATTATTTAGCTTTTAAAATAATGTGAAAATGTAAATCCACAGGTCCTACACGTAGACCCAGACACCCGGCAAGTGGTTTTCGGATATAAAATACCAGCGTCGCGCGTCACATCAGTCTGCTGGGGCGGGCCCAACCTGGACGAGCTCTTCGTGACCACGGGCAAAGACAAGCTGGAATCGAACCTCGAACCGATGGCAGGCGCGGTGTTCACCATACGAGGCACGGGCAGCAGGGGCGTGGAGCCTAACCTATTCAAGTTTGACAACGCTGATTTTTATTAAGTTGGTAAAAAATAGGTTATGTTCGTCCATTTTCTCAAATTCGTTTGGGCATATTGGATCTATGATCTCTGAAAACCAATACCAGTTCACCCGCAGAGTTCGCAAAAAGGGCATTGCACATAAAATATTATTGTCTGTGATGTGATATTTGAATCGGTATAACTATTTATTTTAATAATTATTATGGTATTCATGTGTTTATTATTATTATGAGATTTATTGTATTTTGTGAAATTTGTATTTTATTGTAATTATTTTTTGTTGGATGTGGTTATAGGTTCCAATTTAGCTGTATCAATCAAATCAGAGTTTTTATGTTTGGATAAATGTATGTAAGAAATAAATAAATGAAAATATCCTAAGGTGTGTGAGAGAGACGTATGTAGATCCTAATATTCCAGAAATTAAAGGGCTGCATCTTGTCAAAAATAAAAAATTAACTATATGAATTCTGACAGATCGCTTATAAGAGCACCCAATTGAAAGATAACATTAGCTTTTGAATTTTCTCGACCTGACAATCACGCACATTCAAGTGGGCATACATTATTATAAGGTATAAATAAATAAATAAAAAAAAAAATTATTTCCTTAAAAACTCATATATAAATACATGGTTGATTGTAACATTGGTTGATTGTTAAATTGTATTGATAAGGTATTTTGTAACACAAGAATTTTATATACTTTTAAAATTCATGTTACAAAACGTGGTTAGAAATTAAGTACACAGAAATATATTACATTAAATGTTTATTTTAAGCCTGCTTTTTATTTTATTCGCCTTTCTACCGATACATCGGTCGTTACCATGTCGGCCAAAATAAGATGAAATTAATAATATAAGCTATTTCTGAAACGAATAGGTAAAGCACCTGCCCTCTGCTATTAAAAGTTTAAGTAATAGTAAGTTGTTTTTTTATATACCTAATGCATAATAGTAGATTATTCACCAAGGGGGTAAAGTGATTTCTTACGTCACGGGCGTCATCTTGAATCTCGAGCGTAACGAAGGGTTCGAGATTTAACTCCCGAGCGCAGCGAGGGAGTTTAGTGTTTACTCCCGAGCATTATAGCGAGGGTGTTAAAAGTAGAATCCTGAGTGGAGCGAGGGATTTAAGCTCGCCGAAGACGAAGACATCTTTATCCCCGAGGAGAATACTCTGCTTTTCACACTTCCTACGAGGCAATAAAAAAATGTAACTACGAAAAACTTATTTTATCTATAAGTATATATTCTTTGACTTTTCTGGCAGTAAATTATTATTATTAACAATACCAGCAGCTTTACATCTAAAGGACTCCGGTGTCATAAACTTCGTCACACGACAGTTTTACGAAAACATTGATTGTAATTTCTTAAAATACATAGGTTTTTTTTCTTTATTTATTTTTCTGTTTTTGAAAGTGCGCGCTTTTTTTTTCATTCCATTCGAGATAAAATTCTTGGCTGCCAGGTTCAAATTTCAAATATGTTCTCTTTGGTGCGGGACGGGCTAGTGTGATCACGCCTACGAACTCTTATTCGAAATTCAAATCACTTTGCCTCCCTAGGGGCGTAATGAAATTTCATACAACATTACCTCCCTAGGGATGCAATGACTCACTTTGAGTCAGGTTTACTTGATGTGTAATTGAACATTGCCGAGTAGGTAGTGTGAAAATTTTATTTATGTTTTGTATTCGGTGGCGCAGTGGCTAGCAGGTTGCCTCTCATGCGGGAGGCATCGGTTCGATCCCACATGTCGCCATGTACCAATGACTTTTTCTGAGTTATGTACATTAGTTGTTTCACTAACCGATGATCTTACGGTGAGGGAAAACATCGTGAGGAAACCTGCACATTCAGGCGACTGCATGTGTAACCATGATCCAAAACTGGTCAGGTTACCCTAGTAACAGGGTCACGGAGGTCAGATGGCAGTCGCTCCATTGTAATTACCTGATCTGCCACATCCTGGATCATGGTCAGCGGACCCTGGGCCCTCGCGTGCGAGTGCACAACCGGGATAACGCTAGGAGGATGATTCTATTAATTCGTTTAAATCAACGAATTAAGCACTAATGATTGTAATTACATGCACTGATATGCGTCGATAATACAATTATAAACACATGTTCAACTAATTTATGCATTGGTTTAATAATTAGAATGCCTATTGTTCAAAGGCGAGCGAGCAAGAAATCATGAATGAACCGTGCACTTTCTTTCCATGGATTAGAAAATAATTACACTATTCGATTGCACTGTGAAATAATTTATTATAGGACGTTATTACAACAAGAGCAATTTAACAAGAAATAGTTAACATTTTAGACTCCATCAATGAATAACAAAACTTCACGTGACAACAGCGAGAGAATGACTAGATTTCAAATTTTACAACAATATGTGACATTCATTTACGCTCGAAGTTAATCGTATCCAAGATTTAAATCAATCCTGACTGCTTGCATATCCATTTCAACAGCTGCCAGTGTCAAAATACATATTCAATGGCGACTCAAACGACCGAGACTGACCTAAATCTATGCTCTCGGATCAGCACCATGATTCACAAACACTCGGAAAGTATTCGTGTTGGATCCTTTCCGAATTCGAATGTCAAATCCCACCGACAGCATTTGTGAATAGGTTTTCGAATCCGTTCGGAAAGATTTTGTTGTACATTCGAATTCGGAAAAGATCCGATACGATACGGAAACTTTCCGTTTCGTGAATAAGGGTGCATTTATTAATTTCAGGCTTTAGAATGTCAAAAAGAAACATTTATGCGAATCCATTCAAAATTGAAACAGTAATATATTACACCAAAATGTGAAGTGATAATAATCTAACGTCTACATTATAATTAAATCTATGAACAGTCGTATAACCTAACAACAATCAATACACTTGAATGCAAGTATGCGTTGCATTAACACAGTTTAGGCACATTTTCTCCGATACAATATTAATTACTCATAATAATAAAACGAACGAAGCGCTAATCACTGGCCACTTATTACATAATTTATATATATTTGTACATACACACAGAGTACACGCAGATCTTTATTTCATGATTTTTTTTTAAATTAAGTAAGTAGGTTTATAATGTTATTAATAAAACGTACCTACCTAACCTACTATATTATTTATTATTGATTGCTTTGGTGTCATGATGATCATAATTTCTTTTTAATCTGTATTTAAATATTGCTTTTATAATCATCCGCAAGCTGAGTAATTGAGATAGTAACATGTACGCAAGGATTGTTTTTAGGTACTTCAAAAATGTTTTTTTTTAAGTTATCATTATCAACGACATACTTTTAGAATACGCACGATCTCTAGATTAAAAGGTTTACAATTTGAGATTCTGTATCATTTTTCTATTTTAAGTGTCATCTAATTGACTGTTTACACTAATCGATGCAAGTGATACAAGATTACTATACGCAAGATTAGTCTATTCCCCTAACCCTAAAAGGGGATTCCTCTAACATTAAAACGTTTACGATTTCGATCACTAGGATAGTCGACGTAGAACTAACGATAGTCTATACTCGTACGAGCAATGGCAGTGTCAATGCTGTTCTACTACAAGTGATATAGTCCGTAACATCTACCGCACAACACAACCGATTCAAGTAAACCCTGTTTTCTATTATATCTCACGTCTCTCAAGTCCACATACGCTCTTAGGCTGGGTTCACACTTGCCGCGACAAAATTTACTATCATTTATCGATCATTACAATTAACAGACATATGTATGCTATGCTAATTTGTTATTTTGCATACTGGCATGAAATTTTGGATCTAATATCAACAGGTCACATTATCACCACTTCTGGAGAAGTAACTGAAAGCTTTTTTGACGTACAGTATTTTGTTCGAAATGAATGATGACCATTAATCTGTTAAGCTAAATTGAACTTATCAAGAAGTGGTGAAGCGGACCTTAGGTAGTATTTTTATTATGCGGTTTCAGATTGGTAAAACTTACTTTATTTTATTAAGTGTACATTTACGTTCATCTCGTTCAATTTAAAATTTTAGAGCAACGTTAATAAAATAACATTAATTTAACACAAATATATTTCTACAGAAATAATAAATATTTTACAACACGGTTTTATCAATAAATTAATATTTGTGCCGAATTTTAAATTCCATTATTTAAACACTACTGAATAAACTGCTAGGACTTAATAGATAGTAAACTACGATTAGGTAACATTTAATAAATAATTTCACTGAGGATTACAACATTAAATTTCTACAAATATATTTAGCTATGTCATTAAATTGCAGCCATTTATTTCATAAAATATATGAGAAGTTTTATGAGTTTCACTTTATTCAGTAATATTTTGTTTATGACCGGAAAGGTTTATTTAAAAAAAATTGTAAATTTATTTGTAAAATTGTAATTTATAATTAAACCAATATCAAATCGAGATCCTATTCTTATGAAATTACCAAGGCCAAAGCCTTTAAAATAACATCTTTCTTCATATTAAATACAGATAATAACAGTACAACTAAGGAGGAGGTATATAAAACCTATTTTATTTGGTGTCATTATTCTGGTGTTCAAAAATACTAATGTTTATCTTAAGACAGTAAAAACTGTATAAAAAGTTTCGTATAAATAAAATTAATATTACATTACAACAATTAAAATGAGCTCACAACGCAAGTCTAGTTACGATAACAATTATTACGTAATTAATGTCTTTGATTTGCATTGATGTGAGCAAGTAGATCGTCCAATCGTTTTTATCATTTCACCACTAGAAATATACCTCCAGTTTCTCGTGCAATCATTAAATAAATAAATAAATTATTTCAACAAACACACCTATTACCTAGCCCCAAACTAAACGTGAGTTTGTGCTATGGTGACTAGGATAACAGATAGACATACTTATATACATTTATAAATCCATGACTTAGGTACAAATGCTCGTGCTTATCACACAAACATTTGCCCCTTGCGGGATTCGAACCCGCGACCGCCTGGTTTAGAAGTCCGTGGCGCGAACGACTACACCAAGATGGTCGTCAAATCGTTTGATCATGTAAAAAGTCAACCACTGTAATTAATTCAGTGGTAGCTCATGACAGCAGATAAGAGATACAAATCACGAAAACTAGCGGTTCATTCTCGCTCAATCATTTCCTTCTATAGTCCGCCAAGTTCGTATGCACGCCTCCTTTACCCCTGCGAAGTGCGGGGGGTGGGAAAGCGGCAATCTCAGGCGAATGTCATGAAATAGCCCCTTCCCCGCAACACCGCCCGTCCCCGCTGCCATCTAGCATACCTCGCCCGTCTGGCGGGAGGCAGAAGGCAAGCGCACATACTTGTTGGACTGCAGTTAACTTACAAAAAATATAAATATAGGGTGTCCCGTTAATAAAGGATAATACAGATTAGTTACACTATGCTCAACTATATGCCAATTTTTTTTCAAGTAAAAGTGTTAGAGCTTTTATTATTTTTGGGAGCCTTACTAAAATTTTAATAAAAAAGTTACTATTGATTTTGGTTTTTGGAATATTCAACAGTATTAAAATAGCAACAGATTTTTTAAAAGTTATCAATTGTAGAAGTGGCCATACAACAATTAAATATTTATATCTCGAAATTGGTAACACTATTACTTGATTTTTTTTTGGCATATAGTTGATCATGATGTAACTAATCTGTACCTAAAGGATTATCCTTAATTAACGGGGCACCCTGTTATATTTTGGTAAGTAGATCACTCTTCCGACTGTAATAAATAGAGATCCGATGCATATTAACATACCGTCTTTTAAACTCCGAAACACCGAAGCGTGCCGTGGAAGTAGGTGTGGCCACAAAAGGGTGGAAACCAGAGTGAATGGCACGCCCGGACTATAGGTTTAGAGTAGTGAAGTTTAGACAAAATGCATCCCAATATCCCAAGGATGACAAACCTTTTTAAATTTTTAGATGTGCCATATTTTACACAACCAATACTATTTTACAATAGCTTGCCATCAAACAAACTTGTTTTTTTCGCACGCGGGATTGAGATTCATAATGTGATGCGCACCGCGACATCGCAGTGACTATAAAATTATTTGGCATCACAGATACCATGCATTACTGAGGAATACCTCAGTTTTGATTGATGATTTTTTTCTTGATATCACTAATTCAATAGATTTAGGAGGTGATATCAAGCAAAAAATCTGACAAACATGACATATTTTTCTGACCAAGCAATGTACACTTTTCGCTGTGCTAATAATTTTCTTCCGCGTGCCATAGGTTCGCCATCCCTGCAATATTCGATCTCCTACGAGTATAACAAACAATTGCTGTCTGTCTTACCTCTATAACTATAGTTTCGGCGCCACAAGCCCGGCCATCATGTCGAACGTGTTTCCATCGGGTGCCACTCGGACTTCGCCGGTGGGCGTAGCTACTAGCAGCCAGCCCGCCTCGTCTACGCCGGCGATGTGGCCTTGCACCGGTGTACTGCTGTCTTTAGTTTGCACGCGGATCTCTTCGCCACTGAGATAATAAATTCTTGATGTTAGATGTTGGGCACCAATAGCTTAACCTCCGTGTTTTTATACTGTCTATATAAGGTTACATTTTAGTAACGGATGAAACATAGAGGGCAAAGGCAACAACATCAGTAAATGATGTTTGTGAAAAAAACTTTTATTTTTATGCACTAAGTTTCGAGAAAAACGCCAAAACAACTTAGACTTTTAAGTAAACAGCGTTGTAATTCCTCTCTTGTTTACGTTTGGTACACAAATTCGGTGTATTAGTAAACCAAAATGAGAGAGACATAGGCAAAAACGTAGTTTTTAAAAGCAAACAAGATGTTCTATAAAATATTTAATTTTTTGTTAGGAAAAATAAAAATGAAATCCGTTTTTTAGAAATAATGTTTATGTCCTAATTCACTGATATAGTAAGAGGCTCTGTTAAAATATCATCACTGGCTAAAATGTAGCCTTGTATACAAATAACTTGTTATTGCACACCATAAAAAAGTAATAAAGCAATTTACGCAGAAGAAAGTACAATTTTCGCGGTTTTGAGAGAGCGAACTCTTCTCGACAACCTTGGTAAAGGAACATTCTCATTCACAAGAAGGAGTTTGGTGCAAATGGCAAAGAATAAGTAAAATATTATTTTTTATTTGTGTTTTTGGTGTTTTGTTTTTAGTTTTGAAGGTGAGCTTTTAGTGTGAAAGGAGTAGGAAAGAATTTAAAAAGTCTTCTGAAGTTTGAACGAATAACACATTCGTGACATAACCTCATTTAGAGAAACGCTTTATCGAATTAGAAAATTGACTACCTATTAACTTAGTCCTGGTTTAAACCTGGTACTAAGTTTTTGTAATAACGGGGTAAACGTTTTACTCACGTGTGAAGCCAGTACTGATAGTACTGTTCCAGAAAGGCTTGTATTCCCCCCTCGGTAGCCATGTAGTCCAGGGTGCGTTCCAGCTGAGAGCAGTACCGGGCGAGGAACCGTTCCACCGACATCGGGGGGAGGGTTGTTCCGTGCTTCTTGTTGTGTTCCACTATGATGTCGTTCACGCACGTCGTGGGTTGACTGTTGGAGATGTTCACTCCTGTGCCTGGTTTAGAAGAGGTTATGATAAGGACGTATAGTATGGAATGAGGAATGATGTTTGCCAGATGGCGCTATCGTCCATGCTTTAATCAAGTGTTTGAGTTTTACGTGTACTTGAAGTTTCAAGAGTAAAAAACAAAAGTATTATGTTGTTTTTGTAAGCACGACAATTTTCAGTAAGTTATATCGGTCAAGACATTTCAATGACAAATTAAACTTTTAATATTACTTTAATTTAAGAGGGTGGGTCTCAGACAAAGTTTACATGGCCCATTTCCACGCTTAGCTGACTGATTATTTAAAAGTTTTAATTTCATGATTTCTATACCTTTCTGAAATTCAAAAATGACCTTTGAATGTAGTTAATCTGGATTATTAATAAATAATTCGACAGCAACATTAGTTCATCATTTCCTGGACTTAAGCCGCATTTATTTATTCGTATCATAATTCTAGTATAGTATAATAGACAGTGAAATACAAACCGATATTGATAATGACGTCATCGTTCATGCAATTCGCAGTGGTAACGGTGCCGCCTATTTTCACTTCGCGCCCGTAGTAGATGTCGTTAGGCCATTTTATCCTGTAATAGACAATTGACAAGAAGTATTTTCAGGATTTTGTAGTACAGATACTAAAATTAAAGAAAGTAAGTTATGGAGATCACACTGCGCAGGCGTTGGTGAGAGGACGACGACACTAGTGTGTGTGTGTGGGGGGGGGGGAACGAATTGCGAAATCGTTACGTAATCTTTCTTCCACAGAACAGTCCCGGAGCCGCCTAATCCCAATACTGTCATAACAAAACCCCTATCACGCAACACCACTTCCCGCTGACATCTCGCCCGCCTTACGTCTTTCGTTACGCGAGTTCCGTTCCGCTTCCAACTGAATTAGCCTGCTACAGCAGTACGCGGCGCGTAGGTACATTTACGGAGAGATAGTGTGTACTCACCTGATGTCGAGGTGCTCCATGGCGGGCAGCGAGCGTATCGCGCGCACGGCCGCCAGCGCCGCCGCGTGCTGCACTAGCGGCAGGCTTGGGGAAACCTTCTGCCACACCTGGTCGGGAACAAACGACAAAATGTTCAGAATATCATTATCTTCCTAACGTTATCCCGGTTATACACTTGCACGCGAGTGCCCAGGGTCCACTGAACATGATCTAGGATGTAGCAGATCAGGTAATTACAGTGGAACGACTGCCATCTGACCTCCGTGACCCTGTTGACAGGGGAACCTGACCAGGTTTGAATTATGGTTACACATTTAGTGTGCCTGAATGTGCAGGTTTCTTCACGACGTTTTCCTTCACCGTAAGAGCATCGGTTAGTGAAACAACTAATGTATATAACTCAGGAAATGAGAGGCAACCCGTTTAGCCACGGTGCCATCGACGCTCGCCGGCAAAATGTTCGGAACGCGAGTGCTAATATAAATGCAAGTGTCCCTGTCTGTATGTTATCTCTTTACACTTAAACCGCTGGACAGATTTAGGCGAAATGTTTTGCGAAGATAGTTTAAGATCCTAACAAGAACAAATAGGGTGTGAAAAAATTCTTCACGAAGCCGTAAATCACGTGTTCTGTACGTCAAGTTGTTCGCAAAAGAAATAATTGCTGTTATTTTTTTGTTCTACAACATAATAAATTCATAGCCCCCAATGGATGGCGCGCACGCAGGAGGCTATGCCTGTGTGGGTACTCGTATGTGCGTGTATTCGGGGTTTGCGAACAAGAAGTATTTAAAATTTCAATTGTAAAAAAAGTTTTTAGTTATAATTAATAGAAGTTGTTTTTGTAATAAAAAAAGATTTATTTTTATGACTTTGAACTTCAATATTTTAGTAGCCTCATAACTTATATCCCAGGTATGGTGTGGAAGAAAAAATGATCGTAATTATGGGTAAATTATGTGGTATTCGGTTTCGTTAAGCTTTATTACACCCTTTAGGCTACTTTCTGTTACGATGTAAAACTTTTAGTAAGATGTTATGGGGAATGAAGTGGGAGTTTACATAGGCAATCTAACATTAGCACGGGCAGGCCTGTGTAACTCCCCGCGTAGGTAGCAAAAACGTACCTACGCGCGGCGACTCCTTGAAAGAGGCTAAATCTAGTTGGATGTAGAGAGCGAGCAATGGGACGCCCGCGCGTTTTATTTACCGGCGGCGCAAGGCACTTACGTGTGATAACGTTTGCTGGCTGGACGAGCAAGAATAAAGTGCTAGAAAGGTGCGCTAGATGGCGTAAGTAGCTTCTTGTAGGACTAATATCATTTAGCCGACAATGCGATCAGACGTGTTGACTTGAGTATTAATTTTATAAATTAACAATAAGTTGCAAAATTTCTTGACCCAGTTCTACATTACGCACGTCGTATCTGTGTCACTTATATTGTACTTTGTAATGATGTGCAGTGTGATTCCTTAACAAAATGTCTTAGAGTCCCTTCAACAAAAGTGCGCTAACGCGCCGCAGCCCACCGACCACGCCCACGCACCCGCCGCCCGCCCAGCAAGAGGACGACCAGCACGGAGTTGTTCCTACGTCGGAGATCCAGAACTGGATTATTAGCATCGAGCAGTGCCTGAATGAAGTTTGCAGTATCGCAGCAGAAGGAAAATTGAACTCGGACCAGAAAGTCAGGATACATAACCTATGCAGAAAAGTAAGTCATGGAACATCTCAACTAGCCGTGCAGTATCAGTCAGTAAAACGAAAAACGATCCAAGCCCATATTAACGTGCAAGCCCTCAAAGAAAATCACGACCTCTCGCAGCGAATCCAAGACCTCAAACAGAGCGTTGAAGAAAGCTCAAAACTTGCCCCGGGAACAGTTTCCTTCGCCGACATGGTCAAGAAAACCACTAATAGTTTAGTTCAGCCGAGTAATATCAGGTCCTTCGCAATTTATCCGACCGATAAAATGAAGTCCAGTGAGGACACCAAAAGCCTTGTCCAAAAAATCATACGGCCAGAGCAAATGAAGCTACATGTAAGAGGGTTGCGCAAGACGAAAAACGGCGGCGTGATAATCAGCACAGACACCAAGGACGATGTAGAGAAGTTGAAGCAGTTGCCGCAATTGACGATCTCAGGGCTCACTGTAGATGAGCCACATAAACGCCAGCCTAGAATAATAGTCATCGGTGTGCCTACTTCCTTGCAGGAGACAGAAGTTTTTAATTGTCTATACCAACAGAACCTAGCTGACAAGCTTCAAGACATTACACTCGAGTCCTTTTTATCCGCTGTTAAGCTCAATCATAAATCGGGAAAGAAGGATGCTGCAACCTGCAACTATGTCATACAAGTCCCCGCACAAATACGCAAAGCCCTTGTATCTAATGAGAGAGTATTTGTGAACTGGTCTTCGTGCCCTGTAAGAGACATTACTTTGGTCACGAGGTGCTACAAGTGCCAACAGTACGGTCATGCAGCCAAGACCTGTCGGGAGGAGACCAGCACGTGCGGGCACTGCGGCGAAGTGGGCCACGCTCTGAAGGACTGCACGAAGAAGACCGAGCCATCAAAATGTGCCACATGCTTGCGCTTTAATAAGCCAAACGCGCACAAGACGGGAGATGTCGACTGTCCAGCCAAAAAAGCGGCCGAAGCTAGGTACATTGACTCTGTGGACTATGAAGGCACATAAAATAGCTAATTTATTTTAATTTCATTTTTTTTATAAGTGATTAGTGTTGTAATAAGTATTTCTAGTATCGTAGTAATAATTTGTATTTTAAAAAGTAATATGATGTAAGATATTTATAAATAACATTGCACCTAGACCTACTAACCCTTGATATTACTGACTCGGCAAAGTGTTGAGCCACTGAACTAAAAAATAATAATATTGTAGCAACAGCATTCATTTTGCCCTAGTTAATATTATGCTGATGACGCTAATAACGAATTCGTTTGTGACAGAATGCTGATTTAGAAATTAATAATTACCTTGTTAGTTATTTTTAGTTATCTAACCTTTAAATTTATTTTTTTTCAATTTATTGTTAAATTATATAAGGCTAAACAATTTTGTGTAAGCTCCTTTTAGCCTGAGATACAGGTTTAATTAACCTAGTTCAGGTAGAAGAGAATGCACCTGTGTTACATTAAGCATTAATGTTATTTCTGCAATTATGAAATTAATAAATGATTTATTATTATATTATTATTATAACCCTATCGCGTCGCATGATAGTACGTCACGTCATAGGTTTAGTGTATTATGATTCTAATTCCAGAGTTATAAGAATAAAATTATCTTGCAGTGGATTTCTGTAGGTGTCTAAACGAAAATGTGCTTGACTCTGAGGCGAACTAAATTACACCATATCGTGGACGACATTGAGTAGACATTTCTTTAAATTTCATTGCAAAGTCAAACTTCTGTACGAAGTACTAGCACAGAATAAGTACTAGTACTTCGTACAGAAGTATGACTTAGCAATTGTATTCAAAGAAATGTCTACTCAATGTCGTCAACAATAGGCGTAATTTAGTTCGCCTCAGAGTCAAGCACATTTTCGTGTAGACACCTACAAAAATCCATTGCAAGATAATTTCATACTTATTGCTCTGGAATATGGTTCATAATACACTAAACCTATTTAGTGACGTAATATCACGCGACGCGATAGGGTTGACTGCTAAGAGAAGCTTCTAACGCCATCTAGTGCCTCTTTCTAGTACTTTATTCTTTCGCGTCCAGCCAGCAACGTAGCCGCGCGGCCGCCTGTGAATAAAACGCGCGAGCGTGTTGCTGGCCGGTACCGACACGCAACTTGTTTTAGCCCCTAAGTAAGGGTCGCCGCGCGTAGGTACGTTTTTGCTACCTACGTGGGGGGGGGGGGGGGGGGGAGATACACAGGTCTGGTACTAGTACTTATTCTGTGGCACGGGCAAATTACGGACCAGTTTGGGCAACTCGACCTTACCTGCAGCGACACCGCGGCCTGGCCGGGCGGGGTCAGCCAGGCGTTACCTCCCCACCCGCGCCCCGCCGCCTGCCTCCGCGCCACGCACGCCACCTATAGTGTACTATATACCTGCAGCGACACCGCGGCCTGGCCGGGCGGGGTCAGCCAAGCGTTACCTCCCCGCCCGCGCCCCGCCGCCTGCCTCCGCGCCACGCACGCCACCTATAGTGTACTATATACCTGCAGCGACACCGCGGCCTGGCCGGGCGGGGTCAGCCAAGCGTTACCTCCCCGCCCGCGCCCCGCCGCCTGCCTCCGCGCCACGCACGCCACCTATAGTGTACTATATACCTGCAGCGACACGCACGCCACCTATAGTGTACTATATACCTGCAGCGACACCGCGGCCTGGCCGGGCGGGGTCAGCCAAGCGTTACCTCCCCGCCCGCGCCCCGCCGCCTGCCTCCGCGCCACGCACGCCACCTATAGTGTACTATATACCTGCAGCGACACGCACGCCACCTATAGTGTACTATATACCTGCAGCGACACCGCGGCCTGGCCGGGCGGGGTCAGCCAGGCGTTACCTCCCCGCCCGCGCCCCGCCGCCTGCCTCCGCGCCACGCACGCCACCTATAGTGTACTATATACCTGCAGCGACACCGCGGCCTGGCCGGGCGGGGTCAGCCAAGCGTTACCTCCCCGCCCGCGCCCCGCCGCCTGCCTCCGCGCCACGCACGCCACCTATAGTGTACTATATACCTGCAGCGACACGCACGCCACCTATAGTGTACTATATACCTGCAGCGACACCGCGGCCTGGCCGGGCGGGGTCAGCCAGGCGTTACCTCCCCGCCCGCGCCCCGCCGCCTGCCTCCGCGCCACGCACGCCACCTATAGTGTACTATATACCTGCAGCGACACCGCGGCCTGGCCGGGCGGGGTCAGCCAAGCGTTACCTCCCCGCCCGCGCCCCGCCGCCTGCCTCCGCGCCACGCACGCCACCTATAGTGTACTATATACCTGCAGCGACACGCACGCCACCTATAGTGTACTATATACCTGCAGCGACACCGCGGCCTGGCCGGGCGGGGTCAGCCAGGCGTTACCTCCCCGCCCGCGCCCCGCCGCCTGCCTCCGCGCCACGCACGCCACCCCGTGCGCTAGCGCAGACCCCGTCACGTCCATTGTCGACGAGAGTAGGTCCGAGTAGATTACCACTCGGCCTAGCTGGCTGGAGGTAAGGTTCTATAACAAATGCGCAGAGAGGTTAATGAAGCAAGTTTACGAAATCATGAAGTAAAGAAAACGCGTGGTATGTTACACAAAACACCGGCAAAGTGCGAGTCGGACTCGCGCGCGAAGCGTTCCGTACCATTAATTTAAAACATTAGACAGTTTAGGCAAAAAAAAGTATATATTTATAATTTCAAAAGTATTCATCACAGGATTCCCGAAACAATTTTAAAGAAGAGCCTGTTTCTTTACGTGAGTGATTTGACGTTTATAGGTCCAAGACTTAACGACTTTGGCGGGTTATATCTCGCAAATGGTAAAGCTGATAAAAAAGTGTTGTATGGAAACCCTACCTTATTTTCATAGTCCTTTTTAACGATACCCCACACAAGGGGGTGCACTCAAAAAAAATTCGCCCCCCCCCCCCTTTACATGTATGGGGAGGTACCCTTAAAAAGGGATAGTTTTGATTTATTGTATTTTAAGATCTATATATGAAGTATCCTCGAACAAAGTTACATGCCAATCAGTACATAAACGTAGAAGATATTCTGCTGTGACAGACTAGGACGGACGGACTGAACGATCTTATAAGGGTTTCTTGTCGGACTACGGAACCCTAAAAAGTGACTAATATACTGTTATGTTATGAAAGATTGTCTTATTTCTACATGTTAAAATATACATTTAAGCCTCAAAAATGAATTAAACTTGAATAAATAAAATATGAAAGCCGCGTTATGTCGCATCAAAACATCGTGATGTCACGTCTCTTCCAGTCATGATTCCGAATCCGGCTGCAGGCGGCAACAACAGACGGCAGTGCCGTATCTAGTAAGACAAAATGTATGACGTGTTTGAAAATAAATTAAGAAACTTAACGGACGACGATGTTTTCGCTCCACATTGTGTCGCCACAACACATTGTCTGCTGCTGTTGTAGGAATGGAGTCGAATAAAAAATTACACCTTAGCAGCTCTTGGTATTGGTTTCAACCTTCCAGTGGCTAAAACGGTTACATGATCAGTGGCTTACTCACGTCGTAGTATTCGACGGTGGAGAAGTTGTCAGGGCACTCGAACACGTGTACGGGCAGAAAGGCGGGCGAGGGCCGCTCGGTGGGCAGTTCGTCGCGTAAGCACCACTGCACGGTCAGCGCCCCCAGCTTTTGGAGCCGGGGGGCCCCACCCGGGCACCACTGCTCCACTAGCGACATCTTGTGCTGGGATCGGAGGTGTTAACAATGATAATAATATTTATTAATTGCGACAACTGCGGCCCACTTGTTAGCATACAATTAGATGAAAAACTAGGGTTCAGTTAAGTTAGAATTAAGAAAGAAAAACAATATCACAACAACTAAGAATGTTTATGCTTGGTGCATCGACACTCAATGCTAAAACATTTTGTCACTGAGCCAATATGTTTTAACATTCGTTCAGTAGGTACTTGTTGATGGGAATGGGTGACCCTACGTACAAGATATAATGTTTTGTTGATCAGTTTAGGAATAACCTAAACTGATCAACAAAACATTTATTTATGTCAAAGGCTGATTAAAAAGGCAGATAGATTTTGTTATGAATGAGGCTGATTTCCACTTCAATAAGTAGAGTAGCGGCTTGAAAATTCGGACACATAACTGGTAAATCCCTGTTAAATGTCGATAAGCAGTTATCTCGCCAAGAGCATAAGTTAACTCGCTACTGTCAGCCTTTACGGCATTGAAACGAGCATCAAATAAATGAAGAGAGCATTAAAACTTGTTCGCATTTCCTTTACCAGAGATGAAGTTGCAATTGGGCGATGGACTATCTGACACTGGGTACTAACGAGTGTCAGATAGTCCATCGATATATTATCACTAGCATAGCGTGTTAAGTGTATATAAACCAGGGAAGGACAGACTAGAGAAAATACATATATAAAAAACGTTACAAATTTGTTTTTGCTGATTTTCAATTAGAAAAGAAGCTAGTAATACTCATTTTTTGTAAAAGGTAGACAGGGATCGGTAACTATCTGGTGTGGACTGTCAGGTCCACATCTTCAGGAGTTACCAACAACCAGTATCGAAGAATTAAATAATATTCAACATGCTACATTTAGAATCATAAAATATTAATGAAGAGATTAGCCATAAAAAATACTTTGGACACTAAAATTTAACAAGAGAATTCGAATATTAGATCTGTGGCTTAGCATAAAAAAGCTCAATCGATTAAAATAATGCACGCTTTTATATGATCTTCAAAAGGTGTTGCAAGCAAAATAAAGCGTGCTTTTGTGTCAGTAGCAAAAAGCAAAAATATTTTTGTATTAAATATTATTAGAGTAGAAAGCGTTTCGTTCACAATATACAGCTCGAGATTTTAAGAGGGTACAATAATGTTGGTTTGGTAGTTTCCCCAATTTCAACAAAAATAGGTACTATCATCTAACCAAAAAACATTTACGAAATATACTGCTTCGCGGTCGCAAAAGTCATATTGCGAGCGGCTAAAACAGTCACCCACCTCTCTACACCAATTACTAATTTAGTTGAATTTAACTCTCTAATAAAACGGTAAATCTATAATAATAAATTGATAAATTTATAAAAAAAACGATTCCGGTCGTCAATGATAGATGACAGCTGGTCATAGCATAGGGATGTTCATAACCCAAACATAGGTGGGTGGGTGGCGCTGGTGGTGCACAAAAATCTATACTCGGCTAACAATAGCTACCCTGATCCCCAATTCTATGTTCACGGCTTCAATCAAATTCATCTCCTCTTTATCAAATAACATCTCTATCAAAATCTCGAGCTTGCAAGCTCTACAAGTACACAGCAAGCTGGTGCGGCGCGTCTCACCGGGGATCACACCGTCACGTGGCCCGGGCCAGCGCCCCCGGACGCCGGCCACGCCCCCTAACGGACAACACCCGACATCTCTCTTATTACAAACGTATAAGGGTGAATTTGGAATGGCACTAGCACTATGTTTTCTAAGACATTTTTCGGACGATTTATGTAAGTTTGAAAGTTTGGTTAATTGAATAATATGGATTATTCCAAGTTAGTAAATGAAAACTGTTCTGCATCATCTCAATAAATAAAGACTGTTTTATATTAAAATGTCATACATCTTTCAGCATGCAAAAGCAAGCTTAATTTATAGAAAAGACGTCACAAAACGAAAGTTATGAACTTACAAAAAATATGAATACTTATTAAAAGGCAGGATAATAAACAGTCTTAATTTAAATTGCGTTTCAGTACTCTCACGACGGGGAAATAAATAATTTAAATAATACAAGTTTTATTAAGAGCAAAAAAAATACCTATAGATCATTCCTATAATTACCTAATCCACTATGGGCAAATTGTTTTGTGTCGTTGTTTGCTCGAATGGTTTAAGTGGCGTTAAATTATTCATAACAATCTAATCGGATAAGCACCACATAAACATCTATGTCGATATCTGTTTAAATATTGTGTAACTAATTTAAAAAAGATATAATATTCTTGTCTCGAGAATACATAGTGCTTAGTATATCTGACAAATGTGATGAATCATGATCATAACCCTTCGTGTTGGTGAAACCAGATGACGGTGTCTCTAAAAAGCTGTACCATTACTGTAGTGAATACCTCAATTAATTTTACCTAATCAAATATTACTCATACATCTAATATGCATAATTATTACATCACAATGTACAGACCTATTCAATTTCTATATCATATCATTTCAATAATGTTCATATTTTTGACCCATTGATTTGAAAACAATATTGTGTACACTCAATTTAAATATATTTTATTATACACAGTAAACATGAAGACGTATAAAACCTTGGAAATACCCAATAATCATAATTAAAATTGCTAATACAATGAGATCATCAGAAATTTATAGTTTTTTTTATTATTCGGTTCATTTTCAACTATGTGCAGTTACGACCGATAGGTCGTATAGTAAAAGTTTTTTTATTAATAGCCATTGGTAATAAACTTTTAAGGCTTAACATGACGCCACAATCAACCCGCACACGTGTAAAAAACATGAACATCACTGATCAGCAATATCTACTTCAATGGTGATGAGAAGGCGGATGAAGGTAAAGCTTACCACGTGGTTTCCTAGGAAGAACCCTCTCGTATATTCGATGCGAGGGAGCTCACTGGACTCCCTTACGTGCAGGCCTAGGATATCGCCTAGGATTTTGTGGATAATCTCAAGGCGCGCTTCGTTGCTTTTCACACCTTCCTCGCCTAAATAGTCACTAGGATCCGCTTCTAAATGGATCTGAAAGGTCAAAGGTGTTGTGTAATTATTAAAATGGTTCGTACACGAGCAGAAACTCTTCGTCACACTGCCGCACTGATGTCACGGGATTTGTTACTATTAGTAAAAAAATATTTCTACCTATTAATACTTAGCTAAAGGATGCAAAACATTGTGATACCAACTACAGATAGGATCGCAAGTTTGACGAATTAAAAAAAAAGATTCCAGCATCTTATTCTTTTAAACGTCAATATGACATTTTCAATGAAATGAGGACTAAGTGAAGAATACCTGTGAAAAAATAGCAATCCCGTTGTTGGTCAGGTCGGACGCTTGGAGCAGCGAGGGAGTCCGCCACGTCTCCTCCGACGCCAGCACTTTGATGTCTAACTCGTGGCCCGGGTGACCCGTGTATTTTGATGGCCTGGAGTAGACAGTGCATTATAGGTAAACCGCTTAAGCAGTTATTAGTATTACACTATCCTATTTGTAGAATCCTAACTAGGAAGGTAGGAACTAATCGGATCCTTAGTAGACTACGCCTGATCTCTCTACGGTCATGTCGGACTGCTGTCTCACCAAATTATGACAATGAAGGAACAGAGAGTGCACCTGTGTATTGCGCACACACTGTTGCACTATAACATGTCCCGCGCAGACAGAGATAAGCCGCCGTAGTCGAAATTCGGCTAGGAGGACATTAGACTACGATACGAGATCGATTAGGACTCTAACTAGAGTTAGTATTCCATAAATGGTGTGCCTGATAAGTGCTTTAATTTAGTCCTTGCCTGCAGGGTACAGGATGTCTACTACGAAAAACGAAATACGATGTTGCGGACGATACGACACACTGACGATACGTAAGCGATAGACTTACTATGAAACGGTTTCGGATTTTGTTGCTTCAATCGGATCCATAGACATTTTTTCGGATGACTTTCGTAAATGAATGATATGGATGTTATTTACCGCTCTTTTCTCGGAAAACCGTAAATAATAATAAAATGAACAATAAATGTGTATTTTCTTGTTTAAATACTTAAAACAAGCGTTACTTCTTTAAGTGTGATGAGAACTATTATTCAAACTAAATCAATATTTAAAAGAAAGCTTTTTCATTGAGAATGACTTTGATGGCTGAAAAACCTGTAGTCAAAACCTAAAACCAATTTTAAAAATAAATTGGTGGTAGACTATTGTCTGTCATCTGTCTGACAGTGATGTTTGTTTGTTGATTTAAAATCAAAGGAAAAACATAATTAAAAATCTAGCCTTTATAAGTTAACAAATTAAGCTTAAACATTGCTTGGTACCTACCTAATTTGTTAACTGCGTCTAATAATTAATTAATACTTATTGGTAAACTAGGTAAATATTTGGTTTTTAGTGTATCATACAACTATTGATATTTTTAAAAAATTTCATCAAATGAAAAATGTTATTTACTGGATTAAAAGTAATAGTATTTTTATAAAAGTTATTGCTTCTTATTACAGGTTATCATGACCATTACTTTATTAACCATGGGCCTTAATCAAATTGGGACGCCCTAAGTCTGCTGAAGCTTCGTAAGATCTACTAGGATCATCATTATTCTCCAAGAGGATATCCTGAATCTCCTGTTGTAAACATAGTAAAATATTCAACGTTAGCTCTTCTGGAGACCGTGTGATAAAATAAATAAATTATATGGATTTGTAATTATCATGTTTTTATTTAAAATCTTCATCGTCTGGAATATTTCGTATGAAATTCTGACGAAGGAACCCCAGATATCTCCTTCTCTCCATCATTTCTTATATATTTTCCCTTCAGTTAGAAAGAAATAGGCAACATAAACCTAAAACGATACGTGGAGGGCTATCGTATAATTTGAGGTTAATTTCCGAAACACTTAACGTCAAAAAACGATCTATCGTCTGTCAGTTGTTGTTTCGTGGTAGCATTTTCTATACAAAACGTCAAACAACGAACTTCGTCTCCGATAGCGGATGCGAAGCGTTTCGTAGTAAGCAAAACGAAAAACGGTTATCGTTTTGTCGGATTTCGTTTTTCGTAGTAGACATACAGGTTCGCGGGAAGTGCGACATGCGGCGCATTCTTGTCAAAATACAAATTACAAGCGCCCGACTCGCACCTCTCACGGTCCCCGTTCTGATGTTACCCCCGAGCCCCTGTACCCCGCGGGCGAGGACTTAATGGGGATCCACACGCAGAGCTTGATGCAGATGGCGCTAGCATAGATACGGCTATGTCAAACATTTAGCTTTTGTATACGTCAGGTTTTTCGTATCTAATTTACAGTTTTCCGTGACTATCTAATGTAATTTCATCATAATGTGTTCGTCAATAAAGTTATCTGAACTAAAAAAAGAGACTTCAGAAACGAGGATCAAAAGTATCTGGTAAAAAAGCCGATCTTATTGCGAGGTAAACATTAATCCAGTTTCATTAATGTAAATGTTACATTTAATTGGTTGTTGAAATTGTTTTTGTTGTATTTGTGTTACAAATTAACTACATAACAAGGTTTTTAGTAAATATAACTTAAATAATAAAACACGTACGTATTTGTTTTTTAGGTTAGAATTCTGCGGTCGGAACCGCGATGATACCGGGAATCTAGTTATACGATGAATGTTCCCGATCCAGAAGCTTATCATGATGTAAATAGTTCCAGTAAACTACCTAAAATTAATTAAATTTCTTCTTATAGCTGTTCCCCACATCTTTTTTAAAACTGGGTCTTTTGGAAATAAATGAACACCATTATTGTAACAACCTGGCACAGCACATAACGGCATTATGTACGAAAGCATAATACCGTTATGTGCTAACGCATAACGGCATTATGCTTTCGTAGATTGAAAACACAAAATAAATACTCAAAAAAACACAACTTATGTACTGGAATAACAGATAGCTTTGGTCGCATCAACAATGCGCCACCTACAGGGAGAATTTGGCAGTGTGGATCCCCATTGGACTCAGGCGCGATCTACCTGTAGATAGATAGACATTATTAGAGATCGGTAGATGCATATTTACCTACAGTATTTTTTGCACCGAGCGGACCATGAAAGTGGCCACAAAAACATGTACTTATTAACTTAACTTTAGGTAAATAAATATGCATCTGATTATCCGATCTCTAGACTAGCCATTATATATAGGTTTATTATTAGTTTAACCACTTAATAGCGATCTACAGCAGCATCCATAGACTCAGTTATGCAAATAACGAAAGTTCTTCCAAAAAGACAGGTGGTATGGTGTCTTTTATGGTATCTGTTGAATAAATCGCTGAAAAGTACTTCAGGCATATTAGTTACATGCTTATCAGTAATCTCATCTAACAATGACATGCAAACAATTTGTAGTCTTTGGTACTGCAATTAAAAATATATTTTGTAACGCAGCATGTATCACAGCATACAGTGAATGCAATGACAAGTTCTACCGAGAGAGGCTTGAGCATTATAATACTGGTTGCCATGTCTAAGTCAATCTAAGACCGATCTAATGCTATATTGCGATATAATGCTGCTTGCTATATTCCTTAGGCCGTGTGCCCATTAGGCTCCGCGCAGATGGGCTACTACCTAATTGATACTAAAGCTACCCCACCGGTAGCTTTAGTATCAATTAGATCGCTGTCGCGCGCCACGCCGTTTGGTCCCGCGCAAACTAAGGTACTCGGTGGCCGCTACAATTGACACTCATTTGCTTGACCTTTGACAGATGAGAGATGTATTGTCAAAATGGCGAGTGGCCGCCACCGGTGGCGTGTCGCAAACATTGAGTCGCGAGTGGCCGCCACTCGCTTCACGTGTGCGGCGACTCTATACAAAACGTATTAAAGCAATGTACACAGCTTGTCGCTAGCCACCGATGGCTGTGGTCGGTGGCCCATCTGCGAGGAGCCTTAGGCTTACAGTTAGCAGCTGACTTTTTGCCCTTGTGTCTGAGCGGCGTATTAATTTGAGTGAACGGTGAACCGCAGCGTAAGCATTGTTCGCTGCAACTCAGCCGCTCACTGAATGAGTCGGTAAGCGAAACGCATACAGAACGCGCTGTATGGACATTATATTGAAAAACAGAGGTGAAAACAGTCAGCCGCAAACTATGAGGCTAATGTGGACATGGCCATAGCTTCTAATAGCAGTATGAAGTGAAAAAACATTTTCTGTTTTTTTTAAGTGTCTTTACAGTAGCTGAAGGTAACTAAATATGCTGGTTAGGGTCAGTGATTTTATCAAACGCACCCTAAATAGTCTAATGCAGTACCAATGACATTTAAGTCAGTACAAATCAATAGAGAATGATTATTATAATTTACATCATTAGAGGGGTGGCATTCAGTAACTAACACTACCATTCTAATTGAAGTAACAGAAATTATTATATTCGAATAAGTAAATGTAAATGAAATAAATCTTTTAAGATATAATACACTAGAAGTAGCAATAATTTACTAAAACTATTCACGGGCAAGCTTTGTGTAGGTATGAGTGCATTTTTTTACAATACTGCTTGCACGATATTTATTTTAAAAAATCTCGCTCGTGTTTAGTCTATGATATTTTTAACAACAAAATAATTTGATAAAGCAATGAATGCGATTTCATAAGGAAATAAATGATAACCCTTGCTGAAAAATATTATTATTTGCGTACCGATAAATATTATTTTCCTGACTTGCTCTGTAAAATTCATTAATAGCTGTAGTCATAATAAATACAAAAATATTATACTTGAACACATATTAATTAATAACGTACTAATAATCGACTTCGGTCAAACCAACTCAATTTAATTGAAATAGGTTGTGAGCCAAGTTTAGAAAAATATAAAGAAACCTTTTGACACACGACCTTTAATCACTTGGTATTAACTGGTAACACCACAACACTACATAGACCAGCAAAGTCGAGATCACACAGATATGACCATTTAGTTTGACTTAAACCAAAAAACTTTCAAGAAGAAATATAGCTTACTGCCTATCGCTTTCAGTGGAGAACTGCTTCTTCGCCGGCGACGCTTGGTAGCAGAATATGTGATGTTTCATTTTTACCGATTTCCACTTATCAAATGAGAATTGCACCACTTCATTTTCACGAACCTGGAAGAGAAACCAAGAGTTATACTACACTTCTGGACACATCTATTGGCCCACCTTGTATTTTCAGTTTCGTTTGGTCCTAGCAAAAATTTTATAGTAGGTCGAGCAAAAAGTTTTTATGCAGTTTTGAACCTGGCACATTCACAATTTCATTCAACAGTCTTTCGAACACAGAATTTAAAGAAACAAAAGACAATTTGGAGCCTGTTTGTTGATATCAAACAATCGAATACTAAGAAAACTTGGTTTTATTGGTTTACTTGGATTTAATTCTTGAAAAAGTGATTGATATCTTTGGTTTTGCAACAAACATTACTTATTCTTAACATTAAGGTGAGGTTCTATCAATAATCTATGGATACTTCACCTGAAGTCGCCGCCCAAGCTGTGGCACTTATTCAGGCCGGACACAGCCAAAGAAACGTGAGTGCAGAACTTAATTTAAGTTGATCTGCGGTCCGAAATGTTTATCGGAAGTACCTAGAGACTGGCGGCTTTGTTCGTCGCCAAGCAAGGCCACGATCTCGGGTCACAACTGAAAGGCAGGATCGATTCATCGTGACGACCAGCTTGAGAAATCGTCACCTTACCTCCATTGAGATACAAAACCAACTTCGCGACTTCCACGGAGTATCTGTGAGCGCTGGAACTGTTCGGAGAAGGTTAAAAGAACGCGATATGGTACCACACAAGCCAGCTAATGGGCCCAAACTAACGCGAGCCCACCGAACAGCGCGCCTTCATTTCGTAGCCGTACACGGCTCCAATCTTGCTGTGTCCAATTTAAATGACTGTGTGTTATCACACACAGTCATTTAAATTGGACACAGCAAGATTGGAGCCGTGTACTCTTTTCTGATGAGTCTAAAATTGTGTTACATGGCAATGATGGAAGGAAGAAGGTCTACCGACGTAAGGGAGAGCGTTTCGCACAATGCTGCTTTGAAGAGAGGGTTGCTTATAGCGGTGGCTCATGGACTGTCTGGGGCGGTATATTCGCGAGCGGCAAAACTCAACTTGAGGTTGTTACAGGACCACGGCTGCCAACATTAAATGCTGAAAGGTACATTCGTGAGTGCTTAGAACCTCACGTGATACCATATGCGGACTATGACTATGGGCCCAAATTTCCTTTTTATGCATGATAATGCAAGAGCCCATGCGGCCGGCATCGTCAGGGAATATCTTCGGGATGTGAACATCACAGTTATGGACTGGCCAGCCAGAAGCCCAGACATGAACCCCATTGAGCACATGTGGGACGAGCTAAAAGACGTGTTAGGGCTCGTCAGCCAGTTGCCCAGACGATGCAGGAGTTGAAAACTGCCATAGAAGAGGAATGGGAGATGATCCATCAAAATTTCATAGAGCGGTTAATAAACTCTATGCCTAATCGTATGAGAGCTGTGGTAGATGCCCATGGAGGCAACACGCGTTATTAAATTAAACCTTTATTTGATAAAACATGGTTTTTATTCAAAAATCAATTGCCTTTAACAAGGCGCATATCCGACTTGTTAGGCGTAGCTCCATGTCGTATGGTATTCTGAATTTAAATTTAAAACAATACGATCAAAAAATATGGTAAAATGTATCAGGTTTAAAACTGCATCAACAGTTTTTGTTCAATCTAGCAATCATATTTCGGTAGGGGCCATCGAAACCTAAACTCTAAGGTGGGCCAATAGATGTGTCCAGAAGTGTTTATAGTCTGACAACTCTATTTAAACTCATATTAATAAGAAAGAACACTGTGAGTGTGAAAACAATATTAAAAAAACGATTGAATAGCGAAAGCGTCATTATTCTAATCGAATTTGTTCTGTAAACTAAATAACTACTTGGCCCACTGATGTTGCAATACAGCTCAGGTAGATGTCGCTGACGTAACGCAATGACGTATTCAAATGAGACCAAGAATTTCAGACTGGTGGATGGACTGCACGGTAGCTCAGTTGGTAAGAGCGTTGGCCCCGTGTGGTCCTATTTTTGGTTTCTTATTTAAACTCATATAGTCTGACAAGTTCGTTCGCGACTGGTCGCCAGAGGTGCGGGAGGCGAGGCATGCTAGATGTCAGCGGGGACTGATGGTGTTGTAGAGAAAGGGATTTCCTATGTCAGTGTCCAGCGGTTGGTGCATGCACTTGTGAGACTATATGAGTTTTATCATAAAAGCAAATGTTATCGACAAAAAGCCCCCATGTTGGGTTCTAACTCCCCCCCTTTTGAAATGGCAGCCACTTAATAACTTTTTTAAATACAATTTCTATGGAACTGGAGGTCCAAAAGTTATGAAAATAATTCATTTGGCAAGTAACGCTATCGCCTATCAAATGAAATAAAGATCAATTCAAAATTATTAACTGCTGCTAAAAATTTAATTCTTGCTGAAAATTTAAAACAGCTTAATAGTTTTTTTAAGCCAATTATAAAACTAAACCCAGTAATGTTTTTTTTTATTATGTCTCTAAAATTTGATAAATTAAAGGCCCTTAAATTATCGCTGGTCAAAACATGGACACACTGTAGATCCGGTATGGTTGTGGAGGATCAGTTAACTTTGCAAATTGGTACATCCCCCGATGTCAACAGGATCTGAGGAAATGCATTATGATGCAAACTCGCTGCAGGATTCTGTACTGATTGTATGAATTCTTTTGCTTCATTTTAATCCGTTTAAAAGTACATATTCTCGAAGACTGCTAGCGCCACCTATTGACGCTTGTCGAGAGCACCTATAAAACTGGAATACTTCTGGATAGCAGCTGCTCATTGGAGGAAAGATTTGTTTTTAAGTTACCTCGGCAGTTGAGTCTTGTAGTAAGGCAACACCGTGTGCAACACGTCAGAGCACAGCGCCAGCAAGCGGCCGCCATCTAACAAATGTGCCAGCAGCAGTGGCGCGCCCCGCTCCGCGTACCCCGCCACGGCCACAAGCGCGGCCCGTCCCCGTCACGCGCCCGCCTCCAGCGCTTCCCGCGTCACGCTGTAGAGTATTACCTCGGCGGTCTTGTAGTAGGGCAAAACCGTGTGCAACACGTCAGAGCACAGCGCCAGCAAGCGGCCGCCATCTAACAAATGCGCCAGCAGCAGTGGCGCGCCCCGCCCCGCGCACCCCGCCACGGCCACGAGCGCGGCCCGTCCCCGCCACGCGCCAGCTTCGAGCGCTTCCCGCGTCACGCTGTAGAGGGTGTACCTACGAAGATAGGCGTGGTTATGGTGAAATGCAACGAAAATGACCATCTATCTAAAGCACTTATCAAACCATCCTATTTGTAGCTTCCTAACTAGGATCCTAACTAGGGAGGTACCATCCTAGTTAGGATCCTAACGATCCGAACGAACGATACGGAAAGTAGGTAGGATGGATAGGCAGGTGCTCTACTCCGATAACGAATTGTCTATATTTTCGCATCTAACCGTTGCGCTTGCTCGCACTGACATGCTGGCATTAGTGACAGGGACGGCTACAGATGAAACTACAGATATCGTCTTACAGAACTGGAACCAAAGTAGTGAACTGCAATTAAATCTTCATATTTTCTAAGTATGGTAAGTAGTGCTTAAGAAGCCGCGCAGTTGGATAATCCCTGTTACTATAGGCCACTGTAGTCAAATTCGGATAGGAGGACTTTATTATTGTGTATTTCTGTGCGTTATCCTAGCACAAGCTAACACTTACTTTGGGATTAGTTAATTAGTGTGATTGTTGAAACAATTTATATTAGTTATTTACATACTGTTCCCAGATAATAAAATACAAAGAGACTCGTCTATCCATTTAAAGGAATGGACGAATGATAGAACATAATAAAGATAGATGATGGACAGCACTAATGATAGCAAAGCAAAGCAGCATAATAGATCATTATCACTGAACCCTGTGTAGTTACTGTAATAAATCTATTTTGCTTTTGGGCAATAACACAGTTCAATAACTTAGGCTGAACCATGAATATGACCTTCTTTTTGACACAAAGGTTACGCAGCAGCTATATAATAACCAACATACGCGCCAATAAAATACATACTACATTATAGGATGCCATTTCATGTGTAGGAAAGCTACAACTTATTTTATTGCTTACCTAAAAGTTCTCAACTAGTGCAAACAATTTGACACATGTTGACAAGGCATGCTTAGAACAACTATTGTAGAAAACTTTAATACTTGACAACATTTTAAGCATTAGCAAGTAGTTTTATTGATTCAATTTATATTGCACTGAATTTGGCGACACGCCAAGCTTATGAAACTTATGTGTGTTACATAAACCATATATCTGATAACATATGGCACTCACCTATCACAATCCAAGACTTTTCTCAGTGACGCTTCCAAGTTATCTCTAGCTGCTACACTATCAGAGTATATCAATACATTCGGCGATTTAGTATTCACTAATGGACGGGAACATTTAGCAGACTTTGGTGTACTCTGCTGAGAGGACGACTCTTTCTGGCTCTCTTCTTTAACAGCATAAGATTCTATCTGTGGCTGTGACTTTTTCGTTGTACTAACTATTCTTTTATGTGTTGTGACTGACTTAATTTGACTGGATATGTTTAGTAGTGATGTTGATAATGAACTAGTACCCTTCTTCAAATCCAATTTTAAGCTTGATTTCTTTGGCGTAATGTTGTGTTGAATTTCAACAGTAACATTCTCCAGTACCACTTCCTCTTTTGGCTCCAACTCTGCATTTTTCTTAAGCGAAATTTCTGGAGTTTTCTGTACTGGTTCCGTTTTACTTTCAGGCTTGAGAGTTTCATCTTCACCTAATGATTTTCCAGTATTACAACTAACATCAGCTAATGTGATGTGTTTCCTAGGAGTGTCTAAAGTTAATTCAGTGCTACCATTCATTTCTACAGTGTGTTTGACATCAGACTTAATATCTACGACTTTTGATAGTTTTCTAAGCAAGGCAGCATGTACGGGCCATTGGAACTCCTCTGGGGGTATTTTGAGCCCATGCTGGATTTCACTGCGGAGACTTCTCATTGATGGATCTGTTGCTTTATTGGGTTCTCCTGATAATTGAACAGCTAAAAATATACAAAATTTTAATATTGAGTAACTATAGCATACTTAAATGGAAATTCAGCTTAGCTATGAAAACTAATAGTTATTTTTTAACACTAGTAGCACTGAAAGTACTTTTTATCAGGCACCAAAAACATAAAATGACAACAGTGAGCATAAAACATGAATTGATTGTCTGTTATATGAATTAAAAGTTTCATGACTAAAAACTATTTCAAGCACATAACTAGGATAATGCTAGGATGATGATGATGATATTTTATGAATAGAACTCCTTCTGTAATAAATATGAATGGTAAGATTTCTCTTACTCACTTTGAACTCTAACCACAGGTAATTTGTGGTCTATCACAAAGTCTCCACCAACAAAATTGAAACCTATGACACTAAGGTTTTCAATGTTGGTTTTGACTACTATTGCTAAGTGTGATCCTGCTTTCCAAGCCACAGGTTGGCCCATTGATTCCAACTGAAATGAACATAGATAGAATAAATTGTAAAGTATTAAAAAAAGTGCACAAACTTATCTCAAAGAATATAATTGATTTTCCTTCTCTATTATTAGCATAAGGAAGAGTTAACAAAAAGTCCGGAATAATGAATTAAGCAAAAAATAAGTTTAAATTATTCTTACAGTAATAATGTCCTGATTTAAATTGCCTTCATGGGGCTCCATTTCACACTCAAACAAGACATCCACATCCAGGTCAGTGACCGGAGACTGTTCGCTGGAGCCCAGCGGCAGCCCTCCAGCGCAAGAGACCCAGTCACTTATCTCAATACATTGTGTCGGCTTCATACTACATATACGTGTTGTGTTCGTGTAGTCCAGTAAGTCACAGAGATATGCATTTTTTGGATTTGTACATAGTTTTGAGCTGAGTGTTGGTGTTTCTGGAAAAATATGTTTGAAATGTTTCATTCAAATATGTACACTCTTTCATTGTGTGTCTTATAAGACAAATTAGAGAAGTATTTACCTGCAGCATTTTCAGGTACTTTACAGAAAGCTACACTTGTATTTCCACTTAAAAATTCAAGCAATCGCGCTCGAAAAGAGCGAATTCGCCAAGTTTTTATGAAAGTCATTGCGATGTAAATTGGAGTGAACAACATATTCGGAACGAGTCAACCGCCGCCCAAACACAACACAACACTTAGAGGAGCATAGTAATTTTAAAGAACTTGACTAGGTTTATAAAAACACATCGCGAAACTGGGTTATCGATTCTAAAGTCCACTGGGCATGTACTAGGCAAATTCTTCAATAATAGTGACAAAAACTACGTCATATGAGTACAAACGTATGTAAAATCACGATAAATAATACACGTAATAACAATGACACATACAATTCTATGAAATTGCAAATAATTTTAAAATATTTCAGAAATTCAATAATTCGTGCACTCTGTTCGGTCGCCAACGATCAACGTTCCGTTTACGCAAATTGACAGTTCTTAATTTGCAAGAAATATTTCTTTAGCAAAAAATACATATAAATTAAAACGGATATGTTTTTGCTTTTCAATACAGCGTGAAAATAATACTTCATGTTTCTTTAATAATAGAGTTAAATACAAACACATCAACAGTTATTCGATGGTTAATGAAATGATTTTAGCGTGTAATGGATTTGACAGCAACAAAGTGTCAAAACATTTTGCTGCGTTCATGGTACCTAACTTTTTTGTGAACAAGAGTTACGAAACTTACTTGCTTGAGAAGTTGTTGGTTAGGGTAGGCGCCTAGGCCAGGCCTGTGTATCTCCCCGCGTAAGTAGCAAAAACGTACCTACGCGCGGCGCCCCTACTTAGGGGCTAAAACAAGTTGCGTGTCGCTACCGGTCAGTGACACGCTCGCGCGTTTTATTCACCGGCGGCCGCGCGGCTACGTTGCTGGCTGGACGAGAATGAATAAAGTACTAGAAAGAGGCGCTAGATGGCGTTAGAAGCTTCTCGTAGCAGTCAACCCTATCGCGTCGCGTGATATTACGTCACTGAATAGGTTTAGTGTATTATGAATCATATTCCAGAGCAATAAGTATAAAATTGTCTTACAATGGATTTTTGTAGGTTGGTCTACACGAAAATGTGCTTGACTCTGAGGCGAACTAAATTACGCCATATTGTTGACGACATTGAGTAGACATTTCTTGAATACAATTGCTAAGTCATACTTCTGTACGAAGTACAAGTATTCTGTGACTAGGCGCTTGACTCATTTCGATTTATTTTACACTTTATGTAGAAAATATAAACTTAAAAGTGTCGCATTACATACTTTTAAGTCAGTGCTATCTATCTTTTCTTTTCTTATTTTAAAATCAATTACATTTTATTTTCAGTGTTTTATGTGTTGTCTATGGAATCCCTCCGCATACATTGCTACGTTCGTACGTACGTATTAGATATTCAGACTATAGTTAAAACCCGGCTGTATAAGTACATCGAGATTAAGAAAGTGCGTAGGTGGTGGATTCATTCAGTTTGTTAAAAGCATAGATTTTTCGATGCTGAAAATATAACTTAGGAATAGATAAACCATGTCGTGACAAAAATTTCAGTCTCATTTTTTTCTCCGTTTCGTTACCTTATTTAGGCATTTACCCAGGTAACTTAACAGGTAACAGTTGCTTGTTTTACCTACACATTTCATCAGCAGATAAGAAGACTTAATGTCTTAGGACAGGCATGTCAAACATGCGGCCCTCTACGTACTTATTTGTCTGCAGCCCAATCCAATATTAACAGCCTCCAGTTGCAGCCCGCAAACACGAACTACTGTAACTTTTTGGATCATTATTAAAAACAATCTTTATTTTTTTGTACTACAATCCTAATTCGTTTTATTTCTTTGTGTCTGGGTTTTGCGGCCCAGTGACTCCACGACCTGTATGCATTTGGCCCACCAGTGACTTTGAGTTTGACATGCCTGTCTTAGGACATTCTCTACCTTCTCAGCGATTGTTCACATTGTACGTACTGTAGTTTTCAAGGAGTCGCCATCTCTGAGGTCTGGTCGATCCCCGTGTGTCGGGTCCAGTTAGAAATCATATTGATCTAAATTTGTCTCGGGTCTGGGTGTTGTGGTACCACTGTTGTTTCTGATTTCCATAACTCGAGTAGCTACATAGGTATTTCGGGATCAGAGCAATTCATGTGATGTTGTCTATATTTTTTTATTTACTAGTAGGTATACAAATATTATACATGTGGGAGGTGTAGGTATCACTTGTAGTCTGTAAGTACATAAGTAGTGGTGGGAAACCCCACTGCCATGCACGCCTCGTTATAACTACGAGTCACTACAGTAATTTGGTAGTAATTAGGTACTTAGTTCTTAGATTTAATTAATTATATTAAATACCAATAACTGGGGTTATACTTACTAATAAATTACAAGTCATTTTTATCACAAATAGATAGATTCATTTTTATCACAAATAGATAGATAACTCTTTATTGCACATCATAACAGAAAATACAGTAAGTACCTACAGCGATTTACACAGAAAAATGTACAATGTAGGCGGTCTTTTCACTATAAGCAAAGCAAATATTACTTAGATCTAAAACTTAGACCGTGCAATCCAATCCAAAACGATTGTATCGTTTTGGATTGGATTGCACGGTATTTAGGTAATGAGTTGACTAAACCCTAATAGGTAACAATATCACGGTAATATCTATTTGCTTATAGTTTGACTGCCTCGTTAGTCTAGTGGTTAGCACACTGGGTAAAGAGGTACTAATATCCACGAGGATGAGGTCCCGGGTTCGAATCCCGGGTCAGGCCGAAATTTCTGTGTTTTTCTGTATTGAAATAGCTCAGTCAGACTCAGACACAGCTTCGAAGTCAAGAAGTTGGTGGTGTTAACACCCCGTGCTTCGGAAAGCACGCTAAGCCGTAATTAAGAGAGTACATAGCTACAGAAACTGAGAGTGCACCTGTGTATTACGCACACAATTGTGCACTACCGCGCAGTTAGCTAATCCCTGTTGAATTGAAATTGCCCGCTGTAGTCGGCTAGGAGGACATTAATACTACTTAATAGAAGGTATTTAGGTAATTTTTATGCAAACCGACATCTTACAAATCTGCGTTTTATCAAGAACTTCAATGATTCATAATAAGTTTACCTAGGTAGTTACATGTTTTCACCCCGTCCACAGCAAAAGAGATAAGTAATAATTGTAAATATTTATTTAATAATATCCACCCCAAAATGCACACGTCACGTTCAAATTCAAACATTAGCTGGTGGTGCTAGTACTTTCTATCGATAAGATTAAAACAATGAGAAAGAAGATTTGTGTTCCAAATATCAAATCATAAGATCCGAGGTCATTTATGTAACAAGGTAGGTAATTTCCATACATACATTCTTAACCTAATACTGACACAGACAGTAATAAAGTAATTATATTATTAAAATTTCGTTACTAAATTAGTACAAAATAAGTACTTAATTAATTTATTATATATATATTTATTAAATTTTACTTAATAATGTTTAATTCAAGTTAAGTTATAAGTAATAATTGCAGGTGGTTCGCACAGAGCTTTCGGTCTAAGTACCTACATGCCGGTGTCGAGATGTAGGTACAGTCACAAGCAATGAAATGTATGTATACAAATAAGTTTTTATGCCATTGTAATAAGATCTCGAAACGAATGTAGATATATACATATTGATGCTCGTTCGTGACTGTACCTACTTAGGTAGGTAATTCTTGGTTTTTTGCACTTAGTCCTGATTTAATGCTTCATTCTTGCACCTTCGACCTTCATTCATCTTACTTAATTATTACAGCATCATTATCCTAGCGCTTCTGGTTGTACACACGCACGCGAGGGCCCAGTGTCCGGTTTCGACAATCCAGGATTAATACAGCATGATATTTTCAAATGTGGGTAGTTCATAAAAAAGCAGCCCGTCGACATACCTCCGCACCTTGAAAGTTAATATGCAATAGCGGAATTGCACAAGAAGATAAAGCTATTTTTACAGTAAAATAAATGCACTGATTATCGGATGTTTACGAATGGGACCCCAGGCCAATTGATAAAACTAGTGATGTTGTTTATTTTGCGGTAGTCTCTTGTCGACGGGCGGACAACGCACACGGTCGTTCAGCGCTGTTATCGATACAATATTTGAACTAGTGTAATCGAAAATGGAACTCAATTTTATAACGACCCTAATCAAACACGATGTGAACCATAATGTGAGACAGTGCTTTAAAACCAAGAAACCATTTGGTAAGTAAGTTATAATACTTATTCATTTAATTTTAATTAAAACAGACAACAGATTAAGAGCTTTGTAAACACTAACCGCCACATTAAAGTTCCTATGGAAGTTTTCCGCTTCAATCATCGATTAGTTAGATCAACTGCGAGATGTCCTTTCCTTTAAGATAGGACCTGCCTAAGTAAAATTGGACATAAACATGTTTCCCAAATAATAAAAGTGTACACTTCACTGAGCTTACACTAGCCACCTGCTCCAAATTTCATGGTAAAGCAACTGGGTTCGTGTCGGTTGGTTGATGCTACCCCTAGTAAAAAAATAAATTCAAGTAAAAATTGATGAAGAAAATAGAGAAAATTTATCAATTGTTGTTGAAAACATCCTTTACAATTATTCATTCATGTTACGAATATAGGCACATAGGTAACTAGGACTGGTGGCAATTCATTTTTAGTGCACTACTTATTAAGTAGGTATGTCTAAACTATTATTTGTTCTGTGTGCACACTTCAAAGAGCTGTTCTGTTTTGTCCCCTATTCAATATTTACGTTACCAACGTCTCTTTATAAGAAGATAAAGTAGTTAATAAACCTAATAATTACGGTTAGGTTACCGTTATATCTTAAGTAAACACTAGCCATGTTTTTCTCGTTTCTTCATGGAACTTATGGCCCAACGATACGATTAAATGGGTTATTATCAGCTTAATGGAGGTTTGGAGACCCTGTGAACCGAGGCTGAAGTAATAACAAGAATATTATGATATGAGAAGCTCATGTGCATGTAAAGATACTGTTTTAATCAATGTTGTATGTAGTACTTAGCAACTAATTACGTAACGTTTAACTAACTGCCGTACTCAGAGACGTCAGTTAAAGTTAATCCTTCATTAAGTCTCATGCTGTCATTTTATATTTCATTGACTAAGAAAGTGACAGTACAAGACTTAATTATAGATTAAATTTAATTGACGTCTCTGAGTGCGGCAATTTGTCTGGTCTTAGTTATAGGTTTCGTTTTGCAATCACTACCTTACCTACTCACTGAAGTACGGTTTAAATCTGGAATCTTTATTTCTCAAAAGAACACAGTTCACTTACATGAGATTTTTAATGACTAAAATGATTTAACGGTCATACGAATGACTAACAAAGCATGCCTTAAATAAAGCTATAAATTAAACAATAGTAATTAAAACATATTTTAACAACTAAGTAAGGTACCTATGATTGCTGAATCAAGCTCTCAAGTCCGTTGGGGAGAATATTGGCCTTAGTTACTTACGAAGTAGCTACTTGAACAGTACGGAAAAGTAGGATAGTTAAGTCAAAATGGCACAAATAAGATAGTACCTACGTAACCTACTACTACCACTTATTTACTTACTACTTCTTAGGTACGTAACACAAAAACATAAGATTAAGAACGCCCTGTTCTTAGTTTTCGATACATGTTTTTTTGGCATGATAGGCGATTAAAATGATTAAAAAATAGGTACATTTACTATGTCACCAAAACCTAGAGAACATCCAACTACCCAGCATATCGACAATTAGAAACTTCCAGTAAATGTACGGTGTTTTGCACAAAATTAAGTAAATATAGGAAACGGCAAGGTTGCATTTATGCACAGCAATTGATTCCCTATAAAGTCGCCACATATTGTGTAGATTCTTTAACTTTTTCATCATGATCAGATCATGTTTCCAGAAAACAATATAAAAAAACATATTTTATAAGACCGCCGGCGGTCTTCCGATCCTCAGGGGTTATAACGATATAGTTTAGTAAATAGACACTTTTATTATGAATATAAAGTTCATAATTGGTATTAGAATATTAATATGTAAAGCTAGAGTAGAGATAAAGTTCAACGAACCTCAGATTTTGTTTGTGTGATTGAATACGTTTGTTGGCACTGTTATTATCAGTCAGTAATTAATAATTAATTACTGGGCCAAATTGTTGTTGCCAGTTGCCAGTCACGATCATACGTGACTTCAAACAGATCAGACCTAAAGCACTAATAAGCACTGCTGCTTATGAATTATAAACAAGTTGAAGTAAATGACATGACACACCCTTCGATAAATACCAACGTCAGTAGACGTAAAAGAACATTATTCTGCAACATTTATAATTTAAGATGATAACAGTTCCTAAACATAAATGATAACCAGGGTGCCGTGACTTATATTTATATTTATTTGTAAGGTATTTTATTTTAGATATAGGTACGAGAAGAATGATTCGGGCAGTGTTTTGATTTTTGATGAAGTGGCGTTTGCGTCGAGTTGTTTGCACTAAAGTAAAATACATAACATAGACATAAGTATAAGCCTGAAGTTCACAAATTTTTTAATCAGCCGGTTTAGCATTATTTGACATATTTTGACTTGTGGATCCCCGCGACTTCGCCCGCAAGAGTTGGTTTTTCCATATAAACTTTCATCCCCCACTTCACCCCCTTAATGTTTTTATATCACAACAAAACGTAGCCTATGTTCTTTCCAGGGCCTCGAACTGTTTCCATACCAAATTTCATCTCAATCGGTTCAATGGCTTAAGTATCGAGAGGTAACAGACAGACAGACACACATTCGCATTTATTATAAATGCGAAAGTGTAGATTAGTATGGATATGAAAATTACCCGTCAATCGGGGTTCAGCAGCTGTTTAAACATTTGTGCAGTTGGGTCTAAGAATCTCCACTTTAGATGATCCTTGGTACCTACTACATGGCTTAGTACAGGTACAGGTATATATTTCAGTAACAAATTTTAATATACCCCATCATTTGTTGCAGTTAGCCGAAAAGAGGAAGTGATGGCGATTAAAAGCAAATTCCCTAATAAAATACCGGTAAGTTGACTTAATTCTGTTTTTCTGATTAAGTGACAATAGTAGTACAGTAGTAACTAAGTATTAATGTACTTTTTTTAAATTGTATTGTATTTTTATTTAAAAAGTGACAATCAAATTGATTCATATACTAGAAAATGATGATTTTTTATGATATCACAGTTAACTTTGTAATATTTCTTTTGTTTCATAAAGTACATTTCATGATAATACAATAAATATGTATGTATTTTATATTGGGCAATATCACATACATTGCTCAGAGCACTTATGTTTGGAAATGAAACTACGGTACCACAACACCCAGACCCGATACAATATAGAAAATAAGAATTTCCATATTGACCCGACCGGGGATCGAACCCGGGACCTAACAGATGACGACAACTTGAAAACCGGTCTGCGAGCCACTCGGCTGCATAGGTCATCAAACTAAACTGTTTACTTACATCATTGTTGCTTATTGCATTATTTTTTTCCAGTTAATAGTTGAAAGATACTACAAAGAGAAAAGTTTGCCGTCATTGGACAAGACAAAGTTCTTAGTACCGGAAGATATTACGATGTCACAGTTTCTAGTCATAATAAGAAACAGAATAAGAATTAAACCTAACCAAGTAAGTGCTATATTTTTAATTATTAGTTTAAAGGTAGGGACTATAAAAAGAAGTTTTTTTTTGTATAGGAACTGGGCTAACCACAGTATATTACTATCATTATACATTACCGTTTCTAATTAGCACAAAAAATTATCCTTTAAAATTGATTCCATTTTTTTAATATAGTCCAACTGCCTATTTGAGGCGTTTTTAAATAGGCGGTTGGAATTAAATCAAATTTCACTTACACAAAATTAATCGACTGTGTCATCCGGTGGGACTCGAACCCACGTCCTTTCGCTATCCGGGCGAGTGCTCTTACCAACTAAGCTACGGAGGACGTTAGTCAGTCGACGAATTTTTGCAAGTGCTTGCTACACCAGTGAGCCGGCGTTCGATTTCATCACGTCCTCCGTAGCTTAGTTGGTAAGAGCACTCGCCCGGATAGCGAAGGGACGTGGGTTCGAGTCCCACCGGATGACACAGTCGATTAATGTTTGTAAGTGAAATTTGATTTAATTTCGTAAAAACTTGCAAAATAATTGCTTAAGTTATAAAAATATAATAGGCGGTTGGACTATAGTTAGATGTAGTTCTAGTTAGAGGCCTTACTCCAGATGACATGTCTGTCTAGTCTAGTCATTTTCAAGACAAGCCATCACGCTCGTTCGCGCTGTCAGTGTCAAAGCTGCCATGCTGGCGCGACAGGGACGGCTAGACGAAAATACGGTCATCGTCATCCGGAGTAAGACCCCATGAGAATGCTCATTTTCATTATGTCATATAGCCCTAAAAATAAGAAGGACTTACGAGTATGATGTACTGAGGTATATGTTATAGTCCGTCAAGTTTATGCGCGACCCTCCTGAGCCCGTAGACAAGAAGCAATCTATTCTAAACCGAAGTTCGCTATCGCTAACAAAATGTATGAAAATGACATAAGCCATCGAAATATCACGTGCCTTTTCCATACATTTTGTTGGCGATAGCGAAGTTCGCTATAGAAAGATTACATCTTGTCTAAAGGCCCTGAGCCCCCTGAGCCAAGACGCGGGAGGGGCGAGAAAACGCCAATCACACGGGACTGACATAGGAAATCCCATTTCCCCACCCGTCCCCGCTAAAGCACTTATTACATCATCCTACTAAGGAAATAGGAAGATTTTTAGTTCTGTGGATGTAATCGCAGTTCACTACTTAGGTTCCTACCTTACTAGTTGGGGGCCCCACTCTGTAAGACGATATCTGTAGCCGTCCCTGTCACTAATGCCAGCATGTCAGTGCGAGCGAGCGCGACGGCTAGACGCGAAAATACAGACAATGCGTTATCAGAGTAGAGCACCTGCATATCCATCCTTCCTTCCTAGTTAGGATCCTAAGTAGGATGCGACCTTCCTAGTTAGGATCCTAGTTACAAATAGGATGGTGTAATAAGTGCTAAACATCTAGCATGCCTCACCCCCCGCACCTCTGGCGACCGCAGGAAGGTCTCGCACGAACTTGTCGAACTATATAAGGTATAGTCAGTGCAAGATTATTAATTTTATTTACTTGACTGACTGTGCCAATATTATTCAATCAATACCTAAAGTAAATCAATTAGCCGATAGCAAATTTGACGTCACATCATCTAGATCTAAGTAGTAAACACTGGATCTACCAGAGTTCTTCTAGAGTCGTGAAGGTTAACTTGTTATGGCAACTAACGTTTATTATACAAATAAGTTGTTACTTATTTGTATTATAAACTTTATTACGTACCTATATAAATTATAACAGACAAACTGTTTTTTTTGTTTGAATCACATAATTTTATCTCACGTTGTGTTAAAAAAACTGCCAATTTTTTAGAAAAGCTCAATACATAAGGTATTAATGATTGAACATTTCGTTAGATAAAACTCGATTAAAATGGGTACACCAAGAATACAGTAATACAACTGTACATCGCAAGTCAAGGTACACACAGCTCCATCTGTTGGTGTTTCGCTGAGGGTTGTTTGTTTGTTGTTAGTAGTTTAATAAATATATATTGTTGTAGGCGCTGTATTTAATAATAAACAACAGATCAATGCTGAGCATGAGTCTGACGATGGCGCAGGCGTACGAAAACTACGGCGATGAAGACGGATTCCTATATATTACATATGCCTCACAAGAAGTCTTCGGATACCAAGATGGTAAATATTTAGAAAGAACCTTTTCAAATTTCGAGTTTCACACTGGCAACCACCATAGACTTTTAAAAAAAAAACTTTGGTATTCGTTCGTAGTTTAAAGCTGCGTTTCCACCAGACATGTGCAAGCACGCGCAGCATTGGATGTGTTTTAATAACAAATAAAATCACTTCATTTACCTAGCCTCACTCCGCTTATAGTTCAACAAGGTCATGACCCTTCTGCGGAACGAAAGACGTGCGGGGAAAAGCCAATCACACGAGACTGTCAAGAAAAATCACTTTCTTCGAAACACCACCTGTCCCCGCTAACATCTAGTACCTATGCTTCACTCCCCGTACGTCTTTCATTCCGCAGAAAGGTCGCGCAAGAACTTATCGGGCTATAGCCATTTCCACAGGAGCTGCGTTAAGAGATTCTATTGGTTAAGTTGCAAAATTAGTTTGGTAGCAAACACCCCTGTACATATAATATGGTGGAAACACAGCTTTAAACTGTACTCACTGTTTTTGCAGATATGACTGGATCAGATCAAGAAGTTCAAGCCATCAGACACAGATTTCCTAACAAAGTACCTGTAAGTATTTTAAATTAGGGATGATGATTCATATCATGTTAGTAGGATTTGTTACATTACCTACATAAGTAAGTAATAAAAAGCCTTTGGTAGGTGGGACTTGCCCCGACTGCCACGAGGTCCCGGGTTCGACTCCCGGGACGGGCCAAAAGTGTTGGGTTTTTCTGTCGTGAAATAACTCAGAATAAGCTCCGGAGGCAGGAAATTTGTAATGTTAACACCCTTATTTCTCGGAAAACACGTTAAGCAGATGATGCTGCGCCTGATCTCTCTACGGTCATGTCGGACTACGGCAGTCCGAATTATGAAAGTGAAAGAACAGAGAGTGCAACTGTGTATTGCGCACACACCTGTGCACTATAATATCTCCCACGCAGGCGCAGGTGGCCAATCTCTCTGTTGAGATTGGCCACTGTAGTCGAAATTCGGCTAGGAGAACATTATTATTATAAGTCGGACGTACTGAACTGTGTAAGTAACTAAAATAATCAAACATTCTAACTGAATCTAAAATTTTCAGCTTTATGTTAAACGCTACGTGAGAGAAAGAGAAGTGCCCATTCTAGAAAGAAATAAGTTCCTGGTTCCACAAGAGCTGACAATGTCCCAGTTTCTCTACATTATTCGGACGAAAATGAAACTAAGAGATTCACAGGTAAAATATAAAATATACATTAGTTAGGTTAACCCAAGTTAGATAATCTCACCCAGGCATTTAGGTCTGAAGCTACAAATACACGCGCTGTTTCGACCGGTCGGTCCAATCCAGTCGGGCTGTCTGAGTTAGTAGTTGCTCGATAAAAAGAGAGGCAACTAATGGGGGTAGTCCCCAATGGGGCGCTCCGCCACCTGAATTGCATTTTATTTTGTCGCAGCGAGAGTCGTTAGTATTCATTTAAATTATTTTGCGCGGTGAATATTCTGTACTTTTAACTAGGGTACTATTAGGTATTCTATGATTGTATCAATAACTATACAATAATTTACGAGTATTTATTTTTTGATATTTAAAGTACGACATCCGAATGTGCATATTTGTTTATTACAGTTGCGCGCAAATGAGTAAGAATCATATGACAAAAAGAGAGGCACATATCCCTCTTGCGTACGGCTCGGCTTTGTTCGGTATTGAACCTGGCATGCTTATCAGTCTTTACTAAATAGACGATGTTACAGGCGCTGTACCTGCTTGTGAACGACAAAGTGCTGGCGAGCCACAGTATGACGATGGCGCAGGCGTACGAGCAGTTCAGAGCCAACGACGGCTACTTGCACGTCACATACGCTGCGCAACAGGTCTTCGGATGAACCGACTGTAAGTGTGTACCTAAATTATCTGCTTCATGATCCTCTTTCGCGCTGTCATCCTGGCATGAGTGACAGTGACGGCTACAGTCAATGACAGTGTATTAAAAGGCAGACATGTCATCTCCTACTGCGCGGCGATTTAAATTTAATGCGCCGAGCACGTTGACGTGTCACATGTAATATGTGTACGAAATTTGAACGCAAAATTTAGCATATTGTTCAATTTGAGACAAGCAATTTGCGTACGCTAATGACACATCTGCCTCTTATTAGGACTAGGCGAGACAAAAGAATTGGAAGCATTCATCAAGCTTTGCAATATTTTGTATAAAAAATAACGCGAACCTAGCCACGCCCTCCACGCAAAATTTTATGTGTGTCTCCATAAAATGTCATACTAGTAATATCGAATACTGCTGATTCGTCCTCATCAGCTCAGTTCCGGTGTACTTGTACTATTTTGTGTTCTGTGGTTTGAGGTAGGTACTTATTTTTAATCCACGTCAAATGCAAAACCTATGTAATCACCAAAATGGTCCAAACAAAAATGCAAAATGGGCTCAAGATTTGAGCCGTGTCAAGAAATATTAATTACAAGAAATATTAATTTCTTTACAAGTTTCTACGAAAGTAAATTACGCACACAAAACTTTACCAAATTCATTGATAAATATTCGCACTAATTGATCAACCGTCTTCTAGTGGAACACGAACCCACGACCCCTCGCTACCCGGGCGATTGCTCTCTCAAAAGAATTTCTTAAATTATAAAAATAACCATGGACGAATAACTAAGTTACAAGCCGGTTTGATTCTTAACTGATGGTAAAATAATACAAAAATATTTCCATCGTAAACTTTGTGGGTACATTTCCCTAAGTATTGATTAAATCAAAGGCCGGATCACACGACCCGTGAGGCGGCGATTCGTCGAGTGAGTAACATCCTCCTAGGTCAGTTAGGAGAGCAATAGCCCGGATGGGCGAGGGGCCTTGGGTTCGAGTCTCACCAGAAGACGGTCGATCAATTAGTGCGAATATTAATCAATGAATTTGGTAACGATGTTAGGTTCACGATTTTAGTCGTAAATGATATATCTGGATATTTTTTATACCTAAAATTTGCTTTAAGCGTGATATGATGATGATTTCTTTTGTTCGAACAAAAGTTTGAGAGAATAATAATGAAGTTATTATGCTAGTTCATGTTATTTAATATCCTTAATTAAAATAGAGTTGGTCGTCTTGTTATCACACTATTAATTAAGTAGATACAAAAGTTCGTTCAATATATTTTAATACCAGGAGACGTCTCCAGTCTAATTGGCGCCGAGAACTTTGATAAGATACCTATCTATTAATTTAATTATCTTCAATAATTATAAAAAATGCGGTGGTTTATGGTTGTGAGTTATTGTGATGTGACAGAATCAGAGCATTATTATGGCTTTCATGAAATACGTGTAAATACGTATCAACTAAAGGTGCAGTATTTACGTTATCTTTTTTATCATTTCACCACTAGAAATATACCTCCAGTTTCTCGTGCAATCATTAGATAAATAAATAAATTGTTTCAACAAACACACCAATTACCTAGCCCCAAACTAAGCGTGAGCTTGTGCTATGGTGACTAGGATAACGAATAGGAATACTTTAATACATATAAACATCCATGACTTAGGTACAAATGCTCGTGCTCACAAACATTTGCCCCTTGCGAACGACTACACCAAGACGGTCGTCAAAAGGAAAGGTACTTGGAACACTTAAGCACTGATTAGACTATCCGTTTTGGAGGAACCCCAGATCGAAGACAATTTAGGATAAAGAGCGGCTAGGAACTAAAATGTAAACTAAAACGGATCCAATTGTTCCTTACTTCGACTTTATCTTCCGATTTCCTAATTTAGTTCCTTCAAATCGAATATTATAACAAGTGCTTATTATTATGCTGCAGATTTGCCCATTTTCAACTCTCTTGTGCTCTTTGTCATGTAACGTAAGTCCCCGTTAAATAGCAACTATAAAGTTGTTTTAGCGTTTGTGTTATAAATTATTATTACGTACTACAGACGACCGCCTTGGTGTAGTGGTTCGTGCCCAGGACTTCTAAACCAGACAAGGGGGAAAGCCCCGAAAGGGGCAAATGTTTGTGTGATGAGCACGAGCATTTGTACCTAAGTCATAGTTGGGTTGTTATACGCCAACACCAATATTTTTCGGATCAAAGGATGAGCCTTGGCATACTTGTTCCTTAGGTAGACTAGTGTGGAAAACGCCCGGGAGTCAGCGGCTCACACCCCGCTGGGGGGCTGGGGGAGGGGGTGAAGATCCCTTACTCCGCACGCACTGTTACTCGTCATAACTGCTAATTTATATCATTTTCAGCTAAATCAAAGATGGCCAATTGATTTTTGAAACAAAAACCAAGCATTTTTATACAAAAAATTTGAATTATGCCCAAAAATTAAAAAAAATAAAATTCAATATTTTTTTTGGTAATGGCCATAAACTTTAAACGTGTACCAATATCTGCTTTAAAATAATATAGGTAAATAGCCGCATTCATACAAATTCCAAAAATATAAGCTTTGTGAAAAATATTAATACTAAAAATGTATAAAAAATATTTAACTCTACGCGGCAGACACGAAAATTCTTAGAAAAATACAGGACAGCAAAAAACAACTTTAATATGTTGCTAAGGACCTGTAACTAGTGAGAATGGAATATAGTGTATATAGAATAGGACGTAATTTTAATGCTATTTTAATAAAAATATATTGTATGAACCCTGTGTAATAATAATAACCTCCTAGCCGAATTTCGACCACGGCGGCCTATCTCAACAGAGATTAGCCAACTGCGCGGGACATATTATAGTGCACAAGTGTGTGCGCAATACACAGGTGCACTCTCTGTTCCTTCACTCTCATAATTCAGTGAGACGGCAGTCCGACATGACCGTAGAGAGATCAGGCGCAGGACCAACGGCTTAAGGTGCTTTCCGAGGCACGGGGGTGTTAACACCACCAACTTCCTGACTCCGGAGCTGTGTCTGAGTTATTTCAAGACAGAAAAACCCAACACTCCCGGCCCGACCCGGGATTCAAACCCAGGACCTCGTGGATAGTACCCAGCGTGCTGACCACTAGACCAACGAGGAAGTCAACCTGTGTATAGGTTTACCGTCGTATTTAAAAACTTATTGCTCAACTAGATTTAGTGACAATGTCGGGTGACTTGAAGGTCTTTAATTAATCGATCTACATAGATATGTGCTTAAAACGCCCACATATATTTATATACTGTCTCTTATGTACATTTGCGCTCGGAATCGCTCAACTCCGTGCACTTATGTTGCCGCTGCAAGCACCTGTATCTGTGGCCGCCACAATTCATTTTGCAACTGCACCTGAGAATTTTAATATATACATGTTACATGCTTCCGCTGCCACTGACAAGTCTGTACATGTAGGTTTCCAGCTGTCACCGACTTTGGTCCATCATTCGCAATTAGATGGATTTTTTGTAAATAAATGCTTTTATGCATCGTTCACCGTAGAAAATGAACAAGACCTAAAGAAAAAAGTATTTACGAATACACTATTCCCGGAACCGATAGCGGTCAGCGGCGAGACGCTCGAAGTTGTCCAGGAATACATACGTTTACCTCGGGCAAATGTTGCAACTGGGTAGAGACAACTTCGAGCGCGTAATCGCCAAAAGGGTGCAGCTAGTTTGGGCAGCATTTGGGAAGTTGCGTCACATCTTCTCGACGCAATGCCTGAAGAGCAGGGTGTATAACCAGTGCATCCTACCTGTAATGGCCTACGGGGCCAAGACGTGGAACTTGACAGTCAAGCTGGCCCACCGACTGCATGTCGCTCAACGAGCTATGGAAGGGTCTTTGCTGGGGATCTTACTAAGGAATAGAATCCAGAACGAGATTTTCCAAAAGACCAAGCCAAAAGACTAAAGTCATAGATATCGTTCAGAGGTGCAGTAAGCTGAAGTGGCAGTGGGCTGGTCATGTCTGTCGCAAACCGACGGGCATTGGAGTAGGAAGGTTCTCGCATGGAGACCACGTCTCGGAAAACGTAGTGTAGTGACGCCTCCCTGCTAGGTGGACCGATGACCTGAGGAAGGTGGCCGGTGGTGGCTGGATGCGAGAAGCGGAGGACCGTGAAAGTCGGCGCAGTCTTGGAGAGGCCTTTGTCCAACAGTGGACTGCCATAGGCTCATATAAATACACTATTGAGTGATTGGTTAATTACGTGATTTCATAGTGTTAATACTCAATATCTACCTGTCATATAAAACGACCACAATCATTTCGATTATGGACAATGCAGCGCTGTTCCCGCTCATATAAGCTGTCATAACACCTTCTGTGGCATTGGGGAAAGCATTCAGTGTCCATCGCATTTTTTTTAACCTTTACAATTGAAGATGGAAGCAGTATCACATTTGCCCCATTAAGGCATGGAACAGCGGAAGGACTTACTTTTTGTTGTTCTGTAAAGGAAAAGATCTTTGTTGACTACTGGACGTGTAAATTCAAAAGTATTTGCTACCATATATTAAGGTTGGTACTGGTGGTGTTTTCCAGTATCTACGTGTAGGTACATGTAGCTTATATAACCCAGGTACTTATTTCGAACGAAGAAATTTCATTTGCTCTCTACTTTTTGCTATTCATACAATTTTGGACTAAATAAGGACGTGTATGACGCAGACTTATCCGATATACCTACTATCAAAACGCACTCCGAATACGCAAAGATGAAATCCATGTAACTATGAAGTGGTGGAGATAAGAATGATGGTACATGTTTGATGCAGTAATAACCACGGCTGTAAACGATTCAGGTTTCGAACCGTAGACGCTGTCGACCGAAGTCGTGGTGCTAGCTGTCGCTGTTGTGCAACGAGTGCCTAGAAGAGCTATGGGTACTGATGGGTACACATAGGTACTGTAGAACACCACCATGTAATGAGATAGCAAATAATCTTGGTGAAAATTATTACGATAACCTGGATATTTACTTTCCTCTTAATTAACACGTCTTGGTAGGCAATATGGATTTTTTACAGGACCACAAAGCGAAAAAGTTCTATTGCTGTTCCATGCCATCATGGGCGTGTGTGACCGTGTGATACTGTTTCTAGCTTCAATTGTGAAGGTGAAAAATTGCGGTGGACACTAAATGCTTTCCCCAATGCCACATATTATGTGGCATATTAAGGTGTTATGACAGCATATGTGAGCAGGAACAGCGATGCATTTTCCATAATCGAAAAGATTGTGGTCGTTTTATATGACAGGTAGATATTGAGTATTACACTATGAAATCACGTAATTAACCAATTACTCATTAGTGTATTCGTATATGCTTTTTTCTTTAGGTCTTGTTAATTTTCTACGGTGAACGATGCATGAAAGCATGTTTTTACAAAAAGATCCATCTAATTGGGAATGATGAACCAAAGTCGGTGACAGCTGGAAACCTACATGTACAGACTTGCCAGTGGCAGCTTAGCCCAATCATGTATTGTATGTATGTATTGAAATTCTCAGGTGCAGTTGGAAAATGAAGTGTGGCGGCCACAGATACAGGTGCTTGCAGCGGCAACATAACTGTACGGAGTTGAGCGATTCCGAGCGCAAATGTACATAAGAGACAGTATATAAATATATGTGGGCGTTTTAAGCACATATCTATGGAGATCGATTAATAAAAGACCTTCAAGTCACCCGACATTGTCACTAAATCTAGTTAAGCAATAAGTTTTTAAATACGGCGGTAAACCTATACACAGTTTGACTGCCTCGTTGGTCTAGTGGTCAGCACGCTGGGTACTATCCACGAGGTCTCGGGTTTGAATCCCGGGTCGGGCCGGGAGTGTTGGGTTTTTCTGTCTTGAAATAACTCAGACACAGCTCCGGAGTCAGGAAGTTGGTGGTGTTAACACCCCCGTGCCTCGGAAAGCACCTTAAGCCGTTGGTCCTGCGCCTGATCTCTCTACGGTCATGTCGGACTGCCGTCTCACTGAATTATGAGAGTGAAGAAACAGAGAGTGCACCTGTGTATTGCGCACACTTTTGCACTATAATATGTCCCGCGGAGTTGGCTAATCTCTGTTGAGATAGGCCGCCGTGGTCGAAATTCGGCTAGGAGGTTATTATTATTATTATTACACAGGGTTCATACAATATATTTTTATTAAAATAGCATTAAAATTACGTCCTATTCTATATACACCATATTCCATTCTCACTAGTTACAGGTCCTTAGCAACATATTAAAGATGTTTTTTGCTGTCCTGTATTTTTCTAAGAATTTTCGTGTCTGCCGCGTAGAGTTAAATATTTTTTATACATTTTTAGTATTAATATTTTTCACAAAGCTTATATTTTTGGAATTTGTATGAATGCGGCTGTTTACCTATATTATTTTAAAGCAGATATTGGTACACGTTTAAAGTTTATGGCCATTACCAAAAAAAAATTGAATTATTATTTTTTAATTTTTGGGCATAATTCAATTTTTTTGTACAAAAATGCTTGGTTTTTGTTTCAAAAATCAATTGGCCATCTTTGATTTAGCTGAAAATGATATCAAACTTGCCCTAGTAGGTATAAATTAGCAGTTATGACGAGTAACAGTGCGTGCGGAGTAAGGGATCTGCACCCCCTCCCCCAACCCCCCAGCGGGGTGTGAGCCGCTGACTCCCGGGCGTTTTCCACACTAGTCTACCTAAGGAACAAGTATGCCAAGGCTCATCCTTTGATCCGAAAAATATTGGTTCCCATACATTGAATGCGTATAATGACTCCGCTATCATGGATGTTTATAAATGTATATAAGTATGTCTATCCGTTATAGTCACCATAGCACAAGCTCACGCTTAGTTTGGGGCTAGGTAATTAGTGTGTTTGTTGAAACAATTTATTTATTATTTATTTACTATAAAATTTCTAATAGGTACCTAACAAGTTTTTAGACCTATGTCTATAGGCCCTATTAGGCAACAAGCTTACGATTGTCAAAGGCCGTCGAAGATCACACTCATAAATTTTGATTAGCTTCGTGTTGTTTACGCTCGATACTTGGAATACGACATTAATTGTAATATATTTGAGCGGAGGTTGTTACTTGAACTATAGAGAAAATACATATTGAACTCACGACAATTCACAACTACTATAATAAACAGATAAAAGTAATTTAACTTGCAACTATTGCAACTTTTAACTGTCTGTTTTTATAATAATTTACAGCATAATGTTGTTGTTTAATTTGAATCAACAATAATAAATAACACGCGAATGACAGGGAATTTAATAAATTAAATGGACGAGGACACTTTTTATCGAACGAGTATCAGGTTTGTTTTGAAACAGTACTTTGATTTATTATCAAACGGCCCAGTATTTTCTTCGATAAGTAACTACCATTATTTACGTTGCTTCTTTATAACTTTTTTGTATTTATTAAATTAAAATACCTATTCAAAGATACCGCACATTATGGGGTATACATGTTTTTTAACATGATTGATATACATTTATGCCAAAGTATAGCTTTCTAGTCCTAGGGGTCTCTGATAAGGCCGCGGGCAGACCGACAGGACATAGCGAAACTTCTTGCTGTGTCCTCCTTGCTGCAATGGTACCCTAAAAATTCATTTAACTATCACAGAGAGATAAAGTACGGCTGGACTTGGATAGACTATTTATAAATAACGTAGCAAAATTTTCTCGAAATCTCCGCGAATGAATGAATAACTGTTGTTTGTCCCATTTAGTATTGCCGACCGATACGGTTCCAACCAAATAGACTTGTATTATTCCATACAGCTCTCTGGCCGGTAATTGTATTTATGTCATAATAATAAGTTTATCAGGGGTCGTCACATCGCAAACATACATTATGAGCGAGGACTGTATTTTCTCTTTGTGATAGTGTGGATTTATGTCCTTTCCGTTGCTATCGAGCCCCCCAAGGCTTGTCGTTGTGCACACCGATCACCGAGTGGAGAGTTCCCAACGAATCGATTGTTAATTTCCGCTCGATCTATTTTTGTTTGCGAGTGAACTTATCGCTTATCGATTCATTTCACACATTAGTTTAAAGATCAATTTGTAATTGACCGGGAGATATGGACGGTTTTAGACACAACGTGGGTAAACGTGACTAGGATCTATTTCATCATGGAAAGATTGCTATATTTTACTAGCGGTTGCCCGTGACTTCGTCCGCGCTAATGTCGAACTTCCCATACAAACTTCAACCCCCCTTTTCACTCTTAGGGGTTGAATTTTTATGAATACGTCGTTCTTAATTTCTAATCTAATATAATTTTTTATCGATTTAGCTTCAAAACTGCCGAAGTTTCATGCAAACTTACCCTTATGGGATTATTTTCCTAAAATCCATTCTTAGTGCTCACTTACACGATAAAAGCATGGTGCAAAAGTTCAAGTTTCTTATCCCAATATTTTGGGCTGTGCGTTAATATGTCAGTCAGTCATTAAGTCAGATTTCCTTTTTATATCTTTGGAAGAGTAATATCGTTCTCGTTAAGTTAATAATATTTTACACCTAAATAGCTTTTTAAAGGAGTACCTACGAGTATTACTAACAAAATTTTAATGTGGCTATAGCCGACAGCGAATTATCGTCCTTATTTTATTGTACTATTATTTATTCTGTGCTTATAATGTAAATGGGAAAGTGTGTCTGTCTATACGATAACAATTTAAATTAAATTTGGTTTATAAAGGTAGATAGTTTGAGACCCCGGTAAGGATATATGCTACTTTTAGTCGCAATACAAACACATTAAGGGGGTGAAATTGGGTGTCAATGTTTATATGCGCAGGCGCAGCCGCGAGGAACCGCTAGTATTTATAAAATTAACATTATAATATACAGTGTGTACGGGTTTGGACCAGCGATAATTTATGGGCTATTAATTAATGAATTCAACAAAAAAAAAAAAAATGTTGGGTACCAGCCCACCCCTCTTGAAATGGCAGCCATTATAATTAATAAAAAAAAAAAAAAAACTATTGATCTGGAGTCCTAAAAGTTATGAAAATTATTCATTTAAAAGGTAACGCTGTCGCCTATCAATTAAATAATAAATCAATTCAAAATAATTATTACCCGTCATAGAGCGAAAAAAATTATAAGAAATTTTGCTAAAAATATACAACAGTTTAATCGTTTTTTAAGCCTATTACATAATAAAAACCAAAATTTTTTTTGAAAAAATAAGGATTATTTATTAGGACCATGTCTCTGAAATTTGATAAATTAAAGGCACCAAAATTATCGCTAGAAACCCGGACACGTTGTCTAATAATAAGAAAATGTAATTCAACTACAATAAGAAAATGTAAAGGTATTGGTACCAAATAAACAATTTTGATTTTTTTGAATTTGAACTTTGAATAATAATAATACGCGAATTTGTGCCTAATTGCATGGACCGTGGTCTACCCGTGACCACGGTCCATGCAATTATGCACAAATTCGTCCATGCAGTTAGTGATAAACAGTTTAACAAAAAAAATAAGTTTTTTAAATTTGTTTAATTATTGTAATTTTCTTTGTTGCAGGTAAGCTACACATCTGATTTGGTGATCCATCGGTTCCTGAAACTGTCTATTGCTGATTTAAAGACTGATAGTATTTCTGATTGAATGTGATAGTTAAGTTTAGGTTAAATTCGACGGAAGTTAAAAGGAACGATCGTTAATTTTGTGGCCGGTGTCAAAGTACAATGAGCCTCAAAAATATGATACAGTTTTGTCTAGAAGACCTGTCTGAATTTGTGTACGTCTTTTTGAGTCTGACTGTATACTATATTATCCATAAGTAATTATTGTAAAAATGAAGTTATTTTAAGTTTTTAACTACTCAATATTGTATTAGGGATGTAGGTAGATATCTTTATCATCAAGTTATCATAATCATATTTCGAATATTTACATGTGAGTGGAGCTTACGAAGTTTTATGATCTCAAATATTTAATGTGGTGTTGTCAAAAGTTTTTTTTTATTATATAATTTTATCAGCATTTTAGGCTCTACTGATTCTCTATGCTATTTGTGTTTTAGTGTATTTATGTAACACTACTTTACAAGTTAATAAATTCTTAAAAAACACAAGTCTTTAACTTGCTCCATCTATACACAGTAGGTCAATTTTTAAGTGATGATATTTATACTTTGTTATGCAAAATAGGTGTTGGTCTATAATTAATGTCAAAATTCCAAGCACGGCCTGCTTCGTAGACCATTATTCTATTCTATTACTACAAAGTCTGTCCGAGCATCCATACTTCAGCTAGACATAAAGAGCTCGGATATTCGGATGTATACTTACCTACACGCTAAATCCTTCCCTACAGCGAAGCTGCATGCAATGGACGCCGCTACATAAGCGCGGAAACAAGCATTTGGTGTGCGTGGCTGCGCGGCCTTTAGGCACAGAATACTTTCTTACTTTATTATCTAAGTAATATCCGATCTCTGAATCTGTACAGGCATTTTTTATATCAAAACCGTCTTGGTGCAGTTCGCGCTTCGGACTATGAAACCAGAGGTTGCGGGTTCATACCGCAAGGGTCAAATGTTTGTGTGATGAGTACGAACATTTGCACCCGAGTCATGGATGTTTATAAAAGAATATAACTATGTCTATCCGTTATCCTAGTCGCCATAGCACAAGCTTAGGCTTAGTTTGAGGCTAGGTAATTGGTGTGTTTGTTAAAACAATTAAATTCTTTAAAAATCTTGGCGCTCAGACGGCGTCTTTCTTTCGACCATTAATCACATCAAGTTAAATGAAATTCATATATTACATAATTAACGTTTTATTAAGCTAATACTTAAATAATATCCTTACTTCCTAACCTAATAGTAGGCACCAGCGTTACTCAGTAGGCGATATATTTTGTGCTGCCGCTACCAACGTATCATGTATGTCTTTCGCGTATGAAATCTGAAGGCGGACGGTGTTCAAGTACTGTGGGTAGCTAAGTGTTGTCTCCTGAAAAGGAAAATAAAAAGTATTTTAGCAAAGAAAAAAGTTTGACGTCACACAGCCTAAGTTTTTAGGTGACTATGTCTGTATTTTTAAGTAGGCTCAATTCAAACTGTAATGTTAGGGACACGGCAAGCACTTTTAATGCCAAAGCATTTTAAACTTTACTTGCAATATCATTCGATATAAATTACGTTTGACAATATAGAAAGCACATGGCACATAAAGTAGGTATACAGGGTAGTCCAAAAGGTGACTTCCATAAAATATTTTTAGAATCCGTACATCTAGGGCAGAGATTCCCAAACTTATTTCGTCTAACGCCCATTTTGAAAATCAGTTATTTAGTAGCCCCCCAATTTTTTTTCACCTTAAAAACCTCAATAAATTAGCCTCACCTGGAGTTTTATTAAACCTATATTCTAAACGTTCCCCAAGTATTGATGAAATCGAACGCCGGCTTACTGGCGTAGCAAACACTTACAGAAATTCGTCGGCTGACTAACGTCCTCCGTAGCTCAGTTGGTAAGAGCACTCGCCCGGATAGCGAGGGGGCGTGGGTTCGAGTCCCACCGGATGACACAGTCGATTAATTTTTGTGAGCGAAATTAATTTCAATTTCGTACAAACTTGCAAAATAATTGCTTAAGTTATAAAAATAATTCTAAACGAGACTTTTCTTACCAGACAGCACTAATAATGCAACTTTACAATATTAAATCACATCACCACCCCTATTTTTTTCTGGGCCCCTTACCACCCCTCTCTAGCCCTCCAGCGCCCACATGGTTATCACCTACTTCGGAAAGACTGATCTATATGATACCCTATGTATGTACCCTAGTTTTGTATATTTTAGGCTTCGTGCGGATAGAGGGGTGTAAAAATAAAGCAAAGAAGTATAACCTTTCTGTCAGACGTTGGGCTCAATTTCAAAGGGCCCTCTCTGCCTGACCGATTTCTGTTTTAATTTGACTTGACATTGTTTTATTGTACTTAATAATAATAAGTATCGAATTTATAAATTCACATTGCTATGTAAATCTTATTTTAATTGAGTGATGACATTTGTTAAGTTTATTAGACTTGTATATTGAAATAAATAATAAATCACTAACAATAAACAGTGGTACATCAGTAAAAATTATACCGGTAACTCTTTTCTTTGATAGCTTACATAACCAAAGCACTGATTTACGTCAGTCAGTTTTATGATCATGTTATGATAATAACGAGATTAACATTGGATATTCTAACTTAATCAATGATCCGAAAGGGTCAGTAGTCGTAAACATAGCATAATTATCGAATGATTGTGGATTTTAATCTTCAGGCCTTTCATACAGGATTTTCTAATAGGAACAAGTTACCTTTGACAGGCGATGGCGACCAAATAAGATTATCTTTTGGCGCGAATTTTTGTTAGACATGTCTTTAAATGTTTGGCATTCATCAAGATGAGTCGCTCTATAGAGTTGAAAATCACGTTGAAATTAATAAACTATACTATCAAAAGATTCAATTTGTCAAACGGTCGAAACTCCTGCGCAAGTGCGATGGGCGGTGAGAAAGCGCCAATCGCACGCGGCTATCAGTGCAAAATCCCCTTCCCCCCGCAAAACCACCCATCCCCGCCTAACATCTAGCAAGCCTCGCCCCCCGCACCTCTAGCGATCGCAGGAAGGTCGCGCATAAACTTGTCCGACTATAGTAAGTAGAAGATTGAAGTATCTGAGGCCTTACTCTGGTTGACGATGGCCGTATTTTCGAATATAGCCGTCTCTGTCACCCACGCCAGAATATCAACGCGAACGAGCGTGATGGCTAGTATCGAAAATACGGACATCGTCAACCGGAGTAGGGCCTCTAAATAGTTGATGCGGCGGACACTGCTGGAAAAAGGCCTCACCTCAACTATGAGGAGGTATGAGCCATACTCCACCACGCGGGCTTAGTGCGGATTGGTGGAAACCAACAGATATTAGCCGGAACCAACTGCTTAACGTGCCTTCCGAAGCACGGAGATGCTTGTCTTGGACGTCACTTAAATGGTCTGAATGGTCACCCATCCAATCACGATCGCGCCGTGGGTTGTTTAACTTTTGGTATCACTACTAAAGCGCTGCCGCCACTGCGCCACAAGCACCTCATCCGGATATCCGGCATTTGTGCGAGCAAAATGGCGGGGCATAACTAGTCTCATATAAATTGGAATTAGTTAACTTGCTTAATTAACCAAATTGGATGGAAGTGGTTTAATGAACTGCACCATTCTAATTTCACAGCTTATGTTATAACTTTGATTGACAATTGTCCAATTAGTAGACATGAGTGGAAATTATCAATCAATTTGCAACACAATAATAAAGACGATGACCTGCCTGGATATACTCTACTCTACCTAAATGAACTTTATTACCTCTATTATAAATATGTACTTATCAGTTGAAGCTGTAGAATATAGTTTTTGCGATAGAAATGGCCCTTAGCCACACAGACAAGTCACACCATGATAATGATAAGGACGGAGCCAGGAGGATTGTATGGAAGAGAAAAAGTATGTTTTTCTTGTCCATACATGGCGCCGACATGTAAAAAAAGTAAAGTCAGCCCATTAGATCCCACTGCTGGAAAAAGGCCTCACCTCAACTATGAAGAGGTACGAGCCATACTCCACCACGCGGGCTCAGTGCGGATTCGCATGTAATTATGGAAACAGGGCAAGCGAATGATATTGATGATTAATTATGTGAACACGTTTCTGTATTTGTATTGTTTTTATATACAAGTTACCTGTGTCCCTCCTAAGTCGAGTCGCGATGGAACCACGGTGAGGGGCAGGTAGTGAGCGGCAGACTGGGCTTGTTGGATACACGTGATTGCTGTGCGCTGAAAACAATAGATTACTTTCAGATTCTTCTAGAACAAAGGTCAACGTCAGTAACAAGTTAAGAAAACCATGACAATTTAAGGATTCATAACAGTAACCAGAAAATTTAAATCGTTAAAGGTGAAGTTAGGTCAAACGAACAAGAGCCAAAGTAGGACAAAAGCATTGGTTGTGGCTTTTTGTTTAAAAAAAACTAGAATATATAGAAAAATATGTTTGGAACTAGCGTTGCCGCTCGATAGTCCACTATCGATAGACTATCGATAGTTGAGGCAAAAGCAATAGTATCGAGGCGCGGAGGCAACTGTATCGATATTATTTACTATCTATAGTAATATAGCCCAATTAGTATAAATACTATCGACACAGAGCTATACTATCGATATTATCGGAGTTCAATATTAAAATCACAATTAATAGTATTGGCTCTGACTATTTAGTCGATACGATAGTTGTTGCAATCTTATAGTTTTGTCCTATCGATATTGGCCTTTGTGTAATAGTATTGTGAATATTATTTGATGCGGCAACGCTATTTGGAACAGGCAGGCAAACGGATATCCTCTTTCATTCGACATTCGACAAAGACTTTTGAAACCATCGCTCGGAGGTGCTAGTGCATTCGATAAACAAGACAGAACGCTGTAAGCAACTGATCGTGCCGCTTCGTGAGTCGTTTTAAATAAGCGAACGAATAGTAGAATCTTCGCGTACTGAAAAAAAAAATCCCTAAAGCAGATTCAGGCACAAATAAATATGATATTAAAGTTGTTATCCAATAGATCTGTTATAGGTATGCGTATGTCTATCCGTTATCATAGTCGCCATAGCACAATGTCACGCTTAGTTTGAGGCTAGTTTATTGTAGTGTCTGATGAAAAAAAAATGTTAATAGAATTTGAAGCTGCTAACTGAACTCGTTTGATGAACTTTTAACGTAGATGGATAGGCTGAAAATCTATACATCTTTAAATAGCTTCTATAGGAAAGTCTGACATGCGCGGGTCCAGTTGCGGTGACCGACCAAGTCAAAACCGCAGTCAATATAGTCTTGTCTATTGTACAGTCGGCAGCACGTCAGTCAGTTTATCCATTTGAACTACGAAATCAGCTTTTATTTCTTAGAGAATAGAGGCGGTCTCAAGGTCATAAGTGGGGTAATCTGGCGTGCGGCCGTGTGTACAAGACTAACAGCAGAATGGATAGGGATTATAAAGCTCAGACCGGCGTGATGAGGCGACGGCCCAGGGCGCCAATTTCAAGGTCTGCTAAAATTATCACTGAAAAATGATTTCCTTGTAAAATTATTATTGTTTTCCTTTACGAAAAGGTTGTCTGGAAGAGATCGCTTCCAGCGATAAGACCGCCTAAAGGTCTGTGCCCACTACACCGTACCATACCCTGACCGTGCTAGGACCGTATAAAAAGTACACATTTGATTTTCGACCTTAGCATGAATAATTAAAGTTCAAAATGTTTAAGCTCGGTGTTCGTCGATGCACCGTTCTGGCACTGTCAAGCCGAACACCTCGCTTATACACTTTAAATTTTAACTCCTATGTATAGATTTTAAAATGAAATGTATATTTTTTATCGGTCCTAGCACGGTCATGGTATTGTACGGTGTAGTGGGCACAGATCTTTAATTGTATTTGAGTTAATTTAATTTAAAAATTAATTGTAACTTTGTTTTTTTAGTGTGCAATACAGTATAGTGTTATATCTATTTATCTTGTGCATGCAAAATATTCTTGCCAGAGGCGTCAGTGCCCCAACGCCGGTACTGCTGAAGCTTGCCACCACCACCCCTTAGGTGAGTGTCTCAACCACTTTTCCAAGAGTGTAACAACGAAGAATTAATCACTAGTTTTGTCTGCAGATGTGTGATATTGATTTTTATTTTACAGCATGATCATCTCTTTAGACTGTGAGGATGTTAGGAATATTAAATGTCAGTGTTGACAGCCGTTAACTAGTCACGTAGGAGCATCAGATAGCAAGTAATAATAATTGCGATATGGATAGTTGCCAGGTCAATAAGTTAATTGTTGCACTCACACTAATTATTGTATGGGCTACACAAATATGCTTACATTGTAATGACATTAGTTCCCAAGTGCATTTGAAAAACACTGTTAGGTATAAGTAAGGTAATATTTGTTTTTTTTTATTATAAGGTATAAGGTAATATTTCTTTTGAAGACTTTAATGTCTTCAAAAATGTTCATTACAATCAGAATATTGTTAAATATTCATAGACAAAAATGTAAAATGCCTTAAGTTGTTACCTAGGCAATAATGAAGGTGATTGTTTCTGGAATGTTTACAACATTTAAATAACTTGGTAATACCAATTACTCACCTTATATTTTTATATTCAAACACATAGAATCTCAGGGTAATAACAACTTAAATACTCATCAAAGTCAACAATTTTGGTCTTTGTCTAGTAAAAAAATTGCATAGCAGAATGAGAACACAAAATGTGTCAGTGCTTTGTCTATTATAATACATACATGGCCATTATGATCTAAATAATTTTGACAAAGAATTATTCCAACTCTTTTAAAACAAACACTTAAGGGGCCACCATCTTAAACTAGCGAAGACTGCTTCTGCCACCAACCCCCACAAGCACTTCTTCAGCAACAGAGTAAACGAGGCATGGAACAAATTGCCAGCAGAAGTGGTATCAGCGAATACTACAAACCAATTTAAAAACAGACTTAACAAACATTTACAGGAAAGAAAGACTAAGCTATGATAGCAAGATGCAGACTGTATTAGTTGTTTCAACTGCCTGTTTGCCGAAGTAAAGAAGTAAAGTGTGTGAGTTTGTAAGAATTAATCTCTGAAACTATAGAACCGATTCAAAAAAAAAACTTACATCGGTATTTATAGCTATATTATTCTGGAGTGACAAAGCCTGTATGTTATGTCTTTAAATATTATTTGTGTCTACCAAAAATAGTCTTTGAGAAGAACTATTTGTGCTTGTCTGTAGGAAAATGTTTCCAGGTAAGATCAACAATAGGTATGTTTTTAAAACATTTCTGTTTTTAAAAATTATCTTATAAAATTACACACAACGCTTCAATCACCAGTATCACTCCTGGAAGTGTGTGGCAATCTAGGGAAGCTAATAGCTTATTGGGAGAGCCTGGGTTGGTTGGAGTAGAAGGATACACACACAAAACGCACAATGGCCTAATCAAGTGGCTAAGTGTGGAAAAAGCCCAGCAAAACTAACTAACACACAGAGCTGATAGAAAATTTAAATCTTAATACAATTTTGCTTACACCAAATTCTATGTTACTTACCAAATGTAATTCCATTTGATCACAAAGAGAGAAAAATTCTTCCAAATTTTTATCAAACCTAGGAACTGCATTATCCATACCCTTTCTGGAAAAGAGAAAATGAGCTTTTAGACTACTTATCCCAATGTACATAGCAAAATTATAGTAAAGATATTATAAACAAGTAGCATACAAAATTCAGATGGAAATTTAGTGATGTATAAATGCATTGAAAAACTCATATTAAGTTTAACATAATAATTTATGATGTCTGCAATTTTGACCTGATTTGCAGCAAAGAAAAGCCCCTAAATGATATCCTATTTATTATTATTTCTTACTATGTTATCTGTATTCAGGATACTTACTGTGAACTTGAGTCGGTGTTATGATTTTGGTGCAAAATTTGAGCTGCAGATTTTAATGTCATCTGAAAAGAATGTATTACAATCTGAAATAAAATCTTGACAGGAGCACAGGAGTGAAATAAAAGGCTTTCAGCTTTAAGAGAAAAGGGATTGTGCTAAATTGTGTGTATGTATATTGTGTTTTCTTGATTATTGATAAACAATGTTTATCTTTAAAAGATAGGTTTCATAATTGACATTTTGAGGACTTAAACTTGGCTTTAAAGTTAATATACCTAATAAGAAGAATATTTCAGCCGAAATGATGTATACAAAAGGATTAATTAACTCATAGAATCAAATCAACACTTGAATGTCATACATACATGATAGTCAAAACTTACGGGTATGGACTCCCTTAGAGATCCCATAAGGGTCTTAACTTTGGATATATTGTCCATTTTGTCCTGCTGTGGTTGTTGCGGCATGGCTGGCTGCATTTGCTGCGGAGACTGCTGCTGCATTATTGGGCCAGGGACTTGCATCTGCATGTTCTGCATACCAACATTCGGTGCAGCTCCCACAGGATTCATAGGCACGTGCATATTCATTTGGTTGTGGTTCATTGTTATTGATTAATAGCTATGACTTTTAAGTGCAGTAACAATAATAAAACTACTAGTACCTATTGATAAATAATGTAAACAAGAACGACCAGCGACCATCCAATTTTTTTTTTGTTCAATTCACCCATTCTGGATAGGCAAAGGTTCAATCCATACAGCCACGTCTTTAGTATCATTTCATTGTTCTTCCTTTTCTTCAGATTCTTCTTCTTATGTACTTACACAACTACACTAACACTAAACTACAAACTAACCTAACCTAACTCATTGAAATGTGAGAATGGTTAACATTTCAATGCTCTCAAGGAAATTTTGAGCAGGAAATCAAACCGGATCGGATAGGAGCGCCTTACTTTGTTTCTTACTTTCACTAGATTAGTTAATCATTATAAAGATTATTCCACCTCACAATCACAACAATGACCACGAAAAACTAATTTAGAAAATTAAGAAACGAAGCCCAGCCGTCACGGTTCATTTCCCGCCCAAATTCCTTCCGACCATCCAGTATCTTCAGGTAATATGTCAAAGTCAGTGTCAACTGTTGTACGGTGTTTCCATACAGCTTTAAATGATAAGATGATTAATAGAAGAAACGTAGATTTTATTGATATAATTTGCTAATATGATAAATGATAATGAGTGCACGCGATGATTGCTAATTGCGGACTGAAGTAGCGCCGAATAAGGGAAATTAGTCTGGTGACGTTTTAGGTATTATTAGTAGTGCTGAATGAACACAATGTACGAGTGTTGCACCGTACATGCTGCGGGGGAGGAGATGTTGGAGAAGGATGCTGTGATTGACGATGATGATAGGTAATTTCTTGATGATACAATGATACTTAAGTACTTAATAAAATTACAACTCAAACTTATAAATTTCAATACAAAAAAAAATTATTTCTTAAAATGATTGCGGAACGAAGGAGAGGTCGCTTTGTTGACTAGCTGCGCGTATCTCAACTCGGCCTTCGACTCTTCTATTAAAAAAAAAAAGGAAACACCGTACAACTTTATGGTCCTTCGAGTTATTGGACCTCGCGAGTGCGTTTTAACTCTAATAAACAATTTGGGTTATTTCGTCGTATGTGAGGTGTGATGAACTAGCAAAATCAGCAAAAACGATCAGTGACACGTGGAACGTTTTGTGTGAAAAAACCAAACTACAGACTTGGTAAAGCAGTTTCCATCATATTTTATCATTATACAATCGGTTTTGTATTTTTTGTGTTTTCTTGTGAGATAGCGAATCGGTCGGCTGGCCTCTCAGAAGCGAGAATCACCGGCTCGATTGAGAAGGCGCACACTATCCACAGGGATTCCAAAAGCATATAACCGATTCAACTTTTATCATCATCAATCGAGCATCATCTTTCAAGCAAAAATGGAAGAGCTGATAAGCTCACGCAGTGTCAACTGATGCAAAGCATTGAAAGCATTTGTATCAACTTTAGCAAGGATGGGTCTGAACGTAAGACCTTCTCCAGCATCCAAAGGCGACTATTAACTCTGGAAGCCTATTGAAACGAATTTCATAGTAATCATACGCAGATCATCGATTATCAAGATACTGAACATGAATATTTCAAGTACAACTATTATCAAAGAACCAAAACTTACTATACACAGCTACTAGAATACTTGCAGCTGTACTCATTACACAAGCAATGTCCGGAATCACACGAAAAACCAGCAAAACCCTACATGGAAAAGCTCTTAATAGTCGATCAAAGACCAAAGCCAGCAGAAGCTAGCCTCCTCAAGGACAGCTCAGCAGGCATTGCACCGTCGTCTGCGCTGCGAGAAGCTACAGCCCCGCAGCCAGCCGTCGAGGCCAGCACCTCCGCCGACACTCAGCCGCCAGCCCCGCAGGCAAGGTCCCAGAAGCATTTGGAACCCATGGAGGCACACCAAGATCAAAAGAAAACCAGAGGTACTAGTAGCAAATTAGATGAAATGTTTCGCAAGCAAATAAGTAACTACAAAGCTTTTTCGCGTACAATCACCAGCATAGACTTCGACAGCCTTTCTGAGAAGTGGCAATTTGAAGATGTCTTGAAAAACATTGAATCACGTTGGAATACTATAGACTTATTACACTGGGAGATAGATAGTGAGCTCTATGAAGACGATGAGAACAATAATCGAAACTACAATGCATATGAAAGAGAATACAATGAAATCAAACAAATGTTAAATCAGAAAAAGTGGTCAGCATCTTATAAAACACAATCAACACCGACTATGGACATCCCTACATTCAACGGTGACTATCATAGATGGATATCATTCAAGGATCTGTTTACAGAATCCATACATAGCAATTTCTCAATGTCGAATGCGCAAAAAATGCTATTTCTTAAAAGTAAGGTCAAGGGCGAAGCAGAAAAGCTGATTAATCACTTAAACATGAGTTCAGACAATTATCAAGTATGCTGGGATATTTTAAATCAAAGATATAACAACGTAAAACTGATATTCAGCTCTCATATCAATATACTCTTGACTTTACCATCAATGCAACAACAAACAGCATTTCTAATCAAGAAGATTCATGATACTTCTAAGGAATGCTTAAACGCAATCAAAGCTCTCGGAGTGAACGTCTCAACCTGGGACCTTCTCATAGTCCATATTTTATCTTAAAAATTGGACAGTGAGACTCACAAGGACTACATAGAATCATTGAAAAACCCACGTGACCTACCAACATTAGACGATTTCTTCGAGTTCCTTGAAAACAAATTTACGTCATTTGAGGCGGAAGCTAGGCGGAAGCAAGACAAAGACAGCAATACCAATAAGCCAACGTTGCAAGTTTCATCGTTTACAAAGAAAACATTTCAACATAATAATTTTAATAAGTTTTCCGCAAACAACGCATATCAGAGCAAGCCGATACCGAAAGCATTTTATGCGGCTTCAGCACAAAGCTGCCCTAATTGCAAGGAAAAACACGGAATTTTTAACTGTCATGTCAAATGAAATGAAATTAAAAACTATCAATAACCCACATCTGTGTATTAACTGCTTGCACGATCACAATGGCAATAAATGCTTTTCTACAAAGTCATGCAGTAAATGTAACAAACCACATAACACTCTGCTTCATGATGCATTTAATAAGTCACCTAGCAACACATCAAACAAGTCCAAGGACACCGTCAATGTCTCGCAGAACAGGTCATCCGAAATCCTGTTAGCAACTGCACTCATCAATGTATTAGCCGCAGATGGCACCTATCACATCATGAGAGCACTCATCGATCAAGGTTCTCAAATTTCTCTTATCACTGAGAACGCAGCACAGAAGCTCCGACTACCGCGGCGTCACTGCAGTGGCGTTGTATTCGGATTGGGCGCACAAACAAATAACAGCAAGGGATCGATTGAATTAACAGCATCAGCCATTCATGGAGATTTTACGTTCAACACTACTGCAATCATTATGAAAAATCTGATAAACAATCTACCTAATCAAACATTCTCAAAACCATCGTGGCCACACATTGAACATATCACGTTAGCAGATCCCGAGTTCAACATCAGCCGACCCGTCGACCTACTTTTGGGTGCCGATATATACTCGCTCATCATCCAGGGAGGAATCATCAAGGGTGAAAATGACACGCAACCCATAGCACAGCAGACCCAACTTGGATGGTTATTATGTGGCAACGTGAAAACCTCTCAATATCAATGCAATGTCATATTAAATAACATGGATGATTTTCAAAGATTCTGGACAATTGAAGACATCAGTGACAGTGATCAGCAAATCATGTCCCCAGAAAATCATCATTGCGTACTGCAGTACAAAGAGCAAACGACACGCCAAGCAGACGGTCGATACATTGTAAGACTTCCAATGAAACCGAACGCAACCGAGAAACTAGGCGAATCAAGACAAAGAGCAATAGCACAATTTCTCCAGCTAGAGAAGATGTTCACGAAAAACGAAACCCTATCTCAAGATTACAAATCATTTATCAACGAATATATCAATCTGGAACATATGAAAGATGCCAAGGGCGATAGTAATATAATACCTACTTATTACTTACCGCATCACTGTGTAATTCGAGCAGAATCAACGACGACGGCATTGCGCGTCGTATTCAACGCGTCATCACCTACGTCATCGGGCTTCAGTCTCAATGATCTTATGCACAGCGGGCCCAACCTACAACAGGACCTGCTATCGCTGATTTTAAAATGGAGACAATATCAAGTAGCATTTACTGCCGACATCGAGAAGATGTTTAGGCAGATTTTAGTACATCATGACGATCAGGATTTATAAAAAAATATTTGGAGAGATAGCACACAAAAATCACTGCGAAAATTTAATTTAGCAACTGTAACTTACGGTAATAAGGCCGCACCGTTTCTAGCCATGATGACCTTAAAACAGCTAGCAAACGATGAAGGTCACAAATACCTATCACCAGCAAAGCAAGCACTAGAAGAAGAATTCTATATGGACGATCTTCTAAGCGGAAGTCACAGCATAAGCTCAGCTAAGCAATTACAATCAGACCTGATAGCACTACTTAAATCAGGGGGGTTTAACCTCCGAAAATGGTCTTCGAACAAACCTGAGTTAAGAGTCACAGAAGAAGGAACAGCACCTGAAATTAATCAAGAAACTTTCAACTTTAAATATGGAGAATCAACAAAAACACTCGGGCTGAGCTGGAATCCTCAAGAAGATGTTTTTACATTCCAATTGAAGTTACAGCCAACAGCCCCAAAGCTCACTAAACGCATACTGTTATCAGAAATTTCGAAGATATTCGACCCCGTTGGTTGGCTGTCTCCAGTGACTACAAAACTAAAACTGTTATTTCAAACACTCTGGCTACAGGATCTTGAATGGAACAGTGAGATCAACATAGAATGGGCAGATATTAAAGAAGACCTAGAAGGCATCAATCAGATCAAGGTGTCCAGATGGTTACAAAGTCACAAAAACGATAACATCGAGCTACACGGTTTTTGCGACTCATCAACAAAAGCATACGCCTGCGTAATCTATTACAAGGTGAAGAGCAAGGATCAGCATAACACGGAGAAAGCATCAATAACAATAGCAGCAGCCAAAGCTAAGCTTGTACCAATCAAAAAAGATATCACGTTGCCAAGGCTCGAATTGATGTCATGTCATATTTTATCAAAGTTTATGGAAAAAGTCGTGAAAAGCTTAAAAAATCATAACACACAGAAATTTGGGTGGACTGACTCTACTGCAGCCTTGGGATGGATTCAAGGTGATAGATGAAAAGCATTTGTAGCAAATAGAGTTGAGAAAATAAAAACAATCATGCCCTCTAACTGCTGGCGCTACGTAAAGTCTGCTGAGAATCCCGCAGACTGTGCTAGCCGAGGAATTTCCGTCAAAAATCTACAAGAACATACCTTATGGTGGACTGGACCAACATGGCTAGCATCTTATAATCCTGAAAATCATAAAGAATGCCCGACCTATGTCAACAACGAAGAAGTAAAAAAATCAGCACAATCAAACGTCGCTACTGTAAGTCAGGATGACGTCATTAGTGACATAGTAAGCAAACATAGCAACTTCATTAAAGCAACCCGAGTACTTGCCTGGGTATTACGTGTGGTGTCGCGTGACCGACCTTTATCAGAAAGCATGATGTACTTGTCAGTTAGCGAATTACTACGAGCAAAGAAATTAATTATCAAACATTATCAATCACTTGAATTTGGATATTAAATAAGCAATCTAAGAGCAGAGAAAAGTATAGACGCAAAGAGCAAAATTCTCAGCTTAAATCCATTTATAGATCAAGATAGATTACTAAGAGTCGGCGGCAGAATAAAAAATGCTCAGATTGAAATTGAAATGAAGCATCCCTTAATCATCCCCCATGATGGTCATCTTACGAACTTGCTCATAGATCAAGCTCATAGAGGCAACAATTATTGGATAATAGGAGGGAACCGAGCCGTCAAGAAGCACATTCGTAGCTGCGTTACCTGCAAAAAACATAATCCTGTAAAGCAAAATCAATTAATGGGTGACTTACCAGCTGCCCGCAGCAATCCATCTCGTCCTTTTCTGAACACTGGCGTCGATTACACGGGTTTCGTCGACGTGAAGACTAACAAGGGTCGAGGAGTGAAGACAACCAAAGGATACATAGCAGTATTCGTATGCATGGCAACAAAAGCTGTCCATTTAGAACTGGTCTCAGACCTGACATCATCAGCATTTCTATCAGCACTACGAAGAATGGCAGCCCGTCGAGGAACACCGCGACATGTATTTTGTGATAATGGCACTAACTTTGTAGGCGCCAGTCGCATCCTTGAACAAGAATTCTTGAACCTTCAAGCAACACTGGATAATGAATTCTATTCGCAAGTTGCAGACATGGAAATCGAATTCCATTTTAATGCACCATCATGGCCTAGTGCTGGCGGTCTCTGGGAATTTTACTACATAACCTCTTTAAATGCATTCATAAACCATGCGTCTAATTTGAAAAACTACCGGGAATTGATTAGCTTTGAATGGGAACTTTTCTAATGCTTGCAAAGCGCTTTTAGACTCCGTAAATATCACAGATTTTTTAATTTTACAAGAAGAATGTACTCCACGGCTTTTAGAAGTCCAAAATATTCGCCAGTGAATACTGTGGATTCAGGGGGAAGTTTTATTTTCTGTACAATATTGTACTAAGCATGGTAAACACCAACCCCAGTACACGCTTTATCATCATGTTTGGAAGCATCACTGTAAAGGTGGTGGTATCCATTAAAATCTTTATCTACTATAAAATTAAAAGTCGTAACGACGTTAAGATCATCCTTTTCTAAGGGGAGATATTGGACAGAAGGAGGAGTCAAAAGTGATGTTAAGCTACATTTAAATAAAGATAAATAGTTTGAATGGTGGGTTGGGGAATTTAGTGAAGAGAATTTACGGAAACTTATTATCAAACATGGTAAAGATTTATGGGTCCAATAACTGGACCTGGGTATAAGATCTGAAAGAGTTCGAAGTTTTGTAATAAGCGGATGATTAGAAAATTGTAGTATGTGATACAAAAATTTATCAGATTGGAGTTGTCTCCGCAGTCTCAGAGGCGGATCACAGCACTCCACCTGTAGCGCATTTATTGGACTGGAACTCATTGCGCCTATGATAATGCGTAAAGCGTTGGTTTGAATATTATCTAGTTGCTTAAAACTTGTGACATTTCCGGGTTCTAATAAGAAGCTACCATAGTCTAAGACTGATCTTATAACAGCATTATATAAGAGTTTCAGCGAAAATGGGTGAGCACCCCACCATACGCCAGATAAACATCGTAACATATTCAGTAATCGTTCACATTTGCTGACGACATATTCACAGTGAGCACTACCAGAAAGTTTTGAGTCCAATATTACACCCAAAAACTTATATTCTGTTTAATAGGAATGTTAGTGTCATCATATAATATCTGAAATGGTGGAGGAGTTCTCATGCGAGTAAAAAGAACTGCAGCACTTTTAGAAGCAGATATATCTAACCCATTCTGGTTCTTCCATACTTTTAGAGCAGTAAGTGCATTCGTCATGGTAACACAAGCGGCATCTATAGATTTGGTTGTTGAATAAATCAACAGGTCGTCAGCGTATTGCAAAACTTTTATATCGTTATTTGCGAAAAAATCTAAATCATGTGTGTATACATTATAAAGTAAAGGACTGAGAATATAACCTTGAGGAAGGCCTTTCCAGACAGATTGTATGTCTATATTATTTGGGCCAGAGAGATCAGAGGTATTAGCACTCGACGTATCTGAGGTACCTATTTGTACCAGAAAGACAGATAGTTCGATCGTACAATATGTTTATAATAAAGTTTGATAATTTTTGGGGTACTCCGAGAGACAAAAGTTTATTTCTTAATATGTCTAAAAGAACATTATCATATGCCGAGGAAATATCTAGGAATGCTGCTAAAACAGAAGAGTTAACGAAGAATGCTAGACGGATGTCAGAAACAAAAATACTAATATTGTCAAGGGTACCTTTTCCCTTTCTGAAACCGTATTGATTAACAGATAATAATCCTTGACTCTCCAAGAACCACTCCAAGCGATTTTTGATTAAATGTTCTGCCAGCTTGATTAAAACGGATGATAAAGCTATGGGGCGAAAAGCAAGGACATTTCTTAAGTAAGCACAAAAAATAGCCGTAGAGAATAAGAAGCATATCCGGTCAAATAGTGCTGCAACTTAAGGTAAATCGATAATGCCGATTGTGCTGGCTGACAGTGACAGCGCGGGTTTTTTGTTTATGCCCAGTCTGAAGAAAGTTGCTAGATTTATTTTATTGGTTTCAAAACTTTTTTGTTATGTTTGTTTTTAACCACTTAGTGTTTTAATGATGTCCGCAAAAGTATTTAGTGCTACTGAACTGTGGCAAGTGTGTAAAATTATATAGCATTCAAAAATCGGTTGCTATCTTGGTAAGAGGAAGAGGTTAATTTGTTCAAAGTAAGGAACCTACCTAACATTTTTTTCAGAGAGAAACCAGTTTCCCATCAATTCCTACATTTAGCCAAAGCCTAGACAATTGTTTGGGCACCAATGGAGTACAGTTATGTTCTTTAACCGAGGTGCTAGGACTTCCAGGATCTGGAAAAACTCAGTTGGGGTTTGTATAGATTTTGCCTTTTAATTTATGCTTCTGTGGTGTAAGTAGAAAGTAAAGATCTGACCTAAAATCTCCCATCATAAACCAAAAGTAGTATGCATCCTGAGTTTTCAGTAGAATGACCGAAGTGAGGTTCTGTATTATTTTCATATGTTTTTGTCTTCCCTTGTTTGAAAGTATTTCATATTATTTTGCTGACTTTCTTAATAATTAAATAGATATCTTGCATGTCTTTTAATGATGTTATGCTGTGTTTTAGTATGCAACTTTGTGCATCTGTTCAGATACCAAAGATTCTTGGAGGGTTACATTCTGAAGCCCTTTTCATTGACACTAACACTAACTTCACTGCAGGAAGATTTAAAGGTATTTTATGTAGTTCCATGCTTTTTTTTTTTAAGGCTCTAATTAACTAGGTAATTATTATGATTTGAATTTCAGAAATAGTTCAAGCAAGTTTGTGGAAATGCCAGAGACTTCTTGACACACCAACAGAAATAAAGAATGATGAAGCATTGCAGAGGCTTCATTACATCAATGCATTTGGACTTGAAAAGTTTTGCGCTACAATGTACAAAATGCCTAAAATTGTAACAGAACATCCTAATGTAAGAAATTAACAACAACTGTTATATTTAAATTAATTATAAAATTTAAATTACTACTACGTAACTACCTCCTCAATGATTTTTTTTGTGCCCTAAATTTCCACATTCAGTCAAGGTTCTCTCTTAATTATCATTGTGGATTTTTTGATTTCAGGTAAAATTAATTGTAATAGACTCAATAACATTTCCCTTCAAAGAGGGCATCACACCAAGTAGACGGACAGGATTGTTATTTCGGCAAATGGCAGAATTGCAGAGATTGGCAGTGGAAAAACAAATTGCAGTAAGTTCCATATCTATGTATATATTTTTAGAAATATCCAGGCTAGACAAATACAAAATACAGGGTGTTAATAAGAGTGCATACATTTTACAAGGCTATCCCTTCAGGACTATGACTCTACTGATTACTAACAAGTGTTGCGGTGGCCCTTTTAAATTATAAATCCTTTTAGTAATATAATTCATAATTAGGTATATATTTTTACTAAAGAAAGTTGCTTTCTTATAGTCCATGTCCATTGTCCAAGTGTACCTTTTTATTGTTAGTGCCTTATTATTTTTACACCATTCATATTTTGATCTTTGCCACCTTCATTTACCTTCTGCAAGTTTTAATTACCATAATGATTTAATATGCATACTCTTTGATTTACATACCTACCATGGCATTAATAAAATTTTACTGAAGTAATTACCTATTGCACACAAAAACTCAATTCTCCTCTAAACTACATAGGACGTTTATTATTTAACAAATTTTCGTAAGAGCTTGCTGCGCCAGTAAGCCGGCGTTTGATTTCATCAATACTTTCGGAAATATACACATAGCCACACGTCGGGCTACCCCACTCTTGACCTAGACACCACCACTATTCCCTACGTAATAAAAGCTTTGTATTCGTTTTCGTAGTTCACATGAGTAACCTGACGTGCTGCCGACTGTACTCAAGTATCCCACGGAAATATTTTTGCAAAAACATATTATACCATTATTATGAAACTTAATTTAAAATCTTTATAAAATTCCACTGTAGGTAGTAGTCACCAATGAGATGAGCACCAGGGTGGGTCTCTCCACGGGATCTGTTGTCGGCGCGCTTGGAGATGCGTGGGCGCACCGCTGCAACACCCGTCTCCTTCTTACGGTAGAGGGGAGAGAGAGACGCGCTCTGTGCCTAAAGAGAAACTGTGGGCCCAATGCTGTTGGGCATTTCAAGGTATTCATATAAATGCAAATGTAATTTTGTGCTTGCCTGTTGGATATTTCGTTAGGTGGTATGCAGGTTGTCTTATCATACCAACAACTTTTACTATGGGCAGGCCTGTGTATCTTCCCGCGTAGGTAGCAAAAACGTACCTACGCGCGGCGACCTCTTGGTAGGTAAGGGACTAAACAAGTTGGGTGTCGTTGGCCGGCAGCGACACGCTCCCGCGTTTTATTCACCGGCGGTGCGCGACACTAGGTTGCTGGTTGGACGAGCGTGAATAAAGTCCTAGAAAGATGCGTTAGATGGCGTAAGTAGCTTCTTGTGGCAGTCAACCCGTGATAGTACGTCACTGAATAGGTTTAGTGTATTATGAATCATATTCCAGAGTTATAAGAATGAAATTATCTTGCAATGTATTTCTGTAGGTGTCTACACGAAAATGTGCTTGAGTGAGGCGAACTGAATTACACCATATCGTAGTACTAGTACTTATTCTGTGATATCGTTAACAACATTGAGTAGATATTTCTTTGAATTTTATTGCAAAGTCATACTTCTGTACGGAGTACTAGTACTTATTCTGTGGCTATGGGGTCATGATCGAAATCTAAACAAATCAGGTCCTTATGCAAATATTTCTGCTACCACGATGCTTATGCATATATTCTGCTTACGATTTCGGTGATATCTCCACAGTAAAAGTATTTCCTTCTTCTTGGTGACACCATATTAAGTTTTAAAAATTTGTCTGCCTTTTGCTTGGTTCAGCTTTCGTTAGCCAGACTTGCTATTGTGCGCCTTAAATAAAACCTCCTTGTCATTGGCTGTAAGACGCCGTGATATAACTCATAACAGAGTGAGCTTTAAATTGAAAAAAATATTGAAACCCCTAATAATAACATTTTTAAAGAAGTTAATTAATTGAGCTTAACACAATTTAGCGTGTATGTAAGGCGCCGCACTACAATAGTTAGTTTTATATGTCATGGCTGGCTAATTAACTCTGCCTTTGACAAACCACCTAATAACAGAGCTTGGGGTATCGAATCGATATCTGACCCCATTTTTAAAGCTGTCTATCAAACGCAATTGCAATTTTCATATTTGTAACATAAGCATAGCATGAAATGATTGAGTAACTGGCATACAGCCAGAATAGACATGGCTTTCCTCGTATTGCTTTCAGCATCTTTGAATTGCTGCCAATTTTTGTGGCGTAAGCGCGTGGAATTTAAGATTTGTTATCAGAGCTGCTTATAATAGTTTACACCTCAAACACCTTGTGACCTTGATGTAGAATGAGTTGTGTAATTGATAAGAGTGATGGATATGGTTTATAAGTCAGCCTATAAGATCCCACTGCTGGGAAAAGGCCTCACCTCAACTATGAGGAGGAACGAGCCATACTTCACCACGCGGGCTCAGTGCGGATTGGTGGAGGGGTGTATGTAAGGCAAGTGAAAAACCTTACTGTCAGAAATTATCAAGCCGCCCTAGGGCCTCTGACTAGGCTTAACGACTAATACCACAGATATTAGCCGGGACCAACTGCTTAACGTGCCTTCCGAAGCACGGAGATGCTTGCCATGGACGTCACTTAAATGGTCGGAATGGTCACCCATCCAATCACGACCGCGCCGTGGGTGGCTTAACTTTTGGTATCACTACCAAAGCGCTGCCGCCACTGCGCCACAAGCACCTCATATGGATATGGTTTAATCCAGTGTAATCACTGCATGGTGTGTTTTATACCAACTTACAACTCTCTGGTTTAAAGATATGATGCCCGTGTCTTTCTGTACTTACCTATAGGTTTTAAATGCATACCTTGCTTGCTTGCTTTTTCTAAGACTATTAATAACTTAACCATAATTACCTTTAGCTTTCATTTACTATTCAATTTTTGGTCTTTGATCGTGTAGTATAGTTATTTTTATAACTTAAGCAATTATTTTGCAAGTTTTTACGAAATTAAATTGAATTTCGCTCATAAAAATTAATCGACTGTGTCATCCGGTGGATCCGGTCCCACCGGACGATACAGTCGATTATTTTTTGTGAGCGAAATTTAATTTATTTTCGTGTAGTATAGGCTAAATTAGGTCTTATGTACTTACAAGTACATAAGACCGCGCGGCCTCGCATCAACTTACCCAAATGTCAAAATCACTCAAATGATATGGAAGTTTATGTGATCAGCATAAGGCTGAAAAATGGTTGCGGGCGATCAGGATAGGTTGATGTGGTGCTTACTGTACTAACTAGTTAGCCATTTAAAAATACAATTCATCCACTAAAATGATTGTTGCAGATAACAGAAGAAGGGATAAGGGATGTAGACTGAATAAAACACACATCGAACATACATATCTCAAGTTATATTATTGTAAATATGTATATTGTAAACAAAACTAGAGCACCAATAAATATCTCATTTCATAAAAATATTAAGCTTTAATTTCTAAAATGTTCCATCAACAATTAATACATTGTAAAGGCAGTTTCAGTATCGGAACTAGGACATTGCATCGCAAGGCAGACATTCAACAACTTTGAACTTTGTATCTTATTATGCGCTTACGATACTAAAGTAAGTAAAACCCGTTTGTAGTCTCCCTTCGTATCATCCTGCAAAATATGACATCGTTGTAGGTACTCTTTACCGATTAATAAGTTAATTCTGCATGCATGCCTCAACAACAAGCTCAACAAAATACACATATAAAAATAATTTTGTTCCAGACATTATTTTGCAGGATTAAGCACAAAGTGTGACTAGCACTCTCTTGAAGTCACCGTTTAGGTCGTCCTGCGAACAAGACGGAATAACGACTCTGTAGCGTCAACAAAACAAACCAAAAGAAACTGGCCCATAATTTGAGACTCCAACTCACAAAACGTGCATCTAAAAGCATGAGATTAACCACGTTACTCTTAAAGTAAGCTTAAATTAATAAAAAATAAAATGTCTTTAAAATAGTAAAATGCAACAATTAAGTGTGATTGTACTCGTTTACAAAAATAAATATTCACACATCACATTAGAATTAATAGTGTTAAAGTGGCGTGTTGGTAAACTCGTAATATTGAGTGTTTTACGGTGTCTAGTAACACAGTGTAGAAAGGAGAAGACCGATCGGACCTCCTTTGTCCTCCTGAAAAAATTGTAACATCTACTTGAAAAAAACTAGCGTAAAACGAACTGGTCCCCTACCTTCATGCATACGACACGAAGCAGTTAGCTACTGTGCGAAATGAGTGAGTAGGAAGCAAAATATACAGATCTCGTAAAATTTACACCCGCCACGAAAAGCTGAGATTCACACGTCGAAGGCAAAACCATTGAGTATTTTCGTTATGTAGATGATTTGTTATCCATTCCATCACTATGTGGACAACTTAACATATTCAGACGACTTTGCCATCAATGTGTAGTGCCTATCAGATAACTTATCAACCTAACGAATTGACGAAAATAACTTAAATTATTGGAAATAGGTGGTTAATCGGTGTCCTGACCACTCGAGCTGAATCTATTCGACAAGGGTCAACAAAGCCTTCCTGTAATCCCCTGAGGTGTCATCCTGGAATCAAAATGGACCACTGTTTCTAAACTATTTATGGGTAGGTATATCTTCATATTTACAGAAACAAAGGAACTCAGTTTTATTTACGAAGTTAAAAAAAATGTAGACCATCACAAAAACACATTGTTATCTTTTTAGACACTCCATGAAATAAAGATTTCACTATGTAGGTACAAAATTATAAAATTAAATTCAACATGTACGAATAATAAAAAGATCTGTATAATAATAAATTATGTTTATTAAAGAGTGTGGTTAGGAAAGTATAGAAAATGATAAGGAGATGATTTGTACAACTGAAGCAACATTTTTTACATGCCAATTAAATAAGCCTACTTATTACCCCAGGGAATAATTTTATATTTAGAATGACAGACTATGGGTCAGTTTCTTGAAATTGTATGTACTAAATATGTATATTTTGTTACATTTTTCGTGCTGTTAGTCATAAACAACATATCGGATGTGGTTTTTGTTATTTTTATGAATATGATAGCTATGGCGTCAAATAATCATTAGCAATGCGTGTGGTGATAATATGGGCGTTAGTCCCGACATGAATGATTCTGTCTAAAACATAACAAAGAAAAGCGTTATTCAACAAATAACTATTCAAGTAATACCGAATGAACTCAAACAGATTCTAATAAGAACCGAAACTGCATTAGGCAGACGCCCTCGCGTATCCATACAAAAGTCGCCTACTATTAAAGTGTGAGCTACCTTCATATGGATAAGGCAAGGGCTACTTAACGTAGTATCGGCCGTAAGGGCTAGGTAATAAAATTCAAAAGGTCTTACAGCGATCCAGTTGTCCAGGGGTTTGCCGTATTTGTCAAGGAATGCCTGTTTGATGTCTCCAAGATCAATCTCAGAGCGGCTGACGATGATTCTGATGAGGGTTTTGTCGTTGGTGCCGAGTCCCTTCATTGAGTAGTATAGGCGCTCAGCAAAGAAGCCAACTTTGCTCTTTACGCATTTCACTGGAAGAAATAGAGGCATTTGATCATCTTTGAAATTGAGCTTACTAAAGGTATTATATTTAGACAGTAGATAACTCTATATTGAAGCAATTTTCACAGTAAGATGTCATGTAGGTGTTTTTTTTTAATGGAACCTACACTAATATTATAAAGAGGAAAGATTTGATTGTTTGTTTGTATTGAATAGGCTCCGAAACTACTGGACCGACTCAAATGAAAGGTACAGATATAGTTTGAGACCCTAGGAAGGACATAGGCTACTTTTTGTCACGATATAAAATCATCAGGGAGGTGAAATGGGGGATGAAAGTTGTATGGAAAATCCGTCTTCTGGCGCGGGCAAAGTCGCGGGGAACTGCTAGTATTAGATAATGTAGGTAATAGCAATCTTCGTTCGTAACTTGTTAAATCTTATTGGTTAATGTGATAGACGGATAGTAGACGATACCTTTGTGGAATAATTTAGTCAAATCGAAAAAAAAAACATTCGACTATTAATTAAACAAGTTCTAAAGAGTGTTTATGATAGGTATCGCAATGTAATGTAAGCCGGTCCTGAAAACAAAAAATCTTTAAATATCGACCTTGGTAGGCACTTGGTAATTTGGTACAATTTTTCCACGAATTAGGTTTGTTGTAAAAAGTTGAATGACTAACGGCCTTGCAGCCATCATACGTTTCCTGTCATACACGGATTAGCGGGTGACCTTGCTTGCTGCACTTAGTTTGGGCGTAGTACTAATATTTATTCTGTGGTTTGGGTTTCTCATATGTCATAGCGATTAAGTTTAACGACCATAATGTGGGTTTATGATAGAAGTTAATGATGTAAACGAAGACATCGTGTTATGTAAAACAGTAAGTATTAAAATGTATAGTTTGTAAGATTTTTGGGGTAAGCTAATTCGGAATTGAACGCTAAAGGTAGTCCTAAAGGGTTCTGTATTTTAATTCAAAACAGAAAATAATGTTTTAAAACTTTTTGGAGCAATTAGCGCTAGTAAGCACCGAGCTTATTAGTCCCGAATTCAGGTTACTTTGGTTCCAATTTAGGTTTTAATTACCACTCAAATATTTATTCATTACCTCTACGATAAACTGGGTCTAAATATTTTAACTACCTGCGTAGCTATTAAAATCTAAGCCGTTATTCTTTGATGTTAGTAATTTGCCTAAAATAGTAATGACTGGTGTCTAATATAGCAGCGGTAGTAGCACTATGACGTAATTTACATGAGGAAACAGTGCCTACAGGAAAAAACCTGTGATGGTCAGTACACGACTGTAATTTACATTGTAACGTAAACATTACATTCATTACAGTGGATTTTTCAAATACGGTTATTTTTTTATGTGGAGATCGGATATTCGAATGCATACTTACCTCCTTACTAATAATAATAAATTGTAGTGTTAAAACACTTGATTAAATATAAGGCGTTTGGAAATATTGACAGATAAGTGACATGAAATAGTGAAGGAGACAAATATTACAAATTAGCCGTCTCATAGGTATTTAATCAAATGTTAAAGCAATGTCAAAATTATTATTAGTAAAGGGGTTACTACAGTCTAAACTTCAGTATGTACCTTATCGAATAGGCACACACCCATGGCCTTTTCGGTGATTCGTAAAGGAGACTGGATAAGAAATACCTATGCATCCTAATCCATATTTTTAATCGCATGTAAAACTGGAGATATCTTACCAATAGCCAGCATGCCTTTCTCAATGCTTCCAGAGAATTCTTTCTTGATTGTTTCTTCGATGTCCTTGCCTGTTATAGCCTCGTATTCCGCGAAGATCTGAAAAAAAGAAATACATATTTCTTGTTGGTTACCTTCATCCAAAAGGGATTAATCGGCATGTTGTAATAATTTGCAATTTAATAGATTTTTGGTTAATCACAGCGGAAAATGCTAAACGGGCATTGGAATTTTTATGCATCCTACCTACCTAAATGTACTTAATATTATTGTAGTATTCGCGAATCGGCAATTCTCAGTCATGCTTATGTTTTTCGACAAGTAGGGGGGCCGCACGTCATACTTCCCCACTTTCCTTGAAACCGCTGTAGTCGTAGTGCACATGGGTAACCTGATGTGCTGCGCCGACTGTAGGTACCTTACGTAACACCTGGCTGGCTAGGTAAGCGTCTACTAAGCAGACTAGCCAGTCAAATTATGTGTTTATCAGTCTTCTTTCATCTATCAGCATATTTTAAATGCATTATTATGTATTTGTTCCATTTCTAGTTACCAATAAAAGGTAACCAAGGACATTTGCCAGACGAACCCTGAATAATTGACAGCAAATCAATTATAACACGCATACTGTCAACATTTAACCGTATGTTTAACAGCTGCTATTATTGCTACAGCATGCGTGAGCGCATAAAGTTACATGTGATTGATATAACTTGCATTGGTTTCGAAGTTTTAGGCTCCTTTCTTTAAGTATTTTTATTTATTTAAGCTTTATTAGCACAACCAAAAGTTTTTACTAAAAGCGGACTTACTGCCAAATGGCATTCTCTATGTATCTTTGCTACGTGACAGATTTATGCACGTATGTTTTACTACATAAGTACATAACCAGTTTAGCAAAGACACTATCAAGTTAAAAAAAGGAAATAGGTAGTGTTACACGCCTGCTTGTTGTTTGCAGAAAGTAAACTTCATAAAATATTTATAGATTGTTACCTACTAACTAAGAATATATCAGTCTGACGCGATAGCTCAGTAAACAGGGTATTAAAATATTTTTCCTGTGATCTAAAGTCTCTTCTGAACCACCATTTTGGCTCATACTTTTTAACGCCCTGCATCTTAAAGGCTTTAGATTAGTATTGCACTTAAAAAAAGTGAATGCTTATCACTTAAAACAATCATTTATCATAATATAGGCTATTTTAGGTTGTAGGCCTACTTGCTAAGGTATAATAATTAGGCAGATTGCTATAACCAAAAGATTAGATCGCTACATGTTCAGTGTGCATACCCACATTCCGAAAATATTTAGAAGATTTTTTACCCATCGTCTGAAGGCCGATCATGATAGATACGTATGTATGAGGCGCTCTGAATAAAGTATTGTAGTAACGTCGTGCAATCGTCTTGTTTGTTACATGTTTTTGTGTTCGTCTGTCTAGCTCTGACATATTAATATCAATCGGAACACGATTCGCTTCGCTTCATAAAGCCGACGCTTTTATTTGAATTTCAAGTGGTCTTAAATTATTTTTCTTCTTGTAAGTTTATTGCCATGCAATGTGAAACAAGGTGCAAGAAAATTAACTTTTAATTTATGCGAGTTTTTGTGGTGTTATCTCACCAAACTAACCGCCACACAATATTAAGAATACTTAGGTTCGATCCCACATGATAATGGGAACAGCGCAAGCGAATGATGATGATGAGGTTCGGTCCCACATGCCACCATGTACCAATGACTATTTCTGTGTTATGTACATTATTTGTTTCAGTAACCGATGCTCTTACGGTGAGGGAAAATCGTGAGTAAACCTGCACATTCAGGCGACTGTGTGTGTAACCATGATCTAAAACTGGTCAGATTCCCCTGTAAACAGGGTCAGAAAGGTCAGACGGCAGTCTCCCAACTGTAATTATCTGATCTGCCACATCCACCAGTCAGTACAGTTCGATAGATATTCTGTGCCTCGGTACACGAAGACGAAAACTATGGGAATACATTTCTGTTTTGTTAAGATTTTCATTAAAAAACCTATTTTCATGTGCGAAATCTATACGCTTCGACGACGCAATGGGACAGTTGGGCCTTGACAAACACATCCTCGCCACATCTCTCGTGGTAACGCAGCCCTAACTCACACCTCACTATACGTTATCTATCATCTCACCTGTCTAAGCTGCTGGTAAGACCGTGTGATCAGGATGGAGTTGAACACCGACTCATCGGTGCCCCACTGCCCCTCCCCCGCGGCTGCTAGGGCCTCCGCATCAGCCTTGGCGGCGCCTTCGTCAACGCCCTGATTTTCATCCCTGTTGGCCATGCAGAGGGATACGCACAGTCTCTTGAAGTGGCCCGACGTGTCGCCTTTCAAGTCCGATTCGAGGCTTTTGTTGTACACTGCAAAAGAAAATTACATTATACTTTTGTACCTACAAGCTTTAGTAAGTGAAAACTTGGGTATCTATCACCACAGGAAGGTTCACCTATTCGTATCATGTGGGATACATAAACCGTAGGCCTACCGCGCAAGTGTCGTCGACTTGAACTCTTTTTCAACCGTCGTAGCATACTACAATTGTTTTAACAATATATAAATGGTTTAAACAAACATGCCAAATACCTAGCCCCAAATTAAGCGTGAGCTTGTGCTATGGCGACTAGGATAATGGATAGACATACACAAATACGTTTATATACATCCATGATTTAGGTACAAATGCAGTGCACATCACACTAACATTGCGGGGTTCAAACCCGCATCTGCTGGTTTTGTAGTCCGGATCGCGAACGACTACCTACACCAAGACGGTAGTCAGATTATAAAAATCTGATTCACCTCCTCAAGTCTTTAAAAGCCCTCTGAAGCATGGAATTACGATTTCCGCAGATCTTTGAAACAGCTACAAATTGATATTGTCTTTAATTTGTGTACTGATATTGTCTAAAATTTAGTATTGACCATTAGCTTGAAAACAAAGGTAACCTATACCTATACTAATGCTTATTTAATGGTCTTCATATTCGAGGAACAATTAAAATACCGGTTTGTACTGCCACAGGTCGCAACTAGGACAGCACTCACCTACGCTAGTGGTTAATTCATCCAAGTACGCTAGTCACGAACGCAAACAGTATATGTAAATGAATGAACGACCGCAAAGTTTGCCAATGCAAATTAACCACACTGTATTGACATTATAAGCTAAGTGGCTTATCAATTAGGCCCTCGAAGTCGGAACTAATTTTCAGTAGGTACAAGCCATTGAAATATAAAAAATTAAGTTGCATTTGACGCAATTTTCTGTTGCAGAAATAACACACGTTCGTTTTAAATTATTGGCAAGCCAAGTTTTGTAAGAAAAAATGTGAAGAATAACGTAACAGTGCGGTAGTTGTCTTGAACGAGTCTCAAGTCTTTAAATTAAATAATTGAACATTTGACAACATCTCATTTTGTGTCCTAAATAGAATACATATTTTTCACTTTGATATACTTGCTCTGAAACCAAACCAAAGTAAAGCGCTTGTGTTATGGAAATCCGAAACAACAGTGGTACCACAACACCAGACCCGAGACAATATAGAAAAAAATGGATTTTTATATTGACTCGACCGGGGATAGAACCCGGGACCTCAGAGATGGTGACACCTTGAAAACCGGTGTGCGAGCCACTCGGCCACTGAGGTCGTAATTATCTGGTAATTAAAAATATTTTTTTGTAGTTATCTCGTTACACTTAGTATGATATTCGCGTGAGCTGCGCATCGCCCTTGGATAGTAAGTATTTATTTTGTGCCCTTAAATAAAACGAATTGACCGATAACGTCATACATAACAAAGAAAAACATATTTTTAGAGCGAGAGTATGCCTAGATAATACTTTCGATTATACATAATAATAATAATGTCCTCCTAGCCGAATTTCGACTACGGCGGCCTATCTCAACATAAATAAGCCAACTGCGCGGGCGGGACATATTATAGTGCACAAGTGTGTGCGCATTACACAGGTGCACTCTCTGTTCCTTCACTCTCATAATTCAGTGAGACGGAAGTCCGACATGACCGTAGAGAGATAAGGCGCAGGACCAACGGCTTAACGTGCTTTCCGAGGCACGGGTGTAACCGGACTCCGGAGCTGTGTCTGAGTAATTTCAAGACATAAAAACCACTCTCATATATCAAATACATAAAACAGCATTGACTAAACTCGTCATTTAGAATGCGTATTTCTGCCATAATAATCATTTTCTAACAATTTCGTGATTCACCGCATTAGCCATATCATCATGTCATTGACAAGGCGTGGAGGTGGACTTATGACTAACCAATTGTGACTTCAATGTACGATTGCTGAATCGTAAATTGTCGCAATTTAAACGTCCGCCGATAGTATTGAGATTGAAAGGACTTGCTGTAGCGGTCAAGTCCTGCTTATGACGGCAGTTAGATTCACTATAGTCATCAGTAGATGCACTTTTCTTTTTCAAAGTCGTATGTATACATTTAATGACTGAGGGTCGTGATCATCATATGGAATAAAACACATACAACGACTTTCTTGGCAATTTTAATAGAGTGGTTTGCCATTGCCTTTTCCATTTCACGCACTAGCCAACTAGTGTGCAGGTTTCCTCACGATGTTCTCCTTCACCGTTAGGCAGCGATATCTTTGAAAAAGACTGTATTTAAGTTTTTATACAAACTCAGTGGTACAGGCGGGAATGGTACTCACGATCTCGGATGAGAAGTGAAGTTTTCTTCGCTCGGCTATCGCACCTCTTTAGTACCTAGATGCACACACGTGCACTTATTTCTCCATACATACTGTTGGCGACGGGGCACCATTCGCATTGATGTTTTTACCATTTCGTATCTTCCATTTGGAAATTCCATCCAATGATATCGCCGGTAGTAAAAGTCCAACCTGAACTAGATAGACCACAGACGAGTTGGCATAAAGGTCATGTCTCAAATCATCAAATGTAATAACGTAAGCACACTGGCATAAACATCCGTATTTTCCATTCTAGCCGAGACCTTTTCACTGACGGCAGGCCAGCATGGCAGTGCGAGCGAGATGGAATCAAAAATATGGACATCGTATCACACAGGAGTGAAAGAGCAGCTTATTTTAACACTTACACTGCTCGTAGAAAGCAGAGATGGTCCTGATGCCGTAGTTGGAAAGCGTGCAGAGGATCTCAATGATGGCTTCTTCGTCAGTGCCCATCCCCGCGACGGCGTCGTGCAGTTCTTTGGCGTAGAAGTGGGGGAGGGGCGTCATGAGTGCCACGATGACGTTCTCAAGGTTGCCGGTGAGCTCGCTCTTCAGCTCGCTGATGAGGTCCTGGAGAAAATATTGGTGGTTGAAGGTAATGCTTATAAAATGTTCTTATTTATTTAGTAACGGTCTCTAAACAAGATGCAATAGGTTCTACTACAGCGAACTTCGCTGTCGTCGACGAAATGTCAAAATATGTATGTAATTATGCAAAAATCACATGATATTTCGAATGTTAGTTTCACACATTCTGCTGGCGCTAGCGAACTTTGCTGTAGAATAGATCTTGTCTATGTAGATACCTACTTGCCACGGGGGTCTTTCACATCTTGAACACGGAAGAAAAGGTTTTTGGAAATAGGCACACTGACACACTCTAATAACAAATAGGATAAGATGTTCAATTGGGGATGAAGTTTAGCGATGGGCGATTATTAAAAAAAAAACAATCGAATGAATCGAAAATCGACCATTCGAACTATCGAATGTCGATTTAGTAATTCGGAAAAAAAATAATCGAATAATAATCGACAATCGAATGATAATCTATACTCAGCCCTTCGATGCATTCGATTGAATATCCGCGACAGGACAGGCAGCGAACGAATGATTAATCGACGCGACGAATGACGATTCATTCGTTAGTAGTACGGCCTGCGCACCGCACGCTCCGGTATTGCTCGCCGCATAATCGAAGGATAATCGAATTATTGCGGTTGCTTATCGAATACATTCGATTACAGGGACCATTCGAATAATTCGATTAATTTAGTAATAATCGCCCATCGCTAATGAAGTTTGATAGGGTAACTTATAAGTCTGTCTTGTGACACCTTTTTATAAAATGGTCCACACGACTTTATTTTTTTATTTACACGTTGATAATAATTATTTAGAACTTCAATATTGGTGAGTAGATTAAGAAAAAGACAGTAGTAGTAGTTCAAAAACTATATAAGAAGAAATGGCAATAATATTTAAGTTTAGTTCGAGTTCAATACTACGAATTCGCTATTCTAACTGAATATCCTGATTCACAAGCGTAACACACGCTAACCAAATGCGTGTAAGTTTATGCAGTACCTACCTAATATCAGCTAGTAAAGTAGGTATTCATAGAAATATTTTTTTATTCGTTCGAACGTTTTGGAAATGCTTGCTGATGATCTGATCATGTGAGCAGTTTTGATAACGTCACGTATACTCTTCCTTATTCTTCAATTTCAGTTATGCGTAGATACAGGTACCTGGGTACATTTTTGCTAAAACTTCAATACTTTTTATAATTATCAACAGTTTGTTGACCAGTAGCATACATAGTAGAAAGTTTATTTTGTGCCAGTAGGTAATGGATAGGTTGGTAATGGATCACTTGAAGTATATGAAAATTGTAGGTACCATTTTTATGTTTTGTTTTTTAATTCGTAGTACCGTGTAAAATTATTCATAGAATCTAACATTTAACTCTACTTATTTATTTATAACAAGTGTTTACATTTTATCGTTAGTTTTTTCATATAAACCTTGATAACTTAGTCAAAATAATTGCCTACCCGCATATTTTGTACTTATTAGCGATTTAAAACTTAATTAATGGGTGCTTTAATCTGTTTTTGATAAAAATAACGAGTTAAGGTTCAGCTGTTAGGAAAAACATACCTAATAAAACATCTCTTTCCTTCTATTAGGAAATTAATAATGAATGGATGGCTGGATTAAAGAACATTCAAAGGTCTAACAATAATGGTTTGAGCATTAATGAATGAGAATAGAGATCAGAGATATACCCATCTACAAAAATGTAATATTTTTCTCCATGGTAAAATATTCTTTCTATTTTTAGTTACACTATTCAGATGTAAATATTTCTCAGTTCAATGCGAGCGGTGTTAATACTTATTTGCACTGTACCTACCTCTTACTATCACATACGATCATGTTACAAGTTGCAATGTAAACAAATAGTGATAAGATAGCAAGTTCTTGCTCGAAACATGTTTCTTTTTTTATACTTATTATGTTTTAGATGGGTAGATATTGTTGTTGAAGGCAGAAAATAACCAGTTTATGTATCTACCTAAAGTGTAACTTACCGGGCTACCACGAAATTTTGACAGGTACCTACAGGAAATTTTCGTTATTTAAACAGTAAGTTGGAAATTAGATGCGGCTATGTCGTAGTAAATTAATAATTCCAAACTAAGAAATATGTATTAACTGCAAAACATTGTCCCCTTTTAAAAAAGAGCACCAAAGTGATACCTAATCTAGTCTAGTGCACTTAACATGAGTTGGTATAGTACCTACCATTTAGCAATAGGGAAGATGACAGTACGCAAAAATCTTTAAAATAATGTGTCTATCTAGTAAAATATAGTATTTAGATTATGGAAAAAAAAATATTTTGTAGACGATTTTATTAGTTTATTTTAGAAAATAAAATTGCAAAATATATCTGTCATCTTGCCTATAGTACAGTTACAAGTCAAAGTCAAAGTCAAAAATTCTTTATTCAATTTAGGACACAAAATGCCACTTATGAACGTCAAAATATCAATCAATTATGGCCCATATAGGGCAGAACATGTCTCCTTATCTTTTGCAAGCAATGAAATGTGTATACAAATAAGTTTTTATGTCATTGTGGTAAGGTCTCAAATCGAATGCAGATGTATACATATTGGTGCTCCTAACCTACCTATATCTACATAAATCTCACTAAGAGTTTCCACGACATATTGTCCTCAGATATTTTAAATATTATTTTAACAAATAACTTTCAAAGACCGCTTTCCTGTAAAATTTTACGTGAGGCTCGTTAATTTACGTCTTACAATTTACGTAATCTTCCGTTCATTTTTAACCTACAGAAGTTTGAGGCAATAAAAGAAACTAAACCAAACAATTGAACCTTGGTTGGTTTTTTGTGCAACCACACCGACGACGTATAATCGTTCACCTCGACACTGTCAGGAAGCACACAAAATGTACACAGTTCCTCATAGACTTGATGGAGTGAATCAACGATGACTAGTCCGTCCAAGGTCTGTGCCGTGAGATTCTGTAGCTCTTTGATAATATCTCCCCCAAGGTTCAGGTGCGTTAATAAGGAAACTGTTACCTAATTACAAAACGGTACAGCTCAAACTTGAGCAGCACTACCAATAACAATGGTAATTGCTATGATATCATACTTGTGAAATCGATTATCGTTGGACTCGATTTCTTCAACCGATTTTGGAACAATTTGTGAACATTTGACTGTTCCTTAATATGAAGGTGTGTAGATATACTTGCTTTCTCTAAATATCTTCTAAATACTGAATACCTATTGACATTATGTATTTCCAAGCCAAATCGGGTAAACGTTGGCACCTGTCGAACCCCATAAAACCCGCGGGCGGGCCGATAAAAAATATTTTTCTATTGTGTCTGGGAACATGATACGTGAAGTTTAACTAACTGTGTTTCATCAGCTAGAGAGTACATTATGTTTGATCATCTGAATCATTGTTGCAATGAAACAGTCTCAGTGAGATGATGATGTTATCTGTGGATTTTCATAAATAAAACGTAAAATTTTGGTCGTACCTCAGACCGAGTAATTAGTAACTGGCCCTGAATGGCCAACTTTAGCAACAAAACTTTGATTGAAATAATTTCATTCAAAGTTACATAATCCACTACCTACCATGTTGTTTGTTGCCCTTTGACATGCGTTCATAAATAGCCCTTTGAAAAAATATAATTCCGCTCATAATTATTCATTTTTTGACTGGATTGAGTTAATGGACTCCTCCTGTAAAAACCAGAGAGCAATCGATAACCTATTATTATTTTGAAGTGTATTATTAAATGTTACGAATGCCCTACATAAATTCTGTAATAACAACTTTATATTCTCATTTATGTACTTAAATAACGCAGCTACTTTATGAAGAACACATAAAGTGTTTTACTAGGGCAATAAAAAGTGTAATTACATATTGTGACGCCGGCGCGCTTTACTTTAAAAGACCTTTTAAAAAAAAACAACTGAAAAGGGCTTGTGCAAGGTTCTAATCTGGGGCCCTAATATTATTTATCCCATAATACGTAAGTATGTAGGTAACTAATACAACATGTAAGTATTGTGTTTCTTTCTAGAAAACCAGTGTAACTATTTATAAATGTTTGTCAGTAGGTTACCTGAAGGAAAATGACACCATCCGGATGTTAAAGTTTACTTATTTGGTTTACCAGTTTATTACCGCAATCGGAATGCCTAGCTATTTTTACCACAAATCTAACACAATTTAAATTAATAAGTTTTTAAGGAAATATAATATTAAGGTATCAGTTTTATAATAGACGTAGCTAATGCTAAAACTACTTAGAACTGATGAGTGGATTTTCAAAAAAGGCAGGGAAAATTGTTGTTCCATAAGAAAGTGACTGAGTTCTTTGCGCTGCGTTTTTGAAGCAGTGGTAGGAGGATTAATATTGGAACGTGTATAAGTGCCCCTTATTTGGTCAATATGTAAAAATAAATTGTAAGTATTTTATTGTATACTGTAAGGGATTTCCGAACGCAATCCATTGCTACGGTGCGCGCGCATTCGCGCCAATTGTTTGACATGCATCTTCTCTGTCACTCGCACGATTCTGTCTGTACGCGGCGTCATATTTCTTGTGAATTAATGTGATTTATTAATTAAAATGTGTTTTAACTGAGCTCCCGTACAATACGTAGTAGGAATAACCTTCATAATATCATCATCAATCAGCCTATTGCAGTCCACTGCTGGACATAGGCCTCACCAAAACTGTGCCAATAATATTGTACCTATATTGTTAACTTAGTATACTTATCTAGCAATGTCATCCTCACCTACAATTGGGTTGCATACCAGATGCAACTTAGTTTAGATTAGGTCAATGTTTGTATGTAACCTGTTGGTGTTCCAAATTAAATGGAATAAAACCTTACCTTGCCATAGTTAGTCTTGAAGGTCTCGGCGATCTCCAGCCTCTGGACGATACCGCGGCGGCACAAAACGTCTATGATGGCCTTCTCATCGGTGCCGAAGCCTTTCATGGCCTTGCGGAGGGTCTCCGCATCGGCGGCCGGGTCAAACGGCTCCGCAGGGTACACCGTGGGGGTGCACTGGAAGAGAGAGATAATTTAAGATTTCGCACCATAAAGTGAGGTGCTTGTGGCGCAGTGGTGGCAGCGCTTTGGTAGGGATACCAAAGTTAAGCAACCCACACGGCGCGGTCGTGATTGGATCAGTTATCATTCCGATTCCGACCATTTAAGTGACGTCCATGACAAGCATCTCCGCGCTTCGGAGGACACGTTAAGCAGTTGGTCCCGGCTAATATCTGTTGGTATTAGTCGTTAAGCCTAGTCAGAGGCCCTAGGGCGCGGCTTGATAACATCTGACAGTAAGGTTTGTCACTTGCCTTACAGACACCCCTCCACCAATCCGCACTGTGCCTGCTGGGTCAAGTATGGATCGGCGTACCTTCTCATGGTTGAGGTGAGGCATTTTCCCAGCTGTGGGATCTATTTAGGCTGATTTTACTTAACCATAAAGTCACAATTACCTCAGTGCCTAATGACGAAAGTCTACAACCGAAGTGTGTGTGATGACATACGGATCCGAAAGATGGTCTAACCATGGGCCTTATAAAGAAGCTCGTGGACACGCAGCGAGCTATGAAGAGGTCTATACTATGCTTGGTGTTTCTCTACGGAAGAAATGAGGAGATACGTAGAAGAACCAAAGGAAACAACGGATCAGTAATCTCAAGTGGCAGTGGGCAGGGCACATTGCGTGAAGAACAGGCCGTTGGGGTAGAAAAATTCTTGATTAGAGAACATTTTTGATCTCTGATTTGAACATTGACTCACGGCAAAGTAAATAATTGCTTATGCACGTTTCATTTCACATAATGTTCACGACTATCAGTCATGAGGTGTATGGCTATATACCTACTCAAGATATAGGTACACTATGACGAAGAACTATGGGCTCTCAGTTAGCAGCCATCAAAAAGGTTTTACTACCTTTACGTTTTGTTACGGTTTTTAGTATAGCATCGTGTTGTTTCTGTGTTGTTCAAGTTTACAGGTCGGGTGCGGCTCGTAATATAAATTGGTTTGCATGTTTATCTAGCCAGGAATTTTAACTAATTGATATGATAACAGAGATGTTATAAATGTGAAAAATGTTTGTTTATTTTAAAACTAAAAGACAACCAAAAGAAATCAAGTAGATTCGAGGTAAAATTGGTTAAGATATCTAAGATTTTTAAGTCAGTGGACATACAAGTCCTTTCCACGAATTTTATACTACAGCATTCCATTAGCAAACCTACACATGTAAGACAAGACTTTAAATGCATTAACTGCATGATAGACTCGTGGTGACTCGTTTTTGGCTTGATATGAAAAACAAGTTAAAAGTTCGTTTGAACAGCAAGTTTTCGACTTGGCTACATGCTTTGTTGTTTGATTCTTTAAGTAATGTAGACATTACAAGGTTAAGAGAATGCGATAACTTTTCTGTGATATTAGTACTTAGGTAGTACAGAAATTAAAAATAATCGTCTAACAATTACACCAATTACTAGCCCAAAACCCTGTCTTAACTAAGAGTAAGCTTAAAAACGGATATAAAAAGTACGTTTATTATAAGTATGTAGGTAAGACATACTTGTAACATAGGTAATTTTTATAAACACCCATGACTTATTAGTAGGTAGGCTAGTGCACATACATATACAAACATTGCCCCTTGCGAGATTAGAACCCGCAACCACTAGTTTCGTATTCCGAAGCGCGCACTCCTTAGGTCAAATTATATCGAAAATATTTTCGAGTGCACTGTATGTATCGGCACATGTACGCAGTAAAACCAGAGTAAAACCGGTTGTATTAGTCATAGCGATCCATGTAGGTAACATAGGTTCTAAACCTTATTTTTGCCTTTGAGAGTATTTTTATTTATAAGCGCTCGGCCCCCCCCATTTCTATCCTCTATCGCTATACATTTTCCCCCGTCTATTTGTTTATGGAACTTCTACCACAGATTATATAATAGTGCTTCTACCCTTAAGACTCAAACGGCCAAAACTAAATGGGCGGTACAGCCTAAGTTGAGAACTTATGGGTTCGATTAGAAGCATAAAATCTGAGTCATAGAGTTAGTTGGCTATAGGCATAGTAAAGCCTAGGTCTGGATTGCGTGTTTTTATGTGATAAAACTAATTATTTAAGTGCTACGCCATTGGGAGTATTTTTGCTTAATGCTTATGTAAACATTTTTTAATGTTTTAAATTAGATTTATAATTAACTTTCCCCGGTTTTCCTCATCATTATGATCACACAAAAAGTAGGTGTTCGTTCATAAAATATTTATTACACCTGCTTTTATTAAATCACGATGAACTGAGGTTATTGCAAACGTTTAACATGAGGGTAGATGTAGGTTCATTTTATCGGGGCCGGAAATCTGTGCGAGCAATGACCTTAGGGACTATGTATTTATTTTAAGATTTACCTCTTATATACCTAAATAATAGATGGTTTAATTATATGCAAAACAAAAGTCGGCTAGACCGATTTTCATGACGATTTATTAGATTTGTCCTCCCCGAATAGCGGAATAAGTATGCATATAAAAACATCAAAAAAATCAAATTAATTCCGCTAATTAAGATGACACCACCTGTTTCGGAACCAGCAAACAACATCGGGTTATGGAATTAGTTTGGAGAATTTAAAAAATATTTTTTTCCAAACCAGACTAACCGCTTCAATTCACTAAGTGTTCTGTTTTCCTTTAGTTTTAGTGATATGCATGCTATTTCAGTACCTACTTAGCAACCTTACCGCGAAAAGATGACATCATCTCGCGAGAATCAATAGCTTCGAACACACGCATAAAATGTAGGTGTAAAATTCGTGAACTCACCTTGTAAGGGTAGTACTGTTGGCCACTCATTTTGGAGATTCCTAGAACCAAAAAGAAGTGTTAAAACCCGATTTGAATGTTTAACTTTCACGTATTTTCTATAAATAACAACGAAAATGCGAGCCGGCATCGGGCGTCGCGGAGGTCCTACACAACACTTCAAAGCCGGTTCTACCTTCACTTTTGCGGTCAAATTCTGGTCAAATCCTTATAAATTTTTAAAACAATTATTTTATTTTCATTATCCGTTTGATTTTTAATGCTAATAACTGATATTAAAGTAGTAAAAGTACGTACTTTGTTAGTAATGTAGAGACACGCCCAAAACACACCACAATAGCGCAAACTCGGAAGGCGACTAGAATGAAGCCGGGCGCAGGCGGTCGAGTCGACTCGTATCGCTCGCTCACGGCTCTCGCGTGCAGGGGTTGTCAACCTTTGGTTTTATAAAAATGTAGGTAATAATAATGGTAATAAGATGGAGCGATGCGGAGAGGATTTAATTTCGATGCTACGCTTTCTGCTTCGTTTTCGCTTTGATAACGCGTAGCGAAGAATATGAACTAAGAAAGGAATATCTAATATGTAGACCACCTACTTTCTTAAAATACCAACGTAACCGTTGATAAGCTTTTAAGTTTTGATTAATTTCCAAGGTGTAGGCTTTAATTTTATGTGATTGCATAGAGTCATTCGGGGTAACTAGGCGCAGTGGGTAAGTGAGCGCATTGCAAATATCTGCGAAACGGGGCGCGGGGGAGTGGGACCGAGTATGGGTCAATTGGAGGCCCACTAGTGACAAATTAAATCGGACAAGTCACTGCGGTGCACCACGTTTCGTTCGGGATATTTTTGAGATAATAAAAATTTGCTGGTTTAATTGCAACTTTTCAATGTTTTGGAAAACTTTCTGACGCCAATATTTATTATCTAATTACAGTGAGCCTATATTTAATTCATTAAGTGCACATTCAAGTTGATTTTAGTGAGAGAAAAATAATAGTTATGATAAACGACGCAATTTAAAGCGTGCGCGGGAAAGTGTGCGCACGCGTACACTTATTATTGTATATTATATAGAAAAATCAGCAGTTCTTATTAGCTTAATAAGGCGATTATTGATATATTATATATATATATATATATATATATATATATATATATATATATATAACCACGACAACAACTTATAGTATTCATAAAAGATGGCGGTGTTACCGATTACACGTGAAAAAAGAGATGACACCAAAATATATCTGACTTTCAGATCCACAAGAGTTTTCGGTGACCCGTGAGGTCAGAATCTTATATGATGATGATAGATGAATATTTTGAGGAACCACCTTATTTATTTACTTTTAATAATTATAAAAAGTGTTATTTTCGAACCAATACGAACACTCACCCACTGCGCTTACTTACCCGCAAGAGTGCTCACATTTACCCGCAATACGGGTCAAGTGTACGCATTCCAGTTTTTACTAGTTATGTTGAATTTGCCAGAAATCAAAAATAGTTACAGTTTTGTTTCTTTACTTAATTTATAGTCTAATAAAAAATATATTCGCTTCATATTTTCTTTTTTTACTAACTCCTCAACTTTGTAAGATACGAGGCTTTAAAGTCAAAAGTGCGCCTAGTTGCCCCGAATGACTAATTATAGAACTCACTTAACATACACAGGTCAAGGTCTAATCCGGATGTTTTGATGATTCTTGTGATCCAGGTAGCACTAACACTAACAATGTTAGTGGTTGTTAGTACCCTAGGTTACTAACTACGATTAGGTAACGTGTAGATAGTGTAGGTAGGTATTATCATTCAGCAAATTAAAGGTCAAATTATACGAGTTGGTACTGTTTTCTTCTTGTTCATCTCTCAGAACAGAAAAAAACGTCTGTGGTTTCTTCATTTCCTTATAAAATGTTTCAAAAGTTCACCTCCCCTGTGCCACGTAATCTCACTGCGGGATGATGTCATCGTGACGCGGTCGGGCTCCGCTGCCGGGCCCGACTTTCGGACGCCCCAGACTACAAACATAATACATTTACTGCAATCTGTTCGACAGGTCAATTAAATGTGACCGGCTTTTGGTAAAATAATTTATTAGAAAAGTGGGAAGGTGACTTATTTTTTAAAGAATTAGACATTCTCAGGCTGTACTTATTTGAAATGAAAGCGCTAGGTGTGTTATTTGTTAGGTAAAAGGAAGTGCTTTCAGCTATACGTAGCCAATTGCTAGAAAGTTAACTACAGTGTACCTATCACCTAGGTGTGGTCCAAGGAACATTATTAGGTTCGTTCTTGTTTCTACTGACCAAATTAAATACCTAGGTACAAAGCAGTTTTTTTACTACTATTATATATTTCGTCCATGCTACTATTCAACAGCCTCTCCCTATGCTTTTTACTGTATTATAATATCTTTGGCTGTATTTAATACATGTCACATTTGAGTAACAAACAATTAAACACATGGTATAATCGTTATAAAAGGGATTTCCCAAGGTTAAAAGGGGAGTTGCTTGGGTCGATGATCTGCGGTGTGCCCTACAAAAATGTTTGCAGTTAAGCCAAGCTAATTCATAACGTCGTCATCGTTAAGGAATCAAAGAATATGGAAAGATAATGGTTCTAATTCTATTCTAAGTAGGCCTTTCGTTTCAAATATCGTACGTAACGTCTTGACACTTATTTTGTTGGTAGGTACTTAAATCAATCCAGCACGGACTACCAGTTTATAAAACATTTTCGTCACCGAGCGAGATTAAATTCAAACCCCGTCTTATACATTTTTTTATTTCGAAGTTTTATGCACTCTGCCAGAAAACGACGCTTATGCTTAGCGACCATATTCTTCGTCGAACAATGCGTTAGAAAAACGAATGAAACTTGAAAACACGCGATTTCCCAAACATAAGACTAATCTACTTAGATCGATTTTTCAACCCCCCCCCCCCCCACCCCCGGATGATATCCTCATACTAAATTTAAGCGATTTTTATTAATAAATAAAAACATGCTCGTTTTAAGGCGGTCCTGCACGAGATTGAAGATATTAACGTATTTCTGAATCACTTGTACGATGCTGAATTAGTTAAATACATTAAAACAACTTATTTACGTTAACCTAATTATTGCACAAGGTTCTGTTGAAATTTGAAACAAATCTATACTAATATTATAAAGAGGAAAGATTTGTTTGTTTATTTGCATCGAATAGGCTCCGAAACTACTGGACCGGATCAAATGAAATTTGGCACAGAGATAGGCTACTTTTTGTCGCGATATAAAATCATAAGGGGGGTGAAATGGGGGATGAAAATTTGTATGGAAAATCCGACTTTTGGCGCGGGCAAAGTCGCGGGGAACTGCTAGTTCTTTATAATATAATAAACTGTAGCTAATGATGCCTATCTAAGAGCATTTTTTTTTCAAAAATTTGGTGATTTTTACGCATGAAACAATAATTATTACATAAAAATGATTGTATTGATATGCCGCAGGTCCCCGGGGATCTTTTTAATATACACGAATAAAATATAAGAAAATATGAACACTTCAGTTTTTTAACACAAATGTCGGATGGTTTTGCGCATTGCGCAGAATAAAACTATTGTTTTAATTAAATCATCAAGTCTAAAACTTTAAAGCAAATGGATCTAATTACTAATATTAATAAGATCGATTCTGTTTGAAAATCGTTTAGACTTACTCAACTTGCTTCGCGTTGCACCCCCTTAAGGTATAAGCAATTTACCTGATGCCGTAAAACTTTTTCTACCCATTAAGTAGGTCATTCATCATCCATGCAGTTTTAGCACCTCACTTCCTCGTTCTACTACGAAATTTCGCAGAAAAACAGCTTTATATAATGACTAATAACCTGCCTATCCGTTGATTATTCAACCTGCAACGTAGGCAAGGTTAAGATGCGTGACGCTATGTAAAATGATATCATCGATCTAACCGCTCGTCATTGATCTTATTCACGTTTGTTTATTAAAATGTATAATAAGTACGTTTCTACACATCATTTACTAATGTGATTCATGTCTACTACAGTACAGTAGTGCAGCCATTACCTAGTTCTTTTAATACAAGTGACACGTTAAGGAAAGTCATTGTGTAAACATGATAAACTTTTTTAATTAAAAATTCGATGCGGGTGGTGTGAATGCAATTCGTATTTTCAGCGACTACGTCAACAACAGATGGAGTTGCCAGTACTTTCAATTATATGTTTATTCTTATGTTTACAGACGTTACTGTAAACTTATTTGGCAATATTGTAAATGATTTTGAACTAAAACACATGGAACTTTCAATTGCATCCTAGGGGATAGAAAATATGTAATACCCTTTTGTCTATTTTGAGTATAAGCTATGATTATCATATCAAAATCAGTTTAGCAGTTTTGTATCATTGTGTTTATTATTCAAGATTTATTTTCATTGTGCCTTGCTTCTTTGTAGTTTAGGTCTGCTCTTTAGTATTTGCGATAATCGTGTTATCAGTACTTTGGATTTTTGGAATGTGTAAGGTAAGTTGAAAATTGATAGTTTGCTTCATAAAAGAAATCCTTTAATAATAACAATAGTATCATCATATTTAAAATAGCACTTTCGAAAGGAGATGTAATTATGTATGGGGTTCGTCTGACTTCCACTAGTTGGCTAGTGGAATGACAGCAGTCTGATTGTATAAAACATGATTTATTAAAGTAATACATTTAATTGGAAATACACAGGATGGCAGGCCATCACTATTGTGACAGATATAGTAGCTCCCATATATATAAATACATTTGTTTTCTGTTTACTCTAGTCTTCCAAGAAGAAGTATTGGCCTGCCCGTTTTTGCTCGATGTCCTGTAACAATAAAATATTATATTAGTTATGTTTATTTATAATATACCATTGGAATTTATTCTTACTGATTAAATCGCAATAGAATCTATTATATTGCGCCTTATTGCGCTTCTGATTCGATTTCTATTAAAAAATTTACAACTTTCGACCAGCTGAATAGGTTATGATGAAGATATGTAAGTACACACGGCAGCATGTCAAAATTCCCTACATTTACCTTGAGAACTCCTCAATAGTTTTAGTAGTTCACTTAGATAACCTGACGTGCTGCCGACTGTACAGTGGCCAGCACGTATTTACTACTTTTTAGGTACAGTTTAGGTATTTTTTAAATTGGACTTTTTAATAAGTATTAAGTTAACCATTGTAACTGGTGTTATTTAGGTCATAACATCTCTTCACAGTCGTATACCTAATGCCTGAGGGTTGTAATTGTGAGCATTATGTGGAATGAAACACACACAACAACTTTCTTGGCAATTTTTAAAGGAGTGGTTTGCCATGTCAGGACTTTATTGAAGAATTTATTGTTTTATATAACTTAAAAGTTTCTGATTTCCATTGGAAGTCAGAACTTTAAACCATCTATCACACTCATTGTACATAAGAATCATCACTAACCTTAACAGAGGCATGTTTATTGATCCTCGGTCTGAAGTTATTAGGATCTCTCCTGAAGGTGATGCCGAGCAGCTCTAAGAACTTATTCATGCCGTTAAGCAGTGATTGTGGCGCGTGCGCGGTCGCGTTTGAGGATGGTGTGCCTTCAAACACTATGACCCGGTCAGCTAGATATGTGGCCATTATGAAATCGTGCTCGACTACGAAGCCTGTGCGTTTTGCGTGGAGTATGAACCTGGAGGAAGAGAAAAGGTTTTGTATTAATAATTTTACACAGCACAATCTGGTTTAAATATGTACTTTTAATCAAGATTGTTGTTCTCTGAATTGTAGTTTAACTGTTAAGTTAGATTTATAGTCATGATAGTAAATATAATAGTTATACAACAAAAAGGTTTAGTTAATAGCAGTCTAACAATGACAAGCGTCTTGGTGTAGTGGTTCGCACCACGGACTTCTAAACCAAGCGGTTGCGGGTTCGAATCCCGCAAGGGGCAAATGTTTGTGTGATGAGCACGAGCATTTGTACGTAAGTCATGGATGTTTATAAATGTATATAAGTATGTCTATCCGTTATCCTAGTCACCTTAGTTCACGCTTAGTTTGGGGCCAGGTAATTGGTGTGTTTGTTGAAACAATTTATTATTAATATATTAGATATTAATGCATGCTAGAATATTTAAATATGATGGAAAATTGTCTATAATAACATAATTGGTTGACTTTTCCTGTATTTTGATGACTGTTCAAATAATTCTGTTTTAAGTTTATTGGTGTAAAAATAGGCCTTAATTTACACAACTACGAGGGTCAAACTGAAAGTTCTTAGAACTGGCCACTTATAAACAATATAATAAAAAAAAAATTCTAAAATTTGAAAATAGAACTCTTTGCCAATATTACTGAGTATATATTTCATTCATTTGTCATTTGTTTTACGACTTGGCGGCAAATTGAAAATTGTCTGTGTCACGTCAAAATGAATTTAACACGAGAAAATTTTCGTGCAATGATTTTTTATGACTTTCGATGTCATTTAAGTCAACAAGAAAGTTATGATAGACTACGATTGGCCTTTCACGATGAAGCCCCATCTCGTGCGACTGTTTACAACTGGTTTAATGAGTTTAAACGTGGTCGCACTAATCTCACTGATGATGTACGTGAGGGACGGCCTTCTACGGCGACGACTGAAAATAACATCTGTGTTGTGCGGCGTATGATAGAGACTGACAAAAGAGTGACCTATCAGCAGATTCGGACAAGCTTAGGCATCGGTATGAGTCAAGTGCACAAAATCCTCCACGAACATTTAGCGGTCAGGAAGCTTTGCGCCCGGTGGATACCTCATAATTTGACTAAGGCTCAAAAACTCCATCGTGTGGATTGGTGCCGTAAAATGATTGAAAGATTTAACGGAGGTGACTCAAATGCTGTGTTCGACATACTAACAGGTGACGAAAGCTGGATTTACTGTTATGATCCTGAAACCAAAAGACAATCTGCTCAGTGGGTGTTTCCTTTCGAGGAGTTGCCAACTAAAGTGAAGAGAGATCGAAGTGCGGGAAAAAAAATGGTGGCCTCGTTCTTTGGAAGGATAGGTCATTTCGCAACAATTGTGTTAGAGGATCAAAAAACAGTTTCTGCAGAATGGTACACTACCAATTGTTTGCCACTTGTTTTGGAAAAAGTTCGAGAGAAACGACCTCGCAGTAGGATCCTCCTTCACCACGACAACGCCTCGTCGCACACCGCCAAGCGAACGATTGACTATTTGGCGACATCAAACGTTGAATTACTGGGTCACCCGCCGTATAGCCCCGACCTCGCGCCTTGTGATTTTTATTTATTTCCAAAAATTAAAGAAAAACTTAAAGGAAAGCGGTTTATGAATGCTGAAGAAGCGGTGGCTGCGTATCGCGATGCCATTGAAGAGACCCCTAAGGACGAGTGGGCAAAGTGCTTTTCCCAGTGGTTCCATCGCATGCAGCGGTGTATTGACGTCAATGGACAATATTTTGAAAAGATATAATAAAACTAATAACTGGCTAATGTAATCAGTTTTTGATTTTCTAAGAACTTTCAGTTTGACCCTCGTACCACATCACTCCAATATGCATAGAAGACATCGAGGACATATCCTACTAGAGGCGAAGTAAAAACTATTTTACTCCGAAACTTTATCAGCTCTGACAACCGCAATAGAAGGTGTCAGTTCCGTCAAAACCGTATGTCAAAAACCAATTGATCTGTGTGGTATGTCAACGTGAATACTTGAATTGTTACGAAAAAATGAGATTTGAGAAATAATTAACATAATGTCGTATTGTTCTATACTGTGTTGTAAGAAAAAAAGCAAAACATCGAATTTTAAAACGGATGTGATGTCATTTCATCGGTAAGTAATAGTAATTATGCAATTTTAAAAAGTTCATAAATTTTCCTACGGCTCAAGATAAATCGGTCAAGCGTACTGACGTTTAAGTCTCATCTTGCTCCCACTAAGTGGTTAGCACATAATGTCATCTCGCTGAATTGGTTATACGACTTATCGACATTTATGTGCACAGTTTACATTACACAATAATTATTTTAGTACTTTGGCAGCACGGAGGTATAGTGATATAATCGATAACACAAATATTTACACTCGCGCACTAGAATCAATACCTATGCAAAAATGACATTAACCTACCTATACCGAGAAAGGTTTTGTTAGAATTATTGATTTTCTTGCAAATAACAAAACGCTGACACTTGACATGACGTTTGATAGTTTTCTTGGTTTAATGGATTATGAACAATGAGATGCGTAGTGAAAGCAAAGAGTATGGATGTTTGCGTGAGTAAATATATATGTGTATCGATTCTATTACTGTAAGGTGTGTGACGATAATAAAGGTGATGAATGGATGTAATGAGAAGCGAATGAGGAATTGGAGCCTTCAAATAGATAGAAATTCTTTATGGCAAACCATACCAATAAAAGAAATAAGGCAATTTACACAGAAAGATGTATAATGTAGGTGGATTTATTATTAAAATAATCCCTTCCAGACAAAATATCTACCGTATTTACCAACATTCTCATTCACTGGAAAACCTGAAGTGATTAAGTGACTATGAAGTAGATAATGGTATAATTTCGTGTGCGAGTTCGCATTCAGCCTGTTTTTTAAAAAAAAAACCTTGTCCGGGCTTTAAAACTTTGAAAGTGATGCCTCTGTTCTTAGGTAAATAGGTAGATATATATCGGAAAACATGATTTTAAGAAACTTGTTTCCTTGCGTATATAAAGTATGAGCCTTATTCTTAATTTATAGAAATTAGAAAACAATAAACGCATTTTAATAAAAATACTTATTGTATTTAGATTTCAATGTAATTTCTCTGTGCTTGGCTTTTAAATTCATGTTTTTATAATTAAAGCAATTTATTTGCAAGTTATAATGAAAGTTAATTTTGTTTTACAAACAAAAGTTTATTTTTTATTATATACTAGCTAACTCGACAGACTTTGTCCTGTTATTTAGTTTCTTTTAATCCTCTTTGACGATATCTGTCAATTCTATGTCGAACGCACTGACCTCTATAGTACAAGCACGCTGGACTAAACATTCTCTAAGAAATAACACATAATTTTGTGCCAAATCAAAGCGTCCCCACCGACTGTACAGGAAACTAAGATAGAGTAACTACCATATGTTTATGTCAAATTAGTTCCGTGGATGGTCACCACACGCTCACTATAGCCGTCAGCGCCAAAATTGCGACAATTAAATGGCTTTATTGTTAGGTTGACAGTATGCAGTCCAGCGTATTTGTATTATAGAGGTCAGTGGTCGAACGTCATAAGGTTACATTCAAAATTTTTTAACGTCCAAAGCGCTAAGGTTTGATTAGAAATAATTTTATATGGTGGTTAAGTATTCCTGAATTTAATAATTTTCCGCGCAATTTTATTATTTTTTTCTTTCATAAGAACCTTCTTCTGACAATAACAAACAACAAAAAAAGAATTAGTGAAATCGGTCGTATTAGGTCGTGATGGCGTGACCAAGGGAAATAGGGATAGATTGATAACAATTTTGATGATTCATACTTTAAATGGTTAATTTGATGACTAACTTAAATTTCTTAGGAACAAGAATCAGATATTATATTTAGGATATTGCACATTAGTGAAAAGTTTAACCTTAGGTGTAATAAAATATTGTTCCCATTAAATTAAACAATAACATCGACTATCGATACTAATTTCTAATTGACCATCACTAATACGGTGTTTGACATTCAGTCGGTTCATTCGGAATCTTTCGGATTTGGGGGAATTTTTCTGGAACGAAATTAATGCCATTTCCCCTCTAGTGGAATATGTCCTCGATGATAGAAGACAACACAGGTCTTATAAATGATACTATAGTTCTTGGTATTTTTAGATTTCCAATTTGATTGTGTAAAATACAATATTGCTTTCAATAGTATATTTATTTATTTTTTAAAACTAAAACCCACCTCTTAATAACTTTAGCAGCAACCAAACGTTGCTCGGAGTCTAGGTAGGCCGATGGTTCATCAACAAGGTACACATCGGCTGGCTTTCCGAGACAGAGCACCAAAGCCACTCGTTGCAACTCACCACCAGATAGGTTCTGGACTTCTTGGTCCATGATCTCCTCAATTTTCATTGGCTTCATTACATCTGTGATAAACTGTAAAAGGAATAATGTTGATATATTCCTACATAAAGAAATTATAAGGGAACTACAAAGACAAACAATTTAGGTGGCCTTATCACTGACAGTATTCAGCATTTATGTAAATAGAGAGTAAAAAAAATATGCAAAATCAATTCAGTAGGTCAGTTGATTATGTGCAAATAAACAGACAAACATTAAAAATAATGTAGATTTTCCTCCTGTTATTATTTTAACATCACCTTCAAGTTTTTGGTACTACTTTTACTTTTAATACTCAATGTACACATTGGTTTAATTATTTTACAATGTTTGTTTAAATAGATATGATTTAAAAATAATAGAAAAGTCACAGCAACATATACAACAATTACTAAAAAAAAATCTATTAACTAGCAATTTTTGAAAGCAAATGAATTCACCTGAGGATGTATGTAAGCATCTCTAATTTTATCGTGCAGTAGATTGCGGACTAGCCCCTGAGACTTGGGGGATATCTTCTGCGGCTTATAACTAATGTGCAGCTGCGGCAGCTGTCCAGAACCTGAGAAAATAGAAAAACAGTAAATCTATAGCTGTTATCTAATTCATAATCCTCTATTTAATAAAAAGGGGGTGGATAAATACAGAATTATTTTGGTAAAAAATTACACAACACAGCATCAGGTTGATGTTTGAATTTTCTTTGACACAAAGACATCCTCCAGTCCTTTTCATGTTTTTCTATCTCGCCGTAGTTGGCCATTTCAGCCCAGATGTGTTCCTGAGCTCATCTGACATCTTTTTTAATATCTAGCTCTTTTTCTTTTTAAAGAAGACACATTGCTACATCAAAAAATACGGCAAAACCTACGCTTAAAGATCATGTTACTATCTGAATGTTTTAAAACAAAACAAACAAGTGAAATGAAGCAACAATGCTGTGTGGCCGCTGGGTATGTATAGAACAAAGATAAATTTACCTTCCGGCGATAGGGAAGATTCCGCATGTTTTAAACATTTTTGGAACACAGGGTGGAAAAATAAATCAAACAGTTCAGTCCTAGCCATCACAATAACAAGGAAAATACGTCGAACTCATCAAGATATGCTTAACGCAACAATTCTATAACCTCAATAATATTTCAACATCTACATAGCTAAAACCTCAAAATAACAAGAATAGAACACTGAACATCCGTTATATCGCAACATTTTTGTGTACTGCGTGTGTAATTTCAATAAATTAAATAGGAAAACGTTTTCTTCCAACAAAAATCGAACGAAACCATTTGACAGGTGACAACTTTCACGAATTTGACATTAGAAATGAGTGTTGCCAGAAATTACCTATTATTTAATACAGATAAAAAATAAAATCGATTCCAACAATGCCAGCGCCCTCATATCGATTTATAAAGGTCACAAAACTATCGAAACAACCTTTCAAGAGCGCGATATACCTCGCTAGGTGTAATGTAGCTAACTAATGAATAAATTACTATTACTCGAGCACTAAGCTCCGGCGCGGCCTTGTTGTATGCTATTCGAAGGGGTACTCTGATGGCGGTACAATATACATATTTAAGACAAGATTATTTACCTTCATCAGGTTCCAGATTTCCAGCCAACATTCTAATGAACGTAGTTTTTCCGGTACCGTTCTCTCCAAGAAGGACTAAGATCTCAGAATCTGAGAATTCTCCAGGCATCACGCGTAGATAAAAGTCACCCATGCTCTTGGTCATTTCAGGGTACTCATAGTGGTTCATACGTTTTATCTGTAGAAAATATTGTTTGTTACTTGTAAATAAAAAATAATCAAATGAAACAGTAAGAAAAATGTTACCTCTTCCTCAGTAGCAGATTCAGCTACTTTGAATACCAAAGATTCAGTTCTGAATCTCATGTTCTCAGTGGGCACAAACCCATCAAGAAAAATATTGATACCTACAAGAGAAAGTTATGATATAATTTTAAGAAAAAATGAATGAATTTGTGACTTAATTATAAAATAGTGTTAGTCACAAAGTGACATAGTGAAATGTATCAGCTTGAGTTACCTTCTCGTACGGAGAAAGGCATAGTAACAACACCGTAAGCACCCGGTACTCCATACAAGCAGCAGATAAAGTCAGACAAGTAGTCCAGTACAGACAAGTCGTGCTCTACGACTATGATGAACCTGGAACAAACAATGTGTACTCAGCATACTCAGTCCAATTAAATTAGAACAGGTTTTCATTTAAAAGTTGAGGTTACAAGTCTTAAAGATATCTTTTTGTTCTTTGCATCATAATCAGTCTAAAATGAAACCATGTATAGTTTATGCTTCACCAGAGATATTTCAGTAGGACTCGGCAGATCCTTATTTCTAGTGCCAAGATAAATTTACATTGATACATTTGTCTCTAAATATGCTATTTTTTATTTATTGTTGCAGACAACATGACAACAGCATCAAGCATTGTGCCAATAGGATATGTTAAATAAATCACCACCAATTAAAAAGAAGTTAAAAGTTTTCTTATTGACGCAACACAGGTTATAATTGCCTTGCCCATTATTATGTATATCCAATATTTTGCAACTTATTTTTATCTGTAACATACTTAATTTTATGTAAAAATTTAAATTTATAACTTACTTGTCAGGGTGAATAAGGGAACGGATAGTGCGAGCAGCGTTAAGACGCTGTTTGACGTCAAGATACGAAGAGGGTTCGTCAAACATGAAGATGTCTCCATTCTGGATGCACACCATAGCGCAAGCAAAGCGCTGGAGCTCTCCACCGGACAAAGCTGAGATCTCACGGTCTCGGATGTGAGATAGATCTGTAGAGAAGAAATTGAATGTTTCTCTTTATAATACCTCTACAGATTCCATAGCATTTGATTACAAATGAAAGTTCGAATCATAGTTATGTTTATTATGTTCTAACTACAGAATATACAGGTCTGCCTCTGTATGATTGTTTTAGACTAAAATTAGACTGCTATTAGACATGTGGATCCAAGATCTATTTTAAGATATGACGCAGTCAATATTTTGATTAAACATTGTTTCAAATACAAACATGACTATATTCTTACCAAGCATTTTGCATATCTCAGGCTGGTTTTTTCTTTCATCTTTCTTGTCAAGGAGCTGTCCTACAGTCCCTTTCACAGCCTTTGGGATCTGATCCACATATTGAGGCTTGATTAGAGCCTTCAAGTCATCCTCAAGAATCTTGGTAAAGTAGTTCTGCAATTCCGACCCGCGGAAGTGAGACAGAATCTCTTGCCAGTCTGGAGGATCCTGTAATAAAATAATTTAAAGTTAGTATAAAAACAGTCAATTTAAAAAAATTAACAGAGTGTGTAATTTAGGATTGGCAATAACATGTAATTATATTTAATAAATAAACTTGTTGTATTATAACAGCCACTTATTGATTGGTAATGAAAACAAATTTCTTGGCAACAAATTAATGAAGGACAAAAAAATTACATCTTACAGCAAAACGTCCCAAGTTCGGTTTCTGCTTTCCAGCCAAAATCTTCAAGGCAGTTGACTTGCCAATACCATTCTGGCCTACCAAACCCAGCACTTCACCGGGCCGGGGAATTGGTAGTCGATGCAGCTTGAAAGAGTTCTTGGAGTAGCGATGAGTGGTGTGCTTCTCCAAGTTTGAGGGAATATTGATAATCGTAATTGCGTCGAAGGGGCATTTCTGTTGAGTATAAGTACTGTTAGTATCATAGAACACTGGAAATCATTTTTCACTATCTACATTACCTTACCTATCTCAAAATCTCCCTTAGCTTTAAAACTAAAACACAGTAAGGTTTAAAGCTAAGGTAGTTTTTTTGATTGCATTCAGAATCAGTAATAACAAAAGTTTGTTAGTGCTACCCAAAACTAGCACATAATTTACATTGATTCTGATCTCACTCATTCAGTATTGTAAGATGTTAATCACAGGAACTTTACCTTGACACAAATACCACAACCAATGCACAGCTCCTCGGATATGGTGGCGATCTTATTGTTAGGCGTCACCTCGATGCAAAGCTTGCCCATTCGCACCACGGGGCAGCTCTTTTTGCATTCTTGCCTGCATCGCTTAGGCTTACAACGATCAGCATTAACTATAGCAATACGCGTAAGTTTATCCGTCTCCTCATGCTGTTTGTTTCTAGACATTGCTGTCGACCAAAGAACATAATTAAAACAATCATCACACACTCAAATAAATTCATAATAAAACAAAAAATAAATTGATATGTGGCATAGACCTAACCTCTACTCATCGTATGGTAGGTACGTTTACGCAACTAAATGGTAAATGGAAGACAACTTTTGTATGCTCTTCTACGTAACACAGCGTGCACATTAGGCTATGTAATTGACCTAATACCTGATAAAAGAAAGCGAACGCTGGCGATACTTTGCCTACGTTCGCGTGTCCTTTTATCTTGAACACGGGGTGGAAACGGCCATAGAGATGACATAGAGTTAGTGGGCAGCGCATTATAATCTATGCAAAAATCAGGATCCACTATTTCGCACAGACTATGTAGCGATACGACATCTGGTGATAAAGTTCAGAACTAAAAAAGTATTTTCAATGAGGGTTACCACTTTAGGTATAATCTCCCTGAATATTAGGGTAATTATAACGGTGGAAGGGGAATTTAGTAGAGAAAATATTTAAGGAATAATATGAATTTTGTAAATAAAAATGTAAAACACAACAATTTTAAGATAATTATAGTAACTTTTGACATACTTAACTCAACTGTCGGTATCATCATTGAACTGCTTGCAAATGCTGGTGTATTACATCAAAAACAAGCTTTGACTATTTTATTTTATTATTTAATGACCCTTAATGCACTATTAAGAAGACAATACATACAATTTCATCATCTTTTAGATGACTTTGGTTACTCTGGAGCGGTATATTTTTGAATGCTTAGGGAAAAACATATTTAGTTGTTGGCAGCCCTATCTGACATTGAGTTTTCGAATTCGGCCGTTTATTTATTTGCATTTTCTATTAAGTTCTTGCAAATTGTTTTAATTGTTATTAACCAAATCTCTTTTGTTTGATCTTTTATCTTTCAGATATGCCGAGATTCTGCGTGATTCCGGAGTGCCCATCCAACAAGAGGAAGTCCATCAGGACGTTTCGGTTGCCTCGTACTGATCGATTGCGAGCAATTTGGATGGAATATCTTATTTCTATTGTTCCCGAACTAGCATCACTCACTAAAGATCAGCTTATTCACTGCAAGGTTAGTTCTAAAGTTTACATTTATCGATACACATGATATCTCTGAAATACCTAGAAATTGATACACCTGCCTCTAAAGCGAAGAAAGATCCTGTGTAGTATCATAACACACCTAGTAAATTATACTAAGAAAGCTTTTTCAATAATCCTGATGAACAGAAGATCATCTTGTTATTCTCTATTCACTATTTTACAGTCATAGCACTCACATCCTGTGTATGTTTATTTTATAGGTTTGCCAACTTCATTTTGAAGAAAAATATATACAGAACAACAGAAGGCTATTGATTTGTGGTCCAACATTGTTTACACCAGCAGAAATTCTTTCGAGGCAGCCAACCAAACCATTTCCTTCACTATGTGAGTAGTTCAAGAACTTTTTATATTCAGTGAAATAGTATGAAAAAGGTACCAATACAAATAATGTAAGCTAACTTATCTACACATACTAAAGAAGCTACAGAGGTGTAATGTGCTGCCATAAATTTATTCATCAAATTACTTTTCATATTGTGTGAAACATGCCATACTTGCCCGCTTGATCTGAAATAATCATAATAAAATAGAAAGTTCTAAAGATTGAACAAATAAAATGAATCTTTGCAGATGTGAGAAATGATCATTCATATGCATCACCTTGTTATACAAGAAATTCTGGCCCTGACGGTATATATTTTTCTTAATTTTCATGAATAATTTAACTAGTCTTGGTCATTTTTGATTTTGTGGTGTTGAATTATCCAATGTCTTGCAGATGTGATCAGGAAGGTGATCACAATCACCCGTGACCACAACTATTGTTTGGGTAATAATTGTAGAATTTGGTTGTTCAATTCTAAACATGTAGTTGTATTTTATACAGGGTGGTTTTGTATGCTAGTTGTAGGAAGAAAATTTTCAATAGACACAAGAATTTCCAAAAAAAAATTAGCCTTAGTATTAGTAGTATATAATCTAACATATTTAGGTCAAAGCAGACAAGGTGAGGTTTAAGATATTTGTGTTGGTAAGCAATAGATTGTAGCATTAATTTCAAACAAATACAAGGTCAATGAATTGAAAACAAAATAAATATTATCATCAATCGTAACGGATATTAAAGTATGTGTGGTAATTATTAACAAAGATTACCGGTGCCTTACATAAATGCTAATGCTTTGTAGAATATACATACATCGAAGTATTCTAAAATTACTAGTATGGTGTACTGTGTGATTTTGGCATTGTTATTAGCCTATAGTTTTAATTAAACCTTTATGTATTTTTTGTTGCAAATAGTTTTCTTTAATGTTGATACTGATTTAAGTTTATAACAGTCGAGCCGAATCCTAAAGTTACGTATGACAGCTCAACCACAGGTCGCTAAAACCTTGTTACGTCGCCATCTTTTCAAATCAAAATTCAGAAATACCAACTAATTACAAACAAAAGATATACATTATAACAACTCTAACCTACACAAATTGTTTCCTAATATTATTATCATTTTTAATGCTAGAAAATTGAAAATAAAAAATTGACAAACGTCATACGTAACTATAGGATTCGGCTCGACTGTAACTAAATTCTTGGCTTAGCTTGACACTATTTTTTGAGACAGTCTGTATAATTTATTTGGCTAAAATAGTTAATATTTTTAGTAAGTTAATAAATTGTACAATATTGAACAAATAGGTCTCTATCCACAATAATATTATAAATGCAAAGTGTGTCTGTCTGTCTCTTAATCTTAGATCTATGTACTGTCGAGGTCTCTCGCACCTTAAAAGAGCAAAAATGTTTTTCACCTAGCGTCGTCTTTTATTTAAAAATACGCCCGTTGTTGTGTTAGTATTTTATGCTTTAAAGTGGTTAGTAGGTAGACAAGAGTGCGAGAGAACTCTACCGAAGTTTAGTCGTTGTATGGTTTGTTTTTATAATACTTCAGATGCAGTTATCAGTTGAATCCAATCGAGATAGCAATTGATTGTTTGTAAACAACGTTGCGAGGGATAAATAAAACTACATTGTACATTTTTTCTCACAATTAAACGGTAAGCTATAAAATTAAAACTTTGGAACTTATGATGAAATCTGTAACGGTTTGTGTTAGGTGTGAGTGTACAGTAATTATGTCAGTCGTCACTCTACTAAATGTAGTTTTAGTCTTATTTAATGTAGGTTAGTTATTATAGTTCTCCAATTGCACTCTACGTATACATAATTATTGTAAACTTTGAATATTTATGATACGTCTTAGCAATTCCGTTCTGCATTATATTTTTATTGTATCTTTTAACAATACAAGTTTTTCCAGTGTTTCTAACTGTTTTATTTTCAGGATTTGTCACACTAGATGCGTTCTGCGGTCAGGTCAATGTTGCTCATTCTTAGTGTGGGCTGAAATTACTTTGACCTGATCGCAGAACGCATCCAGTGTGACAAACCCTTTTCCTGAGCCAAAAATAATATAACTGTATAGTAAGTACCGTTATTAAATACCTATTCAATAACGATAACGTTAATTTAGTGAGCAAAGATATCATCTGTGCCAGAGAAGCCATGATCAAAAAAAACAGCTGTCATCGGTCATGCGCTAGCTGTCAAAATTTTCCACTAACTCAGGCGCCCAAAAAGGGCCGTTTCCTATCTGTCTTTAGACATACTCTTACTAATCTGTGATCTTGAATTATGTCAAAAAGAAAGAACCAGCCTGAAGTTGACAGTAGTAGTAGTAGTAGTAGTATTTATCCACCAGGGGAAAGGCAATGGTACATAGCCATACAGCCAGATCTTGAATAGTCCTGAAGTTGACAGTTGGCACCTTTTTTTGCATTGTAATAGTTCGGAAACAGGATGCTTGAATTTGAAACTGTACAAAATAAAAGTCATATTTTTGGTCGTTAAGCAAATAGTTATCGTCCTTTCTTTGCTGTTGCCATCACAAACCTAATTTAGTGTACTTATCAAGTTAAACAAACAAAAAGGTTAAAAAAACGAATAAAACATGAAACTGATAAATCGAAAAACTCGAGTTGTAAAATCTACAACTGATTTCCGAACACAAAATTAAAAAAAATGGTTTATGTTGCCATTTTACATAAAATATAACTTCACTTGCATTCAAATCGATTTATTTCATTCGAATCATACGATGCATCATTACTGATAATCAGGAAAATAAAACGTTCTTTGTTTAGTTGTTGTTTTGTTTTTCGACTTGTTTGCTACCTCAGCCAACTGTTACCAACAAATGGTAAGTAATATTAATCAGTGACTAAAGTTTTGTGTGGTGAATACTGAAATAAACTATGTTATTTTTAATAACCTTTAAGTATTCGGATATTGTTTTAGGTTAACTTTTCGGCGAACATACTGCTTCTGCTAAGATAAAAATCAGATCTTGTATTGTAGTTAGTTATTACGTCAAAATAAAACAATGCTTGAGGTTTGTGTAGACAGTTTAGAATCTGCAATAAATGCTGTTCATGGAGGTGCTGAAGAATTGGAAGTTTGCAGTTCCCTTACTGAAGGCGGACTTACGCCTTCGGTGGGATTGGTAAGAGAGATTTTGTCTATGGTAAGTGTTTTTAAACGCTAACAATACAGGGTGTATGGGGGGTGGTGAAGCAGCGCTCGGAAATTCGCGAAAATTACGACTCGCTAGCGTATTAGCTTTGCTGAAATTTTCGATCAAATTATTAAAATAAGATTCCTTTCTCTTTATATTGAAAATCAAAGTAAGGTAATAAAATGCGAGTGAAGCGAGTTAAAAAAATAATAGCCAGCCAAAACATGGGGGCCAAAATAGGGTCACGGAACGCGAATAAAGCAAGCGCGAGTTTTTAAGGGTACCCACGATTCGAAACCCACGAGTCTCTTTCGTACCACATAATCTTGGGTACCCTTAAAAACCCGCGCTGAGGTTACAAACCGCGTTCGAAATGAGCACGAAAGTTTTAGCATTAAACCCGATATGGGGCCAAAATAAGGTTACCAACCAACTAACCTACGTACTGCAATGGAAGCGAGCTAAGCATTTTTTTTTATAAATTCTTTGAATATATTTTACTTACGAGTGTATGTACGAGTAAGTTGGCACCCCTTGGTGCCTGAGGCGGACCGCCCCTCCCCTTACGCTGCCACTGTTTCCGCGGCCTTACCACAGACACCCTTCCTAGAAAGCTGTGATTTGTCATTAATATGTACCTACGTTCATATAATATTATTTTCTTCCTAGTCTGCCAAATACAAAGCTTTAAACTGACTCGGCAATCAACGATGGCCTAATTAATTACACTTGCCTGACAAAGTTAGCTTTATACCCAATGATAGTGCATTATAAAATGAGGTAGATATGTCATTATCGCGCGGAAATTGCTTACCTCAAATTGAACAATTTGCTCAATTGTGCATGCAAATTTCGTACACATGATGCACACATTTCGTACTCATTCGACAAATAAAAACGTGTGCTGGGCTCAGCGCATCAAATTCGAATCGCCGCGCAGTAGCAGATGGCATATCTAACTCTTTTTTTAATACACTATCACCGTTTATAAACTATTATATAATCTGTGCTAGCACAGAATAAATAATAGTACCTACAATACCTAGGTACTAGCACAGGTACATTACTTGCTCAATTTTACGGGTAGTATAGTGGCCAGCACTAAAGACAACCCATTTTCATTTTAAAATCACCTTTATTACAACTGGTTACTACGCCACAGTGTTCTGCGTGATGTGCTGTCATTCATACAATTTTATGGAAGGATAAATTAATAATTAGTAGGTACTTCGTCCGCTAGTAGACCAATTTATTAAAGTCAATTGAAAACTGTGCTGAAAATCTATTTAGCTTACTTATTTTTTTACCTATTAAGTATCATTTTGTCTTTTTCTTTGGGTAAAATATTATTTTTTATTGCAGGTCGACAAAGTTGGGACTAGTCGCGTTTATAAGACGTGCCCCCAATTCTGCTGCTGCCAGGAACTAAGCCAGGTAGTTAGTTTGGCTGGGGTGTTTTCCGCACTTAGCCTCTTGATTGGACACAATGGCCCCATTGTGCGTTAAAAACACTCTACTATCTTAATTACTCAAATATTTAGATCAGTATGTATCATATACCTACTGTAGGATTATACTGTTTTTCTTAAGCAAAGGTTGTCTGAAAGAGATCTCTCCCATAGTGATAAGACCGCGTTAATCAGTTCCATTCTCACCTTTTCGACTTATTTGCCCTTTTTACTTAGCTAGTGAAACGGTTTTACCGTCCTCATTGAAGACTAGGTTGGCGAAGTAGGCTGTTATTGCACGGTGATTGTTCGAAAAAAATAATCGAAATTATCGTTGACCATTAGAACTATCGAATGTCGATTTAGTAATTCGGAAAAAAAATAATCGAATAATAATCGACAATCTAATGATAATCTTTAATCTATACTCAGCCCTTCGATGCATTCAATTGAATTGCTGCGACAGGACAGGCAGCGACTGAATGATTAATCGACGCGACGAATAACGATTCAGTCGTTAGTAGTACGGCCTGCGCACCGCACGCTCCGGTATTGCTCGCCGCATAATCGAAGGATAATCGAATGACCGCGGTTGCTTATCGATAACAGGGACCATTTGAATAATTCGATTAATTTAGTAATAATCGCCCATCGCTAGGGTGGTCACCTATCACCACGTATTGGCTTGACCTTACAAGAAACACTATGTTAGTTTTAGAGTAACCTTCCTAATTTGACGGCCGCCATAGCGGAGTGGCTCGCACACCGGTTTTCTAGGTGTCGCCATCTCTGAGGTCTCGGGTTCGATCCCCGGTCAGGTCAATTAACAAATTCCCCCCAAAAAAAACCTGGTAATTCACATTTTCTATATTACCTCGGGTCTGGGTGTTTTAATACCACCGTTGTTTCAGATTTGTAATGTATGTGATGTTGTCCAATATTTATATATTTATTTATATTTATACTCTGTTTATATCCATGTTTTAGAGTAACCTACCTAATTATAGTCTGACAAGTTCATCTGCGACCCTCCTGCGCTCCCGTGAAACGTGCGGGGGGCAAAGAAGCGCCAATCGCACGCGACCACAGATTAAGCTATTTATACTAAATGCGACTGACATTCGCAACCATGATCCAAACTCTGGTGAGATTCCCCTGGTAACAAGGTCACGGAGGTCAGATGGCGGTCGCTCCACTGTATTTACCTGATCTGCTATATCCTGGATCATGGTCAGCGGACCCTGTGCGCTCGCGTGCGACTGCACAACCGGGATAACGCTAGGAGGATGATGACTACAGGCGACTGTCATTCGCAAAATTGGAACACCACCCATCCCCGCAGACATCTAGCATGCCTCACACCCCGCACCTCTGGCGACCGCAGGAAGGTCGCGCACGAATTTGTCGGTGTGTCCGGGTTTGTACTAGCGATAATTTATGGGCTATTAGTTCATCAAATGTTATCGACAAAACCCTCCATGTTGGGTTCTAACTCCCCCCCCCCCCCCCTCTTGAAATCAGCCATTTAAATTAATTAAAAAAAAAAAACTGTGGATCTGGAATTTATGAAAATGATTTATTTGAAATGTAACACTATCGCCTATCAAGTGAAATAAAGACTAAATCAAAATTGGATTAACCGTCATGGAGAAAGTTATTTTTTTTAAGAAATCCTGCTAAAAAATAAAACAGATAGTTTTTAAACCTATTACAAAACTAAACCCAAAAATGATTTTTTTTGGAATTGTTTTTCATTAGGATAATGTCTTTAAAATTTGATAAATAGAAGGCCCTTAAATTATCGCTAGTTGAAACCCGGGCACCCTATATATAGCCAGCCAGGCACAGCACAGCAAGGTGAGGTGATAGTAGTTCGCAAGTTTTGCTTTGCAAGGGTAAAACCACGCTATGCTGAAACCCGAGAAAGGACTTTTCCATTAGGAATCCAATTACAATTTACCGCAGATTTCCTTAAGCTTACGCGAGGTATGAAAATAAATAATGTTCTAACGATTTGCGGTGCGAAATGAGAAAATTGAAACTATGAATAATGGCTTACTGCAGGCTAATATAAAATGGTAGCGCTTATAGTCGTACGTACGTATCGTAACATACTGTAGGTATGTACTGTACTTAATAATAATCCCAATCTACCTAAATACCTTTTAAATACTTAATGTAGAGTCTGTATGCGAGTTAATTAACCTGTAATAATTAATGTGACGTCATTAGCTTACTAACTAAAGCACGAACTCTGTGTATATTGAAACAACCACATAATTAATATATGTTCAAGTTAGTTACACAACGAGGGACCTTAGTAGGCTCTGAAATTGCTTTGTTTGAAAAGTGACTATTTCAAGTTTTGGTTGTAAGTAGGTATACCTCCTTCCCTGCTGTCTGATACTTTTATTCTTTGGATCAAGTACTTACCTACGGAATCCTAAAAAAAAACGTTGTACCGGCTTTGAAATCTTTCTTAAAAATTTACGTTGAGCGACGTACTTTTTAAACTAATTTAGGGAAATCTAATGAAACTGGGTCTGTATTCAAATAACAATTGTAACCTCACAAATTACGACGATATCGGGCTCGTTATAATGTTTGTTGTTGAATTCTTCGTTTATGAAGCTCACTTTTAAGTTTATTAAATTAAATTATTAAACCATGCTTTCATTTTGAGCGAAATTACAATCTATCTTATATTAATCCTGTTACTACTTAGATACTAATCAAATCCATAAAGGCATCCGCTGGAAATCAGTTTTTGTTTCATGCCATTGCACGGTTTCCACTAAAGCAGCGAGGAGAGGAGACAGGAGGAGATGTATTTGAATAAACCAATCAGATTGCGTTATTTTCACATTTCTTCTCCGCTTAGCTTCGATGGAAATGGATCAAGCGGTAAGGAGAGGAGATGTCTTATTTTTCTATAGAATTTTGTGCGGCGAGTGGGCCAGCGGCGCGGCAGAGCGGAGAAGTGTATAGTCGGGCGGCCGGGCGGATTTCATGACGTCTTCCTTTCGTAAACAGAGCTTGACTGGTTTCGGTCTCTCACAGCTCACATCTCTGCTACACAAAGCTCACATCTCCTCTCCGCTTTGGTGGAAATAACCTGCCAGCTTTGCAGCACATCCCCTCCCGTCTCCTCTCCTCTCTGCTTTGGTGGAAACCGGGCCTAATGCTGAGCGGATGACTTTTCGGCACTCACCACTTTAGTAGTAGTTGTGTAATTACTGTCTTTGTAAACTCCTATGTGTGTGTAAATGTTGAATAAAATAAACTTACCCAAATTTTTACAACATTTCCAATTTAATTACGGTAATTCTCTTATGTAGTAGTAGATTTAGGAAGTACACTATTTTTTTAAATACAAATTGGGTATAAAAACTAGGTCCATGTCCACTCAGAGCTATCTCATGCCCATCTAGGTTTTAGGTACTTAAAATGATAATTTAGTGTCCATGTAAACTTATAATTAATCGAACAATAAATTACTTTCTTACTCTGTCTTTTACAGAAACCCAAAGTGAACGTAATGATCCGATGCCGCATCGGCTCAGACTTTTGCTACACCGAGCAAGAAATGGACACTATGTTAGCCGACGTGGATTCTTTTAAACAATTCACCATCGACAGATTTGTTTTCGGCGCTTTGACCATCACTCAAGACGTAAACATCGATGATAACGCTAAAGTCATAGCCCACGCTCATCCCATACCAGTAACCTTCCATAGAGCGTTCGATGTCTGCAAAGATGCAGAACGTTCCATTACGAAAATTATTGAACTTGGCTTCAACAGAGTTTTGACAAGTGGCCAAAGAAGTTCGGCGGGGGAAACTGAGGCAGTTGAATTAATTCGCAAGTTGCTGACCACTTTTGGCGACAAAATTCAAATAATGCCAGGTGCCGGAGTATCTGTGAGCAACGCAAAATCTTTCATCGATATCGGATGCGAAATAGTCCACAGTTCTTGTAAGAGGGTCCAAGTTCTGCCTAAGATTGAGAATAATTTAAGTATGGGCACGAGTGATAGTGAATGCATTTATATAACAGATGAAAGTGTTGTGAGGAAAATGAAGGAAATATTGCACTCTTAGTTTTTTTGCTATGTATTTTCCAGTTATTTGTATCATTCCATTATCTACATTAAAAAATCATACCTACTCTCGTCAGTTCTTTTTTGTGCTAATGCTCGTACATCATACATAGTTTACTTTATCTAAGAATCCGTTCCAATCCATGACGCAAAAAATCGTGCGCAAGAAATAGTCTTAGGCAGCAAGGAAAATCTGGAAAATAAGATTTAAGTACTTTACCAATCTATTAATAAATACTGGCCACGTAGAATTCAACGCAAAAAATAATGCGCCAAAACCGAATTTAACTTAAAAAAATGTTGCCGCGAACAGCTGCGTCGTTGGGAAAGATCGCCTCCGTTTCTGGGAACATCAATAAATATTGTGGCCAATTTATCACGGAGGCATATTCTGGGGAAAATGGCGGCCGTCTAACGATGCTATTATCGCTTAGAACAATACCTGAAGGAACGACTAATAATGACTCTATTAGTGTAATTGGTGAATGATGTCTCAGATTCTTAATTAATTGTACCGTGTCCTTATGAAAAATATAAACACAATGTGCTCATATTATGAACACATATTATTATGTAATGTAGTACCTAATGGGAAAGGATTTTGAGGTACTTGTTTGGTTTGCTTAACTGTACTATGTAGTATAATAGTAGGCATTTATGTAACATGTTGTTAATTTATATGAAAGCTTATTCAGAATTACTCATTTATGAGATGAAACGCCTGTCAAGGTTGAGTATACCATTGCTGTATATTTAAGTAATATAAAAGCTTATGATACCAAATTTATGAAGGGAATAGGTAAATAAAGTCGCTAGTGTTGCTTATTTTCCAGACATGAATAAGAAGTTCTTCGTAGCAGTTTTTGTTTGTTTTCTAACAACACATAACTTTAGTTAAAAAAACCTCAATTCATTAAATCTTTTGCATAGCTGCTCCTGACTACATCAATTATCAGCTACATTTGCATTATGGATAGCGCTAGTAATAAGTAGTACTAGAGCTTGGATGAATGAGTGCTACAGCCATGGAAAATATACAAATCTAATATAGGTAGGTACTATTAAAACGTCATGGTTATTATTTCAGCTATCTAGTCATTAATTTTATTGACCGATGAGTCGGTTCACGACCAGCTAAATTGCAAATCGAAGTAGGTATCTAAACAAGATTCGTAAAGCACCATTTTAAAAGCCGCAGACAATAACGCAAGCCTGCATATCAACATACCATAAAACTTCAAATTTTCTCAATAGAAATTGAACTTCACTTGGTTTGACATTAAGATGAAAATAGCTTGAGAAAATTTGTACTTTTGAGGATAAGTTTAAGTGCTGTTGATTGTACAATTTGTCAGCTGGCATTATGATTGATAGCACGCGGTATCCCCGTCTTGATGACCCCCGATCAATCATCCCTTTTGAAGATGCTTCAGGGAACTGGTGTTCCAATTCCAATCATGAGCAAACACGAAAATATCTGAATCTGCTTAAGTTCAGAACCTATATTGTGTGTTTCTGCGAAAACTGGATGTGCAAACCTTAAGTTGTACCCACCTAAAAGGTACCACTGTATAATATAGAAACACTACTGGTAAATCCTTCCAGATTGGTTTGGTTAAGTTTCTGGCATTATAATTTTGATTGATCTATTATATTCTCCTGCTTGCGGGTTGACCCCTAACCACATTTAAACAAATAAAGTATAATATAATTTACCAATTTTCCAAGAAAATTTAATTTTCACGGATCAACTGAAAACACTGAAGGACTGTGTATTCTCAGGAAAAATATTAAAGGCGAAATTCAGATAGCGGGAAATGACAAAAAGGACAAACTAGTTATTAATTGAACAACTTTATTTAAGTGGATTCAGTGAACCTAATAATAAACTACGCAAGATATCATAATTTATTATCTAAGGTACAAAATAAGGCTATCGTGAAATGTGAATACGCTTACGTTAAGGCAGTTGTTGCTTACCGTGTTGTGCAATATTAAATCTACTATTTACATTACTTACAACTAGTTAAAAGACAGAATTGGTCAATTGCACGAGACGTTCTTATCCTTTTCGATCGAGCCGTTAAAACCTTTTTTAGCGGTGTTAATTTAACATTATTACAAGTACAAGTATTTGTACCTAATGCATGGATATTTATAAAAACGTATTTAGGTATCCGTAATCCTAGTCATATCTTATAGCACAGCTTAGGGCTCATTCACACGGGATCCGTCATTGACGATTCGTCAAAATACAGGATACGTCATGACTGATGGACGTTCACATTGCATACGGAATCGTGTTTTTTCACGATTCGACAAAATATCCGAATTGGTAACATCAGCGGATCCGTCAGAATAAATTCACGATTCGTGTATTTTGACGAAACGTGATTTTTAAAAACACGATACTAGATTTAAGATGTATCGTCATTTTTCACGATTCGTGATCCGTGTGAACATGGGCATTCAAAAAGCATTGCCGCTGTCAAAAAAAGAACGAATCATGATACTTACTAAATCAAATAAATTTATATGAGATTCCGTGTTACATAATAATTTGTCTTAATTGTTTACGCTATTCTGATTATTTAGAATTTGATTAGAAGTCTTGGTTTATGACTTAGCTGAAACGCTAAAGTTTTAATGGCTCGATAATTAAAGATTGAGGTACAAGGTACAAAGGTACGCATGGTACAAAAGTACAAGTTAGTTAAAGCGTTCATTTAAGTTTCAAGCGATAAGTATAAATTATACAAATAATTATTTTTACATCTAGGTTGCATTCTATTTGACTGTCCCAAAGTTGAATCTAAAGAATGCCTTAATTTTTTGTCATGTTCCGAAACATATCATTCTCAACTCAATTTGTTGAAATACATTAAAAAAAACATTTGACGAAATCATTTAGAATAACGCATGAGAAAATAAACGGTTGATGCTTATTTCTACATAATTTCAATTCTGATATCCCCTTACGTATCTCTTTTCGTAAATTGACTTATTCAATTGCAGTTTTAAAGCCCTTATTATTTAATTAGTGCTTAAACTATAACAGAATGCCTGTTAGTCTTTTTGTCTGGTGCATAAGGTTCTAGTTTCGCTGGCTCGGTGTTGAGGGCGCTGTAGTCGACGGGGAAGGGGGGTTGGGGGAGGGAGTCCTTTGGTGGTACGAGGACCCACTGTCCGGGGCCGTTGGGGTTCTTCCCCATGAGCCAGTTGGTGAAGCAGTGGACGTATGTGCCGTAGTCCAGGATTAGGTAGTCGTTCTGCAATTAAAATGTTTTTTTTTAATTATTTGATGGGCTTGCTTTTGGCGGAAAGGCTCAAGTGAAGCTATAGTCCGATTGCTTATCTGATACGTCATCTGCGGGGTAGGCGAGGGTAGACGAGATCGGGGGTCCTGAACACTGCGAGAGGCGGGCGCTTGTGATTTGATTGGGTGATTGATTTGAATCTTGAAATAAGCATTCTTTTCAAAATTCAAACCACCCAATCAAATCCCTGTTCTAGTCTAACCCCTCACCCCTGCACACCGGAGACGAGGCCTCAGATAAGTGGACAGACTATAGCGCGGCTCCACACTACGTCCGAGCCGAATCCGATCAGAATCCATGAAAATACGCCATTTGATTTTAAATATTGAAAACCGGACCGTTAATGACGGACGTAGTGCGTAAACTGTCGCCAAACTAGCCGGACCGAATTTTGATGGACTTGGATCGGATTCTGATCGGACGAAGTGCGAAACCTGTCCAAGTGTTTCACTTAGACAGGTCCGAAGATGAGGTGATAAAGTTTTTAAAATCGGCCATGTTCTATTTTATTACTAAGAATATTTCTAATCTGACTATTCACTAAAATCAGCTCAACAAAAAACTGCTTTTGGTACAGCCACTTTCTCAAAAGGTACAGGTATATTGGTTTTAAGATTTGAACAGCTACCAATACTCTCTCTCTCTCTCTCTCACTCTCTCTCTCTCTCTCTCTCTCTCACACACACACACACACACAGAAAGTGAATAATTGCATAATTATTTAAGCTAGATTTTTTTTTTTTTATTAAGATAGTTTTTAGAAACAAATAGTTAAGTATCTGTACGAGGGTCAAACTGAAAGTTCTTAGAACTGGCCACTTATAAACAATATAATAAAAAAAAAATTCTAAAATTTGAAAATAGAACTCTTTGCCAATATTACTGAGTATATATTTCATTCATTTGTCATTTGTTTTACGACTTGGCGGCAAATTGAAAATTGTCTGTGTCACGTCAAAATGAATTTAACACGAGAAAATTTTCGTGCAATGATTTTTTATGACTTTCGATGTCATTTAAGTCAACAAGAAAGTTATGATAGACTACGATTGGCCTTTCACGATGAAGCCCCATCTCGTGCGACTGTTTACAACTGGTTTAATGAGTTTAAACGTGGTCGCACTAATCTCACTGATGATGTACGTGAGGGACGGCCTTCTACGGCGACGACTGAAAATAACATCTGTGTTGTGCGGCGTATGATAGAGACTGACAAAAGAGTGACCTATCAGCAGATTCGGACAAGCTTAGGCATCGGTATGAGTCAAGTGCACAAAATCCTCCACGAACATTTAGCGGTCAGGAAGCTTTGCGCCCGGTGGATACCTCATAATTTGACTAAGGCTCAAAAACTCCATCGTGTGGATTGGTGCCGTAAAATGATTGAAAGATTTAACGGAGGTGACTCAAATGCTGTGTTCGACATACTAACAGGTGACGAAAGCTGGATTTACTGTTATGATCCTGAAACCAAAAGACAATCTGCTCAGTGGGTGTTTCCTTTCGAGGAGTTGCCAACTAAAGTGAAGAGAGATCGAAGTGCGGGAAAAAAAATGGTGGCCTCGTTCTTTGGAAGGATAGGTCATTTCGCAACAATTGTGTTAGAGGATCAAAAAACAGTTTCTGCAGAATGGTACACTACCAATTGTTTGCCACTTGTCTTGGAAAAAGTTCGAGAGAAACGACCTCGCAGTAGGATCCTCCTTCACCACGACAACGCCTCGTCGCACACCGCCAAGCGAACGATCGACTATTTGGCGACATCAAACGTTGAATTACTGGGTCACCCGCCGTATAGCCCCGACCTCGCGCCATGTGATTTTTATTTATTTCCAAAAATTAAAGAAAAACTTAAAGGAAAGCGGTTTATGAATGCTGAAGAAGCGGTGGCTGCGTATCGCGATGCCATTGAAGAGACCCCTAAGGACGAGTGGGCAAAGTGCTTTTCCCAGTGGTTCCATCGCATGCAGCGGTGTATTGACGTCAATGGACAATATTTTGAAAAGATATAATAAAACTAATAACTGGCTAATGTAATCAGTTTTTGATTTTCTAAGAACTTTCAGTTTGACCCTCGTAAACAAGTACAATTTTAGTTAAGGAAGAGCGGAGTCTTCAAACACAGGCTTCATGCTTAAATGGAGACTCCAATCAATCATGTATTTATATATACGTTTTTATGGAAATAAATATTATTTTATTTTATTTTATTTAATACTTGTATCGTTGATGATAGAGGGTTTTGTTTAACCCTTAAATGCGTGGTGTTGCATTTTGGCAAAATACCTTTTATAGATTATTAATAAATTATGTATGTATATAAAAAATATAATTTATTATTGAAGTTGTTCTAGTCCCTTTAAACTTTTAAATAAAAGTAATTTTGTAAACAATTTTATGAAATAAGCATTTTTCTTAAAATTTTCGTTATCCATTTTACTAGAACCTGTTTACTTTCAGAAATGGAACCACTTTTTTTAAAATTAATAAAAAATACCTTCTTTATATATAACAATAATTTAAATTAAAGCACATTTTTTATTAAACATATTTTTTTAAATAAAAAAAATATTTCAAAAAATAAACTTTTGATATTTATTTATAAGGGAGGCCTTTTATTAAATTATTTAGATTTTTTGCGTTTTTTATCTAGTAAATATAGCAAAATTTTTTTTAAATATTTCTCGCAGTATTTGATTGATAATATTTCGATTAATTAATGTTAAATTAAGAAATAAAAAATCGCGCATTTAAGGGTTAAACAGGACGCGCACTTACAAGGAAATAATAACGTTATAAAATGCTATAAGCAGAGGTGCCTTTCTGAATAACAATTTATTTTTAAAAGTAACAATAAGAGAAAGTTTACTAGAGCGTAAGGTATCCATTCACACGTGCAAGAAGCGCTCCAGTTTCGATTATTGTTAGTACAAACGGACGATAGTACGTCAAGGTAAACACTGCTGCATCTTATATAGTTGTGTTAGGGGTGATGTTGCAATAAATAGATTTTCTGTAATGCTTACTACAGCTGTACTTCAGATGCAATGTTATTTTAACTAAACACTAACCTACTTTAAGGTGGACGAATAAAAAGCTATTCAATTATGATAAAGGACTTGTCCTCTTTTTATATGGAGGCTGGTTTTTTATTCCAAGATATTTCCAACCACCAATAACCTTAGATACAAAAATATGAAACACTTAACCATAGAAATCTGAATTTTGAACGCCTCCATTTTTGAAAAAAAAAAAATGTTTTGTAATGAGGCATCATCCATTGATTATTACTTGTATTTCCTGGCTGTATGGCTATGTACCATTGCCTAAAAAATAATTGAAATTTTTCTCTAAATCGGAGGCCTTAAAAATATATTAATTATGCAGAAAGGCTAGTTTTAATAAACTCGTTCATATAATATTTAGTTTATTCTGGTTAGGAATATTGACGAATAAAAAACCATTAATGGACAAGTCCTTTGTTTTAGGTTATTCAAAAGGTAATTCGGAATATCAGGGCCCTTTTCCACGAAGGGTACGAGTCTTGTATAACAAGTTGTAGTAACACTTAGGCTGGGTTGCACCATCTTACTTTTACCATTACAAACGACAACAATCTATCAAATTCCATACGAAAAATACAGGTAATTGTTATATGTAGAAATGGTGGCCAACTCAGACCCGAGTTCACCAATCCTTAAACAGCCGATGAACTACGATTGACGGTAAAATTGACAGAATTCCCATACAAAATATATAAAATAATTCTAAACCGGCTGATTTAAAAATAAACATGAGTTGGTAAGCTCCAGGCGCAGCCAATAAGCAAGTAATCACGACGTTATAGGCTCAGCGTTAGTGTTACTATGGTAATCCACCCGCATTACAAGACTCGTTGCAACATTTCGTGAATCAGGGTCCAGGGAGACGAGCCCTCAGAGCACAACGCCGTAAAGTCAGCCTATTAGTTCCCACTGCTGGGAAAAGGCCTTACCTCAACTATGAGGAGGTAAGAGCCACACTCCACCACGCGGGCTCAGTGCGGATTGGTGGAGGGGTGTATGTAAGGCAAGTGACAAACCCTACTGTCAGAAGTTATCAAGCTGCTCTAGGGCCTCTGACTAGGTTTAACGACTAATACCACATATATTAGCCGGGACCAACTGCTTAACGTGCCTTTCGAAGCACGGAGATGCTTGTCATGCTACGCCGTATCTGGTTTAATCCAAATAAATAAATGACACTAGCTGAACTAGTGGTGTACTCACGCTGGTCATCCGGTCAAAGGCTGTGTCGATGATCTCTTCCACCCTGGGCCCGCTGATCCCGATCACGGAGCGGTAGAACGCAGCAAGCGCTGGCTTCGTTATCACGCCTGTGCCTGCAACGTGAGCCCGGATTAGTGAGTTACTGCAAGTTCGTATGCAGTTGGTAAGTTGTATGTAGCAAGATGGTTTCTTTAATTATTTTGTGTTACTGAAAGGTGGTATGCAGTTTGTAATTCAATTTAATTAGTGGATTTTTTAAATTAAACAAAAAAATTAAGAATATAAACTACATATCTTTTTAGCTCTACCCTAGTGGTAAAGCTAAATAGACATGTAGTTTATATTCTTTTTTTTGTTTAATTAAAAAAAAAAAACAAATTTTAAGCTACAGATATGTAGCCTTTATTGTACAACACACACAGTAGACACTCACTATTTTCATAGATAATGGTACAATTTGGGCGGCCTTATTGCTAAAAATAATTATTTCAAGACAACCTTTGGTTTTAAGGACAGTCTAAATATTGAATATGGGACGGCGCGGCGTTGAAAGAAATTTTATAAAAGATGGGTAACGGATTTAAATGTACAAAGACACGATACAAACATTCATACCCATACATAATATTACTTAAGCTATTTAATATTAAAGTACTAATAGCAAATAAGCTGTTGCCTGATTTGGTAGTGTCTTTCGATACCATACTGTCTAACACTAAGTTAAAAAACTAGTTTTTTCACGAGTACCTAGTCTATCTTTGAACACCAAGCTTGTCTTTTCTTACACAGTTATGTATTTTTAACATTTCTAAATATATCGGCAAACTGCTTAAAGACGACAATCATAGAAACTGGTTCAACTCCAGTTTAGTGTGAAAGTGGAAATTTCGGAGTCGTGATTTGTAGCAATTCGTAGCGCGTAGCGTGACTCTTGTAGCTCGTAGTAATTTCGTAGCTTAGAATTTGTAAATGGATTGAATAGCGTCGGTGGCGCAGTGGCTAGCCGGTTGCCTCTCATGCGGGAGGAGTCGGGTACGATCCCACGTACCGCCATGTTACCAATGACTTTTTCAGAGTTATGTACATTAGTTGCCTCACTTTGATGCTCTTACGGTGTGGGAAAACATCGTGAGGAAACTAAATGTATAACCATGATCCCAAATTGGTCAGGTTTCAGTCAGTTGGCAGTCGCTTCACTGTAATTATCTGATCTGCCAAATCCGGGATCATGGTCAGCAGACCCTATACCCTCGCTTGCGACTGCACAACCGCGATAACGCTAGGATGATGATGAGAATTTGTAAATTGATTAATAAGTTTGAAAAATAGTTAACAGCGCTCCAGTTATTCCTGTTTGCTTGTTTGTTTGTAGCAGTTTTACTACTACTACTACAAGGCTTTTTACGTTCTTGCTAACCCTTTTTAACCGAATTCATAAAAGAAGGACGTTCTAAGATCGACTGTATGTATATATTTTTTAATATATTTAAACATAAGGTACATTTTGGCAACATTTTCATGCCCACAATACCATATTTTTCTTTAGAGCTGTCCTTATACATCTCTAAAGAAAAATAACACATAGTGTCCTTACATTATGTGTTATTTTTTGCACTTTGAGGCGTAGAATACTAAATATCACTTTCAGACTATGCCTAAAAGAGAGTAACAAACGTTGTTTCAGTGTCTCGCTCCCGCGGGGAATCGAACTTTCTTTATTGTTGCTGCACAAGGCACGACTTATTCATGTTACCTCCGCGTGGGTAAAATCTTTAACTGGTGTATTTTTGTGTGACCTAAATACTTGGAAGGTTAGTAGGCAATATCTGCAGAGAAAGTGTGACAAATATCATCATCCTAGCGCTATCCAGGTTGTGCACTTGCACAAGAGGGCCCAGACCATGATCCAAGATGTGGCAGATCAAGTAATTACAGTGGAGCGACTGCTATCTGACCTTCGAGACCCTGCTAACAGGGGAACCTGACCAGTTTGGATCATGGTTACACATTCAGCCGCCTGAATGTGCAGGTTTCCTCACGATGTTTTCCCTCACCGTAAGAGCGTCAGTTAGTGAAACAACTAATGTACATAATTCAGAAAAAGTCATTGGTACATGGCGGCACGTGGGATCGAACGGGTAACTCCAACATGAGAGGCAACCCGCTAGCCCTGCTGTTAAATTGCATTGTATCACCGCCGCTTAACTCGATCGCTTTCAAAAATGGCTTTCAGACGACCGGGTTCAAATCCCGCAAGGGGCAAATGTTTGTGTGATACTCAAGTACACTGAACAAAATGATTGGTTAACAGTAACCAAAATTTGATTACTAGTAGGCCGTAATCTAGTGACTTGTGAACTTCTGGTTATCAGTAACAAACTAGTTTTGTTACTGATAACAGGAAGATTGTTAATATTTAACAAAAATTGGGTTCCCTACAACGAAACCTTTAACTAACAAAACTAGTTTGGTTAATCCTTTTTTTCAGTGTAATCTATCCGTTACCATAGCTGCCATAGCACAAGCTCACGCTCAGTTTGGGGCTAGGTAAGGTGTGATTATTATTTAATAGTTTTTAATATATTTTAACACTCACAGTGTTCTTTATTATTTAAAGTTAAGTCAGCCTATTAGATCCCACTGCTGGGAAAAGGCCTCACCTCAACTATGAGGAGGAACGAGCCATACTCCACCACGCGGGCTCAGTGCGGATTGGTGGAGGGGTGTCTGTAAGGCAAGTGACAAACCTTACTGTCAGATGTTATCAAGCCGCCCTAGGGCCTCTGACTAGGCTTAACGACTAATACCATAAGAATTCACACACGGGCAGGATTTGGCCCCGGTTAGCCAAGGGTCGTGGGTTCAAGTCCTACCCGTGTGCAAATTTTTGGTTTCTTATTTAAACTTACGTGATTATAATTATCAATAATAGCTTGAAAACCGTCAAGCAATGAGGCATTATCGTACGGACTACTATACATATCTTTGAGTTGGTTGCTTGGGAAACCGATACAAAATGTTCGTAGCACTTTTTAGCTTTGTGCACATTTTCGCAAAGCTGCAAATTCGGAACAAAGAAGAGCGGTGAAGGAAATGTACGAAACGAGCTGACACAGGAAGAACCGTGCCGGTTCCACGACTCCGATTTTGCATCGCTCTTTAAATAAATACAGAGTGTAAGTATAAACAGTCTCTTTATTAAAAAAAAGGTGTATATGGTCATTTATACCTGCCACTTTTGGACTGGATCACTGATATCGTAACACATGCTCTCCTATTGTCTTTTATAGGTTGCAGAATTATTTGTATTAAGCATTTGTTTTGTTTTAGGTTTCGATTACTTCCTTATACCTACACTTTTAGTTGTAGGTATTAGTCACAGAACTGCAATTTTATGTTCTGTGGTATTATTGGTCATAGCGATGGGCGATTTTTACTAAATTAATCGAATTATTCGAATGGTCTCTGTAATCGATAAGCAATCGTAGTCATTCGATTGTCCTTCGATTATGCGGCGAGCAATACCGGAGCGTGCTGTGCGCAGGCCGTACTACTAACTACTAACGAATGAATCGTCATTCGTCACGTCGATAAATCATTCGTTCGCTGCCTGTCCTGTGCGCACAGTCGCTCGCGGCAATTCAAGCGTATGCATCAAAGGGCCGAGTATAGATTATCATTCGATTGTCGATTATTATTTTACGAATTACTAAATCGATATTCGATAGTTCGAATGGTCGATTGTCGATTCATTCGATTATTTTTTTTTCGAACAATCACCCAATTAGCGAACAATTAGCGAATTGGTCATATTCATCCCCTTAAATATGGACACTGTTTATACGGACACCCTGTATAATAAATTGTTAAAAATATGAGCGCGTAGGTATCAATAATTGGGCGGGTGGCTAAGTCAATTAATTAAGTAGGTAATTAACTAATTTCGAGCACTTAAAACAAACACACTTTTTAGTACACACTGTTACGAAAGAGCGAGCTTTCTATTTGAATTTCGGCAACTTAGGTTTCAAATAAATAACTAATGAAGACAATAAATCACGGGAATGTAAGAAGCCTACAATCAATAGCGAACGTTTTCCCGTAGTTGTTAACTTATTTTCATTTTAGTTGACATGAAATACTATCATGAAAGTACATAAGTATTAAAAATTGCGAATGATTCCAAAATAAAACTCAAGCTTAAGTTTTGGCTGCAACAATTTAGTCAAGAGCCAACTGAATTTTGGTCGATTACCAAAATACATAACTCAATAATCCTTTTCTTTTAAACCCCGTTTTGGTATGCAAAGTTAGAATAAAGTTTACGAATACGAGTACATGATTAATTTTAAAACAGTCGTTTTAATATTATTTGACATATTTTGTATGGGAATCGTGTCCAATAAACCGTCAATATATGTTAACCGGCTGATTAAAAAAACCAGCCAAGTGCGAGTCGGACTCGCGCGCGAAGGGTTCCGTACCATAAACTTAAAACATTTGACAGTATGGGCAAAAAAAGCATATATTTTTATTTTATTTATAATTTCAAAAGTATTCATCATTCACAGGATCCCCGAAACAATTTTAAATAAGAGTTTCCGCGGCTGTTTTTCTACGTGAGTGATTTGAAGTTTACGGGTCTAAGACTTTAGAAATTACAGGGGGACGACGACTAGACTTTGGCGGGCTATATCTCGCAAATGGTAAAGCTGATAAAAAAGTGTTGGATGGAAACCCTACCTTATTTTTATAGTCCTTTTCAACGACACCCCACACAGGGGGGTGCACTAAAAAAATACCCCCCTTTAAGGGGTAATCTTATTTATTTGTATTTTTAAAAATGAGATCTATATGTGAAGTATCCTCGAACCAAGTTACATGCAAATCAGTCAATAAACGTAGAAGATATTCTGCTGTGACAGACTAGGACGGACGGACTGAACGATCTTATAAGGGTTCCTTGTTGGACTCTCTTTCTGGTCGTTCCCTCAATGCTGAGGATCGTGACTGTATGTCAATTTTCTCCACTCGGTCCGATTCTGCGCCATATGTACCGCTTCCCGTATCTTGTTGGACTACGGAACCCTAAAAATTGGTGAACCTGGGTCTTAGCCTGGGTCTGGGTCGTAACCTACAAAAGGTTACGTCTGAGTAAAGTAATTATAGTTAAGGAGAAACACAAAATACTTATGTAGGTGTCTACTAGGCCTGGGGTAGTAGGTATATTATCCTCATATCATTAACAATTTTCGTTTCAACATACATACAAAGAGATTCTGTAATGTGGTCTCCTAAGTGATTGCTTGCGTATTTCGTTGGCAATATTATGCCGAAAATGAAAACCTATTACAACTAATGTATTACTCTTCAGACGTCGAATAAGTTTTTATTATGACTGAAACTTCAAGTGCCAGTTATCTAACTGGTTAACAACAGAAGAAAATGTATGATGAGTATTGATTTTATAGACAATGGGCTCAATTCCAATGCCCTGTCTGAGATTAAATTTAGGTTCAGTCTCTCTTTTTCTCTGGCAAACAAACGAACAGAGACAGACTATATTAATTTACAAACGTCAGACTAAACAGCTGTCCGTTGTTAAGGAAATTTTAGAATCCATAAACAATTTAGTAGGGATGTCATTCGATGACGACTAAAGCTAGACGAAGTCACGCAAAAACTTGTAAAAATAATTAATTTGACGTTTCTAAATTATTGCTGTCTGTCTCTTTTCGTTTGTTCAAGAAAAATAGAGACTGAATCTATTTTATTTTAGGTAATCTTAGACGGTATTGAATATTATGCGTATACATTGGGCGCATTGGAATTTAGCTCAATGTATACCTACGCATAATATGATTTAAAGTCCTGGATTTAAATGTTGTCAAAGTGGTACCTATAATGTCTAGTGGCTATCAGGGGCACGATTCTCATGTTGTGAGAAAAAGTTCACACTCGTAAAATTGCATATATTTTTACGAATGTGAACTTTTTTCCACTGCATGAGAATCGTGCCCTTTCATAAAATAGACATGTACAGTAGAGGTTGATAACTAGTAATAGTTTTACAAATTATGAATGTTCAATATAGACACGAACACACAACACAGACACGGCTTTAGGATACTTGGGAAAGAAACACAACATAACATTTATTTATGGTTAAATAATTTAAATAAAGTAGTTTAGCGATATCAGATACTTTTCTAACTTATGCAAATTTTTAAAAACTAAAACCCGAGCACGGAAAAATATCGCCATACTTAACTTGCAACAAAAAAAATATTATTATTGAGTTGAAAAATCAACTCAATAATAATTATTTTTTTGTTTGTTAGAATTTAATACGATAGAAAACAAAAAAAATATCATTTGAGTGCGAATGAAGTCAGTCAGATATTGCTGACGTCACTCAAACTGGGAAATCAGCGATTTCAATGAACATGGTTTTGTACTAAACCTACATTGCCTTTGACAAGGATAGCTGATGCTGAAAAGGGTTTGTGCTTCAATCGCTTTTTTAATTCAGGGTTTTGTTACGTAAAGCGACGCGCTTTGCAAAGTAAAATAGGGTTTCACATATATTAGGATATAGGATGTCAGCTTTCAAAGTACAGTGGCTAGCATATCAGTCTAGCCATTTTTTGAAATCACCGCATTACAACTGCATTAGATGCCGCAGTTTTAGACCGTTTTTCACACAAAATAAAATAATCATGTGTTCGGGAACTATACTCTTAAGCTAAATGTGCTGTTGTCTGTCATAATTATTATCAAAAATAATATTAATTATTATTATTTAAAAAAATAATATATGTCATATTACTTCAAATTCAAAATCCTTAATTTACTAAAAATCATATTACTTATAATGAGGTTTACCTCATTCGAAGATATTTTTCGTCCTGATGAAAGTAACGTTTACGTCATTTCGAATTAAAGTAGATTTATTAGTGCAATATTCGGACTTAATTCTCTTAATTCCTTGAAACTCGCAATTTTCTGTTTTGATTCAAGGTTTTGATAGGGAATCTCATCTCATTTAAAGTAAATTATATTTTTCACTCAATCATAGTCATGTTAATTATTTACGAGGCTCATTTTAATGCGTGATAGTGTTTTTCATTCGGAATAAATTAATTTTGTTTTAGACTTTGATCCGCTTAGTAAGAAGTTGCAAGAACTTTTATACAATTTACATGGACAGTGAAAAATTCAATTTAAATACGAACTGACGGATACTGGCGTTAAAAATGTACTTATGTTTTACTTGTACTACAAGTTAGATAGTACTACAAGTAAGTAGGTATTACAAGTTAGATTAAAGTTACAACTGTTCAGATTGAAATGTTGTAAAAAAGAAACAGTGTGTTTGCACAATAATCAACATAAAAACCAGACACAAACACAGGATATGCAACCTATGCAGTACCAGGCCTGTGTAACTCCCCGCGTAGGTAGCAAAAACGTACCTACGCGCGGCGACCCCTTGGAAGGTGCTAAATCAAGTTGGGTGTCGCGAGCGAGCAACGAGACGCCAGCGCGTTTTATTCACCGGCGGCGCACGGCACTAATGTGTGGTATACGTTGCAGTCTGGACGAGCCTGAAGTGCTAGAAAGGTGCGCTAGATGGCGTAAGTAGCTTCTTGTAGCAGTCAACCCTATCGCGTCGCATGATAGTACGTCACTGAATAGGTTTAGTGTATTATGATTCTTATTCCAGAGCTATAAGAATGAAATTATCTTGCAATGGATTTCTGTAGGTGTCTAAACGAGCATGTTCTTGACTCTGAGGCGAATTAAATTACACCATAATCGTTGACGACATTGAATATGTATTTCTATGAACTTCATAGCAAAGTCATATTTCTGTTCGGAGTACTAGTACTTATTCTGTGGCAGTACTACTATAGGGCTAATGAGTACCTACAAGAAGGTAAAGTAGTTAGTGGTTTTATTGATCCCAATGTACCTGCTAAACTACTACAACTTTGAACAGAAGGCTCTTAAGCGAAACTTTTAGAAACAAAAAATCTTCTCTAAGATTTGGTCTTAAATTTTGAGGCCAGGAAGTAAAATCCCGCCGAGGATTTAAGTGGCAGCAATTTGCAAAATCTGTGAGAAACGTCTTCAATTACTCGCTGGATGAGGTGCACTGACGAAGCGATTAATTTCGTTCTCCCTTGAATTTACAATTCGCCCTTAATTGCTGTTAAGTATACCTCTCAAGATAATTAGTATAAATAACGTTCAAGATGTAAATCAAAAAGCTTATTATTGTTTTGATGAAGATTGTCATTATTCTATGTATTTTTTTAATAATAGTGAATTTGAAGAAATAAGGTCCCAAATCCCAAAAGTACACTACAATGTATAACACAGTTCTTTTTATAAAATAAGCACGGGGAAATAACTTTTTTTGGTTTTTTTAAAATCTAAAAATCATACTTATATCATTATTTGTGACGGTGTGTCTGTCTGTCCTTTATATCTCTGATTCAGATAATTGGTATCCCAGGAAAGGGCAAAGGATAGTTTTACTCGTATCCTAGAAATCCTTCTATAAGGGTGTGAAAACAGGGGTGGAAGTATAACATTTGCGCAATCAAAGTCGCGGGAAACCGCTACATATAAAATTTTAGGGTAAAATAAACTAATCTACTTACCATCTCTGTCAACGACATGGAACAAAATCTTGCAGAGGTATTGCAGGTATAAAGGCAAGTCTGTGAAGCGTTTGGTTTCGTTTAGGTACAGGGCCCACCGCGCCAGCCAGCCTTCCAAGGTCGTCCGGCCGGGGATGTTGATCCCGCTCGCTTCGGGGCCACACACTCTTCTGTAGTACGGCAGTTCAGCCCATCTGTAGACATCAGGTTTATTAGCAAATGCCTCCATGATGCAGTGGTCTTCCATTCGATCCGAAGATGATTTTGATTCAAATTTTTGTGATTTTTCACATTGCGAATGAGCCCTAAGCTCATTCACACGGGATCCGTCATTGATGATTCGTCAAAATACAGGATACGTCATGACGGATGGACATTCACACTGCATACGGAATCGTGTTTTTTTACGATTCGTCAAAATATCCTAATTGAATTTGGTCAAATATCCGTGTATTTTGACGATTCGTGATTTTTAAAAACACGATTCGTGATCTATGACGATTCGTCTTTTTTCACGATTCGTGTTCAGTGTGAACATGGGCATTCAAAAAGCATTGCCACCGTCAAAAAAAATAACGAATCGTGAAAAAAGTCGAATCGTCAAAATCACGAATCGTCCTCGTGTGAACGGGCTCTTACTGATAGTAACTTTATAAGAAATTAATAACTCCGAGCTCCGGAGGGATGTTTAATTGTCTTTGGTTGGTTCTAGCCTTATTATTCGCTAAAAGCATATCAGGTACTTAAGTCTGATACCAGGATGGTCTCCGACGTGAATTTAGGAGGAATTATTAATTGATTATTTCAGATTTTGAACCACATATGAATGTAATGTTTGATACTTGACGGCAGATACTATTTCCCCTTTTTATTATCTCGGCGTGTATCACAAACAGTTATCCATCAATCATGATACAATTTTTGATAAGAAACTTGACAGCAGACTTAATGAGCATGATACAACTGATTGATGATAATTTGATAAAGAAATCTTATAAAATACTTATAATGTTTATCTTCATAACGACGTTGTTAGGTTAAAAATAGATTTGTAGATTTTCTACTATTCCTGACAACTTTTATCAAATTGTAGCTGGGGCCTCTAGAGTCTAGACTATTGATATACGTGTACGTATTTTCGGTGCCAGATGTCTTTCTCGCTCACGTTATGAAACTAGCTTGAGCATTTTGAGTCGAAAATACTATCATCTACTTACAGGGGTCTGTTACTGCACTAATTTCAACTTAAAGCTATCCACGAAAAGGCCACGTATTAACGCCAAAAACACATCGATAGAAAATAACGAAGTGCCACTTGACCGCTCTTATCTTGGCAATTTCCATAACGCGTATGAAAATTATGGCCCAGCTAGAATGTAATAAGCGGCCGAATTGAGCTATATTTCTGGCCGTTCTATGAAAGGTCGTGATTCTACTCGTACCTGGGTTCTGAAGAAGCCCCTATAATAATTTAGTATGAATATGAAATGCGATGCAGGGATGATTTGGTGTTCATTGGCCCCTTATTTTTATACTCGATACTGAAAATATGGTGGGTGTTAGCCCGAAGTAAATATTACCTACCCACTTACGTAATAAAATGGGTTCGGTATTTAATTATAGAATCAGTGACTAGATTTAGCATTACAAGAAAGACAGCACTAAGAAAAGAAGACCTTAGTGGGCCTACTTCATGCCTGGCATCTTCGTGTATGTCTTTATACTTACATATGTACTATACCGAAAGGTTTTCAGGTTGAAATCGCTCCCAGCGATAAGACGGGCTAAATTGTGCTAATAAAGTGTATGTGTAATGTTTTTTTTGGTGCAATAAAAAATCTATGTAAATATTGTCAATGATAACAAGTAACACTTGCTAAGTACGTGTACGTTAAGATGGGTTTGGTATCCACTAAGATAACAGATTCTACAGGTAGAACTACGCCATACAATCCCTGAAAGCTCAACTTAGTCTGGAATTTGGTCGGTGCTATGCTTTTAAGACATCTTATAACAATTAAAAAATGCGGGTCATTCTTCTTCATGAATAACGGAGCTTTTAGCAGAGATGTCTTACTAAAGGTTCGTTATGCAGTTCTATTTAAAAGGGGGCTCAATCTCTCGAGAATAATGGATATTAATTTTCCCTTTTCATTCCACTGAACTATTCTCGCAGTTTAAGGTTTTTGCAAATCTAACATGTTTTTTTATTCGACCGAAACGGGTCATTTCTTGAAAATATATTTTGCTACAAAATAATCTATAGGTAGACCGCCTCATTGACTTTTTGTCTTCGGGGTACAGGGGCGCGGGGAAGATGAGAAAGGGGACTGTGAGAGGCGCAAGCGCTGCGGACGCTTGAAGTGTGATTTGAATTTTGACAATATTGCGCCGCTGCGCCACCCGCAAAAAGACCATGGACCGTAGACAAAATGCAATCTATTCTAAGCAAATCAAATCAAATCAAATCAAATCAAAATTGTTTATTTGTGATTCACAGGTATATACAGATGTTAAAACATATATTATTGTAGCGCTCTGCGATCTGCCATTTGGCGTACAAATATCTTAATCCTAAGCAATTGGTTCCTTTAATAAATTACACACAATACAATGCAGCCTACATAAATTACAATTATTTATTATTAATTCATTAATTTATAGTCATTTCGTTGTAGTTAAGATTTATGAAATAAAATAATATAACAATAACAGCAATAAAAATAGGTGGCTAGGTGATGTCTGGTGTGTGTGGTGATAAGTCAATTATTAGTAGTGTCAAAAAATTCTTGAACCGAATAGAAAGCCCTTTCCGTCAGATATTCGAAAAGTATTTTCTTGAATGTCAAAATATTATTATCTTTTCTAATTTGCTTTGGCAAGCAGTTATAAATTTTAGTAGACAGGCCAAAGATACTGTTGCTGCAGAGTTTTGTTTGTTTGTAATTCTTTGCTTAGTAGTTACAAAGTCACATCGTCTAGCGCTTATGAACGTGAAACAGGTCAGGGTGTCGTCTTACGTAGAGTGCAACTTCAAAAATGTATAGTGAGGGTATTGTTAATAATTTAAGTTTTTAAAAAAATGGCCTGCAGCTTGCTCTGCTTTTGAGTTTACAAATAGCCCTAATGCATCTCTTTTGAGCTATTAGTAGGCGTCCAATATTCACGGCATTTCCCCAGAAAATAATCCCGTATCTCAACCTAGAACCAACATAGCCATGATACGCCTCAATCACTGCTCCTTGGTTTACTATCTTGCTAAGCTGCCGTAGTGCGTAAGAAAATTGTAGTAATTCGCTATATCTAACAAATGTATAAAATTGTCATAAGCCATCGAAGCATCACGCGACTTTACCCAGCGAGACTTCGATGGCGTTTACCTATCTTTTCATATTATTGCATTAAAAAAAATATATAACCCGAGGCGGTATTCGAACCCGCGTTCCTCGCATACCGGGCGATTGCCTGACCTCTCGGCCACCCTGGCGTTGAGAGTGTAATCCCAATAACATTGATGAAAGCAACGCGTTGCTTTCATTAATTGTTTAATTGCATTACAGCGTTAAGAAGCACTTGAAAATTTCGACAGGCTCTGCCAACGCCACGGTGGCCGAGAGGTTAGGCCCGGTATGCGAGGAACGCGGGTTCAATGCAGAGATCCTTAGTCTACTTACTTGGAAGGTAACGGGTTGATAAAGTATTCTATGAACTCCTGCTTCACCTCGAGAATAATATGGAACTCGGACGAGTTGGGCGACCAGTCGGCGAAGTGGGCGAGTCTCTACAAATAAAGGTTTAACAGGTCAGTTTATATCAAGACACTGTGGATAATCAGTTTTAATGGCACATAAGCAACGCCACCATGGTGGGACACCTTATACGTCATGACACTTATAAAAACAGTACTGGAAGGCTAAATAGAAGGAAGTAGAGGAAGAGGAAGGTCAAAAAAAGCATATACATAGCAGTAGAAGGAAAAAACAGTTGTCATGACGTATAGGAGTTTAAGGTGCTGGCATAGTCCAGTCTTCAAAGAGGTATAAAATTGCTCCACTCACAAGAGCCCAGCCCTGAAGTTATGAACGAATGAAAGCAACGTAACTAGAAGACATCTATTGTTCAGTGGCCATTTGCACGATTTTCCTATCTATACAAATAGTATTACGATATAAAGTTTGTATATTCGTCAGTTTGTAGGAAGTACTGAACCGATTTAAATTATTATTTTACTAGAATGCTAAATTATAACTGAGTCTTATACATTATCATTACTGAGGCTTATAATATAAAGAAATAAAGCCTCAATAAAACACACGCGAAACCGCGGAAGGTCGCTAGTTATACATAAACAAAGCCATAATACTTTATGACATCAGTTGATAGAGAGTGATAGATGTGCTACTACCATTTCGCATTCTATCTCGTATGGACAATAAGCCATGTCATTAAACGCATTATTGAGATAAGGTATGTGCCCTGCAATTTGCAATATGACATTCATTTACTACAGCAGGAAGACAGACATTAGTCAGGCAATTGGATTCCGTTTGTGTCGAACAAAATCGAGTGTCCTCTGGTGGGCGTGTTACGGATATCTTCAAAGTCAAATTACGATTGCTTCAGAACAGAGATGCTTGAAATGCAGGTCTGCAACACCATTCTAACTAACTAACTTTTAACTGCCTGGTAGCTTACCTCTGTCACATATACCGGGTGGCCCTGTAAATCGTGGATCATACGAAACAGGGATATAAAAGGGGCTGTTCCCGACAAAAAATCCTTTTATGGTATCACTTCAAATCGACTCTGTCTGTTAATGTGTAACATTACAATTTCCAAGAACTACCATCACCTCTCATTCCCGTACATGATGTGCCGGGACCTTAATTTATGACGCGAAGCAGTTTCATAATGCAAACGCGGTTCGAGTGCGTATTACGATTTAAATTATTCCCTTTCATTAGTGCTTGGTGTTACTTACCGCTCTTAGCCGGGTCGGCTTAGTTTCGTAATTGACACTTGTTCATAATTTAAACTAGCGCGTTAAAAGCCGCTTTTATGCTTTAATTCCCTAACTAAAGGATCCAGCATGTTTTCCTTGGGATGTCGTGGTTAAATTATGACTGAGTATTATTCTAGTTCCTACCTGTACCTGTTTCTTGGGTAACTTTAGCGAGGGTGGTAACGAGACCATGTAAAATATTTAAATGGCATAAGAGGTTATTTTTCAATTCACATATAAAATTTTGTTAATTGTGAAAATACTTAAGTATGTGATTCATCAATAAATAGAAGAGCGTATCAATTAAAAGGAACTAATTTAATAAACTAATAATCTACAGCAAAAATTAAATGCGAGATTCACAAGCTTCTTGAAGTTTCTCTACTTTGTCACTTTAAACTTAAGAATGCAAGTCTGGGTAACAAGTTTGACTGTTCCTTATTTCCAATTCCAATTATTATTCCACTCCAGCTCAATGGGTACACTTCGCAACAGTTCGTTCAAGTGCCAATTTATAAAATGCGGATATATTTTTCTTTCATCCGGGAATTTTTAAGTTTGGTGTTTTCATCATATTTTACACGCTTTAATCTGACAGGCCTCTGTTTAAAATGCGAATACTAACGCTTCTCTTGTTTATTAGATTAATTGTTTACTCACGAGCTTATTACAGAACGTCAGGTTACCCATGTGATCTACAAAAACTGCTTTTATTATGTACTAGTGGTTCCCCGCGACTTTGCCCGCAAGAGTTGGATTTTCCATATAAACTTTCATCCCCCATATCACCCTCTTATTTTTTTTATATCGCCAAACAACACACTAACACAATGTAGCCTATGGTCCTTTCCATGGACTCGAACTGTCTTCATACCAAATTTCATCTCAATCGGTTTAGTGGTTTAAGCGTCAAGAGGTAACAGACAGACAGACACACTTTCGCATTTATAATATAAGTATGGATGGAATAGAGGTCGTCTCAAGGTCAAAGAGGGGTGGAGTGCGGCCGTGTTTTCATGTGTTTTGCAAGAAAGAAAATAAGAAACATTTATTAATTTTGACTATTTTGAAAAGTTTTCGGACACTAACTTTAAGGCTCCGCTCTGTGTATATGAGTCACTGAACACAGCCACCGATGATGGCTAGCGACAAGCTTATTGAGGGAGGAAGGGCGGTGCATTCTGCATTTGCCTGAACTGGTACTCAAAGCGGTTGCGGTTGGTGTGGTTTTGTTGCCTGCGCTAGCGTCTCTTAGCGAAAATTTAAAGCAAAATAATTGTATTTTATTTTTTCCCAAGCTTATTATTTTTTATACGTTTCGTAATGAGTCGCCGCACACGTGAAGCGAGTTGCATCCACTGGCGACTCAGTGTTCGCGACACGCCACTAATCATTCAAGCAACAGATTTCAGACAAAAGACAATAAAGGTCGCTTCATCATAGGTATTAGAGCAATGCTGATACCTTCATACCTCGAAGAACTGATCGAAGTCCTCATCGCAGATGACGTCATCGCGGTCGTGGTCCAGCAGCTCCGCGAAGAACAGCGTCAGCTTGTCCGTCTGCACCGAGCTGAGCTGAGCGAGCGGTTGCTCCTCCTCTAGGTCCAGGCACTCTAGGTCTTCGCTGCACCGGTTCACCCATGTCGCTGCGAATGAATTGCAAAATTAGTTATTTTAAAGACGGTGGCAATTCATTGGCATTTCAAAAAGAGGGCTCTTAGGGCACAGAAATAAAAGAGATGTTCTCGGTACTTTTCTGTACTAAATTGAATAAGTGATATTGAATTTGACTTTGATTGTATGGATTGCCTATAATGCCTATGTAATTGCTATACTTCCGGTGGGACTCGAACCCACGTCCCTTCGCTATCCGGGCGAATGCTATTACCAATTGACCTACGGAGGAAGTTAGTCAGTCGACGAATTTTTGTAAGTGCTTACTACGCCAGTGAGCTGGCGTTCGATTTCATCAACACTTGGGGAATGTACCCGCATGTATCCGACGGAAATATTTTTACAAATATTTAACTATCAGTTAAGATGAGCTATTATTAAGCTATTATTTTGCAAGTTTTTACGAAATATAATTTAATTTCGCTTACAATCGATGATTTAATCGATGAATTAATCGATGGACGGTTAAATTACCAGCATTCCCAAACAGAATATGTTTCTTATTGCTAAACCAGCTGATCAAAAATTAAACATGGGTTGGTGAACTCCAAGCTAACAAAAAGATGGAAGCAATTGGATATGAGTCGATGAGGAAATGAAAACAATTATTGCGATGTCAATTATTATTTCTGCCTTGAAAGTATTTACAGTTGTCAGTACCTATTTAGGTTTAGACTTCACGCAGGCACAAAATCTGTCTATTGTGACGCAGGCCCTTTTAAACTTGATCTCTACAGCAATATCTAGGATTTAAAAAAACCAAGATTGAGAAGAATCCAATTGTACTAGAGTTGTTACCACAGCGAATTATACCTCTATAATGTGGTACTACACAGATAACACCAAAGTTCAAAATCGAATCTCTTGAACCCGTAAATTCTCCGATCTTCATAAGACATTTAAAAGCTGTTCAAAAATCTTCTCGCTTGCCAAAATTCGGTGTAATTCCCAATAATTTGAGCTTGCTTCCTCGCTATCGCTTGCCAGCGAGGAAGATTCGGCTAAATTCCAAGGACGTGCAAGCAGTAGAGTTATGGCGCTGTGTTTACAGCAGTGCAGAATATTGTCTAAATATTCCGTGCTCTTCGGCCTGCATTAAAAATCTGGCGCAAATTTCACGGGTGCAATACGCGGAGTTACTTGAGAGTGGATGGTGCGTTGAAAATGGTAATAAGATAGTTTTGTAAGAGTAAATTATAAAAAAAAAAATTAATTAAATATATTGTTTCAACAAACACAGCAATTACCTAGCCCCAAACCATCCCAAACTAAGCGTGAGCTTGTGCTATGGTGACAAGGATAACGGATAGACATATATATTTATAAACATCCATGACTTAGGTACAAATGCTCGTGCTCATCACACAAACATTTGCCCCTTGCGGGATTCGAACCCGCAACCGCCTGGTTTAGAAGTCCGCGGCACGAACCACTACACCAAGGCGGTCGTCATTAATGCGTAAGTCAATGCGTAAAGACACACGACTTATTTGTTCTGCTGTGTATCGTTAGTGTTTTTTTAACGGGTATTAGCAACTCGAAAAATCTAGTAAATAGATAAGTAAAATATCAATAGACGGGTACTGAAGCCCTACTACGTGTGTTATATCTGTAATTTTGGCTCTTACTATTAACAAGTGAGGATAGGGATGACTCCAATAAAAAATATGGATATCATCTTACCTCTGGGCCTCTGCTTGAGATCAATGTCAAAAGTTTAAATCAGACTTGATACATAAAATAAACAGTTGAACATTTCACAATACTTGCAACGATCTTGGTCTAGATACTACAAATACTACAGAAAACAGACACTTTAGATACCCTCGTACCTACCTTGTGTCACAGACATGGTTTGGGAGGGCCCGCTTTGCATTCCTTCGATTCCCGAATGTCTGTTACATTCGGGAATCGAAGGAATGCAAAGCGGGCCTAGGCGAGCTATCCGCAGGCCTACCGTCTTAATTAAATATATCTCTATCGCGATTACGATTCTAATTAAAAAAAAATACACATGAATGGCAGTAGCCAGTTTCAGTTTGAAAGTTATTACTTATTGCTTTCTTATATGCTATACCAAGGTCTGCGGATCTGAATGAATCTACTTAAACGACACAAAACCTTTATACAAATTAATTTCATCTGATCCTCTGAAACAGCATTTTGTCACAGTATAACAAATGGCTATTTGTAGAAGAATATTTTATATTTTTCTTTTGCGTAGGTAATAAGTAAAACAAGTGAGACTAACAAAGTATGAATCTGCTTTTAGTTAATCTTATAATCATTTCATCCTTCCTAAAAGTATCTAAAAGCGATTAAACTCAGTCTCTGTTAAACCAACACCTTTAATTATCAACAATAAACAAAGTATCAAACTGTAAGACGAAGGGACGAAAGTGTTAAAGATTTACGCAGGAGCGCGTGGGAATTACTTATTAAGCAGGCAGTTGTCTTGGGCTGTCGTTAGAAGAGATTTACACAGTCCTACCATTAAATATTCATATGCTTCGGAATACTAATGACATGGAACCCAGAAGAGAAGAAGATAATGAAGAGACCCACCAATGGGTAACAACAACAGACTGAAGCTGACGCTACCGCAAATAGAATGATTTGTGTGTGCATGTCCCCAAAAGCAACAAGCTGCCCCATTTCCAGCTATGGCATTATTTTAAAAAGACAACTTCTCATCTCATACCTAAGGTATAACTCGTGATAGTGACACAATAAATCGTCAAGTGAAAATCCCGTGGGTCGCGAGTACACCGCAGTGCGGGACCTATTGTTCCGTCTTGGAAGCTCGATTTGAGGCTCCCGTATTCAGCAGCTGAAGGTTTGTCTCGTCGAGTTCGCAAGTTAAACACCAGCAAATATTTTATAAGAACCGTGAATTTTAAAAGTTTTGAAACTTGAAACCAATGCAGTGTAGGTTAATGAATTGTCAATCTTGTTAACAATTCCAAAATATAACAGCAAAATGAGTGTTTGCAAAATAAATTGAAGAAACAAAACTCATCATCATCTTAGCGTTATTACGGTTGTGCACTTGATCCAGGATATGGCAGATTAGGTAATTACAGTGGAGCGACTGCCATCTGACCTCCGTGACCCTGTTATCAGGGGAACCTGACTAGGTTTGGATCATGGTTACACATTCAGTCGTCTGAATGTGCAGGTTTTCTCACGATGTTTTCCCTCACTATAAGAGTAGGTATCGGTTACTGAAACAACTAATGTACATAACTTAGGAAAGTCATAAGGACATGGCGGCACGTTGGATGAAACCTAGCTCCTCCAGCATGAGAGGGCAACTCGCTGCGCCACAGACGCTCTAACAAACAAAACTATGGTGGTAAATAATAGCTTTGAGGAATTTATGCAAATCACTTAGTTGTACTATCAAATCAAATATTGTAAACAAAATACGGGTTTAGCCGGGCCAATGACCACATTAACAGTGACCTCTTTGCATGACATTACTAGCCACGAGTCTCATGTGGTTAGTTTTACCCTTAAATGCACAAGTTTACCATATTAACTAACCTGACTAGCCACTCGCAAGCGTAATTTAGAGAAAAATATGTTATAATATAGTATCACTAATTACTAGTAAACCTAGTAATAAAATTATTAGTAAATAAATATCGGTACAAAATCGGGCGAGTAGTTAAATAATCTCATCATTTTATCTTAAGTTATCTTCTTTGCACATTATGATTATATCATAGTTTTGGAAGTATTCTTTTTAAATTATACATGTATATAATATGTATAATTTAAAAAGAATTTTAAGGCTTTCATAAAAAAACAGTACCACACAAGAATATTATCAGAAGTTATTTGCCTATAGGTTTTGATTCCCCTGCGAAATAGAATGTTGTTAATTTAAACTTGATTGACGCGTTCCCGAGAAAAAGGGTTTATTTTTTCCTTTTGAACCCTAAAAACGGGAAACACGCAGTCGAAGCATAAGCTCATACTAACATGACATAGACTATTTTTTTTATTCTATCCCAGATCAAAACAAAAAAAAATTAAATGTTTTATTGCAAATTTAATAACACAAAAGACTCACATAGTTTCTCTGTATCGCGATTGTAAGATATCTTGACGGGCATTGTTAAAACGAAACGAATACTACAGAGCACTCGGGCCTTATGAGTTTCTGTGATCACTGGTGCTCTAGTGCCGGAATGCTCGCGTCTTCAACGTTTATAGGTGTGGTTTGTTTGTGTACAGACGGGCACAGAAACGTTAATTAAATCGAAGTTGGTAAACAAATGACGAAATTGAGGTACAGATAAAAAATGTTTAGAGGAATATAGTAGTTACTCTCTGTTTAAAGTCTGTCAAAAAGAGCTGATTAAGAGCGAATGGTAAGGTACCTACCTACTTAGGTCTTTCAGCGAAGCTTTTCAAAAAAAAAAAACAGTTATATTTGAAGAGATGGTCAGATAGCATTTTTCGGTTTAGTAGATATTGGACCTATTCGCCAAATGGCTTACGCCAAAAAAACGACCTGTTTTCGAAATGACCTATTCTTAAATAGACCTTATCGCATAACACCTCATTCTGCAAAAGACTCATTCCTACAATGCCTTATTCGTGAAATGACCTATTCTTAAAAGGACTGACTTTTTAAAATTCCTATAAGCTTTAAGTTTAACAGCAAATAATTGGTAACTATAAGGTAATAAATGGTTTATAAGCATGTTTTTATGTTTTCGGCGTAAAGTCAATAATTAGTATTTGATGAATAGTTTTGAATTCATAGACTTTTCATATCATGTTAATTTATGACGATAAATTAATTTATCAATATTTGAGTTCATTTGACTTTGTCGGTTGGTTGTTTATTGAATGAATCACAAGTTAGTTCCATGATTTTAGCACAGATGTCGTTGATGTCAAAACTGCCTTATTATACTAAATATTCAAATTGTAATGCTGATTTAAAAAAAAAATATTTTAAAAAATTACAAATTAATAATTACATTACATGCGCGTATTATTATTGTCTTTATTTTTCCTCATACTTATTAAAATTAAATTTTAAATACATTTATTATAATTTAATTTAATTTTGACATCAGTGGTGACCTAAGAGCTGGCAGCTACCTTGCTCAGCGTATAAGCATCGCTATCCAGCGCGGTAATGCTGCCAGCATCCTGGGAACCTTACCACAAGGACCTTTTTTATAATTTTTGTGTTTGTGTTGTATTAAGTAATTTATCTTAATTTTTATTCATAAGTTGTATATATATTTAATAAATACATAAAATTAATTAAATACATATTTGTTCCATAAGCGAACACTTACATAAATATAGGCCGTTTCAAGAATATGTCCTTTTAAGAATAAGTATTTCAGCGAAAGAGTTCAAAGTATAATAAGGTATTTTGCGAATCTGGCATTTTCAGAATGAGAGATTTCGCGAATAAGTCCAAAAACGACTGCAGGTCATTTTGCGAATAGGTCCAATATCTACTAAACCCATTTTTCAAGCTTCATTGGACGTATGGGCCTTTTCTATTCCATGGAGACTTGTAATACTACTCAGAAAAATATAATCTTTACAGTTTTGTGTGAATTCTACAACTTATTTTGATAAAATAAATTTCGATAAAATTTCGCGAAATTTTATTTATTTTTGTAAAGACTTGCGAACAAATTGCTTAAGTTATAAAAATCATTAGAGATATTAACTTCATTGGATGTCAACAGTATAAGGTCGTCTGTAAATGGAAAAGAAATACGAACTCAAAAAATTTTCCATTTGACTGTACCCGTGACGTAGCTCCTAATTTATAAAGTCACCTCGTGTCTCAAAACAAGTGACGTATCGGGTTTATCTAGCCAAGCCAAACATTATCACCTCACACACCTACCTGTGCAAACAATAGAGTTATGTAAATTGCAATAACCAGTCTTATTGAAACGTGACTGTAATTTTATCAGATATCTGTCATAAAACTTATCTGTAAAGTGGTATTACTTTTATAAATTCTTAAACAGATAGAAGGTGTTACTATAGATAGTTATTGTGTCTTAGCAATTATAAATTTTAAGTTGTGTTTTAAGGGGTGTCGCGGCGTCCACCCTTCATGGTAAGACTGGCACGAACATGACAGACAGACAGACATGAGAGGACTTTTGTTTTTTAGATGGTTCTAACAGGGACGTCACAAGACATTGCTTTTACTGTTATTATAGATAGTTCGTTTAAATAAACTGCCTGCTTGACCTGAGTCTTTTCTTGAACAGAGCGTTCAGGGGGATATGAGAGTTGTTCATGATACGAAGACTAAGATATACATATTCATGTAAATGTTCTGTGGGCAAACAATTATGTTAATATTAGCTAGATCTATATGAGTAGTAAATTTGGCAATTGCTAACTTTTATAGGTCGCCCGTGATACAGGCATTTATTAAGTCTAGTACGGGGACCGCTGTATTTAACCTTTTGTCAAATGTTTTTTATGTAATACATATTTTTTTCTGTTTTTGCTAATAAGTAGATAATCATTGTCTGTTTTACACGAGGACTGAGTTTAGCCCATTATTGGATCATTTGTTCTTACTTCACTGATTTTAAGAAACAGAGCCGAGGTTCTTTGGTTTCGAGAGACAGCAATGATTACAGTGGACATGGTATGACATATGTATCTACAAACTGTAGGGAAAACATTCATAAAATGTCATAAGTTCAAAACTTTCTAGGTACACAGAAGCGCGCTTGCAGATTTTTAAATTATCCCTTGGTACCATATCGATACCTCTGGGCTCAAAGGTCGTAAAGGACATTTTGGCAAAAATGAGTTATATACACAGTTTTTCTCTGAATTAAATTCTCTATAATAATAATAAATAAATTGTTTCAACAAACACACCAATTACCTAGCCCCAAACTAAGCGTGAGCTTGTGCTATGGTGAATAGGATAACGGATAGAAATACTTAAATACATATCATCCATGACTTAGGTACAAATGCTCGTGCTCATCACACAAACATTTGCCCCTTGCGGGATTCGAACCCGCAACCGCCTGGTTTAGAAGTCCGGTGCACGAACGACTACACCAAGACGGTCGTCTATTGATCAGTGTATTCAGTTTAGCGAAAATATTTGTCCTTTACGACCCATGAAATTATTTATATTCGACAGGATTAACTCATAAACTGTGGAGGTAAAAGACATGTAACTATCTACACATGGTGACTATAGTGGTAAAGACCAATTGAAAAATATTTTTACGCCCCTACAATATTATATAAAATAAGATCAATGTCTTTTACGCCCCTACTATATTACGTAAAAAAAATTCACTGTCTTTTACGCCCCTACAATATTACAGTCACGCGCATCAATAGGTATATATCTGCATTCGATTTAAAACCTTATTAGGATGGAATAAAAACTTATTAGGATGGAATAAAAACTTATTTGTTTAATTGCTTGTGACTGCATAAAATAAGATCACTGTCCTTTGACAGAAGATAGTTTTAAAGTAAATAGTTTCCATACAGTTTTAGTACCGAAAGGTTCTATTGTTAGATTTATTTAACGAAATTAGAAATCTTTACAACTGGCATGTTTCGACTTGACCTTTATTTAAGTTACCTCGGTTGGAAATATCAATTAACGATATTTCGTAGGTAAGAAGAAGCACTTTTTTCTGTTGTCTTATACCACTTGGCATTTACTAATAACAATAAAATGTTCCATGTAAATATCTTCGCCTGTGATGGTTTTGTACCTTCACGAATAAACGCTAAATTGACCATTCAGATACAAATTTATTTTAGTAGAATTTTCTACGAATAGTGAAATTTGTATATATATTACTATTATAGTTTAGTTACTAGTGATTTTAATAATGCAAAATAGTGAAAATGAAATTTAACTATAATCCTTTACAAGATAACATTTATCCTTTCATTTCGGTTCTACTGTCTATTTTGTAAATGTCACACATTTTATTTACATTTTAGTTGGCTTCCGTATAGGATACAGTCCCAAAGTGCGTGATTTTGGTTGTTTTCAACTTCTTCTTCACCACAAGGACACATTGCTGACTCGCAAAGCGCAAGCATGTGCAGACGCTGTCTGAAGCAACCGTTTCTGTTAGTTTCTGCGAAACAACATAATCAGGTTCGACCCAGTCGAAAGACAACCTCACACCAACATCGGGAAAGAAACTTAACAACTCTCATCCGTCCTCAGTCGAAGACCACCGCTCCTTGCTAAGTGGCGACCACCTCCTCTCTGATGCGGCGTTTCAATTCCAGCGCTCCCTGGGGGAGCAACTTCCAGATCGGCATAGAGAGCTCCCGCGAGCACCGGAAGTGCCGCGGAACTGCACGTTCTGTAAGCTTTCGCAAGCAAAATAAGCGCCAACCTCTGCCTGCTGAGCTACGCTCTTCTGACGATAAATAACGACGAGTGTCGGTACCATACGGCGTATGTTACAGACACTACATAAGTCCCTGAGTACAGGATCTTAAGGGTCGACGCGGAAACACTGACCAAGATTCTGTAGATGTTAGTTAGGACTCCCACCTGATTGGCCTTTAACAAGATTATGGGTCACCACGCGTTGTCAAAGGCACCAGAGATGTCCAAAAAGATCAGCTGTAAGTAAGACGCAGCGCTGTTCTCTGTAGACTGTAGTTGGTAAATATATAAAATGAACATTATCTCCTAAACTAACCACATCTAAAAGTTATGCTCGTCAGAAAAAAATGAAGCACATGTTCATACCTAATTATATCATAATTTAACTTTAGATTCTGAAGTGGCCGCTCACTTTTATTTTTCAACCTTTGGATATTTATTATTTGTAGGAATATTTTGTTTTACCTGTAATTTCTTGGAAATAAAGTAGTAGCACATTATTTATTAAATAATATACAGAAGTCATAAGTAAAGCTGAATAATCCACTAAAAATATCAAAATTCATTATTTGTTTCATAATATATTTATTATTTACCACCTAAAGGTATGTAAAGTTTGTCCTTTAATGCCCTAATATTATACAGATCTGTATGTGAAAATAGACTTACACTTTTGCTTTAAAAAAATAACGAAAATTCAAGGGGTGTAAAGGACATTTTATGTTAATTTCAAGGGCGTAAAGGAAATTTATCTCCTTAGTTATAGCAGTAGGTTATTTGTGGACACCGAAACACACCTTCGGAAAATACATGAAATTCTGAGAACTTTGTACCTTGGTATCGAAAACATAGCTCAAGAAACAAAAAAGTTATACTCAATTGAAGTTTAAAAAAGTGTTTTTTGCTTCTCCTGTAAAGTAGCCTTTTGTCCTTTACGACCTTTGAGTCCAGAGGTATCGATATGTAATTTAAAAAGTTTGCTATGAGATATGAGAAAAGTTACAAAATCTAGAACACGTCAAATGGAAAAAATAACTACCGGTTTTACTTGTATCATTACTAATATATTAGTCGTACATTTCATGATTGTGACAAAAAATATTTAGATAATAGCAGCTCCCCGCGACTTCCGACGCGAAAAGTCGGATTTTCCATACAAACTTTCATCCCCCATTATACCCCCCCTAGATGTTTTTATATTGCGACAATAAGTAGCCTATGTCCTTCCCAGGGTTAAAACTATGTATTTACCAAATTTCATTTATATCGGTTCAGTAGTTTAGGCGCCATGGCGTAACACACGGACAGAGTTACTTTCGTAATATTCGCTCCTTTGCAAGAAGGATGTCACAACTCAAAAACCGGTGATTTTTAGTTACATATACACACAGAATGAGAAAATTTTACTTTATTTTCTGACAGAACGACACAACTCGATGCCGTTAAATGAGCGAACGAGACAAGTTGTTTAATAAGTGCTAATAATACTGTTATACAAAATATTGATGCAAATCGGAAAAAAATAAGTAGTATTTTATTGATTTACCATGTTTAACTGTACTTTTACTCCGTTACAAACCTTCTATTTTGTCTTTTTTGTGAATGAAAAGGCCTGCAAAACAAATTCAACAGATACCAACATAAGTAAATGTCGATGATCAACGCGAAGTCAAACCACGTTCACGGTCAAACAGCTGCTCCTCATCTTCTACCACAACTAAAAGAAGTAATTCTAAGAACAGCGTATCATTTATTTCATTTATCATTTATATTCACTGTTATTTACAGAAGGTTTGTCGCACTAGCACCAGCGTCGGGGCCCCTAGCGGGTCACGACATAAGCTGAGTGGGGCCCTTTTAATATGGACATCACAGACGCACAACTGCACAGTCCGACTGGCTTACCCACATAAATTGTAATTTTGTTTTGTTTCTTGTTTTATAACCGTGCCCGTTACGTTGTTTGTTTTCGTGTGTTATGTGATGTCCATTCATTAATAAATGTATTTTCTTTCTTTCTTTCACTATTATTCTTTTATCTTGCTGTTATAAATTACAACTGTTATACGTTTAATATTTATTTCATTTTTGATTTGCAGATAGCGTTGACTCTGTCAAAGATCCGCTTTACCAACCAGATGACCTTGTTTAGTCAGTTTAAATATTAAAATAATATTTTCTATACTATCATATTTCATTTTATATCCTTAAAATACAAACTATTAATTATCTACAATGACACAAGAAAGATAAGTAAAAAATAAAATTTTTTTTACTAGAACGACACAACTTATACCTTTTCACACTTAAAGACAAATAATAAAAAAATGTCTGCATTTCTATTCACAAACTAAACTTATTTTGGAAGCTGAAATCATAGGGAACAAAATAACACATATAATATATTCTTACATGGAACAGTTTTTTTTATATTTTAATTTCCAATCTTTTAAACCTTGTTTCCCAACAATTGCTAATTTTGAATTGTGACGTCCTTCTTGCGAAAGAGCGATATATCATTCATTTATAATATTAAGTATGGATGGTTATATATCATCAATATATCATAATAATCATGAGTGTGTGAGTGATCATTTAATTTAAGAGCTATGCTCTTTTCTGTGAGGTCAACTTTATTTTTTTCTATTCCATGGTTGACTTCTCTAAGATTCCATGCGATCCCATTGATCCGGGAGATAGTACGACACGACACTAACTTTTCCTTTATTCGGTCCACGTTTGGCTCTTTTTGGCCTTCCTAATAATATAATAATGGCATGAAAACAATATAAATGACAATTACATAATTTGACGGAAAAGGTAGTCGTGGGAACCCAACCATACTAACAAAGAAAGTGTAGAGTAGCGATGCGATACACAATATCGAAAATTCAGGCTAAATACCAATACGTAGCAATTATGACCTCGATACGATAATGAAGACGGGATCGATACACTTATCAAACCAATTGTCCGCCAGTGTGGTTGCTACCAGCGAATGTTGTGGTCTGACTTAACACAATTATGTCGTATTTGTCGGTCACTTTATTAGTAGGAATGTACGACAAGGGATAAAAAAATATTCGACCAACTTTCTCCGTATTTCTGGAAACATTGTTTCTCGTTAATTCTTTAAATGGAATCTTATCATACAATTAAGTACATAATCAATATTTTTATACAATTTCAATGAAATGTTTGAGAATCGAATCCATGGTCTACGTGCAAGTCCAACTTTTACAAGTTTAAACTGAACAGGTATATCAAGATAATAATAAACGAATAGTTTATTATTACCTAGCCCCAAACAAAGCGAGAGCTTGTGCTGTGGTGACTAGGATACACATACATAAATACTTTTATAAGCATCATGACTTGGGTACAAATGATCTTGCTGCTCGACACAAACACTTGCTTCTTGCGGGATTCAAACCCCCAACTGCTTGTTTAAGAAACAAACAATTTCCTAACAAAATAATGTCCCATGTTTTAAAAAAACTCATCAATGCATTTTTTTATTAACTCTGTAAAAAATAAGTAGGGCCGTACGTCAGTTTTATTATCTCTAAGTTTTCCCACCATATACTTATATAAGACAGCCAGCCGACTTATCTTATCAGGATTAATACATAGTAAATAAAATGTTGGTATCTAAAGCTTGGTCCGGGGGGTAAACATGTCATTTAGTAACAGTGTTTTAGTACGAGTTTCATATCTTTATTTCGTACACTTAAGTTGTCAAAAAGATTGGAATTTTAGGCTCTAAACAAAGTTAAATAAAAATTTAAAACAACCTAGTTATATGCAAGATAGTTAGAGCATCTAGGACACGTTATTTCTTGTATTTAGTAGAAAATAATGATGTTAAGATACATCGTCATTACAATCACGAAATACGACGTAACATAACTATAGCTCTAAATTGCCACGTACGAATATCTAGGACTGCTTTTCATCGGATACGACGGAACAGTGGCCACACATCAGCCTGTCAAAATATCTTAAATCATTTGGAACTCTATGTGATTAACATAAGGTTGAATTAAGGTTAAGGAATTTTATTATTTATTAATATTTATTGTATAACGATGACGAGCTATGACGACCGTATTGGTGTACTTATCTGTGGTCGACTCTTGCTAGCGGTTGCTGGTTTGAATCCCTCTAGGAGAAAATGCTTGTTTTATGAGAGCACGAGTATTTCTAAGTCATGGATGTTTATAAAAGTATGTGTATATCCATTACTAATATTATAAATGCGAAAGTGTGTCTGTCTGTCTGTCTGTTACCTCTTGACGCTTAAACCACTGAACCGATAGAGATGAAATTTGGTATGGAGACAGTTCGAGACCCTGGAAAGGACATAGGCTACATTTTGTCGCGATATATAAACATAAAGGGGGTTAAATGGGGGATGAAAGTTTATATGCAAATCCAACTCTTGCGCGGGCGAAGTCGCGGGGGGTTCCCCTAGTACTTACATATATCGTTTACATTTAAGGTCTTCACTCATTTTTACAAAAATAGTCACCGCGTCCTAAATTAATTTTTAAACTGTCCTCTGACGGTTGTCTGGAAGAGATTGCTTACCTAAATTGTACATCTCTATGAAAATCTTGTATGTCTCTACTGTATGTTGTGTGCAATAGAGAGTAGGTATACATCAAAATTTCTCTGTTATCTTCGTCACCACAACACAAACTAACGCTTTGTTTGGGCATGGGTTTGGGACTGGATCATTGGTGTGATTGTTGCAAACGAAATAATGTATTTTATAAGTAAGACATTTACCTAACTCACGGTAGTTTCAGGGATTCATCTGAAAAGCATTGAAGTTGTATTTGAACTTTTTAGGGAATCAATGTTTGGTATTAATGCCGCTGGTACGTTAGGGACTGGTTTTTACGTGGTCGTAAATTTAGGTTCGGATAGGGGCATTCAACAAGGAATGTAAACGCGGATAAACCTTGGCTTGATGTATTTCCCTAAAGGCGTTTTGGTACGCGCAAAGACCCTCAAAGAGCATAATAATATAGATATACACTGGATATGAAATAAAATTAAGAATAGGGAAAACTACTTCCACTTGCATGTTGATACAAAACTGTTTGTTCGTGAAAAAAATAACAAGTAAGGTCTATTCACATTATGAAAAGTTAAAGGTATGTTAGAGACTGCTGCTGATAGGTTTTACCTTTGCAGATGGTCCAGTCTTCGGCCGCATCATCGCTTACCAGCAGGTGAGATTGCGGTCAAATGTCTGCCGTTTAATAAAAAAAATGGAATAGGTGTGATAATAACTGTTTTCTTTTCTAATACGAGAAACCGGTGTGCCTCTAGCCGAATAACCAATACGAGTATAACATTATATTTAACAGTTACAGTTATAGTCAGTAATACCCTGTTAATTCTGAATGTGATAGCATAGCATCAATATATCTGAGGTAGCAACGTCTATATCAAAGGATTTGCTAATTGAATTTTCCAGAACACCCGATACGCACTGTTTGTAATGCCGTAACCAATATATTTCCTAAGTTAATATGACAGATTATACCCAGCAATCGAGGCGGCCTTTCGTAAATTAACCTTTCGCCCCTTTCGCAAACCTTTCGAAACAAAGGTCGGTATTAACATTCGAACAGAAGAGAGTTTCTCTATTAATATTTCATGAACGGAGCTCGGCGAATCAACCGTTTCGTTTTCGATATTCTTTTCAATTCGCGCCTGAGGCAGGGTTGCTACTCGTAGTTTCTATGAAAATAATATAACTCGCAGTCGTCATACTTTCGCAAGAGGGATACATGCTTGATAGAGGGTAGAAATCATTACGAATGATTGGAGTGGTTTTGCCATTGCCTTCTCCTTTCAAACGTCTAGAAACACTTAGGTTTCCTTACGATCTCTTTACTAAGAAATCTTCGAAAGTCTGTTTGTATTTTTTTTTCAAGTTTTGTTAGGCTCTTTTGCATGTTTTATTTCAATATGGAGGATATTACAATTCGATTTGATAAAAGTGACTTTACCTTTCTAGCCTACCTACTGAGTGACTACGAGTAGAATAAACCAAGCTGAATCGGATACCTACTTATGACAATAAATCTAGGATCCCAAAATGTCAAACTAACGGTCTATAGTCCGTGCCATTTAAACTTGCACAAAAGGTTATTGACCCCACCTGTACCAAAAAATGCCCAAACTTTACGACATGTGACGCTCATCGTATTAAATAGCGATAATCCCGACCTATCGCTGATTTCACAATACCACGGCCCGTTCGAGAACGAGACAACTCTAAAACATCAAAATTTAAGTAATAGTTTCGCAATTTTGTAAATAAAACACAGATTTAGTTATTCAAATAAATTTTCTTTAAATTTACGTATTGAAAGTCTTTAATCAGTTACTTGGTTTTAATTCAAAAACTCGGTTAATTGACATTACTTTTACTACAAATATAAACACAATAATTAGAAATTACATTTTTTCCATAAAGAATTAACAGTAGTTGACCATTCATAGATATTTTATCATTATATAATTTTGACTCCGAAAATTATAACTTATGACTTATTGCACTTAGCCGTTAGTGGTTTGAGACGTCAGGGGTGCTATACCTGTACGCTTTTTTGTAATGGCTTAGCCGGTACGGCGTAATTCGATTTTTTTAATTTACGAATTTCGGAAGTGTTCACGTGTTTTTATTAGTCGTTATTTTTTGATAAGTTTCTGTTTTTGTTCTTTGTCGTGTTTGTTTTATTTTGTTGCTGTTTTTTCCATTCTTTACTAATTATAAGTAAAGATGGAACCTGAGAAGAATAAAAAGAGGCGTAAAAGAATCCTCGAACCGCAAGCAGGTTAGTTTGTATAATTTACCTCTACAATATGTTTTGCTATCATCTTAATTCCATTTGAACACAAGTTTGAACGATGTTTTTAAGTATAAGGTGATTGTTAGAGCTCGTACACACGAACAGCAGTTTGCTGTCGACGTATGTAACTGCAGCCGACGTTAGAAGTCGGCGGCTAGTTGTCGACATGCCGTCGACGTGCTGTCGACGCGTTGGCGGCTGCCGCCGGCTGATGTTGACAGCTCGCCGCTCTGTCATTTGTCCGTCGAATGCAGTTAGTCCAGGAGCTAGGACGTGCACAAAATGAGCCTAATAGAAAAAAATTATTCTGAATTGTTTATTAGTGCTTTCAGAAAAGCGAGTCGTTGCTCCGCTGAAATACTTTTTCGCATGATGGTATCTCGGCGAGAAAGTGAGTTTTTTAAAATGGTTGTCAGCTCATCAACGACGTCTTAGACGACTTACACAGCTAACTATGCATTGTTATCCAAGCTAAACCTGTATACAAAATCTGCTCATCGGTTTAAGATATCTGCTTTAAAATTGAGATGGAATAAGTAATTGTGACATAATTTATAATAACCCGACTGGGTACAACACTTTGTCTTGGGTGTTAGGAGGAATGCGCCGCGTAAGGCTTAAGTTAGCTTCAAGCTTATTACTGTAACTTCAAGCTAAGCCTTACGCAGCGTAAACACAATTCCAGTTTGATTTGAAGTTATCCTTCTCCTAGACAGGCAAACCAATGCTGTTGACGCATATCTCACCAAAATTTAACTCGTCAAAGTTTACCTATCGATGCTTCAGACTCAAAACATTCAACCTTAATAATTATAATCGAGGACTCCTAGAAAACCCCTTTTCTTCACAGTCGTATACCTCAAAACTGAGTGTCGTAATCGTTATGTGGAATGAACACACACAACGGCTTTCTTGGCAATATCTATTGGAATGGTTTGCCATTGCCTTCTCCATCTCACACACTAGCCCCTAGTGTGCAGGTTTTTCCTTACGGTGTTTTCCTTCACCGTTTTCACCGCTCGGCTATCACGCCTTTTTTTCACGCAAAGAAATCCCAATATGTACACCAAATTTCTAAACGGATTGGAGCAACGAAATTAAACTCGCATGCTTATGCTCTGCAAGTCCTTTCGTTTGCTTCCCACATTGTAAGAAAGCAAAAAAAAACTTAGTCCGCCATCTTTAGAAGTCCACCATATTGGATTTGGAATTACGTCACCTTATTTATCGAGTTACTATTAGCAAGCCCTTTCATTTGATACCAATTTTATTGTAGGAGTACATTTAGAAGTCGACCATATTGGTTTTTAGTAACGTCACTTAGTTTTTTAAGTTACTCTCAGCAAGCCCTTTCATTTCATACCCATATTGTAGAAATGCATTGAAAATAACCAGTCCGCCGTCTTGGATGCTCCGCCATGTTGAATTAAGAATGACGTCACACATCTTACCATGCATTGTCATCCAAACTAAACGTGCATGCAAAATTTCAGCTCAATCTGTTTAATCTGCTTCAAAATTAAGTTGCAAGATTCCACCTATTTCTGAATTAATTCTTATTCTACAATTTTACCAATTAAAAATTGAATTTTTTAATAACACCTACCAATTGCTCCCGCGATAATAACGCTGGATATAGAAAAAAAATTTTTCTATTAATAATAAATGATGCAACTATTTTTATTTCATTATTTATGTTACATAAAATGTCGGCTCTCCCTCAGCATATTGCTTGCAAATTTGTAATGCAGTAGCCAAATGTTTGTGATACATGACAATTTTTCGGGTCAAGGTCGCCTTGTACCAATAAACGTTTGTATACACAGACTTCTATCGCTACGCCTTGTGTTTTGGTTCGCCGCAATCCCGTATCGGCGTGCAGTGGTACAGGGGTGTCAATGACCTTTTGTGCAAATTTAAATGGCACGGACTATAGTACATTAGTGAATTAAAACCGGTTTCCTCAAAATAATAGGATGAGAAGCTATCCTGAAGGAAGAAGGGCAAGCTAATTTACTGATCCAATATTATCCTTTCAGGCACCATCCTTTCTAATCAAACATAATCTTTTCCTATTTTTATATACTATTATAAACAAATTAAATCTAAGGGCCAAACTATGTGTCTATACGAATATTGAAGGTACACTGAACTGAACTCTGTTTATTATTACATATTACATGACGGATTGTAGTCTGTAAATTAATTATGTTACCGGAGTTTCAGCAAACAAACGTTTTGTATTTAACAATGTGTAACGAACATGCCAACCCTGAAGGTAAAAAAAAAACTGTAGCACGTGTTAGAGCTTCGATGCTGTTGTCGTCGTGACGTCTCTAGAATTTGAAATTCATGAGTAAAAACTGCATCCGAAATCTAACTGGAATCAAAAACCGCAATAAATAAGGTAAATGAATCACAGTGTGTGTGCTAAAACATATGTTTTATGCGCACTATTGTTTTTATATTTCAAACAAAGCCAGCCTGTATTTAACTAAATAAAAGTGGGAAGTATATTACTGGAAATTGGTTTAACAGAAAATATATACAAAAGACTCAATTGAATTTAGTAATAAAACTATCAAGACACGCTCCAATTCACACAAATATACACGTTGATAGCATTTACATTTCTCCCAAAGTAAATGAACACATATTTATGTTACGAGTTTAGCGATAGAGGTTTTCTAGACTATCAAAATACTACTCAAAGCCTGCCGTTTTATCAAACAGCGAAGTAAAGTAGCTTTAAAAATAACGACTGGATTTCACATACATGATCACAGGGATCAGGAACATTTATTCAAATACCTAAGCATACTAAATTTACAAGCGTATCAGTTAGGATTCACTGTTGAGGGATTTTTGTAAATCCTCCGGCCTCGATGCCTCGCCTTGATCGATGGGTGTTATTACTTCTGGGGTCTTTTAGTGCGTTTCTTTCCCCGCTTGGCTATTTTGCCAGGCGCCTCTGCTTGCGATTTTACATTGCGTATCACCATGTTTTTGTAATTGTAAAACCCCTCCTCCTTCACATTGCTCATTCTTGTTTTCCTTCTATTTTCCTCTGATGATCTCTTAGATTCTGTGTTCGCTTTCGATTCGCTCTGGCGCGTCAGCCTATGATTCTCTTCTTTCTTGCCCTTTCCTTTACTCATCTTTGGAACTGTAAATTATTTTTTGTGTTTGTGTAATTCGTTATATTCTTTCTAATTCGTGTCCTGTTGTTTGTGGAAAACATTACCCTGGGCCCACGGGATTATCGCGAATCTAGTTTTTGTCAGTGACAGCAACTTGTTTGACATTTTGAACGTCATAAAGTTTAAATGATCTAGATGACTGAGAAGGTGGAGTTGATCTTTTCTATATAGTCTATATGGGGCTTGGGTCATCCCGGGTGTCCAATGTGATTACTTTTTAGTATGTTCAATATATATATATATATATATATATATATGGCATTCTATCAATTTATCAGTATCTATACGATGCTATTTGCATTGTCAAACATATTAAAGAGACAATGAACTTTATAGTAAACATATTTTGCTTATATTTTTTCGCTAGGCAATATAATTTAAATTAAGTACGTTCACATAATGATTATTGCCTGGAGATACATTAAACTTCATAATCTTATGTATCTTTACAGCCACTATACTAATAACATTCGTTTTATCTTGCCTAGCTATAAGTATAATCTCTCAGGGAAAATGAGGTAAAACAATATCATTTTAGGATGATAAGAATACTTTTATGGACAACTAGACAATGTTTTTGAATTTAGAGTTAATCAAGGAATCTCTATTCAATAAATATTTAAGGATGTTTTTGTTGTACGAGTATGTATAAAAACACATTTAGTGACAAAAAAAATGGTTTAAAGCTTAGCTAACATAATGTATCAGACGGCCAATTGAAATGTCAATCACGTGTTTATAAATCCATTATAATTTGACCATTGATTTTTTATTTATACTACTCTAAGCAGGTATTTCACTACGGAGTCTCACTGATCACACGAGATTGGTGCGAGGTGTAGACACGGTCTATGGTGGTTTATATCTGTCTAGTAAAAACATCACTCTTGCCTTATATCGTCGGCCTCTATAATACAAGTACGCTGGACTGCATACTGTCAACCTAAAAATAAAGCCATTTGACTATCGCCATTTTGGCGCTGACGGCCGTGAGTAACCGTGTGGTGAGTGTCAACGGAACTAATTAGAGTTGACATTAACGTACGTAGGTTACTCTATTTTAATTTGCTGGGCACTCGGTGGGGGGCGCTTTGATTAGGCACAAAAATTAGCTGTTATTTTTTAGAGGACCTTTAGTCCAGCGCACTTGTATTATAGAGGTCAGTGCCTTATCCAGGTCATAAACAAGGCTTATGTATTTTTTTGTATTATCACTGTTACTTTTCGACTTCCAATAAACTCGAAATGAAAAAGGTAACTCATACAACATGGACTGTTAAAATAGAAGTTTTATATGGAAGTAATATTAGATTGCTGAAAGTTTCGTGCCGTACTGTAACTTACCTTTTACCGGAAAAAACAACTCATATTGTTGTACAAAGTACAAGTTCTTGGTATGCCTCAATATTTACAGGACTTTACTTAGTAACCAATCATTAATATTAATAAATAAGTGTAATTAATTTTTTTACGTAAGAAAAAAATTGAGAAGGCAGACCCCATTATCAGATGGGATTAATAATGCCTTGGAGAGAGAGGGGAATTTTAGCCTTGGTTTGCGATCAATTGAATTTTTCAAATAATATTTTTCTATACTCTAATTTTCTCTTTTACTATGTAAGTATCACATCAGTACTCATAATTATTTATTTCATTTATTAACCTATTTCACTTGACATTGAAGGCAGTCTATTATGTTGTTGATAGGTATGTTATTTGGAACACAGACGCAATCAAACCAGCTTCTATTTCACAAAATATGAGCCGGAACGGATCCTTTAGCAAAACAATGCAGGCATAGTTCCAAACAATACATGTTCCTCGATCCAATGTTCAAAACGAGGTTGGGAATGTACGAAGCAGATGGCAGAAATAATCGATATAAAAATACGGTTCCACTTTATGTCGTGAAGTGGCACTAATCACGACATTCCGCACAGTATGATCGATACGACAGCGCTGCTTTGCTGAAATGGTGTAGGGTTACCTCAACATATTTAGAACAACAGAGCAGTTTAAGAGCAGTTTAAGAGGTCGGCTGTACACCAAAACTACTTAAGTTTTTCGCGAGTTACATGAGGAACAGAAAACAGTATGTGGAATATGGTGGCTACCGGTCTGAGCCTTATTTTACTAGGTCTGGCGTAAGTCAGGGCAGCAACTTAGGGCCCTTAAATTTTCTCATAATGATAGACGACCTGCCGAACGTTGTTGAAGAGGTCAAGTGTTTAATTTTCGCTGACGACTTGAAACTGCTTCTGGCCATAAGTAACGAGGACGACTGCCGCCGCCTCCAGCAGGATATCGACCGAGTAGTAGTTTGGAGCCAAAATAACAAGCTACATTTTAATGTCGCAAAATGCTCTGTCCTAACATTTGGACGAGCTAAGGCGCCACTGCAATATGGCTATCGGGTGGGCGAAACCCAAATAGATAGGGTGGAATCAGTCCGAGATCTTGGCGTTATAATGGACACCAAATTAACTTTTAGTGACCACATCATCAGCATTTGCAAGAAAGCATATAAACGGCTTGGTTTTCTTCTCCGAAGAACTGAGTCATTTACTAGCATAAAAGCTATTGCAATATTATATGATGCGCTTGTAAGGAGCCAACTAGAAAATAACGCTGCAATATGGGCACCGCGTGAAGAAAAATACAAACTCATGCTGGAACGCATACAAAATAAGTTCACGCGATTCTTATATCTTAAGCTTTACGGCGTATATCCTTTCTATCCCTTGATGTATCCCACCTTGTTTGTCTTGGGCATGGTGGGATACATCAGCGGTATTATCAGTAACCCGGATGCACAGAGATGGCGCGGACCGAGCTTATTCGCTGTGCCGCAAGGTAGAACGCAACTACTGGCCACGGCTCCCCTAACGCGTGCCATAAAAAATCTAAACTTAGCCGCTGATTGCCTAGATTTATTTATTTGTTCACGAGCGGAGTTCGAGAGAGTGACATTACATTTAATATGTTACAAAAATATTTAGAAATTTAATTTTGACTGTAAATAGGGATTTTTTTATCTGATTGTGTTTTATGAATTAATTTATATTTAATTTTATATTTAATGATTTTATGTATTGTTTATTGAATCTTTTATGATATTATGAATTCTGATCTTATGTTTTAATTTATTATGTGATTCTGCATCTATCGATTTGGATTTTTTCTGTACGGGTAGGTGTATGTAGAAAAATAAATGAAATGAAAAGACAACCACCATAAAAGAGGAAGTATGACTATCAAGACTCCATAATCAGATAACGCCAAAGCACTATATGAAATGTTTCAAAAATGTATGATTAGTTAGGCAGATTTTGAAGATATTGTAATGCCTAACAAAACGGGGCGACATGATCGCTAAGCGACTAAGCCCCCAAATAAATAGAAGAAATAAAAAATGACCATAATAAAGGCCAACAGTATCAACATCGTGATTTTAAACATATTGTTATCGAGATTTATAGACTTGCTCTATGCAAGAGCGATCGCGAAAAATATAGTGATACCAGCTTTTGCCCGCGACTTTGTCTGCGTGGAAATAGTTATTTGGGTAGCTTTTGTTTATTCAAAGTCAACAATAATTTTTTATTCGATTTAGGACAGAACAACCCACATGTGAACGTCAATATTAACATCATATCTGCCTTTCATTAATCTGCTTACACGTTAAATAATAAAAGGTGGTTTTAATTTAAAAACTTAAATACTCGTACTCCGTACACCAAAAGTAAAGTCAACAGGCCAGTGAGCAATCGGAAACCCTGAGACAAAGTTTTTTATCTTTTCGCTTTTTGAAGAACGCTGTTTAAATTATTCAGAGTGTATAAGCAACTACTCTCTTTTTGTAGTTTGTACGCAGTTTTTTTTAAATAAAAAAACCCTACCCCTAAATTTCTAAGACTTCACATTTGTTTTAGCTCTGAGTTTAAAATGTTAGGTACATACATAATATGGTTTAAATGAGTCTAGCGTCTAGCGTGGCGTATCTTTTTTTAAATGAGGTGTGCTTTACTTATGTACGAGCTCACATTTGGTTAAAAAAAGGTTCACTAACAAAATGAATAATGAATAATAAATTCCATCAAGAACATTTTTCGTCCAAGTAAATAACTTCATACCTTTTTCTTGCTCTAGCCAAGTCGGCGCCAATACTGTTGCGCCATTTTGTATGTATTTTATTTCACATAATCATTACTAGCTTTTCCTGCTATTTTATGGTCCCCCGAATGAAAGTAAGCCCGCTTGAGACGTAAAAAGGGAAATATATGGGCACCCACAGATTCGCCAGTGTCTATTTTAAAAAAAACAAACGACATAGGAGGTATTTTATCAATGACGGTGCCCAAGGTTCTTATATTCCTGTGTTTTATAATAGTAATGGTTGAGCATTGTAATAATAATATAAATCTAATAATAAATTGTTTCAACAAAGACACCAATTACCTAGACCCAAACTAAGCGTGAGCTTGTGCTATGGTGACTAGGATAACGGATAGACATACTTATATACAATTATAAACATCCATGACTTAGGTACAAATGCTCGTGCTCATCGCACAAACATTTTCCCCTTACGGGATTCGAACCCGCAACCGCCTGGTTTAGAAGTCCGGGGCGCGAACCACTACACCAAGACGGTCGATTGTAAAAGAGAAGTGATTATTTCTAAATTTATAACACTGTCACGGTCCTGAAGAAGAACTACTAGCCAGTAACACAAATAACTTAGTACATATTTCGTCCTACACTCCAACCGAAACGTCTTACTGGCACAAGCTTGTTTTCAATTTTGAGAGATCAATATTTAGCTGAAAATAAACTAAAATTACATTCGATAAAGTGGCACTTGTTTAGTATAAGTATAGGTTCTACTATTATAGTGAATTATCGCCGGTTGTTAGCAGCTACTTAGACGGTGAAAATTACTAGTTTCAACAAACAATAAATGACGTAGGTACTTAGACAGTCGGAACATTTTATTTATTAAATGACAGTAAACAATATAAACACAATACAGTTTCAAAAATACCATGAAATCTAATAAGGTTTGAATTGGCATTTACATTCGAAGCTACAATTAGTATAAATTTATATTAATTACATCGTTCAACGTACATTTAGTAGTAGGTATTAATAAAGTAAGATAAAGAAAAAGGAATAATTTACATCTATACACGAAACCCAATACCGTTCAACAGATTGTAAAGGCTACAAAATGCAAACAACAAAATGTACTATCGAATGCGGTGAACATAAATCAGGGAGTAAATATTAAGGGACTATCAAGTCGTTGTAAAAGCTTGACCAAGTCGCGTCGGGCGCAGCGGCCCGGCCAGTACCTATGCATAGTTACGTCTCGTGTCGTGATAGGAGTGTTTGTTAGAAATTAAGTAAAGGCTTTCAACTGAAAAAATAGCATATGAAAACGGTTGCGTATCACGGTATGTACGTGCGTGCACACAAAGTACTATGAAATCTTAAAATTCCTCCAAAACGTTGTCAGCCTGATCAACCACAAGTTTTATCGGAGACACATCAATAAAGTTCTTAGGTGCCACTTAAAACTTTTTCATACTAAAGTACCATCTAACTATAAAGACACACTAAAGTTTACTATGCCTTAGGAGTCACCTAAGGCATAGTAAAGGTTACAAATGTTAATGTTTAGATGGGTTTCGAAAACCTTTACGAAACAAATACACGTACAATTTTTACAAGACAAGTTTTAAAAGGGCCTAGGATAAGTGCGGTTCATCCTATCTTCAAAAAAATCTCAATGGAGTTTCTTAAAGGAATTCTTTCTAAAACTCGCCGGCAAACTTCGGAGAACCATTAAATTCAAACTCTGACTCACTCCGTTTTTGAATGTGAAAACTTATTGAGATTTGCTCAAAATGTAACCATTGCTTATGAATGAGTAATAGGTTATGTGATTTTATAGGAAAAGTTTTCGGATCGCCTACGGTTTTTGGAATAATTTGTGAAGTACCTACGTAATATTATGATGATTCACAGAGGTCCCTTACTTTCTGTGAAACACCTGAAAGTACAATGGTTGTAAAACAGTATCGTGCATGCAATTGGTAATGGTCAAAAAGATCATGGTGATGATGAATGTAATAATACTAAAGTAGGTAGATAGTTCAATTTTTGACGTCCGATTACATAGGTTAGTTTAGCAAAGCTGCTGCTTATTATATTTTAGGGCAAGCCTCCATTGTAGAGTAGATTTAAACTACATTTATGTCAGCTTTGTGTAGAGGATTAATTGAATGCTCTGCGACAAATTGCTAGGCATCGAATTCAGAATCGATTTACCATGTCACCGCGGCCGAGCCCCCAGGCCTGACGTTTCAACTAAAATATTTGATAGTCACGCGAGGAAGTAAAAATAGTAACATACGTAATTTTAATATTTGATTTCTTTTTAGTAAGCTCTGTTTGTTCAGGAGTTAGAATTACTATGAAACGTATTTTCCCGCATATAAACATATTAGTCAAAAGTCATGACCGGTAAATTGTTTATCCAAAAAACGTCCATACTCGCACGTAGTATCGTAGTATCTTGCCATGTATAATCATAATATTTTTATCTTCCTTTTTTTTATTACTAGTGGCCTTCAAATTTAATGTATTCCCACAGGGAATGACATTTATTCCCTTAATTTCACACAAGAATATTTTTATCTCACTTTTATTTGTCAGTCAGTAATACTATAGGCATTTATTTTCTCTCTGCTGATAATATTTAGAAGACTTTTTTTACGATGTATTTGAAACTTCACGCGTCATTTTTTTCTATTTTTTTTATCTAAGTTATTTGCCTTTATCGCATGTAAACACATACACAGAGTTAGAATGTAGGTCGGAGTGCAACCTAAACAGAGTCAATGTGCCATGTCATTTTGTAATCATTATTAATGAGATTCGCATTGCTCGATGCAGCTTTTGACTCGTGCACTCTCTCACTATTCACAGTCCTATTACTGGAAGTATTCAAATCGACTTGATGCAAATTAATTCGCAAACGGTCGACAGAACACCCCGTTTTGAATACTTGATCGAGCTCATTTCCGCGGAAAATAATTTATGCAAAACGAATGTGGGATGTTGTAATAAAACGAGAGACGTGATTACGCGAGATGTTTACCTCCTCGTGCGAGTTTATTATTATTTTCTGGCAAAAGTCATGAAAAATAATGCTTCCCTTCCGCCATCTTTGTGGGGAAGTAGGATGAGAATGCAAGGAATTATTGCTTGTCACAACCAAGACGGGCTTTTAGAAGACAGGAGTAAATCTCCTGTTTTGGGTGTTTTTAGGGTTCCGTATATCAAAAGGAGAAAACGGAACCCTTATTGGAACACTTTATCTGTCTGTCCGTCTATCATTCAAGGCTCTTTTTCTTTGGAGCGTAGTTTCCCATAGACCTAGAATAATGAAATTTGGGAAGGAAGGTCTTATAGCACAAGTGAAAGAAAAAAACTGAATAAATTGTTGTACCACCGCAAAACAAAATTTGCGCGAGTCTGACTCGCGCTTGGCTGGTTTTTTATTTTGTTCGTAGTGAGTATTCGTATTATTTTATTGCCATATGCACATTATATCAGATAATATATAAAAAAAACCGTTACTTATTTAGCGACATGAAATCCGTAGTTTAGCCCAGAGGGTATTTTTCCCGACGTCCCTCCGAAAATAGTTTAACAAAACCACGCAACACCATAAATTTTGGCTGTATTTTAGAAGCAGAGTTTGATGAAAGGGACCATCGTGCGTGCCGTGTCCTTTATTCTCGGAATTACTAACGTAATACACCAGAATATTCCAGTCATTTCTCCACTCCGAGATCTCCCTAAAATTATTTTCGTATTTTTCGAGGGAACTTTGAAAGAGTGGCTCAGCGGGACATTGATGCTCGAAAATATCGGTGCAAACACGCCGTGAATTTTTATGAATAGAAAATTGAGAGAAATACAAGTTTTGCTGACTCTAGTCTACTTTGTATACTTGGCTGCGTTTACGCTTATTTTTCATAGCAAATATGGCGCGGATTTAGACCGTAAGTTCGAGTCAGGTGTGAGAAAACTAACAGGAAATCCAGGCACTAACTCCATGTTATGGTGGATCAGCCATAGCACAGACATTCAAAGACTTGCGCACTGCGTAAGTTAGTAAGCAATTGTTTATTATTTAGATTCTTTAACAGATTTGCAAATACCGAGCCTTGTTTTTGATACAGTTTTTGCGGTCTACATTTTTTAACGTTTTTCCATTTGTAACGATGATCGTTAAACAAGCTTTTATATTTTAACAGCCTTTGTTGTGTCGAAATTTCAATAATATATATTCTATTTGTACCAGGCCATAATTAATTATTATTCACAAGGCAAACATGTCGGTTCAAGTCGCAAATTATGTTTAACGTGATATGTTTTTAACTATTATATTTTTGTAATAAAAACATGACACGAATATGACATTATTTATATCCAATATTTAATTATGAAATATCATTGATATATAATTCCTGGACTATTTCTAGGTGGGCTCGCTTTATCATCGTCAATTTACATTCAAGAACATTTCAAATAATGGAATACTAGCCTGAAAGTCACTAATATGTTTATGGCGGGATTCTTATTTTAAGCTGCCATGAGAAAAAGGGACAGCTATCCTTTTTTCTTATGCCAGCATATCAATGCAAACGAGTGTGATGGCTAGACTCCAAAATACGAACAATCGTCATCCAAAGGCAACTAAAAAACTTCATGAACATAAATTATTGCTTATAAGAATTCACTTTGCAATGTAAAATTAGATATTGCACTTGAAAGAATGATTGCCTGAGGGAGGAATTGAACCTGAATTCCTCGCATACCAGGCGATTTCCTATCCACTCGGCCACCCACACTGAAAAAAATGATTAGTAAGGCCGTAATCTAGTGACTTGCGAACTTCTGGTTATCAGTAACGAAACTAGTTTGTAAAACCTGAAGATTGTTTATATTTAACAAAAATTGACTTCTACACAGCGAAACCTTCAACTAACCAAACTAGTTTGGTTGATCCTTTTTTCAGTGCAGACGTTGGCAAAGCCTGACGAAATTTCCAAGTGCTTCTGAACGTTGTAATCCCAATAACATTGATGAAAAGAACGCGGCAGTATATAACGTTTGGCTGGTCTGATAAGCTATAGGCTTCGCTTTCGGGATTAACTTACGATTCAAGTTTTCTCAACTTTAAATTGGATTCCCGATTCCTTTGAATGTGAAGGCGAGCTCAATGCTCCAATGTGTTTGATTTGAAAGTCTTACGGGAATCCAATTATGCATATTAATGGTACACGAGATTGATTTCGAATTCAAGTTGCATGCAAAGTAGTCGTAAGCTGTATTGATTTTAAAATAAAACGGGAGCTTTAGTGAAATGTCTGTTTTTTTGTAAATCGTGAGTTGAATGACAGTAGTTTACAGATGAAATACAGTGATTCGGACCAATAGATAAATCATCAGAAGATTAAACTTCTATTTTTATTCTTGGATGAAAAAACACTATTTGGATAAGTATAAAAAATAAGTATACTCATAGAAACACTTGGTTTAGCTTAGTCAAAATATGGTCACATAATATTTCACGATACGTGATCCAAAGATAGATAGGTACTCTTTATTGCACAACACAAACAATATAAATTTACATAAATGTTCATAGAGAGTCCTACAATCTAGTAGAGTATTTAGTGACATGGTTTGTATGGAGAACCTTGCAGATCTTCAACAAAGGAAGCCGCTTGGCACAGACGTACCTGGTGGTCATCTGAGCTGATTTAGCTCGGTACCCACGTGGCATCTCCCTGCAGGTAGGTGGGGGGAGGGGGGGAAAGTCCATCTACCTTGCTGCACTCTCACGTCCATATTTCCAAAATTTTAGCAAATAGGTCGTGTTTAGTATCATTTCCGTATAATTTAAGGACGAGGAATTCATTTCTCGAACAACATTTTCACTCGTTCATAGAAAAACAACGAGTATAGCGCGAAAATAAAAAATCTTCAAAAATATTTTTTCACAAAATCGTTTCATACAATTCATACGTTTCATACAGTTCATAGAAAAACAACGATTATAGCGCGAAAATAAAAAATCTTCAAAAATATTTTTTCACAAAATCGTTTCATACAATATAACTACGAGTTTATGTTTTATAAAAAAAATCTGTTTAAATAGCCCTGTTTATCTAGAATATACAAACATAAACTTTATGAACAGTTTTGACTTATAAACGTGTCAAAAAAAAAATATCGTGCCGCGGCGGAGCTGCGAGCGGCGGGAAGACTTTTTAGTTTGGATAGGATTTGTCACATATTGTTTAATTATGCCACTGATTGATTAATAAAAGTAATTTTATACCTCAGATGGTATTATTTAAGGAATATCTAGTAATAATTTGTACACAATATTCAAACACTGACACTGACAACTATAATTCTAGCTTATTTTAATTATTTTATGCGTAAAAATTGGTACCTACTCATAAAGGAGTTAAAAGTTCGGTTAGCTAAATACTAAAAAACCTAACCAGTAAAAGTTTAACTCCAGTAAATCACCAATTTAAGTTATAACTAAATACCTATAAAAATACATTGCTTTGTAAGTAGGTAATTGGTGCTCATGATTCAAAGTGAAGTAACTATTAAAATGCATATCATATCATGTAACATGTTGTTACATATTTCAGATTTAGCATATAGATTGAAAAACAGGAATTGGTGTTTAACAACTACTTTTTGAATACGGAAAATGTCAGACAGCTGGAGCACCTAGTATTTTCCGAAGAAGAAAAGTATGAAACACACTTGTTGCCCTATTATAGGCCCTACCTGAATGGGAACCTAGGTAGGATCTTGGCGAGTGGCCAAGTACCACTAAAACCTCTGCGGAGACTCTCTCACTCAGGCTGCTGAAGGGAGATCAGCCCCCTTGTTCACAAACACTCGGAAAGTTTCCGTGTCGGTCCGTTCCCGTATTCGAATGTCAAAACCTTCTTTCTGAACGGATTCGAAAACCCTATTCACAACCGCTGTCGGTGGGATCCGATACGATTTGACATTCGAATTCGGAAAGGAGCCGACACGGAAACTCTTCGCGTGTTTGTAAATCAGGGTGTTGAACGACGAAAAATCGCTGTTCGCATGCACTTCGCCGTCCCACCGCACCTTATAATGCGGGCACAGCACTCGGGAGGATGCCTCGCAACCAATGGAGCATCCCTTTTGCCCATGCGAACGCCAAGATTCCCAGCCCATCGATTCTAGGTCTACTAGGAGGCAGGAGTCGCTAATAGCGCCACCGCCTTGCTCTAAGGTAGCATCGGAGCGAGTCAGCCTAACTATCTTTTTGCCTAGCCCGATTCCCTGCCTGCTTTTGCAGGATCGATTTAAGTTCTTGAACAAAGTGGTAGATGTGAGGTGGCGGTCGTTGGCCTTAATCAGGCCATGTGTCTACGCAGCTGTATAGCTAAGATGGGAGGGAGCCATGAACTCGCCCGGTTACTCTCGTAACGAGAGATGGACCACTGAAAAGTGCGATTCACTCTTAAAAATGTATTTGCGCATTTTTTCACTCGCATTGCATTGTAAAGGTTGGCCAAGCATCAGGCCAGCTAGAAAATCTATCGACCTTTAAAAGACAATTTTGGGAACTTTGCTGCGAGGAAGTGGGCCAATGATGTTTATGTATTGTGGATATGAAAAAAACGCTTGGTTAGAGTGGGAAACTTGCCGAGCAGTGTTATGAAGCTTGCTGCGCTGGCAGGCGAGGCAATCTTTGTTCGTGCCGGTCCAAACGAATCGCTCAGCCACCAAAGGTGCTGGGTGGCCCAGGTGCGGGCAGCAAAACGATGGTGTCTGGTAAGTGGAGACGATTTCTTCTTGTTTCTTCTCGACTGATGAAGATGTCGGCGGTCCTAGAGATGTTAATTGTCTCCAGTAAAACGCCCTGCGAAACCGCAGATACTTTGGAAGCGATTGTATTGAGAGCATTATATGGGGTTAACTTTAGAACCAATATCTACTATCCTCTTATGTTCTGTTAATTGCGTTTGGACTAAAAATAATGATCTGATAAAGTAGGTATAATTTTTTGTAAGGTGTAATATTTCTTTTTTAAAGTGTACCGAATTGTGAAGTTGCAGCGGATAAAAATCATCCGATACTGTAACAAAATTGAAACTGATATTGTTGTACGGGCACGGTACAGGCGACAACACTTTGCAAGGTAGACACTGCAGTATCTGTTATAATCGTAAAATTGTAATATGTAATGTTATAATATAGTATGCTGTTATAATAGAGGCGGTTTTGAATTAAAAAAAATAGGTAGGTAAATAATTTACCTACCTAATTATTGGTGTGTTTGTAAATACAAGTTATTATTTTTAGTACGGTACTTTGTTATCTACTTTCTTTTGAAGATATATTATGTGAATGAATACTACGAGTGGTTATCAATTTGTACTAAATAAATAGATCAAAATAAAATAAAATATAATTAAGGTTGTCAGTGATTAATAAAATCATTTGTTCGAATATTATTAATTATTTATTCTGTGATATTATGTACAAAATATTTACTAGGTATTTCTACCTTGAGATATAAAATCACTTTTATTAATCAATCAGTTTCATAACTAAACAATATGTGGCAAATCCTATCTATACTACAAACTTTTCCGCTCATTCAACATTTACGTTCCGCGGCGCGCCGCTCGCAGCTCCGCCGCGCGACGTAAATGTTTTTTTGTGACACGTTTATGAGTCAAAACTGTTAATAAAGTTTATGTTTATATATTCTAGATAAAGAGGGCTATTTAAACATTTTTTTCATATAAAACATAAACTCTTAGTTAAATTGTAAAAAACGATTTTGTGAAAAAAAAAATTGAATTTGTTTTATTTTCGCGCTATACTCGTTATTTTACTATGAACGAGTGAAAATGTTGTTCAAGAAATGAATTCCTCGTCCTTAAATTATACGGAAATGATACTAAACACGACCTATTTGCTAAACTTTTGGAGATATGGACGTGAGAGTGCAGCAAGGTTGATGGGCTTTTTCCCCCCTCCCCCACCTACCTGCAGGGAGGTGCCACGTGGGTACCGGGCTAAATCAGCTCAGATGACCACCAGGTACGTCTGTGCCAAGCGGCTTCCTTTGTTGAAGATTTGCAAGGTTGAATTCACTAAATACCCTACTAATCTAGGCAGTCTTATTCCTAACCATAATAAAACGGATTTGTGAAATTAAATGAAGAATCCCCATATATAACATCCAACGAAAGGCTTAGCCCAGTCAAAAGAAGGCAGTTTCCAATTAGACAATTATTGTGACGCAATGTGATTTCGAATACAAAAGTTTAGGGTACCATTTATTAGTGATATGAAACGTCAATTAGCCGCAAAATAAGCGAAATAATCCCTTGTTAGAAAAATATGTTTCCGGTTCTCCCCCGATTCCAATATTATTTGATTAGTTTTTCTGGTAATTGGAGAGAAGTGGCTTCAATTGTGTTTGCGGTCAGGCATCACGTTTTTAGGCTAGCGGGTTGCGGTATTTGGTTAGTCCTAGGTAACGATCTATCCATACTAATATTATAAATGTGAAAGTGTGTCTGTCCGTCTGTTACCTCTTGACGCTTAAACCAATGAACCGATTGAGATGAAATTTGGTATGGAGACAGTTGGAGACCCTGAAAAGGACATAGACTACATTTTGTCGCGATATAAACACATTAAGGGGGTGAAATGGGGGATGAAATATGAAAAATCCAACTCTTGCGGGCGAGGTCCCGGAATACCACTAGTGTTTAATATTACTCTTTCTCATATATCGACGAGATCACATCTGTATTTGATACGAGAATGTGCCGTTTGGTATCAACAAAAATAAATGCCTGGCAACATGTCTTCGGGTAGCGAAATCCTGTACTCATCCCGAATTAAAAAGGTATAAGCTCTTAAAGGTCTGAAGTGCGTGCCTTTATTTTTATTCAATATGTGTTCAGAATCGAGACTCTTTGAAGAGCAGTCCTCAACACGATTGTTCAAAACAGAAGTACTTACGTTAGGTACCGAAATAAAAGCAAATCCATGTGACTTTTAATATTGTTTGCATTTTCCATTGTGTTCTATTCAAAGTTCAAGCTGAGTATAGTAGCTGAACAAAGTTACTGAATATGAAACTTTTGATGTTTCTTTCTAAGCACTTAACGCCGCTATTTCCTGTTGGCTATTTGCTCTTTGTGGTCCCTTCGATCATTTTAACAAAGGAACTGTATAACTATATGGATGTGTACTTCCAACTTGAATCAAATCCTATAGGCGCATCGCCGAAAATAGAAAACCCAATAGTTTTTTTTTAAAAGCAGGTATTGGACCGTAATCATAAATACCTGATGTATTTGTCCTCTCAAACCTTCGGCCTCTGGCAGCGTCCGCCACCTCTTCAGCAGCTTTGTTCGTCAGCCTTGCTTCAAGGGTACCTCTTCAGAAACAGGAGATGTATATTTGTCTTGTCTTATGCTCCAACGGTATGCTTCTTCAGAAACAGTGACGCATGAAAATGGCTTTACTTACTCCCTACGTAGACACTCTATCCGTGGTTTTTCTTATCCTCGCTGTTGCTCGGCTCCTGCATCTGTCTCTAGACGGCTTTGGTCTCTAGCTGCATCAGCCTCGGCTTTTTAAGTTTCACTGTTTGATCTTCTCCTTTAACGGTGTGCATCCTCAGAAATAGTGACGCATGAAAATGGCTTTACTTACTCCAAACGTGGACACTCGAACTGTGGATCTTTTTAACCTCGCTATTGCTTGGGTCTGTCTCTCCGCGGCTTCCGCCACCTCATCAGCAGTTTCGTTCGTCAGCCATGTCTTAACGGTATGCATCTTCAGAAGCAGCTGACGCGTAATCTGTCACAAGAAAAAGACTAAAGAACTTACTCCAGACGTGGACACTCCTTTCGTGGTTCTTCTTATCCTCACTGTTGCTTGGCTCCTGCATCTGTCTCTCCGCGGCTTCCGCCACCTCTTTAGCAGTTTTGTTCGTCAGCCGTTACCATCTTCAGAAACAGATAACGCGTTATCTGTCGCAAGAAAAATACTAAAAAACTTACTCCAAACGTGGACACTCCACCCGTGGTTCTTCTTATCCTCGCTGTTGCTTGGCTCCTGCATCTGTCCCTCCGCGGCTTCGGCCTCCGGCAGCGTCCGCCACCTCTTCAGCAGTTCCTTTGTTTTATCCTTCGTCTTGTCACATGCTTGCCGCCAGTTGGTGAAGTACTTTCTTGATACTTTTGGACTGGTCAGCGATACTGTTCTTGAGTCTTGTCTGCAACAAAATGTTTCCGGATTAAGACTTTAACCTGTCAAACTCTATAAGACCCGCTGGCGGATTGATAACAGTTAATTTTCTATTGTCTGGACACATGATACGTGAAGGTTTAAGAGCCAATAACATTATGTAACATGTGGATTTTTTTACGATTACCCCTTGACTAATAATGAACAATTGCCACTCCTTTTTACGAATATCGAATAAACTAATTTCTTTTCTGAAAAATCGGCCCCACAACGTTATAGTTACAATTTTAGTCAATTCTAAGTCTTGGCACAGGATACTAGTCGTTTTGGTAATGTCTCATATTTTTCATCTTTCGTCCCTGTATGTATAATATTCCACCAGTAACATAATACTATCGGCTATAAAGCCACATTTAAAAGCCTCGGTAAAATATAGTGAAATATTAATTTTCTGAATTATTTATGGTTTTGTTAATGCTTATCAGAATAAATTAATGAATGATATTGCGGTGTGGTTTTTTAGGCTTGTGTGTAAAAAGTTGAAAATTAATATTAATTTGATAAGCTTATAATCAGATTGTCACTTTGTACTTAAAACAAACCAACACATATAGAAAAAAATATTACTAACACAATTTTTAAAGGCGGTATCAAAAACTTGCTAAAACGCAAAATTTTGCAAGTTTACGCTCTGCCTAAGCAAATATCTGTTATCCTCTTGTGTAAAACGTAAGCTTTGTTATCTGAGTAATAGAGACGAGTCTAACGTCACGTTTGTAAAGCACTTTGGAGGTCAGCATAATAAAACCCAGTGTCCCACCTTTCCGGCTTTGTTTACGAGTATCGTTACGTCAAACGATTCAGACGAAACGCGAACTAAGGGTTGAGGGACACTGCAGATTTTCTCGGCTTTAGCCCCGTAGCGCTCGTAGAAGCAATGGAGTGCTACGGATATTCTTGTTTTCGTAGCGCAAAATCTTAATAGCTGTCTGCGGATTTTGTAGCAACGTTTATAACTCTGACTACATTTCGTTGCTACGAGTATCTGTTGGCTCGTAGCATGCGTCTATGCATGTAACATGCCACAAATAAACATGTGATGGTGTGTTTGGAGTTTTCCTTACACCACTTTAAAAATAACATCGACAATGTTTGATGTCTGAGGTTTGATGTTAAATAAAACATTGATAGGAAAACAGTTTCGGTGGCGTGCAGTTTCATTGTGCGCTTAGCTTTAAACGATAAAGACAAAGTCAGTAAGAGCGGTATCCAAGTTTCGTGCCATCGGTATATATACTGTGACAGCATACCTTTGCCCAATTCCGACCGCATGCCGCAACGCGGGTGATTTGATACTTGCGTTTTGTTGGCCAATAAAGGTGTGTTGCGACATAGACAACACTGTAAACTTTTGTATGAATTTAAGTATTTCTATCCGTTATCCTAGTCACCATAGCACAAGCTCGCGCTTAGTTTGGGGCTAGGTAATTGGTGTGTTTGTTAAAAGAATAAAAAAAAATATCTTCATTTAGTACGTAAGAATGTGCGGTCAGGCCAAAAAAGTGGTCTATAGTGTTTTAATTTGGCTTTTCAGGCGCTTCCCGCGGCCACTAGACATACCTTTCCGTCAAGTTTCGCTAAGTTTGTGCTTCTTATATTCGCATTCCTGAACGAAGCTCAAGCGTGAACATTTTTAAACAAACTGTTATACTTAGTTACTATGCCCTATAAAAAGATAGGTTTCATAGTCCTGCACAACTTTAGACAAGAAGTAAAAGCACCAGTCAGACTTGTGCAATTAGATTTGATGGTAAGTATTAGAAAACTACGAATAAAGTTATGCAACGCCACAGCGGTAGTGCTTGTCATAAGCAGAAATGAACTCTTATAGGGTGTTGTATGTTTACTATTTCACCATCTCTGAATAAATCCTGAGTACTTGATTATCCTAACTAAATGAGTTGTTTGACATAAGAAACAAAAAGTATGTCATTTTATCATTCAAGTAAGCTATAATAGTCGGATCTGACTCATAGAAGGTCCTAAGGATGTTTTTAGACTAGTGTGGATTTGCCCACGCACACGGAGTCGAGATACATACTCTACAGTGCGTAGCTCGTGCGACAGCGCAGTGACATGTAAATTACGGTTATTTGATATATCGGATTATGTATATCAATTCCGCGTGGCTGATTAAATCTGCACGACACTAAAAAGGGCCTAAGTGTAGGTATGTTCTTGATGCTGACTGTACTAAGCAGAACGCTAACCTCTGTTGAATTTTGACCTGTATACCGCGCCGCAGGTGCGTTGATACTTGCACTTTTTATGCCGAGCCCCGCACGAGTAATGAGCATTGGATTCGAGCCCCAGCTGTGGCAGTGCGTTATTGTATTGTGTGTTTTGCTTTGTTCGATACAAAAAGTTTTACGGAAATAAATTACTTTGAATGTTCAATAAAAGGAATGGGGATTGTTCTTGTTTCGTGTAACGGTTAAAAAAAGGTGATACAATTTTTGTTTAAATGTAACATCAAAGTTCATTTTGTATATTCAATCCTGCTTAATAAGACTGCTGAAAGCGGAATTGCAATACAGAAAACGTCAGAAAAACTATAACCATAGCAAGCCGAATAAGATAGTAATTGGAGGGTAAACAAATCAATTAATGATAATGACAAGAAAACGACTTTGCCGTACCTAAATAGACATTAAATAGTTAATGTCAAGTGTTTTCCTGCGATAAAGCGCATGGTGCTGCATATACGAGTACTACTACTACTAAATACAAAGTTGCGTTTGGCTCTCGAGGTTATTCTCAAACTCAAACTTGGGATATTCATTGGTTCAACATCATAAACTAGTCTGCAAAAAATCAGGACTACCGGATTTGACGCATGCTCTGATGTATTAAGTTACTGAATTATATTTACTACTTAGGATTTTATCTGTGAGATGTTGCACACTTGTACTCGTATGCTTGTATGGGGAAGTGACTTCTTTCTAGTACTTATTCTGTGTTTCTTGTAGGTTTACTGCTTTCGTTTACACTGTGACATGACCTAGCTGTGCTATTCAGTAAATTACGATATTATAGTTAACAAGTGGGGCTGACACGCGTACTGTATTAGTTACCTATTGCCTAACCTAAAGCTATGCCTTAAAGGCAACTTCATTGATTAACTAAATGAAGTTGTCGATAATAAATGAGTTTTAGTTATTGGGCTAAGCTAATACTGCGAAAAAAGTATTCTTACCTTCTATTAAATTAGAGACTGTCTACGAATTAAACACGTGCTATCGATAAAACGAAAGCCGTAATAAAAATATTTATCCAGTAACTTTAGTCGGGATAACTACAATATCTAAGACTGTAAGCTACTATATTTTAAACCAGCGCATCCGCTATATTTTACGGTATACCTATTATATACATATGTCGAAAAAGTTATGTACACACGGCGGCACGTCAGACAACCCACTTCGATCATGAGACCGCCTCTATTCCCTACATAATAAAGCTGTTTTCGAGTTCCAGTGGGTAACCTTATGTGCTGTCGAACGTACTACTCAGTTAGGTATGATGATTAAAATGTAAGTACTTATCCACACTAAGTTGCTGAAACTGACTGTAAACGGCTTCTTTAATCACTATTGAATCATTATCTGAATATTAAACTGTCAATTTATTGATCCTTTGTATCACAAGGAAAAACGTAAAATAGACTACAATTCACATAGTAATCCAATCTCGACACACATAAGGGATAGAACTAATGACGTTATCTGTACTACTCACACAATTAGTTACTCCGATAAACAGATTAAGCCCAGCCCGTGATCACGGGGCAGGGCGCCATTTTTCTCTATCCACTTCATCCAACATCATTAATCTTACTATACACCAGCATCCGCTGCATTTAACTTGGCTCTGTTTTTGTCATCGCATACGTTTTTCTGTTTGTACTTTTTTAAGGACATTATTGTTTTTTTTTTAAGTGATAAGCATTCACTATGCAATCTAAATATATTATTGCACTTGAAACAAAAAACCGACCACCGGCGGGAATCGAACCCGCGTTCCTCGCATACCGGGTGTTAAGAAGTCGAATCATTAATCATGTAAGTGAAAATTTAAAAGTAAAAAAATACTATCATTTACTCTACGTAGGTATATCTACCTACTACCCGATCAAGCCAACTAGACAAAAACACCGGCCAAGTGCGAGTCGGACTCGCGCGCGAAGGGTTCCGTACCATTAGTTTACAACATTAGACAGTATAGGCAAAAAAGGACAAACGACGACAAATACTTACAACGAAAATAGCGAAGGCAATTAAAAAGCAATGTTGTTTAAAATCTTAAAAAATATATATACAAATACCTACAAACTTAAATTATACACATTAAAACAGATATACTATTCACCACTATAAGTTTAAATAGAATATCTGTTACGTACGTTACTTATATTCAGAACATCGTTTGTCGTTTGACATTCGTTGGCTTGGTCGAGTTACAATTAAAGATCATAAACTTTGCTGTGGCAAATGTTCAATTTGAACTTCTTAGCCGTAGCTCATGAGTTCAAATTGAACGACTTTTGGAAAGGGTTTTTTTAGAAGGATGTTTTTTGGACTTGAAGATCTTATGGCACTAAAAATAATCATAGGTAGTTGAAGCAGTTAGATTCTTTTACAAGAATCATCTCCCAATATTGATTGGCCGTGCATATCTAATTTATATATTGGATTTACATACAATTTGCCTGGGTTTCGACTAGCGATAATTAAGGGCCTTTAATTTATAAAATTTTCGAGACATAATCCTAATGAAAAAAATATGCCATTTTTTATAGTTAAAACAATATGCTTTATATTTTTGAGTTAACTTGTAAAAAATATTTAAAAAACTATTTAACTGTTTTAAATTTTTATCAAGATTTCTTATTAAATTTTTTTTCTCTATGACAGTTAAATTGATCTTTATTCACTTGATAGGCGATAGCGTTAACTTCGATCCATTGAAATATCATTTTTTTAAATAATTAAAATGGCATACATGGGCGTTTTGTCGATGACATTTGATGATCTAATAGCCCATAAATTATTGCCAGTCGAAACCCAGATACATTGTATATAAAATATGTCGATTTAGAATATCTCGCCAGCAGAGTTGTAGTACATGATAAATCGCAAACTGCTAAAAAAGTGCTACAGTAAATCAGCCCCTGGCTGTCACAGATGCTACACACCAGTGAATATGAGTTCCAAGATCGGTACAGTTGGCAGCATATCAGGTTACCCATTTGAACTACGAAAAAGATCTAAGTATTTGTTTCTTACGTTTACGCGAATTGTTGAACTCATTAAAACACAATTTTACGGATTACTTCGCGATTTATTTACATTTTATTTTAAACCTGACGTTTCGAACACTTTACAGCGATCGTGGTCACAGGGAGAGTACTCTCCCTGTGACCACGATCGCTTGTAAATAAATAGCGAAGTAATCCGTAAAATTGTGTTTTAATAAGATCTAAGTATATTTTCTCAAAGTCAAAATATATTTTAAATTGTTTATGGAGGTGCTTGTGGGCCAGTGGCGGCTGCGCCAGCGTTCGTTATTGGATAGGTGACCATTCAGACCATTTAAGTCTTCAGACAAGCATCTCTGTGCTTCGGAAGGCACGTTAAGCAGTTGGTCCCGGCTAACATCTGTTGGTATTAGTCGTTACGCCTAGTAAGAGGCCCTAGGGCGGCTTGATAACATCTGACAGTAAGGTTTGTCACTTGCCTTACAGACACCCCCTCCAACAATCCGAGTAGTACGGCTCATACCTCCTCACAGTTGAGGTGAGGCCTTTTCCCAGCAATGGGATCCTATATCAACTGACTTTACTTTTTATGCTGAGAGTGCGAGCGCTAAGTATTAAAACAACAATCAGTGCCTACACTAGCTAATCCGAAAACTATTTGAAACTGTCTTGATGTTCAATTTTAAACCGCCAGTTGTTTTGCCAGAATCGTTGACCAATCAGTACCAGACGACAGAATCGGTTTTGTTCGCCATTTTGTTATTGCAGCACCATCACGAACCCGCTTCGATGTACTATATCTGTAGATATTGCATGAAAATGACCAACTACGCATATTTTTCAAGTTAACCAAAAATACTAATCATGAGTTTGTCACTGCTACTCGTATAACACTTGTTTATATATGAGACGGTTAGTTTGAAATACATCAAATAGGTGAAATGACATAGTGGTGATAAACAAACATTACAAATTAGCTCATAATATCTATACAAGTGTTATAGCTCACAAAAATTAATCGACTGTGTCATCCGGTGGGACACGAACCCACGCTATCCGGGCGAGTGCTCTTACCAACTGAGCTACGGAGGACGTTAGTCAGCCGACGAATTTCTGTAAGTGCTTGCAACGCCAGTGAGCCGGCGTTCGAATTCATCAATACTTGGGGAATGTACCCGCATGTATCCGATGGAAATATTTTTACAAATATTTAACCATCAGTTAAAATGAAATCAGTTTAACTTATAATTATTTTATAACTTTGCAATTATTTTGCAAGTTTTTACGAAATCAAATTGAATTTCGCTCACAAAAATTATTACAGAAGCACTTACAAGCACTTACAGAAATTCGTCGGCTGACTAACGTCCTCCGTAGCTCAGTTGGTAAGAGCACTCGCCCGGATAGCGAGGGGGCGTGGGTTCGTGTCCCACCGGATGACAGTCGATTAATTTTTGTGAGCGAAATTCAATTTAATTTCGCAAAAACTTGCAAAATAATTGCTTAAGTTATAAAATAATTATAAGTGTTATAGCAATGGCAAATTCATCATCAATATGGGGGCTAATGTATTTGGTAAACTTCAAACATATGTTGTGGTTGAAATTTATCTTTAAAGTGCCATAATCATTACTTATTAGTAAGGGGTAGGTGTATAAGTAACATTTTAAAGACCAACTTTATAGATTGTGATCTGCTGTTGAGCAGTAATGGATAACAAGCTGTCACTATTGCCATGTTTCATGTGTCAGGCTTAGATTTTGTATGGCGTGCTATATCCTGGGATGTGGATTATCAAAGCAACAGAGGCATAAACTTTTAAAGGCGTTTAGTATCACGGCATTTTTGAGAGATTTACGATTTCAAATTGATACTAAAAGAGTTATTGATTCAACTTGCGTAGCTTGCTCGAATATTCTGTTATTAACGTACAGTTTTGTCTTTTTTCATAAAACAATTCATTTACAAGTATCGGTAGAACAAATTAATCACTTTTATAACGTTGCATTATTAGTTACTATTGATAATTGTTTTCTACTATCATATTCCGTCAATTCGTTACTATACGACTGAATAATATCTTTGTTTACGTTAGTTTTACTTTTTTTACTAGGTAATAACCACAAAATATATGTATTCAGTGCTAATCACTTTTCATTTCTTGAAGAAAACAAGTAAAGATTAAGATAGATAGATAGATACTCTTTATTGCAACAACTAAAACACTTTACAAACATAGTAAAAGAAACACCATGTTGGTAGGTACAATGTAGGCGGTCTTATCGCTGGAAGCGATCTCTTCCAGACAACCTTTGGGTAAAGGAGAATACTAGTGATAAGAGAAGGGGGTTACGGTGCAAGCTGTAGTTAAAAAAAAAAAATCAATTTATCATAAAACTACGACAAGTTAGACTATTCGCCCGCTTTACATTTCTGCTTAGATCAAAGGTAGGTTGCTGGTAGATTTATTTTTTTGTTATTCGAGGCACAAATAAATGAATAATATACTAAGAACTTACCAGTATGCACGATAACTTTTTATGATTGCTTATTAGCAAAGTTAGTTATGGAATTAGTTACCACGCAACGCAATCCTACGAATATTTCGGTTTTCCCGAAAGTTTCTTTTGGTAAATTGCTCTGGCTTTGTTTGTTTATAGTTGTTCTAATAGTGGGCTATAAATCACTAAGTTTGGTAATCGTACCGGATATACAAATGATATTTAGTAAAAGCCTTCCTAAACGGTATGCCTAATTCCAAAACTTATGATATTTTGTTTCATATACAGTTCTTTGGATTTGAGGATTTCTGAAAGTAAAAAGAAGTAGAAAACTTATGTCAAAACTTTTCTTCAACAAGCATATGGAAGGGTTCTAATAAGAGTATAAAAACTCTCACTAAGCCCCCAAAAGACAAAAGATTTTTGTTTTTAAGCTTAACGATTTTGCTGATTTATTTTTATTCTTTTTGGTTTTTTGTTTTATTTTTGTACATTGTGTTTTATTTTCTTTTTTTTTCTTCTTCTGTGCTGTGTTGTGTTAACTTGTTGCCCAAGGCATCCTCTGAAAATCAGTTTTCGAGGCATGCCGTTAACTCGGATACCTCGAATAATGCTGAGCGGGTGCCTTTTCGGCACTCACCATTGCATTGTAATACCTTTAATCTCTGTTTGTAAACTTTCTGTGTGTGGATGCCGAATAAGTGTCTTTTCTTTCTTCTTTCTTTTTAGAAAGACGGTTAAGAGGTAAAGCTAAGAAAAACAGCAAATTTTAATCTAGGTACACAGCTTGAAATTCCTAACGAATTAGAATAATCCCTGAAATAAAATTGACGAAGTTTTCCGAAACAGACTCCTTATGTGGAAGACGTATGAGTATATCTATGTATACTATCATGCTGTTGGTTGATCGACTATACAAGGTATAGACGAATACCTACTAGTTGTGTTTATTAACGATATCCATTATCTATATTTACTGAAATGACAATCCCTCGACAAAAGTAACTTATGGGTCTCATCATACTAATTCATGTTACATCTTTGTTCTATTCCCATGGACATGAATAACTTCGTAAATTATTACGGCTATTATCCGATACTCAGGTCCCATCGATCATCTGCTGCAGATGATGGATCGTCGGTTCCATGCCAACCTAATTGCTTGTTCAGTTTAGTCATTATGCTATTGATTGAGATGTTGTGGAAGCAGACGTTGCGTTCGAGCGTTCGTTAGCTGTTGCAGGGCGTAGATCAATTAGTAAGATGGCTTAGGTTAACATAGCTAGTATTTTTTTCAATGAAAACACATGCATAACTTCTAGTTAGTGCACCTACATTGTGAGTTTGTGCTTGATTTTTTTTTGTTTTTTTCTAGATCCATATAGGGTGCAGTGCAATTAAGGCTCCGCGCAGATGGGCCACCACCGACCTCGGCCACCGGTGGCTTGCGACAAGCTGTTTACATTATTTTTAATACCTTTAGTATAGAGTCGCCGTACACGTAAAGAGAGTGGCGTCCACTTGCGACTCAGTGTCCGCGACATGCTACCGGTAACGACCACTCGTCACTCGCTATTTTGATAAAACATCTGTCAACAGATATGGTGGTCGGTGGCCGCTGCTGACTTCAAGTAGCGGCCACCTTCGTTTGCGCGGGACTAAATGACGTGGTGCGTGACAGCCACCAGTGGCTGTTGTTGGTGGCTCATCTACGCGGAGCCTTACCGTCTGTGTTTTTGTTTTATTCTTTGGAAACGAGAAAAGTTTGGTTATGCCAAGGATAGTGTTTTGTTATATATCTTGGTTGAAGATCGACAGATCGAAAAAAAGTCTGTTAGCAACTATAATACAAAGGAAATCTTTGATTGTATACAACATAAGCTAAAGTCTAGAGTGGTCATTCAACCACCAGTACGCAAAACTAGAATATATTTGGCGCCCAACGTGGTGCTCATAATTTTCACCTTATTAGCTGCTGTAGGAGCTGTGATGTTTCAAGTAATAAGGCTAGGCTATGATAACATTGTGAATATTCAGTAGTTCAATAGATAATGTATTTTGGTAATAGAGAAAAAGTTGGAAGGATTTTTGCACGTTGGTGTTGGTAACCAACAACTGCATTAACTGTAGTGCATGCGTATTGAGGGAGGGAGGGCGGAGTATTCTGCATTTGCCTGAACTGGTACTCAACGCGGTTGCGGTTGGTGTGGTTTTGTTGCCTGCGCTAGCATCTCTTAGCGGAAATTTAAAGCAAAATAATTGTATTTTATTATTCCCATCTAAAGTTGGACTCTCCCTACTCTTTTAAATTATTACATTACCTTTCGAATGTGTCTTTTGAGTTTTCACTGGCTCGCGACAGTTTGCGCTCGCGGCGCGTTCCGTCTTCGCTCGGCGACTTTTCTGGGGGTAGTTTGAGTTCCTTTTCCGACTTGCTGCTGGACCTGGAGCTTCTGCCGTCGTCGTCCTTCTTCGGCCTCACTGGCGACAAGCTGCCCGGCTTCTCATGTCTCTTCACCTCCATACTGTGCGGTCGACCATCCTCGCGCTGGCACTGAAACAAATGAATGCATTCATTTATCATTTAAAAAAATCACCACAATTAACTTTTTTGCTGATGGTCCTATTTATGAAGCCTCTGTTTTGCTCGGCTTATCCAGGCAGAAGTAACGGGCGCTGAAGACACAGCCGCAATGGACAAATAAAAAAATATGAATGATCAAAAAAGAAACATTGGTGCCTGAAGGAACACAGTAGGGATGAAGAAGTAGTATAAAACAAAATGAAATGTTCATGCACTGTGTTTTCATTTAATTACTAATAGCTGATGATTGTAAAAATATTTCCATTGGATACATGCGGGTACATTCCCCAAGTATTGATGAAATCGAACGCCGGCTCACTGGCGTAGCAAGCACTTGCAAAAATTCGTCGACTGACTAACGTCCTCCGTAGCTTAGTTGGTAAGAGCACTCGCCCGGATAGCGAAGGGACGTGGGTTCGAGTCCCACCGGATGACACAGTCGATTAATTTTTGTAAGTGAAATTTGATTTAATTACTAATAGCTGATTTAAAGGGCAAATGTGCAAACTGGATACTCGCCCCGTTATTACAAAAACTTACTATCGGATTTAAGCCAGGACTAAGCTATTAGATAGCCAATTAGAAAAGCGTATTCATTCCTCTGTTGTCGGCTGATATTTAGACCTGGCTTACCCCGGGTCGATTTGTTTTGTAATAACACCGATTACAGAACGTTAAAAAATTTCGAAACAACCGCAGATAAGTAGGTAAAGGTTTACTTTAATTAAATTGTTAAAAATGCAACCTTTGTTGATTACATGTTGGTCTGTCCCATTTAAATTTTCAGTTCAAATTAGTCTGTTTCTTTCTGCGGTGTTTGTGTTTTGATGAATAAAACAACACAGCGGTGGACCGAGCCAACCGTAATCGCCTGCATTATTGATAGTTTGCTCACAATTAAATTAAAAACAGTAGGCTCTATTGCCATTAAAACTTACACCACTTTTTATTACTGCGGCTGCTCTGCAATTAGGGGTGACAGTAACTACGTTTTTGTAGGTAATCATCAATCAATCATCAATACCTACTAAGTACTAATTTATTATTTATTTTTTAATGCTAAAAGAGGAAGGGCGATTATTTTAGCAACAAGAGTCCAGCTTTTTAATTATTTATCATGATGTTGAATGCTAAATAACTGGCGGTATGCAGCTTTTTCCATCCTTTTTGTATCATCATCATCCGAGCGTTAACCCGGTTGTGCACTCGCAGGCGAGGGTCCAGGGTCCGCTTTGGACCGTGATCTAGGATATGGCAGAAACCCTTTTTGTAGTCTGCATTATTTTTGTTATAAAATATTTATCTCTACAAACTAATAGACGTATGCACTTATTTATTTTATGTGCAGTAGTAGAGCTGGATTTGTGGGGTTTCTGTTTGTCTATGAACTGTAATGTGGTAGAAGGACGGCAAGGGCGTCTAGGGATTTGGCTGATCTGAATGCTTGTCTGCCCTTCATATAACGTGTGCAGACACAGAAAATGAAACGGCATTTATGAAATGTAATTATTTAAAACTAATTTTAAACCAAATCTTCTACAAAATGCTTCTATAAAATACTTCATCTTACTGTGAAGTGAATCATACGTTATTGTACAGTCCCCGTAACAACTTACCCAAATCTGTCAAAATATCTCAAATGATATGGAACTCTTTGTGATCAACATAACGTTGCGGAAATTTGACAAATCAGGTTAGGTTGATGTGAGGCCGTGTGTACTAAATAATGATTGTGTTGTGTGAAATGAGGAATTGGAAGTGTACTCAGCTAGCAATAGGTTTACAAGAAATATGAGATTCAAATCAATCCCAGCGTATTTATTGAACAGTCCACGGTAGCTGCGGCCGCCAATGTCAAAATACGTATTCAATGGATGTGCAAACAACCGCGATCTCACATCAGTTATTAATTTCGGGTTACTTTATAAAAATACGGGAATTCATGCAACGTACTCGTACCTATTAAGTATTTTGTTTTTATTCCCGACGTTTCATCCCAATTGCATATATGGACAGTGGTCACGGGCAGACGGGTCAATGAATTCGGTATTATTATAAAGTAAAGTTAGCCTACATAGATCCCACTGCTGGGCAAAGGCCTCACCTCAACTATGAGGAGGTACGAGCCATACTCCACCACGCGGGCTCAGTGCGAATTGGTGGAGAGGTGTTTGAAAGACAAATGACGAACTTCAATAATAACATTATTATAAAGTTAGTGATAAATAATGCAACAAGAAAGTTTAAAAAATATATTTTAATTTCGGGTGTTAGCAGACAGTGTTGACACCATTCGCAATTCGTTGGTAAATGTAATACCAAGACTTTAGATTTTAAAAATCGGATCTATATTTTTAAGTTCAGATGCACTTGTGACTTCATTATAGTAGTAAATTGGTTTTGCCCGAGTTGATATTGAAGCACTCTTCAGCGGAGAGGTTCACGATTGCCCGCTTTCTTGGAAGGAACTAAATGGGTTTAAATAAATGACCGTTAGAATATTTCGAAGAAATGCATTGAAGTTATGGATTCGCAGTTTACTAAGAATGTGATTGAATAACGTAATAACATCTATCGCTAGAGGGAAAGGCTGGTCAAAATTTCAAACGACGAAGAACGTCAAATACAACTAAAATACCGATGGCAATTAAAAAACAACTTCAAATGATTTTAGATTCTACTAGACTACGTAACCCTAAAAATTTATGTGATTATATTATATTATTAATAGTAACTAAACTATAATTGTAACATATATACAACTTATCAATAAAAATTAAGATACAATTATTTAATACAATAGAAAAACAAAAAATATAAAAACCGATCAAGCGCGAGTCGGACTCGACCACGAAGGGTTCCGTACCATTAACTTACAACATTAGACAGTATGGGCAAACAAAAATTTTAAGTTTATACTGTTCTTTTGGAAAAAAGTATATATTTTTATTTTATTTATAATTTCAAAAGTATTCATCACAGGATACCCGAAACAATTTTAAATAAGAGTTTCCGCGCCTGTTTCTTTACGTGAGTGATTTAAAGTTTATAGGTCCAAGACTTTAAAAATTACAGGGGGGGACGGACACCGTGTAAACGACTTTAGCGGGCTATATCTCGCAAATGGTAAAGCTGATGAAAAAGTATGGAAACTCTACCTTATTTTCATTACTTTCAACGATACCCCACACAAGGGGGTGCACTCAAAAAAATAATTCACCCCCCCTTTACATGTATGGGGAGGTACCCATAAAAAGGGGGAATTTTAATTTTTTGTAGTTAAAAAAATGGGATCTATATGTAAAGTATCCTCGAACCAAGTTACATGCAAATCAGTCCATTAACGTAGAAGATATTCTACTGTGACAGACTAGGACGGACGGACTGGGCGATCTTATAGGGGTTCCTTGTCGGACTACGTAACCCTAAAAAGGGTCCTTATGGTGAGGTTCCCAGGATGCTGGTAGGACTGGAAGCAAATTTAAATTGTTACAATTTTAAAGAAATGCTTTTACATATTACTTTTTGATTGCAATCGGTATTTACGTTGTATCCGACGTCGGTTTTCATTTGACATTTGAGTTGGCTTGGCCGAGTAGTATATTTGGTATTCTGTTGGTAAAGGTCATGTATAACATAATGTAAGCAAATACGAGTAGGCTAGACGGTATTGGTTTACTTACTCTAAAGCTTTGTGTTTGATTTTACACGAGAATTTAAACGTTTGAAACGGTTTCTGGAATTTAATTGGGTAATAGTTCTAGTAACATTACTAACCCTTGTCGTCTGTTATTTGCGAAAATATTACATAAGGGTAACGGATTTCCTTCTATTTTGGGTCGTGTCGAACAAATGACAGAATCTCGTAAGGATGATTTGGGGCTCCGTTCCGGAAAGTTCATTCGTGTGTCCTGTGTAACATAGGTAATGTGTTTGTGTGTGTAAAATATTATGCTGAGGTAAAGTATTAACTGGTTATGTAATATTTTTGTAATTAAATAAATAGTAAAATTGCTTCAACAAACACACCTTACCTAGCCCCAAACTAAGCGTAAGCTTGTGCTATGGCGACTAGAATAACGGATAGACATACTTATAAACCTTTATAAACATCCATGACTTCGGTACAAATGACTTTTTCTGAGTAATGTACATTAGTTGTTTCACGAACTGATGCTCTTACGGTGAGGGAAAATATCGGAAACCTGCACGTTCAGGCGACTGCATGTGTAACTATGATCTAAACTGGTCAGGTTCCCTTGTTAACATAATCACGGAAGTCAGATGGCAGTCGTTCCACTGTAATTACCTGATTTGCCACATCCTGGATCATGGTCAGCGGACCCTGGGCCCTCGCGTGCGAGTGCACAACCGGGATAACTCTAGAAGGATGATGATGACTTTAATACAAATGTTCATGCTCATCACTCAAACATTTGCCGACTAAGTAACTAACTACCCCAAGACGGTCGTCGAATTGTTACTCACGTAATAGTTTCAACCCAAATAAATTTGTATTTAAATGTCAAAAGGTTATTATAGTAACTGAGCTTAGCACTAGCCTAAAATGTATTGTCCCGAAGCAGTGTGAGGCTCTATATTGGGACGTGTCTAAGTGCTCTGTATGTAAAAAATGAATGAATTTTATGACTTTAGGTTATAATAAATAATAATAATAAATAAATTGTTTCAACAAACACACCAATTACCTAGCCCCAAACTAAGCGTGAGCTTGTGCTATGGTGACTAGGATAACGGATAGAAATACGTAAATACATATAAACATCCGTGACTTAGGTGCTCATCACACAAACATTTGCCCCTTGCGGGATTCGAACCCGCAACCGCCTGGTTTAGAAGTCCGGTGCACGAACGACTACACCAAGACGGTCGTCAGAACGTGACTTTAGGTTATGGTAGGCACCGGACTGAAATAAGAGTGAATATACCAAGTATAGATAAATAGTTGACTTATAAGTTATTACCTATTCATATTTAACAGTGTTTTACGGACTGTAAACTTTCCTAGGATTTTTCGAGTTATCCGCCTTCCTACTAAACAACAGCAATTCTAGGAGCTGACACCAACCATTCATCTACCGCGAATTCCATCGTCAAGATTACAGAGGATCATTGCAATGTAGTCGTAATGCCAATAGAATTATGGTTCAAATTAACATGGTTCGTGGCACATCATTCACCGTTCAGTATTTAGGCTGATTATGTCTCCAGGGCCGCATTGGGCACAGGACGAGTAATACGAGTTATAAATCGAGTTTCGCACGAAACAAGGTTCATGATTTTAGTAGTTGCGAGTTCGAGACTCGAGTTTTGGTTAGTAATTAAAAATTTAGCTTACACAAAAGCTTTTTAGTTTCATACGTAGACAACACTTAGGCTGTGAATATTTAAATGGGTATGCTTATTCTGTTAATATTGTAAGTACCACAACGATGTTAAATTTTGTCTTAGGATTTTGAACTTTGGCTACGCAATTTGATTTTATTCCTAAGTAGGTTCTAGGTAGGTAGGTAGGTAAGACCCTTACCCCGTTAATCAAAAAACTTAGTACCGGGTTTAAGACAGGTCTTAGCTATTAGCTAGCCAATTAGAAAAGCGCTTCTCTATTAGGTTATGTCACGAATGTGTCATTTATTCCTCTGTTGTCGGCAATACTTAGACCCATTTTAAACCTAGTCTTATTTTAAACCGTAATAACACCGTTAGAGTTTTAAAGGTAAATAATTGTGTTGTTAAAGAATGATAATTAAACAAAATGACAAAAGCAGTTAACTGGCCCATTTCTACAGTTATGTGTTACATTATTCAACACCCCAACATCGATACTCTCATCGAGCGGTTACGTCACTGGCCGACTTACCGAGTAACCGACTCCAAGTTGATACTTAAGTTATTGATACTTCTCGATCGCGGTCTGGTTGACCCTAGCTACTTTCGAAGTGGCGAGTTTAGAAAGGCTACTTTTGAGTTTAGTTATAAAAAACCATCAGTAGCTATTTCAGTTGCTGATAATTATTTGGGTACAAAACGCATGATCTTTACTTTTTAGGGTTTCGTACCCAAAGGGTAAAAGCGGGACCCTATTACTAAGCCTCCACTGTCTGTGTTTCTGTCACCAGGCTGTATCTTATGAACCGTAATAGGTAGACAGTTGAAATTTTTACAAATGATGTATTTCTGTTGCCGCTATAACAACAAATACTAAAAGCACAATAAAAATAATGTTTAAGGGGGCTCCCATACAACAAACGTGTTTTATTTTTTTGCGGTTTTTGCTCTATATTGTTAACGGCAACAGGTAGACGCTTAAAATATTTACAAAATATCAATATAAATATAAATTTTAAAAATAAATAATTTAATTGAAATAATAATAATTTTTAAGGGGGATCGCATACAACAAACGTGTTTTTTAACCGTTTTTTTGCTCTATATTAATAAACGACAACACGCAGACGCTTGAAATATTCACAGAATAATAAGTTGTATGTAAACATTAGAAATAAATTATTAAAATAAAAATATATTTATTTGTATTTAAGGAAGGGCCCCATACAAACGTGAATTTTTTACCGTTTTAAAACTAAAAAAAAGTTATAATAAAGTGTACTTGTGTTTTATGGGTACAAAACCCTTCGTGCACGAGTCGGACTAGCACTTGGCCGGTTTTTTATAAGGTAGATTTGACAACAATGTTCAGCAGGCCTACAGCCTAACATGAAATCTATTGCAACAATTATTTTTTTGTTGATGTTGTAATTGATTGTTGTTTTTTCTATGCAATTATCTCTTACCTGATGTTTGTTTGAAAGTATCAACTATTTCAACTTGAAAGTTATGGTGATACACCTGCAGCTCATAAAATAAGCGATGACAAAATGTGCCACAAACAATTGCCCTGAAGTAGTGGTATTACCAATGTAGGTCTATTATCTATGCACAAAAATAAATGACTGTTCTACGAGTTTATATTACCTTTTTAGGGTTTCGTACCCAAAGGTTAAAACGGGACCCTATTACTAGTCTCCGCTGTCTGTCTGTCTTGTCACCAGGTTGTATCTCATGTAAACTGTAATAGCAAAAATTGAAATTTTTACAGATGATGTATTTCTGTTACCGCTATAACAACAAATACTAAAATAGTAGATTATTCACCAAGGGGATAAGTGATGTCTTACGTCACGGGCGTCATCTTGAATCTTGAGCGTAACAAAGGATTCAAGAGTTTACTCCCGAGCATAGCTAGGGAGTTATAAGTAGAATCCTGAGTGGAGCGAGGGATTTAGACTCGCCCAAGACGAAGACATCTTTATCCCCGAGTATAATACTCTGCTTTTCACACTTCCTACGAGGCAATAAAAAATGTACTACAAAAAACGTATTTTACCTATAAGTATATTATATCCTTTGACTTTTCTGGCAGTAAATTATTATTATTAACAATACCAACAGCTTTACATCTAATGGACTCCGGTGTCATAAACTTCGTCACTATCGACAGTTTTACGAAAATTTTGTTTGTAATTACTTAAAATACATAGGTTTTTTTTCTTTATTTTCTTCATTTTTTAGAAGCGCGCGCTTTTTATTCATTCCATTTGTGCTAAAATTCTTGGCTGCCAGTTTCAAATTTCAAATATGTTCTTTTTGGTGCGGGACGGGCTAGTGTGATCATGCCTACGAACTCTTATTCGAAATTCAAATCACTTTGCCTCCCTAGGGGTGTAATGAAATTTCATACAACATTACGTCCCTAGGGATGCAATGACTCACTTTGAGTCAGGTTTGCCGAATAGGTAGTGTGAAAACAATATTTAAGGGGGGTTCTCATACAACAAACGTGATTTTTTGGCGGTTCTTGATATATATTAATATTAAATTGAAATTTTGCTTGAAATTTTGACAAAATATCAATATGTATACACTTTAAAAATAAATAACTAAATTTAAATAATAATAAGTTATTTAAGAGAGGCTCCCATACAAAACCGTGTGCTTAAAGCGTTTTTTGCTCGATATTAAAGAATATTAATTTGTAAATTCTTAAACTTTAAAAACAAATTAATATTTTTTAAATATAAAGGGGGGCTCCCAAACAACCGTGAATTTGTTACCGTTTTAAAACTAAAAACAGATTATAATTTATAGTGTCTAATGTTGTATAGGGACGCCCTTCGTGCGCGAGTCCGACTCACACTTGGCCGGTTTTTGTATATACTGCCACATTTTTTATACAAATATCATCATCGCGTTTATTCGGCGTGCGTAAGATATCAAATTAGGGGGATGTTTTATTCTGTCTGTTCGTGCGACCAGCCCCAATCATTGCGGACCTTTCTCTTTTTCACCTAAACCTCTGAACAAGTTATATTTTTTGCACGAATTAATCGAGGTGTTTTTCCTCGTATCTAATCCTTTTATCATTTTATTTTATAAAAATCTGTTACAGATCCTGACTTGCTTTAAAGATTAGTTTGGATTTTTTCACGTAAGGTGATCAGTTTTATTTTAGCCTTTATAAAATGGAAACATAGACCTTGGTAAAAAGCTGGTAATATGGTAAGAACTCAAGGGTGATATTGTGGACTCATTAATATCGTTAATATTTATATATAGAAAACCATCTCGATTGATGTGGATCACACATCAATAAACCACAGCATTACGAACAATATATGACGACCGTCTTGGTGTAGTGGTTCGCGCTCCAGACTACAAAACCAGAGGTTGCGGGTTCGAATCCCGCAAGGGGCAAATGTTTTTGTGATGAGCACGAGCATTTGTACCTAAGTCATGGATGTATAAAATAAGTATGTCTATCCGTTACCCTAGTCGCCATAGCACATGCTCACGCTTAGTTTGGGGCTAGGTAATTGGTGTGTTTGTTGAAACAATTTATTATTTATTTATACTACCTATTAACATAAAAAATGTAAATCATCCTCCTTGCGTTGTCCCGTGCACTCGCACGCGAGGGCCTCTGGACCCTGGTCCACTTTGTACCATGATTCAGGATGTAGCAGATCAGGTAGATACAGTGGAGCGACTGCCATCTGACCTCCGTGACCCTGTTACCAGGAGAACCTGACCAGTTTGGACCATGGTACACATTTCATAGTCGCCTGAATGTGCAGGTTTCCTCACAATATTTTCCCTCACCGTAAGAGCATCGGTTAGTAAAACAACTACGAGGGTCAAACTGAAAGTTCTTAGAACTGGCCACTTATAAACAATATAATAAAAAAAATATTCTAAAATTTGAAAATAGAACTCTTTGCCAATATTACTGAGTATATATTTCATTCATTTGTCATTTGTTTTACGACTTGGCGGCAAATTGAAAATTGTCTGTGTCACGTCAAAATGAATTTAACACGAGAAAATTTTCGTGCAATGATTTTTTATGACTTTCGATGTCATTTAAGTCAACAAGAAAGTTATGATAGACTACGATTGGCCTTTCACGATGAAGCCCCATCTCGTGCGACTGTTTACAACTGGTTTAATGAGTTTAAACGTGGTCGCACTAATCTCACTGATGATGTACGTGAGGGACGGCCTTCTACGGCGACGACTGAAAATAACATCTGTGTTGTGCGGCGTATGATAGAGACTGACAAAAGAGTGACCTATCAGCAGATTCGGACAAGCTTAGGCATCGGTATGAGTCAAGTGCACAAAATCCTCCACGAACATTTAGCGGTCAGGAAGCTTTGCGCCCGGTGGATACCTCATAATTTGACTAAGGCTCAAAAACTCCATCGTGTGGATTGGTGCCGTAAAATGATTGAAAGATTTAACGGAGGTGACTCAAATGCTGTGTTCGACATACTAACAGGTGACGAAAGCTGGATTTACTGTTATGATCCTGAAACCAAAAGACAATCTGCTCAGTGGGTGTTTCCTTTCGAGGAGTTGCCAACTAAAGTGAAGAGAGATCGAAGTGCGGGAAAAAAAATGGTGGCCTCGTTCTTTGGAAGGATAGGTCATTTCGCAACAATTGTGTTAGAGGATCAAAAAACAGTTTCTGCAGAATGGTACACTACCAATTGTTTGCCACTTGTCTTGGAAAAAGTTCGAGAGAAACGACCTCGCAGTAGGATCCTCCTTCACCACGACAACGCCTCGTCGCACACCGCCAAGCGAACGATCGACTATTTGGCGACATCAAACGTTGAATTACTGGGTCACCCGCCGTATAGCCCCGACCTCGCGCCTTGTGATTTTTATTTATTTCCAAAAATTAAAGAAAAACTTAAAGGAAAGCGGTTTATGAATGCTGAAGAAGCGGTGGCTGCGTTTCGCGATGCCATTGAAGAGACCCCTAAGGACGAGTGGGCAAAGTGCTTTTCCCAGTGGTTCCATCGCATGCAGCGGTGTATTGACGTCAATGGACAATATTTTGAAAAGATATAATAAAACTAATAACTGGCTAATGTAATCAGTTTTTGATTTTCTAAGAACTTTCAGTTTGACCCTCGTAATGTACATAACTCAGAAAAAGTCATGGGTATATGGCAGCACGTAGCATCGAACCGGTACCTGCCGCATGAGAGGCAGGCAACCCGCTAGCCACTGCGCCACCGACGCTCCTAAACATAAAAAATGAAAATTTAAACATGATGAAAACTGCAGTATTTTAGTATTCTAAGCTTTTACACTTTTAAGCCATTGTTGAAACTAATTACGTTTGTCGAAAGCAACTGCATAGTGTTAATTAAAACAAATAACATCCTGAAATGGCTTATGTAAATTAAAGTAATATCTTTAAGCGGTAAACGTTAACCGTCGACTTGAAAAAAATATGGACTCCGTACCGTGATACTAAAGAGTGAAGCAGGGTTCAAGCCTGTGTGTGTGAGATCATAACCCTATGACCCTACACTGGCGGCCGATCGGCTTACTTTGGTGTGAGTGTGTGCGTGAGAAGATCGTGTATTTACGACGATGACTGGCTTACTGTGGTGCTTCAGTTTTAATGTAGGCGACACGGAGCCCATATTTTTCCTCACGTCGATGAACTATGTGCACAGTGCGAGATTTTAATTCGTTGCCTCATTGGTCTAGTGATCAGCACGCTAGGTACTATCCACGAGGTCCCGGGTTCGAATCCTGGGTCGGGCCGGAAGTGTTGAGTTTTTCTGTCTTGAAATAACTCAGACACAGCTCCAGAGTCAGGAAGTTGGTAGTGTTTACACCCCCGTGCCTCGGAAAGCACGTTAAGCCGTATTGCGCACACACATGTGCACTATAATATGTCCCGCGCAGTTGGCTAATCTCTGTTGAGATAGGCCGCTGTAGTCGAAATTCGGCTAGGAGGACATTATAATCTGAATATTAAAGCTGCAGTGTTTTAGAATATTAAGGTACATTCTAGGCCATTGCATAGTGTTAATTAAAACAAATAACACCCTAAAATAGCTTGAGTAAATTACAGTAATATCTCGAAGCGGTAAACGTTTAAGCATGGCCACATAGATGTAACTGTGTACAGCGGCAGCACGTCAGGTTGGCAATGTGAACTGCGAAAACCATTTTTATTACAAAGGGAATAGAGGTGGTCTCAAGGTTAAATTGGGGTAGTCTGACACGCGGAAGTGTGTACACCTGTGCGAAGTATTATAACTCGTTTACAGGGTCAAACTGAAAGTTCTTAGAAAATCAAAAACTGATTACATTAGCCAGTTATTAGTTTTATTATATCTTTTCAAAATATTGTCCATTGACGTCAATACACCGCTGCATGCGATGGAACCACTGGGAAAAGCACTTTGCCCACTCGTCCTTAGGGGTCTCTTCAATGGCATCGCGATATGCAGCCACCGCTTCTTCAGCATTCATAAACCGCTTTCCTTTAAGTTTTTCTTTAATTTTTGGAAATAAATAAAAATCACAAGGCGCGAGGTCAGGGCTATACGGCGGGTGACCCAGTAATTCAACGTTTGATGTCGCCAAATAGTCGATCGTTCGCTTGGCGGTGTGCGACGAGGCGTTGTCGTGGTGAAGGAGGATCCTACTGCGAGGTCGTTTCTCTCGAACTTTTTCCAAGACAAGTGGCAAACAATTGGTAGTGTACCATTCTGCAGAAACTGTTTTTTGATCCTCTAACACAATTGTTGCGAAATGACCTATCCTTCCAAAGAACGAGGCCACCATTTTTTTCCCGCACTTCGATCTCTCTTCACTTTAGTTGGCAACTCCTCGAAAGGAAACACCCACTGAGCAGATTGTCTTTTGGTTTTAGGATCATAACAGTAAATCCAGCTTTCGCCACCTGTTAGTATGTCGAACACAGCATTTGAGTCACCTCCGTTAAATCTTTCAATCATTTTACGGCACCAATCCACACGATGGAGTTTTTGAGCCTTAGTCAAATTATGAGGTATCCACCGGGCGCAAAGCTTCCTGACCGCTAAATGTTCGTGGAGGATTTTGTGCACTTGACTCATACCGATGCCTAAGCTTGTCCGAATCTGCTGATAGGTCATTCTTTTGTCAGTCTCTATCATACGCTGCACAACACAGATGTTATTTTCAGTCGTCGCCGTAGAAGGCCGTCCCTCACGTACATCATCAGTGAGATTAGTGCGACCACGTTTAAACTCATTAAACCAGTTGTAAACAGTCGCACGAGATGGGGCTTCATCGTGAAAGGCCAATCGTAGTCTACCATAACTTTCTTGTTGACTTAAATGACATCGAAAGTCATAAAAAATCATTGCACGAAAATTTTCTCGTGTTAAATTCATTTTGACGTGACACAGACAATTTTCAATTTGCCGCCAAGTCGTAAAACAAATGACAAATGAATGAAATATATACTCAGTAATATTGGCAAAGAGTTCTATTTTCAAATTTTAGAATATTTTTTTTATTATATTGTTTATAAGTGGCCAGTTCTAAGAACTTTCAGTTTGACCCTCGTACTAGTAATTAGATAGAATTTGGTTGATACACCTACTTGCAGTAATTTCGTAGTGTCGAGGGTTCATCACTACAAATTGCAGAACCGTAGGTACATGATATTTTATTGTGAGTAGATACTTTTACTACTCAATCTTCTTGTCAATGGGCTCAACTCCAAGGCGCCCTGTCTAAGATTAAATTTAGGTTCAATCTCTCTCTTTCTCTATCAAACAAACGAAAAGAGACAGACTACAATAATTTAGAAAAGTCAAATTAAGTGATGCGATTTCTAACGTAATTGTACAAGTTTTTGCGTGTTTTCGTCTAACTTTAGTCGTCATCAAATGACGTCCTTACTAAATTGTCTATGGGTTCTCTAATTTCCTTAGCAAAGGACAGCTGTTTAGTCTGACGTTTCTATATTAATTTAATCTGGCTCTTTTTGTTTGTTTGGCAGAGAAAGAGACAGACTAAACCTAAATTTAATTTTAGACAGGGCGCATTGGAATTGAGCCCAATGTCAGTCTTTACAAGAAGGCATACTGGAATACGTTACCGTCAGTAGGTTCACGTAGGTATTCAAATATTTACCAATTATACCATATTTTTGCTGAGGTATATCTCCCAAACATAATCTACCGAAGCTATCATAAGCGATCATAGCATATCATAAGATACGAAGCTACTTAATGATTTAGGGGAATCGGGTAGACACACTTTTTGCACAACCAATCCCAGTAGTGTAAACTAAGCCTAAGTAATACTGTGGAATGGGCTTTTTAAAGTAGTCATTTGCCACGACCGCCATAATCGTATACCTACATAGGAGCCACTGCTTTCATTACATTACACCTAATGCAGTGCTGTGTGGTTCTAAGAGCTTTAATTAAACTAAGAATGTGGGAAAAAAACCAAACATTAAATATGGCTTACATAATAACAGATGGAAATATTCCTTTGATGGTGGCACTGGAATTGTAAAATATCGTTAGATTTGCGGCGTTTTTGGGGGGTTTTGAACAGCGGCGGCCGTGGCACGTGTTCCGCGAATTTGCGTAAAATGGGAAAAACCTCTGGTGAAATAGCCAAATCATTTAATTTAAAAAAGAGGGTATTTAAGTAGTTCCTATTAGTTTGCTCATAATTAGTTTTTACTACTAAATCATTCTTAGCATGTGACTAAGCGTATTCCAAGATTATTGCACCGAGAACAGTAAAGGTTTGAACTCGGCCCTGAAAGACAATTATGATTTTTTTAAATCTTGCTGTCCAGACTCTCATAAGACGACGACGAGACGTGAGTGATAGATACTAGGCACTAGCGTCAAAAAGGCATTGTCACGTACATAGTAAGGCCCCTTAGGCCTTACTTAGGACACCATGTTGGTATTTGAATGAATACATCGCGCTTACTGGCATTGTATTGTCATATTGGCATGCGAACGTAAGGACAGTTGTCCACCAAAGCGGCGAGATGTGCCGTGTTCATATACATTTAACAGTTGAACCGATGTTGAGGGGAATGAAGTTGTGTAAACGAGAAAAAATCTTGTCATCTCTGCGAGATCGGTAGGCCTACCGCCTAGCTTAGGCCTCAAAGCCTTTGCGATAACTATTGCAATTCCAAAGCATTGCTTTGAATTGTCATTTTCTTAATCTTTGAAAGCTATAATTGCTTTAACTCCGTCAGTTTGAAGACTATATTTTTTTCCTGCTCACGGCTATTGCAATTCGAAAGAAATCAAGTTTGGCGGTAGTTCTGCTGGCTTGATAAGGAACACTAGAGTTGTATATACGGGCATCGTCTTACATAGTACGGTCTTACCCCTTCTGTGAATCGAGCTCAAATACTACTCGATGTAGGTCAGACGGCCGGCCATTTAACATTAATGCACATTGTCGTTATGATCTCCTCGGTTTTATTGCAGTATTCTTCTATCTGCACTCCTAAAATTTTATCTGCAGACCCCGTTTTATTATTTCCTCTATTTTTAAGAAGATTAAAAAACACTTACCGAGTTTATTATTTGACTTTGAGCATATTGCTTTTTACCCGACTGCGGAAGGAGTGTTATGTTTTTCGAAAGTATGTATGTATAATTGTTTGGCACGCCGTACAGCTCAAACGGCTGGACAGTTTTTGACATATGAGGTGTCATAATTATTTTTATAACTTAAGCAATAATTTTACAAGTTTTTTACGAAATTAAAATTAATTTCGCTCACAAAATTAATCGACTGTCATCCGGTGGGAACGTAATGTCGTTGAATTCGTCAAAATTGTGGTAGTGACATAGGCAATATACATTTTAAGAATGGCGCCCACAAACGGAAACAAAGGGGGGGAGGGGGAATTGATTTGTCCTTACCATAGCAATATGGGTATCAAATGAAAGCCAGTGAAAAGAGCATTTCAAAAATATAATATTTTTTGCAGTCAGGTGTTTTGTTGTTTTAATAATAATGTTTGCTTGTTAATGGAGAGTACTTATATAAAACTAGTAAGTCCCCGCGACTTCGCCCGCAAGAGTTGGATTTTCCATATAAACTATTCCCCTATTTCACCCCCTTAATGTTTTTATATCGCAACAAAATGTAGCCTATGTCCTTCCCAGGGTCTCGAACTGTCTCTATACCAAATTTCATCTCAATCGGTTTAGTGATTTAAGCGTCAAGAGGTAACAGACAGACAGACACACTTTCGCATTTATAATATTAGTATGGATAGGTTTCAGGAAGTTAACTCAGGAAATTAAACAATTTTAATTTTATATTTTGACAGAACTATCATTTTCCTCGAAAACTTTCAGAGGTAATTTAAATCAATGTTTGAATTAAGTAGGTAATATTTTTTTGCAATGATAATAATACTACTATTAAGAAGAGTTATTTCACTATGCATGAATATTTTCCATTTTACCTAAATATGATTCAGTCAGATTCATTCAATACATTTTAATGTCTAACTGGTAACTTCTTAAAGAATCGAGGGAGACATTAGCAAGCTTAACGACTTTCAATGTTCCGATCTAAGATTTCCAAGATTCCAATAATTTTAAAGCCCCTTTTGATTTTTCCCTGATTTATGAGCCTGTGTAATTATAACCTTTTAAACTTCTAACGGTTTTAGTATTCATGACATTTTCCCCTAAAGGGCACTTTTGCACTTTACGTTTTAAAAAGGCCACATTCCGTGAAAAGAGAACGTGACAATTCAATCAGGCCACTTTAGAATTGCCCTGGCTGTAGAACGAGCGAGATCTCGCAAATAAGTGAATACGATTTGTCAGAGTGTGTTGACTTATGTAGGTACTTTACATGACATATTCTCTTAGGTTCCTATGTGAAACAAGGTGGTACACAATGACAGTGTATTTAAAAAAGAGGTAGATCTGTCACCTCCTGCTGCACGGCGATTCGCATTTGATGCGCCGAGCACACGTTCTTTTACGTGTCAAATGTTATTATGTGTACGAAATTGGAATGCAAAATTGAGCAAATTGCTCTTAAGGCAATCAATTTATGACACATCTACCTCTTTTTAAATGCACTATCATTAGTGGTACATGTTTTTTTACCCTGCAGGAGTGAATGAGTTGTGCAACTTCTACAATTTGTAAAGTATATAATGGTGAAAGAGTCTAGCTCGGCAAAATGTTTTAACGGTAATTAATCACGTAGAAAAAGTAATTCAGCCAGCTGATAAAGTACTTTTAAAGTTTTTCATGACAAAGGCTGTTTAGGTTAAGGCCAGGACTCCTTCAAAGCGAAGAGAAGAGGAGATGTACGGCAATCTTTAAAAACATAGCTAGCATAGCATCAGCGGATGGATCAATCTGAACGTTACGGTGAGCCGACTATACAAATCTCGCCAAAAGCAAATAATATTCAGGGTGTCCGGGTTTTGACTAGCGATAATTTAAGGGGTCTTTTCTTTATCAAATTTTAGAAACATAATTCTTATGACTTTATTTTAATTAAATTTTTAGTTTAGTTTTGTAATAGGTTTAGAAGTATATTAAACTGTTTTTAATTTTTAGCAAGATTTCTTTAAAAAAAAATTCCTCTATGACGATTAAAATTTTTTAATTTTTCTTTATTTCACTTGATAGACAATCGCCTACCAATTGCGTTACCTTTCAAATGAATTATTTTTATAATTTTTACGGCCTCTAGATCCATAGAAATAGTATTATTAAAAAATAATTAAGATGGCTGCCATTTTAAGAGAGGGGGGGGGGAGTAAAAATCCAATATGGGGGTTTTTTGTCAAGTATTTCTATCCATTATCTTAGTCACCATAGCACAAGCTTACGCTTAGTTTGGGGCTATGTAATTGGTGTGTTTGTCGAAACAATTTATTTATTAATTTACCTAAGTTAACCGCCATCGACTGTCAAAGAAACCTTGTGCCCATTGTATCTGAAACCCAACTCTACACTCTGTAGAATATTATTCAATGTGAAACTCAACAGCTTAGTACATCCTTAGAACAAAGATATAAGATGACAATGCACTGGGTGGTGGGTAAAGAACAATGAATCCGATCCCTATTCAGATAGCGTTAAATCTAGGCTATTAATCTAGCTAGGATATTATTATACTTCTCTTATTGATAGAATATCTGTAGAGGGACGGTAGCGTTTCTTTTGTCTGTTATAAGCCTTTCCATTAGTACCTTGTTGATCAAGAAGAAACAATGTTGTTAGATAGATCTTAATAAGATAACAATAGGTTGGATACCTACCCTATTAGGTACAAAAAATATTCCAACTCAGATTACATCACAAAAAATATTAATTACCTAAAAGAAACACATTAAAGTTGTTTAATTAAGATTTGCTGTTGGTTCGTGGTAGATTAAATTTTCAAATAGTTGCTAGCTGGCATAAGAGAAATGAAACTGAATACAGTTTAGAAAACGTCCATTCTAATAAAGTGTTAGTGCAAATTTGCCTTTATATGCCATTACTCGCTACTACGGGTGTTAGGCGTGAGACTCAGTAAAATAAAGTCAGCCAGCTTATTAAGCGAAATCGAGAATAAACAAACGCTTGCCACCGCCCCCTCTTCCCGCATGAGATACGTCCAGGAAAGTGCGGTGGAGAAACTAAGTCCAATCAAAATGGATCTTATGGTGACCATCAAAAACAAAATTTATTTCTATCATTTTCTCATAATCTTTAATTCTATTAACGTGTTGTATGACTACACTTCTGGACACATCTATTGGCCCACCTTAGAGTTTAGGTTTCGATGGCCCCTACCGAAATATGATTGCTAGATTGAACAAAAACTGTTGATGCAGTTTTAAACCTGATACATTTTACCATCTTTTTCGATCGTATTGTTTTAAATTTGAATTCAGAATACCATACGACATGGAGCTACGCCTAACAAGTCGGATATGCGCCTTGTTTAAGGCAATTGATTTTTGAATAAAAAACATGTTTTATCAAATAAAGGTTTAATTTAATAACGCGTGTTGCCTCCATGGGCATCTACCACAGCTCTCATACGATTAGGCATAGAGTTTATCAACCGCTCTATGAAATTTTGAGGGATCATCTCCCATTCCTCTTCTATGGCAGTTTTCAACTCCTGCATCGTCTGGGCAACTGGCTGACAAGCCCTAACACGTCTTTTTAGCTTGTCTCACATGTGCTCAATGGGGTTCATGTCTGGGCTTCTGGCTGGCCAGTCTATAACTGTGATGTTCACATCCCGAAGATATTCCCTGACGATGCCGGCCGCATGGGCTCTTGCATTATCATGCATAAAAAGGAAATTTGGGCCCACATAGTCCGCGTGTGGTATCACGTGAGGTTCTAAGCACTCACGAATGTACCTTTCAGCATTTAATGTTGGCAGCCGTGGTCCTGTAAAAACCTCAAGTTGAGTTTTGCCGCTCGCGGATATACCGCCCCAGAAAGTCCATTAGCCACCGCCATAAGCAACCCTCTCTTCAAAGCAGCATTGTGCGAAACGCTCTCCCTTACGTATCTTGCTGTGTCCAATTTAAATGACTGCGTGCGAAATGAAGGCGCGCTGTTCGGTGGGCTCGCGTTAGTTTGAGCCCATTAGCTGGCTTGTGTGGTACCATATCGCGTTCTTTTAACCTTCTCCGAACAGTTCGAGCGCTCACAGATACTCCGTGGAAGTCCCGAAGTTGGTTTTGTATCTTAATGGAGGTAGGGTAACGTTTTCTCAAGCTGGTCGTCACGATGAATCGATCCTGCCTTTCAGTTGTGACCCGAGATCGTGGCATTCCTTGGCGACGAACAAAGCCGCCAGTCTCTAGGTACCTCCGATAAACATTTCGGACCGCAGATCGACTTAAATTAAGTTGAGCACTCACGTTTCTTTGGCTGTGTCCGGCCTGAATAAGTGTCACAGCTTGGGCGGCGACTTCAGGTGAAGTATCCATAGATTATTGATAGACCCTCACCTTAATGTTAAGAATAAGTAATAATTTCGTAAATATAAAATTTTAGCTAGGACCAAACGAAACTGAAAATACAAGGTGGGCCAATCGATGTGTCCAGAAATGTATATTACACTGCATAAGCAACTCCGGCCAATACTCCATCCCAATCACTAAGAGATAACTGTCATTCATCAAGAAAGATGACTGGCGGTCTTATCTATTCTTCAATTTCGGTGTTCATCTAATACTCATTTGCATACACTTTCCCTGTCTGTTCCCTGCAGGCTGTGGTGTAGGCTCACCCTGTGCTTAATTAAGTTGGCAACACTGACGTGTTAGGCAATTATACGCCAGCAGCTGGCGATTAGTAATGAGCTGGTCTGATGTGTAGCTAACAAGTGATGGTGGCTAACTACTGTTTTATGGGCTAAAGTTTGACTTATGGTGATTTAAACCATTTGCAATGATGATTAACCCTTGTTTTGAGACCAGCCCTCCGGTTCAAAATAATTTGATAACGAATTGACAACTGATGGTATATTCATGGGGTTCGTTGCTTTATCGGCTGCCATTTGGCAGTCATCGAAAGGTTCGAATTAGAATTAGCTTGATTATTAAAGTGTTTAGTTTATTATTTATTTAGTATTTAGAAAAAAATTATAGTATAATTAAAGACCTTTCGTGGGTGTAATACGTTCGTATCAAAAAGTGTTAAATTCATGTCCTTCTATTGCAAAAAGCTCCCCGATTCAGAATCATTTGATAAATTCATGTTCTTTGTGTTCAACAATTAAACAAATTCTCACGTTCCAAGAAAATGTTTAAGATATGGTGGAAGATGCATTTTGTGCCTACTGTGCATCTCAGAATATTATAAAATCGCTATACAGAACGACAGTATGGTTTACTGTATTGTTAATCTGGTATATGTGTAGAGTCTTGGCTTAGGAGACAGGCACAGTAGCAATTGCTTACAATTTATTACACCTGTAATCTTTAATTAGTAATGATAAACAATATAGTATTGTTGAACGAATCATTGATTGGAACATTAAAATGCTATTATTCAGTTCAATACTGTTTTGATATGTTTTTGGATACTCCATAGCCGATTCTATGATTTGCAAAGGACTAAACAGGTGTATTCGTATTACAAGTTGTAAATACGAAAAATGGCGCAACCAGGTGACAGTCTGGTATCCGAGAAATGGCTTCAGAAGCCGGGGGTGAAAAGTGCTAAGATGGGAGGGTGACCTGCAACTAACACTAGGCCCTGTTTGGTTACGAGTGGCAGCTGACAGAAAGCAATGGAAAGATTTGGAGGAGGCCTATGTCGAAAGACACACTGAACTAAGGGACATACTATAAATAGTAAAATTTGTAAAATTTTATTTTTTAAGGCAAACTGTTACAAGTTCGGAAATAAAGGCTTTATTCTTATTACTAAACAAGTGTAGACGATCGTCGAGTTAAACACTGCTACATCATAATATGCTTAATAGTGGTGACCTAGTAATAAAAATACGGTCTGATGTACTGGCTACTGTACTCATGCGTACATTTTAAAAGTACAGCAAAAATAGAAATCTCTCTACATTATTTAGCTTCTGCTAAGAGTAACGAAGGTCCCCTTGAAAACCAAACAAGATGAGCACGACAGCGTTGATTCTTTGTCTATGAACTTTGCAGTGGATACTTACCACATAGTATACCAAATTGTGGTGCCTCTACCCGAATTTTAACTTCAATTAGCCGTACAAAAATGGGTTCTATTCGTACCAGATAAGGTTTCCAAGCTTGGCACCGCTCCAGTAGGTAAACATGAGGGACACGACGAGCTCGGGTAAATGGATTAATCCGTCAAATGCGTTCATCTTTTATGAATGCACTCTCTGGAAGCGGTTATTAATAGAGAGTTCCAGTTTTTTGATGACGTCAGCAATTCGTTGGAAAATGGTGTATGATTTTAAGCAAGCTTTGCAGTGTCTCAGATTTTGGTTTTATTTGTTACGAATTGACTTGAAAATAAGTTTCTATACCCTATTAGTTGACCTTATAAAGTAATGAACGTAAATAAAATACGCAAACAGACGAACTGATCAGAGCGGATAAGCTTACCGCTTATCCGTCTTGGCTCTAAGATCTACTTTAGATGAATGATTCGCAAGCTTGCCAATATTTCATTACCTATATGTATTGAGACACCCGTCTGTGTGTCTCAAACTTTTGTAACTATGCTTTTCTCAAACCAAGTACATATGTACATGGGTACTGTATCTATAAATATTGGTCCTCGAGCCATTCTTTTCTATGTGAAACTTTCAATCGAATAGTAGGTGAGCCCAATGTTTATTTCAGGGCAATACTCAAGGCCAAACCTTTCAACTTACGAATATAAGCCAATGAAAGCCTTTGTATAATATCCTTTTAAATGGAATCGCAAATGGTCTCAAATAAATACCATTTTGTTTACGTCTCGACTTAAATAATTATAGGTAATTAACAAGAAAAGGCTGAATTGTGAAAAGTGAAACTTTGTGAGCATTTTCGTTATATTCTGTTCACCGGTCGCCCTTTGAGCGGTGCTCGTGAAATTCGCTCCCAACGCTTTTATGTTCGCTTTCACGATGTTATTCAAAGTTTGCGCTTTTCCCCTAATTGTGGCCGTTATGAAATTAATAAGTTTGCTGGACATCACCGGAGTGTTTGACTAGAAAACTAAATAGCGTTCTAAGTTTCAGCGGTGGTAGGCTCCGTTAGGTGCCGCTTCGTAGTAAAATACCACGCTCCCACCGGAGCCCTGTGCCAAGCAGCTTGCTGTGTTCCGTCGGTGAGTGGGAGTAGCAAACCCTTCTGCTGTGAGCTCGCTCTACCGTCGACTCTGTCTACGCCACGTTTGGCTAGAGTTTAGAGCAAACTCATTTCAGATAATAATAAAAAATATTTATACCCAATATACTCGTAGTGGCCACTGTATTGGGTACTACTATCTAATTTTGCTGCAAAATACTAAGTATTACAACCACATAAGACGCGTGTGTGTTAAACATCAAGTTTGCTGTCTCATTTTATCCTTGCCTTATCCCGTTTCAATTGGGGTCGGCTCTCCTAATTATGTTTCGCCAGGACATCCTATCCTGAGTCGTCTGCGGATCTATTTGGGCTGTTCGCAAATCCCTGTTAACGACTGATTCCCATGTCAGTCGGGGCCTACCACGCCCTCTCGGGCCGGTTTCAAAGTTGAGCACTCTTCGCGTCCTATGATCGTGATGTCTTCTCATGACGTGTCCATACCACCTCAACCTACATTCCAGCAGCTTCTCCGGAATCGGCCTTACTCTAAAAGTGCCGCGAATGTACTCATTGCGTACTTGGTCAAGAAGTGTCACTCCGCCTGACCACCTGAGCATTTTCATTTTCATTTCGGCTACATGCATTCAGCGCCGTATGTGAGGGCTGGTCTGACAGCGGCTTTGTAGACTTCCCCCTTGACCAGTATAGGCATTCTTCGATCGCACAACACTCTTGACAGTTCTCTCCATTTCAACCATCCTGTGTTAATACGGTTAGTAACGTCAAGTTCTATGTTACCGTCGCTTGACAATATAGAGCCCAGATACTTAAAGGACTCAACTTTGTTCAGAGGTGTGCCCTGCAGGAGTATTGTATTGCTTGTTGTTTTGGAGAAGCTACATTGCATGTATTCCGTCTTCTGTCGGCTTACTCTCAGTCCCGCGCTCTCCAAGGCTTCTTGCCACTGTTTGAGCGTCGCCTGTAGTTCTTCTGGGTTTTCGCTAATGAGAGCTATGTCGTCCGCGTATAGAATGTTCCAGGGCGGCTACTGCTGGAGGTGAGCCGTGACGTGGTTCATAACCAAGTTGAAAAGAAGGGGGCTAAGAGCCGAGCCTTGATGCACCCCAACTTCTACATCGTCACAACTGGTCACTGATTCCTGCTGGGCACCTCACCCTCGTTTTGACCTCTCTGTACATATCTGCCACTATTTCAACATATCTCTCTGGGACGTTCTGGGCTCTAAGGGATGGACATATGAGTTTTCTTGAGATACGGTCAAAAGCCTTCTCTAGGTCTATGAAGACCATATGTAGATCGCTTTTCCGCTCTCTGTGCTTCTCCATTAGGATTCTTATTGAGTGGATGGCATCAGTGGTAGATTTTCCAGCAACAAACCCGCATTGGTTTTCAGTGACACTAGTGATTTGCTGTAGCCGTCTGCTGATAATCCTTTCCCAAATTTTGATTACTTCGCGATTTATTTACATTTTATTTTAAACCTGACGTTTCGAACACTTTACAGCGATCGTGGTCACAGGGAGACTAAGGTATTATTTGTCATTACAGAGTTTTGAAAAATTTATCTACCGTCACTCAATAATATTAATTAACGTTCCTATTTACGCAGAAAGAGCTAACCGTGTCTTGAGATCTTGCAGTGCTAGGTGTTGTTTTGGTTTTTGCTAGAATAGGATCCCATACCGGTGGAACTTTCCAACCATCTTCTCTATTGAAATTTGGATGTTTTCTAATTTCAATGGCTTCACGTAGCATTCAAGGAATAATACGCCGTTCTTTTGCAAGTATTTTAGGTTGGTCAAAACGAATGAAGTGGTTGGGTTTGTCTAAGGCATGTTCACACACTGCAGATTTCGTGTTCCGTCTATGTTTTAAGTCAGCTATGTGTTCTTTTATCCGCGCGCCTATACTTCGCTTTGTTTGCCCGATGTAGGAGAGGCCACAGTCACACTCCAGCTTGTACACCCCTGCATCTTGAAGAGGTATGTTGCATTTGACAGGTGGTAGGAATTGGTTAATCTTCTTTTGCGGCTTGAAGTAAGTTTTGATTGAAGCACGCTCCAAGATATTCCCAATCTTGTCAGTGACTCCCTTCATGTATGGTAGTACTGCAGGTTGGCGTTCAACTGTCGTAGGCTTGGCACGGGGTCTGCAACGACGTGGCACTGGAAGCTGGTTGTCCTGTAGTACCTTCCTTACATGCTGAAGCTCAGCAGCCAGGTGTCGGTCGTCACAGATACCCCTCGCTCTCTGAAACAAAGTTTTGCCCACGGTAGCTAACTGTGAAGGATGATGGTGAGACGCATCATTGAGATATTAATCGGTATGGGTGGCTTTTCTAAAGACTGTGTGGCTAAGGGTATGATCCGAATTCCTAGTTAGTAAAATATCTAAGAAAGCTAGTTTACTGTCTGCCTCAATTTCCATAGTAAATTTAATTTTTGGATGTATTGAATTAAGATGATTAAGAAAAGCAGAAACACTATTGGTGGGTAAAATTGTAAAAGTGTCATCTACGTACCGCTTATAAAACCTTGGTGATATAGGTGATGTGCTCAGAGCTCGATCCTCAAAATCCTCCATGAATATATCAGCAACAACTGGGGATAACGGAGAGCCCATTGCTACACCATTGGTTTGCAGATAGAACTCATTATCCCACAGTAAATAGCCAGATGTAAGGCAATGTTCCAATAGTTCCGCATATTCTATTGGCATGTCGAGTTGAACCAGCTTCCTTTTAGTAATTTCAATGCAGTCCTGTACTGGTAAGCTTGTGAACAGGGACTGTACATCAAAACTAACCATAGTTTCATCATCTGCTAATTGTAAGTTCTTAATTTCACTGATGAAATGGTAGGAGTCCTTCACATACACCGTTGTTTCTCCCCTTAGCTTTGATAATGTTTTAGCTAAATGCTGAGCCAATCTGTAGGTTGGGGTATCAATTTGACTTACAATGGGATGTAGCGGGATATTAGTCTTATGAATTTTTGGCAACCCATACAATTTCGGTGATTTTGCACACGTAGGTACTAACTGTTGAACATCTAGACTTAAACTGTCACTGTGTTTTCGTACTAAGTCGCTGGTTTTCTTCAGGATTTTGTTTGTTTGATCTACTTTCACGCGTTTGTAGGTAGATTCGTCCGACAGCAACTGCGACATTTTAAGTTTATAGTCCGATGTATCTATTACGACGGTAGCGTTACCTTTATCTGCGCGCACGATTGTTAGATCTGGTCTGGATTTTAGGTTTTTTAAGGCTAGTTATTGTTCACGAGAAAGATTCGACTTCGGGACTTTGGAATGTCGTAGGACAGATGATATGTCTTGTCGTAATGCTTCCGCGTCCTCTTTCTTCATGTTATTCTTTACTAAGCAATCTTCTACGCTGCAAATAATCTCCTCATACGGTATTTTACGCGGTGTTACAGCAAAATTAAGACCTTTACTTAAAATCTCAACGGTAGGTTCATCCAAAGTTTGTTTTTATAAATTGACAACTGTCCTACTCTTTCGGTTGTCTATGGTTAGTAAAGTGACATTTGCGTTTCGTTTCACTAAATTTTGAGATGATAGTTTGTTATATTTTTCGATTTGGTTTGCTTTGCATTCGTTATATTTTGATGTTTTGCGTCTATTAAGTATCTGAATGCATTCTTCAAAATCTAGTTGGGACAGTTGTAATTTTTAATCTTGACATAGACTCTCGACGGTTGCGTTTAAATAAACTAGGTCGCTATGATGTTGATGTATGAGATGACGAAGCATTTTTCGACTTGCCTGGTTTAAGATCTTCGCACTCCAGCGTATGTCTTTCTTTGGTGAAATTTGGACACATCGTGGGATGAGGTTGTGGTCTCTGCACCTCTTGAGGAAATTTAAAGATGATATTTTCCTCGCGCGTTTAGTCTTCAGATCTTCCAACCGGCGAATTTTGTTTGCTGTTTCCAGTCCGTACTGGGTCACATATTTGTTTCTTACGTTTACGCGAATTGTTGAACTCATTAAAACACAATTTTACGGATTACTTCGCGATTTATTTACATTTTATTTTATTTTTATTTTTAATTCTGCTTTTCTTAATCATCTTAATTCAATACATCCAAAAATTAAATTTACTATGGAAATTGAGGCAGACAGTAAACTAGCTTTCTTAGATATTTTACTAACTAGGAATTCGGATCATACCCTTAGCCACACAGTCTTTAGAAAAGCCACCCATACCGATCAATATCTCAATGATGCGTCTCACCATCATCCTTCACAGTTAGCTACCGTGGGCAAAACTTTGTTTCAGAGAGCGAGGGGTATCTGTGACGACCGACACCTGGCTGCTGAGCTTCAGCATGTAAGGAAGGTACTACAGGACAACCAGCTTCCAGTACCACGTCGTTGCAGACCCCGTGCCAAGCCTACGACAGTTGAACGCCAACCTGCAGTACTACCATACATGAAGGGAGTCACTGACAAGATTGGGAATATCTTGGAGCGTGCTTCAATCAAAACTTACTTCAAGCCGCAAAAGAAGATTAACCAATTCCTACCACCTGTCAAATGCAACATACATCTTCAAGATGCAGGGGTGTACAAGCTAGAGTGTGACTGTGGCCTCTCCTACATCGGGCAAACAAAGCGAAGTATAGGCGTGCGGATAAAAGAACACATAGCTGACGTAAAACATAGACGGAACACGAAATCTGCAGTGTGTGAACATGCCTTAGACAAACCCAACCACTTCATTCGTTTTGACCAACCTAAAATACTTGCAAAAGAACGGCGTATTATTCCTCGAATGCTACGTGAAGCCATTGAAATTAGAAAACATCCAAATTACAATAGAGAAGATGGTTGGAAAGTTCCACCGGCATGGGATCCTATTCTAGCAAAAACCAAAACAACACCTAGCACTGCAAGATCTCAAGACACGATTAGCTCTTTCTGCGTAAATAGGAACGTAAATTAATATTTTTGAGTGACGGTAGTTAACATTTTTCAAAACTTTGTAATGATAAATAATACCTTAGTCTCCCTGTGACCACGATCGCTGTAAAGTGTTCGAAACGTCAGGTTTAAAATAAAATGTAAATAAATCGCGAAGTAATCCGTGAAATTGTGTTTTAATGAGTAATCATTCAAACAAAAAAAACTGAACCAAAATCGGTTCATCCATTCGGGAGCTACGATGCCACAGACAGACACACACACACACAGACACGTCAAACTTATAACACCCCGTCGTTTTCGCGTCGGGGGTTAAAAAGGAAGCATATTGCAGGAAGCTACTCAGAATCAGTAACAAACCATCTTTCTCTAGAAACAAAGGTCGAAAAAAGCCAATAATTTTTTGACTTCCATACTAAATCGTGACCCATCTAATTTCTATGGAGAGTCAAAAAAAATTTTGGCATATTTCGCCCTATGTTTATATGAGAAAGTTGTTTAGTACTGATACTTAGTAGCTCCCTTCAGTTCTAACGGGTCGTTTTGTAACACCTTGTAGATCAACGTTTTTGAAATAACATGGACTTTTATCCCGCGTTGCTGATTTTCTAAGAATCTTGTGGAGAGAAAAAGCAATGGAAAATCCTATGTAGGCTTAGCTTATATAATTGTATTTAGATAAATGGTATCAGGTAACTGAGTTGTAAACTGAAAGTGATTTTACATAACCTTATTCAAAGTACCTACAACAAACCGATCTGAAGAAAATATGTAGGCTACTCTAGAAACTGAAACCACTTTGCGAAAACCTCAAAAAATATTAGATTCTTAGTTAACCTATGAGAATATTTACAACATATTTACACTACACCAACTCTTGTGTAGCCAGACCGAAACCGCGACATGTTTATCAAGTTTCTATTATCCCAGGGGAAGCTAAACTTTGGCATCGAAAATAGACAGGGTCCCATGATGCAATCTATTTTACAGTGATGTTCGCTGTTACTATAACAAAACGTTTAAAACTGACAGTCATCGAAACATCATTTGACTTTTGCATACATATTTTGACATTTCGTTAGTGACGTTCGCTGTAGAATAGAGTGCATTACGTCTACGGGTCTAGGAATTAGGAAGAGTTCGAAAGCTATATACTGCCATGTAATTTCTACGTAGGCACTTCAAGTAACTATATAGGATTTCAAACTTTGTTGTTGCATTTCTAAGCATACACTTAACTACACAAACGGGATTTATTGCAACTAATTAATACTTTTTAAAAGGCAAATTTGTATTTACCTTCCCGACGTTTCGATTCGGTTGCACGAATCATGGTCGCGGGTCAACCCGCGACCCGCGACCATGATTCGTTGCAATAAATCCCGTTTGTGTAGTGAAGTGTACTTCAAGTAACTGTATTAATTCAAAATTAAGAGCACCCCTGGCTTTTGGAACGTTGCCTGACCAATAGTACCTACATTCCTAAAGCAATAATCGTGAAGAAAATGTGGGCTACTCCTGAAAGTGCTCGTTAAAGATTAACGACGATTGTTGGTTTTAGCGGGCTGAATTCCCATTAGGTGCTTGGATAAAACCGTGTGCTCGATATCAGCGGGAACAAATGTACAAATGGTTATTCAGGCTTATACAATTTAATTAACTGAGTCAGAGTGAGTTAAGATATGGTATACGCTATTGATGAAAATGGCCATAAAAAACTTAACATCAACGGATACGGACTAACTGCTGACACATATTTAGTCATTAGTGAAATCTCTTCTTTTTTATTGTAACTTGTAGGATGCTATGTTGTGTAAGCTAACAGTTCATTAAAGTTAAAGTATTTATTTATTGACATTTTCATACTACGTGTATACCTGCATTATTAAGATGGTGGATATAATACTATAATGAACTTGTAAACTTATAATTTAAACACAACTTAATGGTATGGTATTTATTAAATCACATAAAAATAATCAGTTAACTAAATATGTACACTTAAAAAAAAACTTGAAAATCTACTTATTCAAAAATGTAACCGTGTCCATGAGGCAAGGAAGCGAGAATGCTGGCTGCGTTTCCGCGTTGGATAGCCATACTTAGCCTCTGAGCGAGAAACGAGCCAGCTTTTTTGTTTTCCAGAATTGTAGTAAATTTAGGGGCTATTTTTCTAAAAAGTAATTTGGCGTTAGGTCCCCACGGTCCAAAAGTTTGAACGCCAAACGGTGCAAACACATAATCACCTGCAAGAGACTCGTATTTGCGCCGCTTGGCGTTTTCTGCCGACTCAGCAGCAGACCCAGCTTTAAAAGCTAATTCCCTGAGATGAGAAGGGGCCAAAGTATCAACACAAGTTGCGTCCCATACCAAGGCCCGTCCCCGCTCCCAGGGAATGAGCGTGAGGCCATCAGGTCTCCTGCCATCATCACGGACCAACCCACGAGGTTCTAATGTGGAAGGAACGTTAATGCTGGCAAGAGCTCTTCTGATGGCGTCATTAAGTGCTGCGTGGCGGGCGAGACGCCCCGCACTTTGCTGGCAACAAAGACTATGAAGACCTAATTTGTCGACCTCCTTGCCACAGGGACACGTAAATGGTTCACAAACCGGGGCCCCGATTCGCAAACCCACACACACCCGGAATGTCTCGCTGTCAAAAAATGTACCTATATTTTTAGATGGGAGGGCGGGAAGCCAGTGGCCTGATCCCTTACAGGAAACTGCCAAGAGCCTTGCACGATGACAATCACTGACTGAATTTTGAAGCAGGGTATTGAAAATCTCTCTTGCTAGAGGGACATCCCAGAGTTTTTGGTTGTGTGTTTCCTTTGGGATGTCTTCACTAGTACAGAGACTTTGCCAACATTCCTCCGCCTCTCTCAACTCAGTTAGCTGGCGAGGGTGTTTAAAGATTTTGTCTACAAGACCAGCAGTGCTATGAAGAGAGGAGAGAAAAGCGAGGAGGGCAATACTAGAAATTTTGCGAACGCCGATACCACCAAACCGAATAGGAAGCGTTGCTTGTAACCAAGAGTCGTTTTTTAGCTGCAAATTCAGAATTTTTTCAAGATATGTTCTAAGAGTGGTATCAATAAGTTCTACAAGATGTAGTTTTTTCCAGATTGGACTTGCGCGAAGGTAATATGTAAAATTTGGAACGAAAAGGCAGGGTTTTAGAATGGTGTAGGCAATATGAGAGTTAAGATGTTCCAATCTGGGGGCTAACAGGGTGAAATGATTCAATTTTTGTTGAAAAAAGGTTGGATGCTGGCATCTAGAAGAGGAGCTCCTAAAAGGCAAAGTGATTCAGAATTTAGAATTTTGATGTTAGGAGCAAGGACGTTAAATCTTTCAATTATATTTTGACGGGATTCCGCAGAAACATGGTCATTAATATAAAGTTCACACTTTGAAAGATTGAGCTCCAAACCTATTTTTTTAAATTCTTGAATTATCCGAACGAGGTATACACAATATCAGCTTTGCCTCCGAGAGACCCACCATCAAGATACCAGACGTTAAATTTTGAATTTAAAGACGAAATGATGGGGTGAATGCCTAAACTAAAAAGTGCAGGACCTAATGGGTCACCTTGCTGAACGCCGACGGCAGAATCAATGCAACGGTCAAGATATAATAATTTGGATGGGCAATTGTAGCATTGGAACACAAAAGGATAAATTTGGCAGGTATGGGTATGAACTTCATTCAGCAAGGCAGATCTATCAATAGAGTTAAAAGCATTCCTCACGTCAACTTTCAGAAATACCTCCGATTCGTTACAGGCGAGAAAATTTCGGGCTGCATGAACTGCAGCTTCGCAGCCTCTTCTACTGCCAAAGCCAAGTTGTATGGGCTGAAAAATGTCCTTGAGCGGAGAAAAAATATTACGGCAAGCTAATTTCGCCGCTAGGCGTCGAAACGTAGAGCCAATTGCGATTGGGCGGACACCGCCATCTTTTTTTACAAAAGCACAAAGTCTTGCGCCATATAATAGTGGAAGAAAGCTATCAAGGACTTTACCTGACAGGAGGAGGTTGCAAAGCTTCGTGATGTTGGAAAGTAAGGTTCTGCCGGCGTCAGCGGCGGATGCACTAACCAAATCCTTAAGATGTTGAGGAGCGATGCCGTCGATACCCCCGGCAGAACCAGACGGGAAAGACATAATCGCAGCAAGCGTATCGCTGTCATCAAAGACCTGTAACGGATGAATGTTGTGAGGTGGTGGAATAGGAAAAGTAGGAAAATCTGGACGTGAGGGATGCTTATTTTGAAGGCTGTCGAGAGTTTCCTGATTACGAGGAGCGAGTGTATCATCAGAGAAAAGGATACGAGCCGCATTCTTCAGATCACCGTCCATCACTTTATTTTCTACTGTGCGGAATAAGTTGTAGAATTTGTTATTATAACGAGGATTTAAAGTGGGAGGGGTTGAATTTTGAATAGTGTTGTCGATAAGAGCGCGAGTTAGAGACTTAGATGAAGTACTGACATGAAGGTAGGTATAGGAAAAAGTAAAAAGATTTTGCCAATTTGATTCAGTGTTCAGAAGACATTTTTCGATGGACGATGAAAGAGATTTAGCAATAGATATTCTCGCTCCCCTAGGAATTCTTTTGACCACTGGAGTTGATTGGTGGAGGTGAGAGATATGCAATTCGAAAGAAGGGTTGGATGTAGATGGAGAATTTGGAAGAGAGGTTAGAGGAAGAGATGTCTGTAACCTGGGATTGCTGTGACAACTTGATATATGGATATTTAGGCCCCTTTTACCTTTAAAGGTTCTGCTTGAGTTACAGATGTGACAGCAATAAAACTCCGGCTGTGAGTGGGAACCGGGAGTTATAAAAACACTCATAAAATTAAATTTAAACCTAGGTAAACAAACAATGTAATTTTGTAGACTAAAAACTTGCCAAAACAATAAATAAAAATTATATGCAAATAGAAAGCGTGTGAATTACTCGTACCTTACGTTATTTACAATCTTATCAACTAACTTAATTTCGTTTCTAATAAACCAAAACACACAAAATGACAAAAAATTGTTCAGACACAAAACGATTTGATGTTGCGCTGACACACGCAAGACAGTCCATTTTCATTCCGATAGAAGCTATTCCAATGGTGGAAGAAGTTTTGTGTGAAGCGCTATAAACAGGTAAACAGCTATGCGAATAGATTGGTAATTTATTTAATAAATACTAAAGTGGAGCCAAAACTTGCGAGGTATATCATATTATGATTATCATTCTCGCCTTTACTGAGACCCCACCGCCAGCCATCCCTAAGGATTACTCTACATGCTATTACATGCTTTAGTGTCTGTTGTCTGTGAGTCTACCTAATAAAATTAAGGAATAAGTGTAGCTACCTTTCACTTTCATATATATTCGTTCATTTTCTTTCGTTCACCTGGGACCAAGGTTACTAATCATAATTAAGAGGGTTGGCATGTCTAGACTTCGATATTTATTGCTACGTTCGCGCTTATACTGAGGACATACACTATTAGTTCACATACATCGTTTTCGTGGGTATACCACGTGTAGCCGATATGTGCGGGTCTAATACAAATGAATATAAATTGGTGTATGTCCCAGAAAATACATTTATAAACAACTGGTATGGTATAACCACCTCATAATATGCGTTTAATGTTAATGGACGGTCAACAGAGTTTATTTAAATAAGTGATCTATGATCACTTAGGGTAAAGTTCATCAACACACGTTTAATTTTTAAATAGTGACTATAATATATTTGGATATATTTTGTCTGTGAATTGTGTCAAATAAATCATCAATCGATTAACTGACTGTTTAAGAATTTGTGAACTTGGGTCTAAGTAGAATTAAACACATATTTTTTTATGCAAATGAGTAAATTGGTTTGTCTTATCTATGTCACATACTAGCCAACCACCAACCACGAGTACACACTCAAAATTGAATCCAAGCTTAAGCACACCGGTTAATTACCTGATCTACCATATCCTGGATCATCGTCCAAAGCGGACTCTGGGCCCTCGCGTGTGAAAGCACAACCGGGATAACGCTTGTTTGATGATGAGCTTAAGCAAAAAGGTTTTATTTATTAATAACACAGATATAATTTTAGCGGACTGATATGATAGGGCCCTTAAGGATACAATTTAGTTCATAGCGATCTTCGTCATCGCAAACGAAATGTCAAAATATGTTTGCAATAGACACATAATATTTAGATTAAGCAAGACTTTATTCAATAAAAGAAAAGAAAAACAAAGACATGCATGAAATAATATTAAAAAAAAAAACTTACAAACTACCTAATCAAAAATAAACCCGTGTCCTTGAGGCAAGGAGGCAAGGATGCTGGCTGCGTTACCGCGTTGGATAGCTATACTTATCCTCTGATCGAGGAACGAGCCAGCTTTACTATTTGCCAAAACAGAATTTAATTTAGGTGCAATTTTTCTTAAAAGTAATTTAGCGAATTTATGTTTAGATGGTTTATATTATCAGTTTCATACATTTTGTTATGATAGCAATCTCCGCTGTAAAATATATTAGATTACATCCTATCTCCCTAGGGTCGAGCCCTGTCCTGACTAACATAAAATTGTAATTTTATTTAGCCGCTGACGTTTCACAGCGACTTCTAGCTGATTAGTTTTCGCGGATAGTGAGGACACACCCAGCGTATATACTCGTATTTAGTCCCCAAGGCTCGTTCCTCATGTAGCGCGGCCATATAGTCTGTATGCTAATTTAATACTCCTTCTGCGACACAACCGGCAAAATATTAAATTCGCCTACGAAAGATGCGCTCTGTCATTATGCGAATAACTCACCGTACTAGAATTCTAGATGAACTACAATAAAATGTATAAAGTTAAATTGTATTGTAAAAATTGCCTATTGTCGCCTAAATTTTACTTTAAGTTAATTTAATTTTAAAATTCATTGTACCTTTGTTTTTAGGGTTTCGTAGTCCGACAAGGAACCCTTATAAGATCGTTCAGTCCATCCGTTCCGTCCGTCCTAGTCTGTCACAGCAGAATATCTTCTACGTTTATGGACTGATTTGCATGTAACTTGGTTCGAGGATATTTCACATATAGATCTCAGTTTTAAAAATAAAAAAAAATAAAAATTATCCCTTTTTAAGGGTACCTCCCCATACATGTAAAGGGGGGGGGGGGTGAATTATTTTTTTGAGTGATATTATTGCACTTGAAAAAATGACCGCCAGAGGCGGGAATCGAACCCGCGTTCCTCGCATGCCGGGCGATTGCCTAACCTCTCGGCCACCCTGGCGTTGGCAGAGCCTGTCGAAATTTTCAAGTGCTTCTTAACGCTGTAATGCTGCGTTGCTTTCATTAATGTTATTGGGATCGCACCCTCAACACTCGAAAGAAATACTATTGCAAGTATTTAATAATAGAAAGATGAAGCTTGCAAATACGATTAATTATTGTTTTTAAGTGATAATAGTCTTTTAGTGATAATCAATTCATCTTACGATGAATAAAAGACTATAATCACTATGATGATGAATACTTTTGAAATTATAAATAAAATAAAAATATATACTTTTTTTGCCTATACTGTTTAATGTTTTAAGTTAATGGTACGGAACCCTTCGCGCGCGAGTCCGACTCGCACTTGGCCGGTTTTCTTTTATTCTGCAAGAAAGAATATCAATCTATCTATCTAAAGTTACTGCGTTCTTTCTAGTAGTTTATTTGAGCTAGTCATTTCCGCATAAACCTTTTGTCAAAACGTAGAGAAATAGCCGACTTGTAATTACACCTAAATTAGCATAAGAATTAGGTAAGTGAAGTTCGAATACGTTTGCCAAACTGCTGGGTTCCTAAGATACAAGTACAGATAAGGTACAAGTAGTTCACCATGTTGTAGTTTCACTCCATCTTATTAGTTCAAACATAATTTTAACTCTGACTCGTAATTATTAATATGATTTTGTGTAAACTACGCGTGGTTTGTAATCCTGACACCCGATATTAACGGCTAAAATAAGAAATAAATGAATTAGGCCCACTTGCGCGAGTCCGAATTAGTTAATAATCCGGATTTGTTCAAGGCCTATTATCTGAGTTGAAAACCCACTTGCACATGCCTAGATTAGCTAATCCTGAACGTCCACTTGTGCCAGTCCACATAAGCTAACTAGCGCAAGGCATATAAAAATTTTAATAAATAAAACAGAATCAATTTATTTCAGACAAAGTCCATACTTGCATTCTTTTGACATTCCCATAAAATACAATTAAAACCAAATTAAAAATAAGATAAATTGCATAAAATAAAAATTAAACGAATAAATTACATTATATTGGAAATCAAAATATTAAAATAAAATTTAAATAATACAAGATTACAAAATTAAATTACCGAATTAAAATGAAATAATAAATAAATACCTACATATTGAATTCAAATTAAACATGTTATTTACTCGTATATCAACTATTAAAAGTTCTTTTAAATTCTGAAATTAATTCAGGTACCTGCCATGTTCTGAGGCACCGGGTATACACGCACTTGTGCTTAAATCCAATGCCACAGAAGAGGGCACTCCGGATCACTAAGAACTGTATAAATATGTATGATCTTAGTTAAATCTTTATATGATCACCTACAACAACTAAGTATAAATTGAATCCTGATAGCAAACAGGATGGAGGTTTATTCTCATAAGTATAAGGAAAAGTTCGGAAAGAGTGAGTGAAAAGTTCCAATCGGAAAAGAGTAAACATAAAATCTACGCTCGAGATATTTCTACTTTACATCATCTTGGATGCGAATGATTCTAATTAGCTTCAAATAACTCTATTTTTCACTTTAACTTAATAACTCTTAGCAAATAAGCCTGACCTACATTTTTGATGCTCTTAATGGAATATTATGCCTTCAAGCCAGGGGAAAAATACTATTATCCCCTGCCCAGCTTCCTCGCTGATTAAATACAAGGCAAGAATAACTGGATGTAAACACGGCCGCACGTTATACTACCCCACTTTGAACTTGAGACCGCCTCTATTCCCTACGCAATAAAAGCTGTTTTCGTAATGGGTATGGGTAACATGACGTGTCCTGCCGACTGAACATTATTAATGTCTTCCTAGCCGAGTTTCAACTTCGGCGGCCTATCTCAATAGAGATTAGCCAACTGCGCAGGACATATCATAGTGCACAAGTGTGTGCGCAATACACAGGTGCACTCTCTGTTCCTTCACTCTCATAATTCGGTGAGACGGCAGTCTGACATGACCGTAGAGAGATCAGGCGCAGGACCAACGGCTTAACGTGCTTTCCGAGGCACGGGGGTGTTAACTCCACCAACTTCCTGACTCCAGAGCTGCGTCTGAGTAATTTCAAGACAGAAAAACCCAAACACTCTCGGCTCGACCCGGGATTCGAACCCGGGACCTCGTGGATAGTACCCAGCGTGCTGACCACTAGACCAACGAGGAAGTCATTATTATCAGCTTAATCACACCGCTTTATTATCGAGAGTTTTGGTTCAGAAAAAACCTAAGTAGTATACTTACCCTCCTTAAGAAAACGATGCAAATAAGCCATGGTACGGACCAATAGTAATAAGTAAGGTATATGGGTTGCAAAACGGATACTTTATTTTAGTCCATTAATAAAGGAATTGAAAGAAGTTATTTGTATACCTACTCGTTAGTTATTTATATATTTTTTCAAACTTTAACGAGTTATCATTCTTAAGACAAGTGATCATGCAATCTGTCTAAGTGACGGATTTAAAAGTACCCTCCAATCTAAAGCAGGGAATCTTATTTTCACTTATTATTTTCTACAAAGAGTTTTTGTCTAATTATGTACCTACTTATTGCTCTATCAAAAACATTTACACCAAACATTTCAAGACTGAAACATAGAATAAGTACTCCGTACTGAAGCGTGTACGAAAAAAAAACATTCATTTGATTCGACCTAAGCACCTTATTACCTACTAGCTTCATGACTTAGTTTTTCCGAGTAGAAGTGTTTTGCAAATAAAGACGGCAGGAAGTTGTACAAGGGACCGCAAATAAAACTGCTTTGGTTTTTCTTAAGGCTATGTCGTTAAGGTTCAAAGAGTTCTGTTGCTGTACCACATTAAGGTCGAGTGCACACTAGCTAAAATAGGGTGGTGTTGCACCTGAGCCACAGACAACTTAGGCTTGTAGACTGTGTATAGTTCGATGAAGGTTAATGCTCTCTGAGAAGCTTTTCAAGGATAAACTTAGGAAGTAGGTAGTGTAAAAAATAAAATGCTGTAGTAAGCTTTACAAATATTCGATGATATATCAGAAGATTTTCCAATTTTTTGTTGATCAATCTGTGAATACGTGTCTGTAATAGTGATCAGTGGTTCATAGTAATTTGTATGTTGTCAAACTCTTACTTTTTAGGGTGATATTCGTACAGTCAGCAGTACTGACGTTACTTGAACTGCGAAAACAGATTTTATTACGTAGGGAATAGATGCGGTCTCACGGCCAAAATGGGGTAGTCTGACGTGTGTACATATAGGTAGGTACGATTCAGATTGTTGATGTTTATTTGTACTGGATTCGAAAGATAGTTTCCACTGCTTGTTTTTAGCTCAATATTAAAATTGTTTATTTTAACATATAGCAGCGTCTATAACGATAAGTAGTCGTAGTAGACTTGGGCATTTCTGGAAACAAATGAATGTTGACAAATGCAAGCCTCCGCTACGCTTAAAACATTCCCTCGCAAGCTAAAATTTTAGCTGCAGAAATTTCTAGATGTTCCTTATGCAATATTTGCATCGAGTAGGTCATGTTGAAAGTGACTCGAACTTTTATTTGGGATGTAAGTACTAGGTACTTACCTATATCTACTTACCTATACTTAGACTAACACAGAAATGAAGTGTAAATCATTTTAACCAGTATGATGTTGGAGGCAAAGGATATTTCCATTCTGCTAGTAGGTAATTGGACGATGCTCTACTTTGTATAAAATTATTAGTAGTTATTATTTTAAAAAGTATTTCAGAAAACTGTTTCTTTGATTATATGAAGTTAACGCTTAGATAAATGATAGACATCCGAGTGAAAGTCATAAAAGTAGTATTTTTTTCGAGACTTCTCTTTTGGTGTGAAAATATGATGAGTGATATACATATTATGTTTTTAACTACAATTATATTGACGACCGTCTTGGTGTAGTCGTTTGCGCTCCGGACTACTAAACCAGCGGTTGCGGATTCAAATCCCGGAAGGGCAAATGTTTGTGTGATGAGCATTTGTACCTTAATCATGGATGTTTATAAACGTATATAAGTATGTCTATCCGTTATCATAATCGCCATAGCACAAGCTCACGCTTAGTTTGGGGCTGGATAATTGGTGTGTTTTTTGAAGCAATTTATTTATTTATAAATTAATTTGAATTAAAACTGAAGTTTGCAACAGAGTTACCAACTTTCAAAATCTAAAAAGGAAAACTGTGGTGTATCTAAACGCAGCGTGTGAAATGTCATCGGCGAATCCGCCATGTTTAACAAGTGGTAATAAAACAGCTGTCAAGAAGACTGGTACGAGTTTTATTTATTTTAAGTTTTTAAATAGGTGTGGCCCTCAGATACATCATCTGGCGACGAGAAAATCGGACTACAAAATGAGTTTCATCGGAAGCCTATTCATATTTGATTATAAATCCGACGAGTGGTAATTTTTCTGAGGCCGATTGTCACAATTCATCAAATTGAACAAAATAGATGAAGATAATAAGAAGTAATGCCTTCTCACACATCTCTCCGACGACTCATTTCGTTTAGCAAAGAATTTAGCTCACCCGAAAGACTTGGAAACGATTACGTACGATGCGCTGGTTAAATTACTCAATGATCACTTCTCGCCAAAAAGATCTACTTTTGCCGATAGGGCAAAGTTTTACGCTGCAACCAGAGGCGAAGGCGAGACAGTCGAGGAATGGACAGTGCGTCTTAGGGGACTAGCTGTGTTCTGTGACTTCGGCAGTGAGCTGGATACCCTGCTACGTGACAAGTTTGTACTAGGGTTGAATGCAGGGCCCGAACGTGACAGACTGTTCAAGCAGAACGCGAAAACACTGACCCTAGCAGATGCAGTGGAAACAGCAGCGCAGGCAGCGTGCGCGCGACAGGCGCGGAACAGCCTTGCAGCAGCGGATGTCAAGCAGGAACCTGTTTACCTGATGCGGCAGCGCGGAAGCGAACGCGGCGGCGACGGCGGCCGCGGCGGACCGCGCTCGGCGGAAACCTCTCATGTGCAGCGTTGTTCAGTGTGTGGTTTAAAAAAACATAGTGCGAATGTGTGTAGGTACAAAAACTATACATGTCAAGCTTGTGGTACAAAGGGACACCTAAAGAAAGTGTGCACGAAGAATACCAAGGAATCCCGTCTAAATTATGTGGAGGAATCTGAAGTTCTGCCTCAAAAAACGGACTTGGAGTGTGTAAATTGTAAGGAATGCTCGCTATTAAATATGAGGTATGTGGATCCTAATCCTATGAAATTAAATGTGGAAGTCAATGGTCATAATTTATTGATGGAACTAGATACTGGTTCAGGCATGTGTGTAATATCTGAAAGTCTTTACTTACAATATTTTTAAAACATTTAATTGAATGTCACTAAAATAAATATGTGTCTGTATAATGGCCATAGAATTACGCCCTTAGGTTTCATAAATTGTAATGTAAAATATAATAATAAAATTGAGTCACTTAATTTCTATGTACTGGAAAATGGAGGTCCACCATTGTTGGGGCGTGATTTTATGATAAAATTTAAATTCACTCTTACATCTGAAATCAATAACATTGCAGCCGGTGAGAATAATAGTACTGTTCAGCACTTACTTAATGAGTTTTCAGATTTATGGAAAGATGAATTAGGCCGCTTTAACCAATTTGAAGTAGAACTCCATTTGAAAGAAAACTCAATTCCAAAATTTTTCAAGTCTAGACCATTACCCTTTGCTCTAAAAGATAAAGTAGGAGCTGAAATAGATAGACTTATTGAATTAGGTATTTTGATTCCTGTTTCCCACTCAGATTATGCCACACCAATAGTGCCGGTCCTAAATGACAATGGTAAGGTAAAAATTGCAGGCGATTACAAATGCACTTTAAATAAAGATCTCAAAATTGATAAATATCCAATGCCGAGGATCGAGGAGGTCTTTGCAAAGTTGGGAGGAGGCCAGCGTTACTCAAAAATTAATTTAAGCAATGCGTATAACTAATTTGTTTTGAGTGAATCGTCTCAGGCACTAACAACCATAAATACTCCTAAAGGGCTATTTAAATATTCACGTTTAGTGTATGGTTTAGCCAATGCTCCAGCTATTTGCCAGCGAGCGTTGGAAACACTCCTTGCAGGAATCGAAGGTGTCACGGTCTGGTTTGATGATATCTGAGTTACGGGTCCTGAGGACGAGTCCCATATTACCAGGTTACGTGAAGTGCTGAGAAGACTTCAGGGCGCCGGGTTAAGGCTGGAAAAAAGTAAATGCGCTCTATTCCAAGACAGTGTTACATACTTAGGGTATGTGATTGATGTAAATGGAATAAGGACCTGCCCGAATAAGGTTCGAGCCATACTAGATTCATCAACACCAACAAACGTGTTGGAAGTGCAAAGGTTCCTCGGCGTAATAAACTATTACCGTAGTTTCATCCCTAATGCGTCTACACTTTTTAGCCCCCATAACGAACTGCTGCGAAGTGACTCGCAGTGGCAGTGGGGTCCGCGGCAACAGGAAGCATTCGACAGGGCAAAACGTGTGCTCGCTTCCAAGCGCGTCCTAGCACACTACGACCCGCGCGCGCCGCTCGTGCTGAGTGTGGACGCGGGGCCTGCCGGGCTCGGCGCGGTGCTAGCGTACGCGGCCAGCGGCGCCCTCGCCGGTGACGGGGATCAGCGCGCTCCCGATCGCCCTATAGCTTTTGCCTCGAGGTCATTGACCCCCAGCGAACGAAACTACAGTCAAATACAAAAAGAGACCACCGCTATTGTTTTTGCTGTTACCCATTTTCATCAGTACCTGTATGGTCGTGATACTCCGTTCATATTAAAGACAGATCACAAACCACTCCTGTCTATCATAGGGGAAAATAAAGGGATTTCTATTACGACTGCGGCGCGATTACAGAGGTATGCGATAATCCTCTCGGCGTATAATTACAAAGTTCAATTTGTATCTAGCAAAAATAATGAAGTAGCGGATTATTTTTCTAGATCCCCCCTACCTGACTCCAATAACGATACTGTTACTCCGAATACAAATTATATTTGTCGCGCATACTGAAATTTTTTAGAATCACCAAATAAATTAGTTTCATTTGCCGACATAAAACAAGCAACTTTACAGGATCCCATTTTAATAACAGTAATGAAATACATAAACAACGGTTGGCCGCGAAAGATCATATGTCCATCGATATTACCATATTTTAAATGCAAATCAGATTTAGAAATTATTGACGGTTGCATACATATACAAAATAGTGATTCCAGAAATATTTCGGAAAAAGATGTTACAAGATCTGCACTCGTCGCACTTCGGCGTAGTGAAAACAAAAAGTGAAGCCAGGAGCCGGATGTGGTGGCCAAAAATTGATACGGATATAAAAAAATGTATCTCAAATTGCTCCGTTTGTGCAATGTTGCGTAGCGCGCCTGCGCGCGCGCCGCCCGCCCTTGGCCGCGCCCGCCCAACGCTTGGCACAGGATCCATATTGACTATATGACTATCCACCAACGACTGTACTTAGAAGTTATTGACGCGTTTAGTAAATGGTTAGAATGTATACACATGGAGTCTGGAACAACAACCAGAGCTCTAATAGGTAAATTGAAATATTTATTCTCACGTTTCGGCATTCCCAATGTTATTGTTTCCGATAATGATGTCAAAATTTGCTCAACAGAGTTCATTGATTTCTGTAAAAATAATAATATCAAATATTTAACATCTCCTATATATCACCCTGCCAGCAACGGTTTAGCTGAAAACTCGGTTAAAACATGTAAAAAAATGTTGCAGTGCATTGTATTAAGTGGCAGCGGTGGTAATACCCGTGATTTGAACGATAAGCTGTTGGAATATTTATTTCAATATCGTAACACCTGTCATTGTTCCACTGGAAAATCCCCTGCACAATTAATGTTTGTCAGAAATTTAAGATCAAAACTAGACATGATTTTACAAAAAGATAGCTTGTCATCTAAGGAATATAATGATGTTGAAATCAAAAGATCTTTTTTAATAGGCGAAAAAGTGTGGGCTAAATGGTTTGTTGGCAGGAAGGGTGTGTGGGAGTTAGGTATCATAAAAAATGTTATTAATAACAGAATGTATGAGATTTATTTTGTTAATTATGAGGTTTCTTGTAAACGGCACATAAATCAGATTATTAAAAATAAGAGTGAAAACGAATGCCCGACCAATGATCAGGACCACTATATGACACCAAACTTGCCACAAACAAATTTGGAGTGCACTCAGATGTCGGAACTGGCAGAGGATTCTTTCTCACTCGGTGACGTTCCCGAGCAGCCTCCACCCTCACCCCCACGAAAATCATCAGTGGAGGAGGGAGGGGGGGAGGCTGCAAGTGTGCCTATTGTAGAAAGCAATGATCTAAGAAATAATGATGAAAATAATGTATTATTGGATAATGACAGTGATGGCTCATCCATTGGTCGCTCTAAACGTGTTAGGAAGAAAGTAGACTATAACCAATTCTTTTAAAATTGTAATATTTGCAATAAGTAACTAATTGTAAATTATTTATACAGGTTCCCAAAATAAGTTTGTAATTGTGGTGGAGGGAGTTGTGGTGTATCTAAACGCAGCGTGTGAAATGTCATCGGCGAATCCGCCATGTTTAACAAGTGGTAATAAAATAGCTGTCAAGAAGACCGGTACGCGTTTCATTTATTTTAAGTTTTTAAATAGTATGGCCCTCAAATACATCAAAAACCATTTTCTTCTTTTCGTATTGGCAACCCGTCTCTCTCTTGGGAGCCGAACCAGTTTCAATAGTTTGCGATTGTATTAGTTGCATTGCAGCGCGATGCATTGAATTAGGCCATCCCCAAGTTTGTGAGCCGTTTATCTCTTGAGAACAGGTTTAATTTTAAGTGTAACTTAAGCTAAAAACGTGGGGCTTCTAACTATACATTCAATGTATCGTTTATTACGTAAATAGTTTCATTACTTATTTTATATATATGAAGGTCTTCTTAATCTAGACCAGTCTTGAAATTTTAGATCCTAGTAGATTATGCGATAAAAAGTATTTTAATTAGTGGTAGTACATGATTTTACAGATCATCATATGGCCTGACGTCCGATTGTTAGATAATAAGTATTTGATTTTTATTAATTAAAATAAATAAACATTAGACGTCACATACTTTGCCCTGATCCCAAAGTAAGTAGCTAAAGCACTTGTGGTGTGGAAAATTATTTAGATACAACTTGTAGATAATTTTATGGCCTTTCAACTTTTCCTTGAAAGTTTTTCTCTAACATGTACCGTTTTTGAGATTTAAGCGAAAAATGAAAAAATGGACCCTTTCCCCCCACTCCGGGGCTCCTCCCTGTGTCCCGGGGTTTTAGTATGTTTATTACCTAGGGACTCTTGACATGTTTCCGAAGAAACATCTTACGTTACTAACTCACGCACTCTAGACCCCCCTTGGAGGGACTCATTCAATGGACTATTACTTATTATTTAACTCTTAGCTCGTAACGTACTTCATATTTAAAAAAAATATCAGTGTAATACGCTTACCCCCCCACATGTTAAACACATTTTGTTTGCCCACTTCAGCTCCTTCGCAACTTTCTATTAGTTCATAACCAGTTTTCTTTATGCAAAGCCTCGCTAACAGAGCTCACAACTAGTTACGACAGCTCCCAAAAATAAATCCTAATGTACACGGAAACTTCCCAAGAAAGGGATCAAAAAGGTCTTCTATGGTAATTGTTCGCGCGGGAAAACTGGTAAAACGAGGGGTTGGCCTCTGAATAATGAGGGTGCAATAATAATAAATGGGGGGCAGCCTTCGGAGGAAAGTTTATGGTGGCCTAAGCTTGCTATTGATTTCGGTACAGCATGGAATGCAAATGTCTGAGATTGGTAGTTGTGGCTTCATTTACCTAACAGAAACCTTGGGAATTTTCAAGCCAGTAAGGCAAACAAACCTGTCATAAGATTTTTTGACCATATTGTTTCTACTACCAACATTCATCAAGTAAATAATGACCTTTGATTCTAATACCTTTATTACAAAAAAAATTGACCAGGTTTAAACTAGGTCTAAATATTATCCGACAACAGAGGAAAGAATGACACATTCGCGACATAACCTATTAGAGAAACGCTTTTCTAGTTGGCCAGCTTAGTCCTTGAGCTTAGTCCTGGCTTAAACCCGGTACTAAGTTTTTGTAATAACGGGGTATACGTCTACTCTTGAACTCAAAAGATGGTTTTAATTATTCAACTCAAAGAACGGAATAAGAGAAAACGTAAACATCTTTGAGTTCTCTCGTTCTTCGTTTATCTTAAGTACCTACTTGAGATTACCTATACGAAGTAAGTTATGATGAGTGAAGTAGTTGAATTTAGATTTTCGTGCGTTTCTTTAGTTAGGCATAGGATCCTGCACCATATAGTTTCTTTAATTTATTTACTAAGTATATTTGCATGTTATTATTATTGTGTAAGCAACTAAGCGTAGGTTATTTACAATGAAGTATAAAGGGCTCTGCACACTGTAATAAAAGACCTCAATGTGTCGTATTCTCCACATAATTTACATACTGTTTCACATCACCAAACACAAATGACGCAACGCATTATATGCTCGTCGTAACTGGAAGCGCCTAACATGTCTTAACTATTCATAGGAAGGACTGCATACCGACGCGACTCGACGAACTATTTACAACTTGACAATACACAGCAGATGCCCGGTAAATGGTAGTTTAAGCGACATTTAGGCCAGTGCTACACTTGACGGAAACTCCAATAACATGTTATTGCATACTAGCAGTTCTCCGCGACTTGCCCGCGCCAAAAGTCGGATTTTTCATACAAACTTTCCGTCCCCATTTCATGATGAATGATGATGATTAGATGATGATTTTATATCGAAAAGTAGCCTAGGTCACAGAATAAGTACTAGTTCTTCGTACAGAAGTTTGACTTTGCAATGAAATTTAAAGAAATATCTACTCAATGTCGTCATCGATATGGTGTAATTTAGTTCGCCTCAGAGTCAAGCACTTTCTCGTGGTACGTTTTTGCTACCTACGCGGGCAGTTACACAGGCCTGCCTATGTCCTTCCCAGGGTCTTAAACCATCTCTGTACCAAATTTCATTGAAATCGGTCCAGTAGTTTCGGAGCCTATTCAAAACAAACAATCAAATCTTTATAATATTAAGTATAGAAAATCGGAGCAACCGATCGTTGGCGTATGTCATCTATTACTAATTTAAAGAATTTAACATTAATTCACACGAGTTTCTGTCAAGTATAGGCCTGGCTTTAGTGTTGCAACAAATGTATCTTTATACCAATTGCGAATTGAAGTGGTGTTTAGACCCAAAAGAAAAACATATTATAAGCATTGTGGTTTTAGAATGTTTAGGAAAAAAAAAACCGGCCAAGTGCGAGTCGGACTCGCGCACGAAGGGTTCCGTAATACAATATTAGACACTATATAATGATCCTTTTTAGTTTAAAACCGCAAAAAAAACACGTTTGTTTTACTGGTGCTCCCCTAAAACATTATTTTTATTCTGTTTTTAGTATTTGTTGTTATAGCGGCAACAGAAATACATCATATGTAAAAAATTCAACTGTCTAGCTATTACGGTTCATGAGATACAGCCTGGTGACAGACAGACAGACAGCGGAGGCTTAGTAATGGGGTCCCGTTTTTACCCTTTGGTTACGAAACCCTAAGAAAGATAAAGATGGATTCTATTTTTACTTCAGTGCTAAAGTAACTTACATATTTATGTTACAGTCAAAACCCTTAACCAGTCAAAAACCTTATTGACCGGTAAAATTAGTCAATAAGGTTATTGACTAAAGGTGTCGGTCAAAACCATTATTGACTAATTTAAAGAGCAGACATTCAGTCAATATAGGTTTTGACCAACGTATCCAGTCAAAACTGATATAGACTGATTAGAAAGTCAAACGTTGAGTCAAAACTCTTAAAAAGTTGGAGTGGTTTCAGTTTTGGTTGATTGCAGTGTTTGCGTTTGAGGGAAGTATGACTGTACTTTGAGGAGTTTGGGTACCTGCGATGTCAGAGATTCACCAATATGTTGCCGACTTATGAGAGCCATGTTAGCTCGCCTTTTGAAGGACCCCATGTTAAAGCCCGAAGAAAACACCTTAGGGGCAGTTTGGTACTGGTTCTGATTTCAATTCCTGTACCGGAACCGGTACTAAAACTAGTACCTAATAAAACCAAAATCGGAATCGGAATTTTAGCAATTATCGTTTCCAGATGTGATTCCAGTTCTGATTCCAATTACTGTACCGGTTATAGTTTAGTACTTTCTTTGATATTGCTAAAATTCCGATTCCGATTTTGGTTTTATTAGGTACTAGTTTTAGTACCGGTTCTGGTACAGGAATTGAAATCAGAACCAGTACCAAACTGCCCCTAAGGTGTTTTCTTCGGGCTTTAACATGGAGTCCTTCAAAAGGCGAGCTAAGATGGCTCTCATAAGTCGGCAACATATTGGTGAATCTCTGACATCGCAGGCACCCAAACTCCTCAAAGTACAGTCATACTTCCCTCAAACTCAAACACTGCAATCAACCAAAACTGAAACCACTCTAACTTTTTAAGAGTTTTGACTCAACATTTGACTTTCTAATCAGTCCATATCAGTTTTGACTGGGTACGTTTGTCAGAACCTATATTGACTGAATGTCTGCTCTTTAAATTAGTCAATAAGGTTATCAACTGAGGGTGTTTTTGTCAAAATCCTTATTGACTGATTTTGTCAGATAAAATCAGTCAATAAGGATTTTGACCGACGCCCTTAGTCAATAACCTTATTGACTAATTTTACCGGTTAATAAGGTTATTGACTGGTTAAGGGTTTTGACTGTAACATTTATACATTCGGGTCTATACCTTTAATACTGGTACAAAATGTATTTCCCAAAGTATGAGGCGGCTAATCATCCGAGTCATTAAAGGATCGATCGACCCATTTGATTACTCAATACCTTGACATCATTACTACCATCGATAAGCTACTCAAGTTAAATAATGCCAGCCAACAAAATCGATTCATGATAATAACATGGCGTTCAAGCACGCATGATATGGGGCTCTATTTTAGAATCACTCGTATGACATTCTGTTGGCGAATGCGACATAATTTTCACTCAATACATTCATTTTGCGATTTTTCTATCGTTCGCCTTTTATTACGAGTGGGAGTGCTTCTAGCACTCCGCGTTGCGATTGCGAGCGGTCGTCTACAATAATCGAGTGTTTTTTTAAAGATGCGAAGTTTTAGATGACCAAAGATTTTTGATTGCACGCGAGTGATTCAAAATCGGGCTCCTAGGCACTTATCAAAACGCTATCTAGTTTGAGGCACGTCGTTTGGACCCGCCGCGGAAATTACGTCGTTCCAACCCTCCTTCGGCGGATCGCGATGCCTGTGTGTGGAGCGAAAAATGGGACTATTACCTATATTAGGCTGCTGCCTGACCGCTCTGCGAGCGAGATGCAAGAAGGTGATAAGTAACAATAAGTTTGTATGGATAGTATAATTATGGCTATCAAATTCTGGCCTACAAAAATCAGTAATAGCTTTCGAACTAACGTCAGGGAAGCAATGATATAAAGCACGCATAGCTTTCAAAAAAATGAAAAAAATATATATTAGTTCAATTTGTTATTGCTTTGTTTAGCTTTCAATTTAGGCGGAAAGCCTGCTATGAGCAAATGCGCGAGAACTACTTTCTTCTACATCTGCGCTCTATCTCAATATTGTCAGGTGATAAAAAAAATATTGCAAATTATCTGTGACAATTAAGATTTTCAGTTTAAAATTTGGTGCGTAAATGTGATGACAGAGGTTTTGGCGGCCATTGACCTATAATAGTTTAAAACACAAGATTTTTTGTAACTTTTAAAGAAACATTTGCCCAGCTCAGCTTACTACTTCATATTATTTAAAGGTTTTTTATTATTTAGGTGGCAGGAAATATTAACAACTATACCTAATAGCATTATCGTCGGTGCTCAGGCCACCGCCTTACTGCGAGCTTTTAAGGGTTTAACCCGTTTGACAGTGGAATCTCTTACTGAGTAATGTCCGCTTTACTGTTTTTTAAAGACCCATATCTCGTTTAGCGGTTAGATAGCCCGCGAAATCGCTTTGTGCGTTATTTTTATAGGCTGTTAAAAAAATGTTTATGGTATGCCTAACTACTTATGTTCAAGTACTTTTGACGATACTTACAATTTTGTAGTTGCAAGTTTTAAATAAATATCGGACAACATCACACATATGTGGAATTTCGGGAAAAGAGAAACTCCAAGTAAGGTATATGTATCTGTCGCAGTCATCTGGTTAAATCTGCTATTTGACTGTATGACTAGCGCGTTCATGGAATGACGACATTTAATTGAATGACAAAAGGACAACTCGTCAAGTTGTTTAATGTAACGTTCAACGTCTTGACTGAACGTCATTTAGCATAGTCGTTGAATGGGATATAGCCGTACGTATGTTTGGTAAGGGTGACCATAAGTTCGCAACTTAAAAGGTAACTTACTTTAATGAGGACATGACATACATAACACACCTTATTATGATTTTATATTGTATTTTAAGTCTTAAGATAGACTAACAATTTATCATATTTTTTCTAAAGTTATTTATTCAAATATGGGAGTCTCTGAGACTCCAAAAAGTTGTTAACTTAAGTCTTTATCACCTTGTAAAATAAGGGTTTAGGTAATAAAAAAAACTATAAATTTATAATCACAGGATCAGTTTCATTTATTGTATTGTTTCTAAATTACAATCACCTGACTGATATTACGTCCGCTCTGTTCAAAGGGCTATGTTACAATCCGCTAACTAATGGGACGTTGAGTGACGCTTGTTCAATCAACGTTCGGCCTATTCATTCAATTAAATGTCGTCATTCAATGAACGCGCAAGTCATTCAATCAAATAGGAGATCCAACCAGATGACTGCGACATATCTACTTTATTGTAGTAATAACATTTTCGTGCACTTCTGAATATAACTTTTTAAAACCTCTATACCCTTAATCATCCTCACTTAGTCGCCCCTATGCAATACGCAATCACGTTACAAACAAAAGCTCACTTGTACATCACTCACATTAAAATTTTTAAAAAAATCATTCTTCTTCCATCCTTATCATACACCGTACGTTACGTTTTATGTCCTTATATCCCACATAATATACATTGCTCTGATCTCAAAGTAAATAGCTAAAGGACTGAGTGATGGAAATCAGAAACAACACAGGATACGACAACACCCAGAGAAGAGAAAAATCGAAAATGTGGATTCACTATGTTGACCTGACCGGGAATTAAAACCAGGACCTCAAAGAAGGTGACACCAAGAAAGCCACTGCAAGCCAATCGACGTCGGAGGACCAAAGAACCAAAAGTAATTTGGTATTTTCAATACATATTGATATATCAGACGACCGTCTTGGTGTATCGTTCGCGCACCGGACTTCTAAACCAGGCGGTTGCGGGTTCGAATCCCGCATGGGGCAAATGTTTGTGTGATGAGCACGAGCATAATTTGTACCTAAGTCATGCATGTTTATACGTATTTACGTATTTCTATCCGTTATCCTAGTCACCATAGCACAAGCTCATGCTTAGTTTGGGGCTAGGTAATTGGTGTGTTTGTTGAAACAATTTATCAATTTATATTTGTTTTAAAGTTGATGCCAAGTTGACCAAGATGTTCTCATATTATGTAAATATTGAATTCAATACATATTCATTTGTTTAATGCTCAAATTTAGCTATAAAGTTAATTTAGCTCAAATGAGCAATAAATAAATTATTATTTGTTTTGAATAAATAAAAACTTCTATCGAATCGCTTTAATTTCTGTCGGCACTTGATAGCCTTTTTGCTAAACTCATTGAGGTAAACCATCAAAAACTTTCCAGATTAAAATCAAGGAAGTTTTCTTGGAGCCAAGTGAAGTTTGACAATTGATTACCGCCTCTTAATGAATCTGTCGAGTTTGATTTATAAATGAACGGTCGCCTCAATTAACTGAGCTAACAACATACAAGCTGAGGGTATGTAGGTAAAAGGAAGTTGGGTTAAAAGGTTTGCTAAGTTAAGCTTCAGGCGAGAGTTGAATAAAACGAATATGTACAGTATTTTTCTTGTGTGTTGTACCACAGAATAAGTACTAGTACTTCGTACAGAAGTATGACTTAGCAATTGTATTCAAAGAAATGTCTACTCAATGTCGTCAACAATATGGCGTAATTTAGTTCGCCTCAGAGTCAAGCACATTTTCGTGTAGACACCTACAAAAATCCAATATGATTCATAATACACTAAACCTATTCAGTGACGTAATATCCCGCGACGCGATAGGGTTGACTGCTACGAGAAGCTTCTAACGCCATCTAGCGCCTCTTTCTAGTACTTTATTAATTCTCGTCCAGCCAGCAACGTAGCCGCGCGGCCGCCGGTGAATAAAACGCGCGAGCGTGTCGCTGGCCGGTAGCGACACGCAACTTGTTTTAGCCCCTAAGTAAGGGTCGCCGCGCGTAGGTACGTTTTTGCTACCTACGCGGGGAGATACACAGGCCTGGTTGTACGTCTTAGTTAGGAGAGGATATAAAATGAATTTCGCGGTGTGGTACGGTCTTACGGCGTCTTCTCGGAAAATATATACATTTCCCTGTCAACTCCTTATCATTTTCTTTTGTTTTTGTTCAATTACTAAAAGAAACACTAAAGTTTAAGTAACTAAGATGTACCTAAATCTAAGTGTTATCATATTGATTACGTAGGAAGAGCGAGGCATTTCCAACACGGTATCGTTTTATTATTTTCTGAGAAACACTGGCCACTAAATTATAAAAGGTTTACTTATATAAAACGTATTTAATTTATTTAAGTAGTTAAATACTATCTTTGTTAACAATTATCAGACATTAACACAAATCTATATTTTAAGTAAAAGTAAAAGTACTTAAAATATAGATATAATAATGTAATAATAATAAAATATAGATATATATATATCTTAATATTTTTTTATTAGATGGTAACGTTTTGTTACCAGTTTTGTATTTAAGTAAATATTATCACTTTTGTATTAACTTGCACGATTGCTGACGACTGAAAATTTATTTATTACTCTGAAAATGGAAATGAAATATTTTTTTACGCGATGCGGTTTCATATAGCTTTCCCTTTGAACGCATATAAACTCGAAAAACAATTTCAGGCATGAACGGATTGCAATGGAGCTGATACATGGCCATAGCAAAACTAAAAAAGTAAGTCAACGTACCATCGAAGATTAAAAGTATGGAATCCCGAAGTATGTACGGATCCCGCAAGGGGCAAATGCTTGTGTAATATTTACTTAAGTTGACCTCCCTCCTAGTCAGTTATTATAGCACAAGCTCACGCCTAGTTTGGGGCCAGGTTATTGCTGCAATTTTTTTTCTTCAAAACTAAAATTTGTTATTATTAATCTTAAAAACGAGTGGAATTTAAAGAAGTGCAAAATAGTACTACCTACTTACTGCAAAAATTGGATTGGATGCATAGAAAAAGAACCCGTAGTATAATAAGAGATGCCTGTTACAAATCCAGTTAGTCTGACAGTTCACAATACTTAACCTTTGAGTGGACCTATCTGTATATACTATGACACGGTCGGACTATAATTTCACCGACGTACATGACTTTTTGGCTTCAACTCCTTTTTACGATAGGCGTAAGGTTGAAATTCTGGCGAAAGTAAAAGCTATCCCACAAATGTTGTACATTTTTTCATGCGAGCCTAATAAAAAAGGTGGATTTCTGTTCATTTGTATTTTATACCTTGTACTAGTAGTGCTGTTTGGCGTGATCACTCCATATGATGTGTTCTTTTTATAAATCTTTTATTTGCCTGAAAAGGTTTTACTGGCGTGTCTTCCAGCGGTAAAAGTTATTTTAGTTTTGAGTTCAAGTATGTATGGAGGACGTACTTACTACGAAAAATACTTTTGATAATAGAAAGAAATGACATGGTTCAAATCCTAAACCAAAAGCACGAGGTTGTAAGTCAGAATTACAGTATTAACAAATGGTGTCAAAAATTTAAGTCCTAATCAAAAGAGAAGAATATAACATAATGTTATGTGCGTCATTTTGAGGTAATTTAATATGAACTCGTAAGTTGCATTCTACATTTATATAAATGATATCTGCCAATCAGTTTAGGGACTGGGACTGTCCTGACAATACGAAATCCGAATTTTCTTTTACTAAAACATTTCATTTTTTGTTTGCTATTTTCGATTTCCTGTATTCTAGTTCGATTCCACATTGCCCCTGAAAATGTTGTTAATACTTATTTTCTTTGATATTCTGAATAAGTCTCACTCCAAATTCTATACGAGCGCCTACTATATCTACAACGAATGAATGACTTAAACATAAGATATCTAAAAAACATAGTAACTAAAAATCTCTTAGAAAAACATGAGTTCCCTTGAGGAGCCGAAGATAAGTTGAATCCGAGTCTGTTTCGATGTCATATCAGCTGATTTACGGTCTTCAGTGTTTAACGACTCATAGTGGGACCGAGATACGGCTTTTTCGTATTTTCTTTTCGCTTACTGTTATTATCGCAAAAAAGTCACGTCCCCACACAAAATCGCCAATCAACTGGTGTAGTTTGTATGGAGAAGTCAATTTTATTTGCGATGTTAGTCCCATAGTAAAAGTGGTTGTATTTGAGCACTAGAACCAGCCCCCAAGCGGTTTGGAATAAAAAATAGCCTTGTATAAGTACCCTACTTAAAAAAGGTCTGCTACGTAGCAGACCGTAAAAAGACAACGACGACAACGACGACGACTTACGGAGTAGGCCCCTGGATATTGTTTTTGGAACTGTTTATTTATGATAAATTGATAAGGTAAATACCAAGGCAAATTTTTTCGTATGTTATTTCATTAATATTTATGTATGTGTACTATTTCACGTATATATGAGTATGTTTGTATGTATCTAGAATGTATCCTCCTTATAAGTGTATCAATACTGAATGTCCCGCCACTGATTATGTTTCTGCATTCCCACGCGGTTGACTGGTAGAGAATGCCTTAAGGTATTTTCGCCAATTGTACTTTCTTTTTTGGTGCAATTAAGTTTAAATAAATAAATAATACTGTAACTGGCTAACACAATAAAGAAAATTGAGGTTTACTTTTAACGATGTATTTTATGTTACTTATGTTATGAATACGTGTATTAATAAAACTCTTCTCCACCTTGTCTAATGGTGTGCATTAAAGAGTTATCAGGCCAAAACACTTAAGTAGGTATTAACCAAAAATTACACATTTTTTACAAAAGTTTTTCATGATTTTCGTATTCTTCTTCTTAGCGAGTCGATGGAACACGATAAAATTATATCGTAGCAGCCCAGAATTCAGCCACTTGTATTGCGGATCGACTGCCGTCCATTAAATCCGCTGGCGTGCAGGTGTTGGCGCACGCCGGGCACGATGTTAAGTGTGCCATAGTTTGCACTGCACCACAAACACAGTCCACATCGGAGCTTACCGAAAATCCCCACCTGACCATGTTCTCCTTACTTCGGCCAACCTGAGTCCGAAGCTTGGCCAGCTTGGCCGGCTTGGCTAAGGGACTTCCAGATCGGCCATGGTAAATCATGTCCAGGAGGGAGATTCTCGGCAAGCGGGACAAAAGGAGTAGGTAGAGAGGCTTTTTTGCGCCAAAGTTCGCATCTGGCCTGTGCGGGTTCGGTAGAAAGTGGGGCGACACACTTAATAAAACTTTTCGTATTCGTGTTGCGTAGACTTGAATAACCAAAGCCGAGTAAAATGATCTCCTTGTTTGAACACAATATGGATGGTTGCGCTCTAGAGTTCAGGTTTATTTATTAAGGGTCTTTTGTTAAGGGTTTATTTTGTAAGTTCTTTTGTCATAACGCGAATGTATTCCAATTAATAAGGTATTACCTTCTTAACAAAAGACCCTTAATAAATAAACCTAAACTCTAGAGCGCAACCATCCATTTTAACCGACTTCAAAAAAGGAGGAGTTTTTATGTTCGACTGTATGTATGTTTTCGTCAATCGGGGACCGATTTAGAGCATACTCCTAAGGTATTCCAGCGTTCACATCCGGGAGTCATAATTTTATGGTGCCGAGCTGATGATGAAAGTCGTATGGAACTCCTCATCATATAGGAGTTTGCGTATTGCAATAGCGGTGTTGTGTTAGGGAGTACGCGCAACTAGTGTTCCTGACACTAAAATTGGTTACTTAAATTAATATATTTTTAAAAGGCAGTTGTTTTTTTTGTATTTTTTTTTTGTGAAAACGTATTGTCATATTTAAATACAAATTCCTAGGATGGTGAAAATAGAAGAGAAAGTCGGGAGACCACATGAAAGAAAACGTAAATAAGTTTTTCTAAGCTACGAGTATACTATTATCATGTAATCATTTAAAGTTAATTTGTTAAAAATAAGACTGCCAATAATAATTGACATTTTAAAATAAAAGTTGATAGTTGATTTTTTTAAACTATGCTTTGAACCTATAATAAGGTAAGGTAAGGTAGTTCTTCAAACTAATTATTTGCTATTTGGCATATTTTGAAGGATAAAATTTTAAGAATAAAGAGAAGTGCAAACTGACAATTGATAAAGACAATATAAACGAGCTATATGGGCACTATAGACACTGACTACCAATCGTCACATTTGGGATAGTTCATATATTTAACAAATTAAAACAAGTTGTTGATGTGGAAGATTTTGCTCGCCATCAGTTTATTTTGTTTCAGAATCCCGTAAACGAGCGTCAGCGGTGATGACGGGGTAGTTCGGAATAAAGGATAATGGGTAAATTGATTCCAACAACCAAGCAGTACTAACGAGCAGTTTGTTCAGGGTACTGCTTCCCCGTAATTGATATTCAATCTGTTAATTAAATTGTGGATTTCATTCTTTGTTTTTTTTTATTAAGAATCTAGTTCACCAAATTTTAAACAGCCGGTAAACGGGAATCGACGGTTTATTTGACACAATTCCCATACAAAATGTTAGATTACTTTATTACATTATTTGGGAGACACAACATAGGTAGAATCCAACGTTTGTCTCTATCATAGAGATCTCGATAAACAATACATATTATAATTCAACAATATAAATATAACATATCGACAAGTGCTTACAAAATGTCATACCAACATGTTTAGAAATAGATGGTTGACTAATAGTTAACTAAGATGTGGTAGGAATGCGTTTGGCATTAAGTTCGCCATTTGTAAAATAATTATTTAGTGTGTGCAGTTTATGTCTTCTGTAAAGTATGAAGTATGTATATAAGCTAAATATTTGGCATCAATCTGATGTAGTGGTGGGGATAAGCCCTTGATACGACAAGCTCTAAAACCGATTGGAATCGAGGCTTAATGATAAATAAATTGTTGAAGAATCCCTTTTGTTCAACAATTTATTTTTCATTAAATTCTCAAAATAAATTAAAGGATTAAGAATTTTCACAATGATATAGCTGACATCGTGGAATAATTATGAATATTATTTTAGCAGAAGTATCGTAAAATAATTATGAATAATATTTTAGGAGAAAATTCGATCGTTAAATTTGAATTACAAATGATGTTAACATACAGACTTAACTGTCCAAGCACCAAAGTAAAGACGATAATAATATAAATGTTTCACCAATTAGAATCGCTTGCCTTGAAAACTGCTTAGGATTGGTGACATCAAGTTAATAGACAACTTATGGCCGTCTGCGTCAGTCTTTGAAATTTAAGAAATAGTTTACAGTGTTCGACTTCAAAACATATTTTATCGTCATCATTACAGCCGCAGGACGTTCACTGGTGAATATAGCTAATTCATACCGGTGAGTGTAGTTAATTGGTGATTTCTGCTTAGCCCAAAGGTATGACTAGTAAAGAATGCCACTTGGCATGAGGTCCGCATGTACAAAATTTTCAGTTGTGAAATAAAGTTTAAATAAATAAAATACAGGCTTCACCCACCAAAGCGACCTGTTACAAATGGTTTGCGTCCAGTGCGATCAGGTATTTCGTCATGTCTTTACTTCTCTTCGTCTTCAAAAAAATTTTTAACTCAAAAAATACTAAAATCTTTTGATTTTGCCATGTGACGTCGCAAGCACACTAATCCTCCGTTGCCCTTGTAACAAAATGTCACATTATTTGCCCCCTCCCCCTTAAGGTGTAAGGGAAGACCGGGAGACTTGCCCAGGCGAGAGAGTTGACCCATCGAGACTTGAATAACTTGAAATTAAAATGCCGTGGTAATCTTAAGTCAACATCGATCATTTGTAGCATAGAAAAGGTAATTTACAAAGACACTGCCAATTTTTGCTACCCATTGACATAACATTACCACTGAAATATGAATTGAATTTGAAAGAATGGGTCAAGGTCACGTGTTCAAGTTTCCCGGCCTGAAGCAATTTATGGATGGCCTTTAGTGTACCACGGTGCTCCAACTTTTTATGACCTATATCGAGCGGCAAAATCGCCTAGTATACATCCCACTTTTAACTTTATTTCAGTCTGCAGAACGGGGTCGGCGTCTAATTTGAGAGTGCAAGCTGATGCTGGAGATATTTTGTTTGTTTTCTATGCACTTAGGGGATTAGGTAGGTTTCGGAGATTGCCGCAAAATGATTTTAATATCAATTTCGGGATTCACGAAACTCTAATATTACTTATAATAGTTAGTAATTCATTTGTAAAGATTACACAGACCATGAATTAAGTATAATTCGTTAAGTCACTTTTGTTATATTTGTATAAGTTACATGTTAAAGTTGTAGTATAAAAGGCATACAAGTGCAGTGACTGAACGGCAATTTTTTTTAAATCAATAGATCCAGCAACTTAATAAAACCTTCGTAGCGTGTCGTAGCATTGCATAAGATATTCGTAGCAGTATTTTTTACAATCTGTAACTTGTAGCAAAAGATATCACCATAATAAAATTTGTTATGTCTATGGTCTATGCATAGCTGGGCCCTCTCGTGCGAGAGCAAAACCGGGATAACGCTAGGAGGATGATGTCTATGCATAATATTGCTTAGGGCTTAGTAATTTTTACATTTGATGAGATTACATTTTTCATATTTTACTTATCAAACTTTCAGTGAAATTTATAAAATTGGAATACAACAAGCTTTGGCAAACGTCTTATAATAAATAATCAATGAATATCTGACATTTCAATTGTATCACAAATAAAGTAATTGACGTTCAAATCTCACAAATACGAAATTAACAATGTTTTCAATATTAATTTGTACTCTCCCAGAATCATTTCGGTTATTGTAATCTCCACTCATCATGCCGCTGTCAATTAGTATAATTGAATTCAGTTTGACTGGAAACATCAGTACCTACATCAGCTTTGATTTAGGCCCAGTAGGTGTGTGCTAGGAATGTTCGTATTTGCGGACTATTCTCTATCTACCTACATAATGTATCTGAATTGAACTAAGTGATTGATAAAAAATAGACGGGTACTTACCTACATGTGGTAAGGAATCGAAGACACTCTGTTTTTCATAAAAAACCCTATCTAACAATAAAGTTCACCATATATTTGGGTATTTTCGAATATTCGTCTTTAAAAGTAAATTCGTATTTTATATAAACGTTGATAATGAAATCTAAAAAAAACATGCTTAAGTAATAGGTAGTAATTTAAATCAGTTCCCGTCCAGCTGTTTCCGTCCAGTATGAAATATTTGTCTCTATGCAACCCAAAAGGGAGAATCTTACATTTGAGAAAGACACAAATATAAGACTTTGCTCATAAAAATGTAACGATATTTTTTATTTGGGTAACTTTTATACGGGGCCAAAGTAATTTCTCTTTAATTGTATGTCAGCTACAAGCCTCCCCATAATTTTGCCTTTAAAAGGGGAATGGCCCGTTTGTTTTATTGCCAAGTCACTCTGGCTTGGCTTTATTACATTTAAGATTTTTTTAGCAACCTTAACTGGCAACTGATGTGACTGGAGTAAAATGCACCTGTGTTTTGTTTGTGAAACAGTTATTACCCTAAAAAAGTGATAAATCAACCATAGTACTTTTAGTTTACCCTTTGAGGATCCTAAGACCGCTGGTGGTCGCATCGGTGCGATGAGAAGGGTTTTACAAAAGTAGAAAGGAGAAGAAGGAAGCCACCACCGTGGCACCGCACCGACCGGACCTGAACATCCGCTGCGTCCCGAAGTACGCACGACGCAGTTGTATGTGTTCCGCCTGCACTGGTCCACAAAAGTCGAGGACGTCGTAGACCATGTCCGAAAGAAATTTAACTTCACCCTGAGGGTCGAACGGTTGGAATCTCGTCACAAAGTGAATTTTAGTTCGTTTGTGGTGAGAGTACCGACCCATCATCTTGCGACCTTCATGAAGGAGGACTTCTGGCCGCTGGGAGTCGTGTTTCGGAAGTTCCGAGGACGGCTGCCAACCGACACCGCGCGCATCGCTACATGTCGCTGACGCGTGTAGTTCATTGTTTCGTTTTGTTTATATTTTAAAATATGTTTATATTTTGTATGTATGTTAGTCTATAAGGTATTTATTATATGGGCCAAAATTTTGTGTAAAAATTTGTTGCCTGAATTAAACGATTATTATTATTATAACAACTGGTTATCTATTGTGTCTGGAAACTTGATCTCTGAATGGTTAAGTAAGATGGTAAAGAGAGAAGTGTCAGCAGCTGTCAGCAGCTGTTCATTACATTCCAAGTTTTACATTACTTCATATCCTTCATAATTTATGTTTAATTCTAGTTCCAGTACAATATACTCGTATTTTCACTACACTTACTACATCAGGCCCTTGGGAAGTTATAACGACTAGACTTCAACATTTAGTTAGACTCTGGAGCATTTCCTTACTATTATTTTAAAGTAGCAAAGTTTTATAACCGACTATTAACTTAGTCATATTTTCGCCGGAATGAAAATTTGTATGCAACGTTGTTAGGAGTTATTTTACCGAGAAAATAATCTTTGATTGTATACCTTAAAGCATTGATATATTTGGGAGAGCGGTATATCAAAAAGGTATTCTGCCAAAAACCGTAAGATGTAGTTTTCGCTACGTACTTATTGGATTTACAGTTTACATGATAAATCCATTCGAACAAATGGTTTATCTATCATCTATTTGAGTATGGGGAATAAGTTATCGATCAAACTCTACCAACATCTCATCTACATAACATGTAACAAAATACGCATAAAGGTGTAATTTTTGTTTTAAAAACATCATGAAGCTTTTAGGGTATGAATGTGACAAATTCCATTTGTGTCCACAGATCTTTTCATACAGGTGTGATAAAAATATCTACTATTTCGGTTGAACCGAAACTTAGTTTTTAGGGTTCCGTAGTCCGACAAGGAACCCTTATAAAATCGTTCAGTCCGTCCGTCCTAGTCTGTCACAGCAGAATATCTTCTACGTTTATGGACTAATTTGCATATAACATGGTTCGAGGATACTTCACATATAGATCTCATTTTTAAAAATACAAAAAATTAATACTACCCCTTTTTAAGGGTACCTCCGCATGTAAAAGGGGGGTGAATTATTTTTTTGAGTGCACCCCTTGTGTGGGGTATCGTTGAAAAGGACTATGAAAATAAGGTAGGGTTTCCATACAACACTTTTTTATCAGCTTTACCATTTGCGAGATATAGCCCGCTAAAGTCGTTTATTAAACTTATAAACTTCAAATCACTCACGTAAAGAAACAGGCGCAGAAACTCTTATTTAAAATTGTTTCGGGTATCCTGTGATGAATACTTTTGAAATTATAAAGAAAACAAAAATATATACCTTTTTCCAAAAGAACAGTTTAAACTTAAAAAGTTTTTTTTGCCTATACTCTCTAATGTTGTAAGTTATTGGTACGGAACCCTTCGTGCTCGAGTCCGATTCGCACTTGGCCGGGTTTTTTTTTAAATAATTACATCACTTTTTCGATTAATCGTATGGACAGAATAACAACTAGCAATGTAGATGCGCGGTGTACCGATGCGGTTATAAATATCCTCACTTGCTTTCCAAGTTTTCTTGTGCCTACTTCAAGCTGTTTAACAAATTCTGAAGTCGATTCTAGACAACTCTGTGTTGTCGCAGTACAGTCGCCCTGCTCACGTAGCAAGTCCCGCGTGACATAAGCACATTCGTGCCCTGCTAAATATGTATGCGACAATGTGTTCTACCTTAAGGTGTGACCACATTTCAGATGCTTATGTTCTGAAGATGTTGCTCTGTAAAAAGATTTCTTAGGCCTACTATTTGGCAACGCACGCTATCGTCATATTTCGTTGCTTGCTTGCGCTGAAGTTGTTATGTTTTTTATATTTCAACCGCTTCACGCACAATCCTTTTATAGTAGTGGCGATCGGTGGAGAGGATTTTAGGCTCATGTAGTTCAATCCAGTGATTGGCCCCGCCTTCCAATAAATGTTCTGCTATTGCAGATTTACATGTCTGCCTGTTTTTGACTGCAGCTATGTGCTCCTTGACCCTTTCAGCGATTGACCGTTTGGTTTGGCCAATGTACGAGCTTCCACAACTGCAGTCAATCTACAAGTCGGGAGTCTACAAGACCTGTATGTATGTGTTATATTAAATGATCAGTCACGTCACGTCTCGTACCTAGTACAAATGGTAAAAGTATTTATATATGCTCTTAGCAGGTATACTTGTAACCCGACTGCGGAAGGAGGGTTATATTTTTCGAGAGTATGTTTGTATGTATAATTGTTTGGCACGCCCTACAGCCCAAACGGCTCGACAGTTTTTGACATATGAGGTGTCGTTGAATTCTTAAAAATTGTGATAGTGACATAGGCTATATAAATACATTTAAAAATGGCGCCCGCAAACAGAAACAAAGGGGTAGTGGAGGATTGTTTTTTCCTTTACCATAGCAATATGGGTATCAAATGAAAGCCAGTAAAGAGACCATTTCTAAAATATTATAATTTCTGCAGTCGGGTGTTTTTTTTTAAAATAATTATGTTTGCTTGTTTAGCTAGGTAGTCCGACAATGTAGATTTACCCTTAGAAATCCTCGGGCCGGTCTCTTTTGCCGAATAACCGTAAATCGCAAAGCAATTGTCGCAGCGCTGATGCTGTTGCTAGTTATTTACGATTGCGAGTTGCGATTCAAATCCATTTTGCGACCGCTGAAAGCGTTCGGCTTATATGCCAAGCCACATTAATCTTCGTAACGCAAAATGAAGAAAATAAAACACATTAATTTCTTCGACTTTTTGTAGAAATGCCATAATGTTGCCTGATGATATGCGATGATGCGGCAGAGGCAGGATCATGTCAAGTAACTTTGAATTTAACTGTAGTCCATACTAAATCTTGCGTTGGTGTATGTTGTACCTACATACTCAATATTTTTTTTATATTTCAATGTAAAAACTCTTTAATAGTTGTCCTAATAACGTAGTTACTAAAAAATAATCATGATGTGTATAAAGTATAAGGATTGCGGTCCATCTTAATATCTGTTTACTACAATATTTTGATTTGTTTGTGTACCCTATATTGCTACTACGCCGCGCACACTCACACGCATACCTGCCTTATTTTTATTTGTTTAAAACGTACCGTGAGAACCCCAAAGATCGAGTCGACATCGAGACGTTCCCTATGACACATGTACTAGACTGACCAGAGCGCTTTCGCCGCGTGTGTATCCTGTGAAGCTCCTTACAGACATTTCGAGTGATTGTGGCCTGTGAAGTGATACCTGAACCCTGAAAGCTGATGCGGCAAGTACCTAGCTATAAGTGCTCAGACCTGACTGATTTTCCACCTATCATTGTCGCCCTCCACGTGTAATCCACTGCCTAAACTCTCAAACATTTTGGTAGCAGAGCGTAGTTTTTTATTAGGACCCCTTGTTAGTAACGTAATTTGTTTAATTGAGAGTTATTTATTTGCTACTTTCCTTTGTAATTTGAACAAAACGTCTCGTCATATACCTAACCTATTTACAGTAAATTCCTTAATACCATTCGAGTACAACCCCTTTTACATAAGTGTCGATTAAATCGATTAGCGCGTTAATTACCTACCCTTTGAGTGCAAGTGAGGTGCGCGAGCGCTTTGTTTCCCTATTGATCACGTCATTACCGCGTGACCGCGTGCGAGTTGTTTACGAGTTACGTTTGCTATACCCGGTGCATCTGTGCCGTCCCTTACTATTTGTTCCTTTACGCATCCTATTGGAATCTTTTGTGAGTTTAATTTACCTACCTTGTTTCTTGCGATTTAAAGTAAATAAAATGTCGGATACCGAAACCGGCAACGAGACCGTAAAAGCCGTACAGTTTACACGGATACAGCTGAATGCCGTGAAGCTATAGGTGAACTCCGTTATATTAGTGACTGGGTTGATGATTCCCACCGAGTTCTTGAGACCTTTTCCTCCAATCGTATGCGAGCGCGTCTTTCCGACCTGCCACTTATGTGCGATAAGTTTTCTGCCGCTTGTTCCAAGCTGTTAGGTAATCTCGATCCTGCGATTTAGGAACAAGAATATGTACAAGTTAAGAACGAGATGCGCGTAGTACGGGACAAAGTAGACGACTTAAAAATTAAGTTAGACGAAATACGACCTCACCAATTTGAGACGTCCCGTACTAGCACCCCCTTCAAGGAGAATAAATCTCTGGCTATTGATAACCCGGCTAGTAAATTGCCTGACCTACCTATACCTAAGTTTGATGGCCGTCCCGATAGTTGGATCAGTTTTATAGACCAGTTTGATAGCGTGGTGGACAACCAGCCTAGCTTTACCCCGACTTTGAAGCTACACTATTTAGTGGGAGCCTTATCGGATGAACCTCGTCGATTGATACAACACCTCAAGATTGAGGCGGGCAATTACACCGTGGCCCGTGACCTCCTAAAACGTAGGTACCATAACCTTCGTGTTTTAGCGGATACCCACATAGCTCAAATAATGATGCTCCCTATTATAACGCCTAAACTTTCCGGGTTACGTGTGTCGTTTCTGAACCCGCTGCTTTCGACTTATCGATGCTTAGAGAGATTGGAACTTCCTGTTTAGCATTGGTCATACCTATTAGTTCACTTATGCCTTGCTAAACTGCCTTCAGAGTTAAAATCGAGATTTGAACGTCGTCATGGCGATAATCCTAATCACCTCCCTACTTTTGATCATCTTATTACCTTTCTTGAGAATGAATGTAGGCACCAGGACAATGTAGGTAGTGCTTCTGTCGTTGACACTACTACCCCTCCTACTGTGAGCTCCCCTCGTTTGCCTAAACCTAACGCGCGTTCCCCACCTCCTGCGAGAGCCTTTGTTACTTTTGCGACGACATCTAAATGTCACCTTTGTAATAGTACTTCGCATTACTTACGCGAGTGTCCCGATTTTATTCGGCTTCCTACACGTCAACGTGTTACTTTTGTAAAAGAAGCCCGACTGTGCTATCGATGCCTGGATAAACACTCCATATCCCAATGCACGCGAGATTATCGCTGTCGCACGTGCCGCCGTTCCAGTCATCACACGTCACTGTGTTATAATGACTCCTCTCCTGTGAATTACGATCGCGAGCGCTCATACCGAGACGTCGCGGCCTTAGCTTCTAACCAACCGCGGCAATCTCTACAAAGTCACTTAACGGACCGTGTGTCACCCCCACGTACTGAATGGCACCGTGTTCGTGCCCCGCCCCCTCGTGATTCCCGTAGAGCATCACCTCCCCGTTCGGGCGGGCGATCCCCACCTGCACCCAACGGTAACCGTACTTATAATGCCCTTCCAGGTCAAAGAACCCAGGCTGAACGTGCATTTCATCATAAGTACCATGAGGCCCCACAATTCTGACTAGATAGCCCCCCTTCCATACCCGCCTTTACAAACCTGGTATTATAAGTGTACTTCTTGGAGCTGACGTCATTGGTCGCCTTTTAAGGTCCGAGTTGTTTGTGTCCCCTGATGGCCTTACTGCTATCTGTATTCTGTATACTATAATCTGAATTGGGATATGCTGCCGCTGTTTATTTACGTGCGGAACTTCCGTCTGGTGTTTGCTCCGTCCATCTTGTTATGGCTAAATCTAAAGTTGCCCCTGTTCGGACCCGTTTAACAATTCCCAAGTTGGGATTGTTGGGAGCTATCCTCCTCTCTAAATTACTTCATCACGTCGCTCGTTGTCTGCAAAGGTCGTCTGTGTTGACTTCAATCCATAATTGGACGGATAGTAAAATCGTGTTGTGTTGGTTAAAAACCACTCCTCCCCTCCTTCAGACTTTTGAGGCTAATCGTGTCTCCCAGATTAATAATAGTCCTACATCTAGTGAATGGAGGCACGTCCCAGGCTACATGAACCCTAGTGACTGTGCATCGAGAGATATGTCAGTCACCCGACTGATCGACCACTCCATTTGGTTTTCACCTTTGTGGTTGACGCAGTCTCCTGACAACTGGCCCGGTATTTCGGAACCTAACCCAAGTAGTGATCTCCCTGGACTACGTTGTTTAGTAGTCTCTGTCGATGTTCCTACCCCGGATCCCTCATTCTTATTAGAGCGGTATAGTTCTTTCAACAAGCTAATAAACGTGACTTGTTACCTAAGGCGGTTTTTATTTCCTAAATCTTACTCGTCCTACCTGAGCCCTGAGGAACGGAGAGATTCCCTTTTGTTTTTAGTGAAAATCGTTCAATTTACCTCCTTTTCTGATAAACTTGATCGCTTACGGCGTGGCGATCCTATCACTAACTCCCTGAGAAAATTGAATTTATTTCTGGATAGTTGGAGGTCGATTACAAAACTCCGATATATCCTTTGATGCGCGCCATCCCCTTCTTCTGCCTAAGAATGGTAATTTCGTGAACATCCTTATTTCACATTACCATCGCGAGAATGCCCATGCAGGTGTTAATGCAATTCTTGCCATGTTAAATAGAGAGTTTTGGATCTTGTCTGCACGCAGAGCTATTCAGCATGTGATTTTTAAATGCCTTCCCTGTTATCGTCTCAAGGCGGCTGTATCTCAACCCTTCATGGGTGATCTACCAAAAGACCGCGTCACGGCTGCTAGACCGTTTGACGGTGTAGGTACCGATTTTGCAGGACCCTTTTTTACCAAAGTCCAGGCCTATAGGAACAAAAGGTTAGTGAAAAGTTACCTGTGTGTATTTGTCTGCCTTTCCACTAAAGCCGTTCACCTTGAGGTTGTGTCAGACCTAACTACTGAAGCCTTCATTGCGGCCTTTTCCCGATTCGTGTCACGTCGTGGTGGACCTCGCCTAATCCGATCTGATTGCGGTCGAAATTTCATCGGTGCTAACAATTACCTGAAGGAGTTAGAGTGTTTCCTGTCTAAAAAACCAGGCGGCTATTGGTTCTAAGCTTTTAAAGCGGAACATATCCTGGGTTTTCGATCCTCCTGTTTGCCCTCATTGGGGAGGTCTTTTTGAAGCTGCGGTTAAATCGGCGAAATCGCACCTAAAACGAGTAGTGGGCGATACCCCCCTTACGTTTGAAGGGCTGTCCACTGTTTTTGCTAAAATTGAAGCAGTTTCAAATTCACGCCCATTGTGCCCACTTTCTCCGGACCCTAATGATGTCGAAGTGTTAACTCCCGGCCATTTCTTAATTGGACAACCCTTAACTGCACTTCCGGAGTACCCTTATAAAGACGTAAAATTGCATCGCCTTACACGGTTTCAGCTAATCCAACAAATTACCCAGCACTTTTGGTCTCGCTGGCATTTAGAATACTTAAATACATTACAAATTAGAAATAAATGGACCTCTCCTTGTGATCCTCCTAAAGTGGGTGAGCTAGTACTCATAAAAGATGACAACCTTCCCCCTTTGCAGTGGCGTCGTGGACGCATTATTAATTTATACCCTGGCCAAGACCAAGTTGTTCGTGTGGTAGATGTTAAAACTCCTACCGGTAGCCTAAAGAGATCTTTGACGAAATTAGTTCGTCTTCCTATCCAGTGAACTTCCTTTCCCTTGGCTTCCTAACCTTCTCGTAAACACTTGACGTTTTTAGGGCGGGCGATATGTTTACTACAATATTTTGATTTGTTTGTGTACCCTATATTGCTACTACGCCGCGCACACTCACACGCATACCTGCTTTATTTTTATTTGTTTAATACGTACCGTGAGAACCCCGAAGATCGAGTCGACATCGAGACGTTCCCTGTGACACATGTACTAGACTGACCAGAGCGCTTTCGCCGCGTGTGTATCCTGTGAAGCTCCTTACAGACATTTCGAGTGATTGTGGCCTGTGAAGTGATACCTTAACCCTGAAAGCTGATGCGGCAAGTACCTAGCTATAAGTGCTCAGACCTGACTGATTTTCCACCTATCATTGTCGCCCTCCACGTGTAATCCACTGCCTAAACTCTCGAACAATATCTGTGTATTTATTTAATTTAGTTACGTTAAGACTGTAGTCCGTTTGTATACCATAAATAAATATAAAAAGAAAATATTTTTGAGTGTTGGGCTATCTATGACCATAACAATAATATGGTTCGATGTCCTAACCAAGAATATTACAAAATCTCTGTGTCTTATCGGTCCTTTTAGGGAAATCTCGAGCTCAATAATAAGTAATCAGTCAAAGAAAAAATATTTCTCCCGATCGTCTAGGTAGGCCACATCAGGGCCAAAATTCTGCTAATATTTTGCATGTTCGTAATCTGATATTTGCTTCATACTAATACTGTGAAAACGTAGCCCAGTTAACTTAACATTAATATATCCCAGTCAACACAGGTTTACGTTGTCAACGTAAACGTTTTTGCAAATTCAAAAATATAATATCATAATGTGCAGTAGATGTTAGCGCTAAGCCGGGGTCTCACCTGCGGAAGACATTAACCGCTCGCCCGGATCATGCGGTTTATGCCCGGTTAAATATTACGGTGTGAACATACCCTAATTCACAATTTTTAGGCCTAATACATAATTACAACAATCAACTAATACAAATATCTAAAAAAAAAATGAGTTCTCAGTGTTTTTCTTTTAGATTGAAAAAAAAAATGAATTGAAAAGTCATTTAATATTTTTAGATTGTTGTAACAAAATCTTAAATGTTTCTTAAGCGTCCATCTGAATTTACGTAGCGAATAAGACATATCAAACCTAGTAAGACAAATCAACACAATTTAAGCTATATTTACGTAGATACTAATTCCTATTCTTAGTTATTGAAATGTCAGAACAAGTTCCTAAAAGACATTCGGATCAGATTTTTAGGATTCCATAAACCATCAATTTTTATTTTGAATTTTAAACTTAATTATGCTGTTAAAGTACAGAAATATAATTATCGCAGTGTGCAGGAAGATATTAGCGCTAAGCCGGGGTCTCACCTGCGGAAGACATCAGCCGCTCGCCCGTATCGCAGTTTATGCCCGGTTAAATATTACGGTATGAATATACCCTTACAAACTATGTGATTCACAATTTTTTGTATTGGGCCTACTCGATGTTTTTTTTCGAGTGTTGTGGCAAAATCTTTAATACTTTGAATTTAGGTGTTTTTTATTAGTGATTATTTACTTTGGTTTCATAAGCTTTAAGCTACATAGAAGTGTCTTTATGTTTACGTAGATACCTACTCATTTCTGTTAATAATGAACTAAAATATTAGATTAAGTTCTTAAAAAAATTGGATCATATTTGTAGGGTTTCTTAAACTATCATTAAAAAAAAAGTTTCATACTTAATTATGCTGTTAAAGTTTATAAATTATAACAGTGTGCAGTAGATGTTAGCGCTAAGCCGGGGTTTCACCTGCGGAAGACATTAGCCCGTATCACAGTTTATGCTTGGTTAGATATTACTGTGTGAACACACTCTAATTAACTACGTAATCCACGATATTTTCCGTATGAGGTAGGTACTACCAACTCAAAATGGCGAAATGATATGATTGCACCTTACACCCCACCCGCAAGATCTTCAGTTATTCTGTGATCCTGGTACTTAAAACACTGCTGAAATATCGAAGACGCAAAAATAAATAGAAAAGTAGCAGACCCGAGAGACGATCTCAACTTATCACATCATTTCTCATAGTATGATTGATGCATATGAAGTTTTATAAGTAATAGGTCTTATCTCTTAAGAACTTAAACTAACTTTAAACTATGTAAGCCAGCCAACGCATATCCTAGACGAGGTGCAACTTATAAATCGATTCTACAGCTCGATTCGTTACCTATAGCTAACAAAATGCATGAAACTGACTTAAGCCATCGAAACATTATTGTTTAACTCTTTATTGCACACCATAACAAATATTACAGAAATTTACACAAAAAGATGTGCAATTAAGGCGGTCCTATGGCTTGCCATCTCTTTCAGACAACCTTTAGGTTAAGGAACATACTCATTCGAAGGAAAGAATTCATGATTAACATCGTTTTGATTTGCATATTTTGAGATTTCGTTGCTTTCGCTAACTTAGCTGTAGAACAGATCGTATCTTAGCTAGGAGCCCAGTTGCCTACTTCTGCATGCACAACAGGAGCGCTTCGAAATAGAAATATTATCACGAACAAGAACTTATAACTTTTTACCTGCACCAACTTGGCAATTCAAGCGTGATACTCCGTCTAGAAGTTGTGGAAAAATTACGTTAAACAGAGTTGCGAAACTAACTTCGCGTTAAGAGAGCCGGGTATATTGTAACTTAGGGGTGTGAATAAAAGAGTATTACCAAGTTTTATGCCTGGTTCTTGGGGTACTTTAACTGCGGTTTATCTATGACCCAAGTTTGCTGAAGGTAAAACTCCGTTAATATTTTATTAATCAGGACAAAAAACCGTAAAAACTCGCTTGTCAACCATAAATGCCAGCAACGCTTTTTCGTATTATCCCGGCCACGCAATGCGCAGAGGTAGTGATAACCTGGGAAAATTAAGTGTTGTTGGGAACACAGAAGGCAAGGCCACACCAAACAAGGTTACTTCATACAAATACCTAGTGGTATGACCCAGATTGTATTCCGACTTTGAGAAAGAGTTATTTCACGCGACGTAAAAAAGACGGCACGCTGCTGTCTATCCACGAGGTCCTAGGTTCAAATCCCGGGACGAACTGGAATTTGATTATGGGTTTTGAAATGACTTAGAAAGAGCTCCGGAGTCAGAAAGTTGGTGGCATCGGAAAGCATGTTAAGCCGTTAGTCCTGCGCCTTATCTCTCTCCGGCCATGTCGGATTGCCGTCTCGCCGAACTATGAGAGTTAAGGAACAATGAGTGTACCTGTGTATTTTGAGCACACAGTTTTGCTGCCCTCTAATATCCCCTACGTACTTTATTGATCTCTGTTGGGTTTAGTAATAAAGGTAGGAGAATGTTGTTACTAAAAACAGATCATACTGTTGACAGCCCTAAATCTTCACTTACAGTGACATCGCTATGAAAAAGGGTTGATGTAGTTTGCATCATGGAATAAGTTGTGAAGGTAGGGCTCGGAAGTTTCTGACGACTTCGCAGGGAAATTATTTTCAACATTTGCACGATAAATTATTATTAAAGTTATCCCTATAACAGCTTTTTTAGTTAACAAGAGGCAAAGAAATTTACCTCGCGAATAAACGTGGTACCCACTATGTTTATTATTCAAGTGTACCTAATTGGAATATTAATGAGATAAGCTTATGAAGTGAAAATCCATACTTTCGGGGTAGAACAATGTATTCTTTAGATTCTCAATACGATTTGATAATAACGACTTAATTAATCTATTGACCAGCATAAACCTACGGATCCTTATTGTATACTACAACCTTTCACGACGATGATTTTAAGTCGAATGCCCACACATCGCACTTCCAGCCCGCTCCACAAGTTAAAAATGCGATAGGGTGGGGTAGCTTTCTGAGTTGCCATTACAAAAATAACAATATCATTACTGTGTTAAACAATTATTCATTAAAATAACAATTTACGTTATAAAGAATTGCTTTAGAATTAATGACAAATACTGATACTGGGTTAAGTTAAACTTAAACACAAAAATATTTATAAAAGTAACACACTAAATAATGCTAATATTAATTAATTTCAATGTCTCAAATGAGGAATCACAACACTCGGCCATCCGGCAACGTGCTACTCCCGGAGCACGAAACAATCACAACACTTATTAATAACAATATTTGCTGATACAATTAAATATTAGGGAATAGGAATATATATTCACGAAAGTATATTGATGAGTACTTACAGTTATTTATTTTTGTAATTTTGGAGATATCTCTCACTCTTCTCCGATTCGCCTGATCTCTCTCTGGTTATGTCGTATTGCCGTATCGTACTATGAGAGTGAAGGAACAGAGAGTGCACCTGTAATAACCTGTATATTAATTACGCACTTGTGCACTATAATATCTCCTGCGCAGTAGGCTAATCTCTGTCAAGATTGGCCGCCGTAGTCGAAATTCGGCTAGGAGGAAACTATTATTTATTTATTTTCAAATTTGTATAAAAGTCTACCTTTAACTAACGCTATTAATCATAACTTGCTTTCTTATTTATTTCATTAAACTTTAAACACTATTGCACTAAATTAAAACACGTTATTATGTAGACAATACACAAGGATTCAAGTAATCTTAAAAAACCTCAAAAAGAAACAAAATGTTGTAACATTACTATACTCACCATTGAGGTTTAAGAACCAACGATTAGATAGATCTTCCTATCCAAGCAGGGCAAACTTTCAGGCGGAAAATTTAACACGTATTCCATATACGGTACCTTTATACATGTCTACGTCTGATTGTCGGTTCGTGTTAGCGCATGAAGCAGGCCTGTGTATCTTCCCGCGTAGGTAGCAAAAACGTACCTACGCGCGGCGACCCCTTGGTAAGGGACTAAACAAGTTGGGTGTCGCTAGCCGGCAGCGACACGCTCCCGCGTTTTATTTACGGTGCGTGACACTAGGTTGCTGGTTGGACGAGCGTGAATAAAGTCCTAGAAAGATGCGCTAGATGGCGTAAGTAGCTTCTTGTGGCAGTCAACCCTATCGCGTTGCGTGATAGTACGTCACTGAATAGGTTTAGTGTATTATGAATCATATTCCAGAGTTATAAGAATTAAATTATCTTGCAATGTATTTCTGTAGGTGTCTACACGAAAATGTGCTTAAGTCAGAGGCGAACTGAATTACAACATATCGTTGACAACATTGAGTAGATATTTCTTTGAATTTCATTGCAAAGTCATACTTCTGTACGGAGTACTAGTACTTATTCTGTGCTTGAAGCAACCGGCAGACTTTGTAAACGTAGCAGATAAGTAGTCTTCTCTGGCTACACTATGGTAATTTAGCTCTTGAAATTCTGATCGGGTCCGGTCCATAGCCGGTATAAAATATTGAGAGCATCTAAAAGGACTCATTTCCACACTCCGGTATCGTAACTTTTTATGATCTATCGTTCACGCGTAGCACGCGCAGCGAGTTGATTAGGGATGTTGGCAGCGAAAAGGTTAACTGTTTGGCGCAGTAATCAAAACCAGTAAATATTGACGTGGGTCGAGTGGTAGTGGATTCAAGATTATCTTCTGTTGGCACTATTTAATTTATGGATTTAGCCATATACTCAATTTTAAGCGTGCGGTCGAGCACCTACATTTACCTAGATTCCTTAGCTTGCTTAGGAGTGCAAGTGTCATAGTTACTAACCCATATAGAGATAATAACTCTGAAATTAATGTTTTTTTTATTTTTTTTAAGAAAAGTACGTATATATTGCGTCAAACAAAAATCAAAACCGGTAATTATGGCGAAATTAAAAAACTTGGATAGGACACAATTTAATCGAATAATTCAGAAGGCGCTATGCCGTAAGTATATGATCCTTTATGACCCTTTATGATCTTATCTAAGAGTAAATTAGTAGGAATTAAGTATACGTTTTATTAATAAGTCAGAGCGATCATAGCTTTCCTCAGGGCAAATAAATCTGGTTGATGTTGCTCACGCTAAATGATGAATCGCATGTTACGTGGCTATCATATAATTTTTTGTCTTGGAAAAAAAGGCTCACACAGATCAACTTGTATATTACTTAATAAATAACGTAATGTACTTACTTAAATACTGCTCATGCACTGATAGTAATAATTATGTAGTTCATAAGCCTGTTATCTTGCCAACGCGCCGCGCAGCGATTCTTCTTGAATCGTTTTGTAGGTACGAACTACGAAGTCAAATGAGCGTAGCAACAATTACTTTTTGCGTGAGTAGGTACTTCGAATATCTGTCCGGGCTATTTATGCTTCTGTATTTATTATTTTTTACACTTATATACATTATAATATTTTACGAGTATTTAGTTTATTACTATCATATTATTTATTTACATTTATTGTTATTTTTAATAATGTTTGGCGTATATGTCCGTGACCTCACTCGGCTAGGGTCTACTGAAAACCAGCGTCACGGCCCCTAGCGGGTCACGACTTAAGCTGAGTGGGGCCCTTTTAATATGGGCATCGCAGGGGCACAACTGCACAGTCCGACTGGTTTACCACCATAATTTGTAATTTTACTGAGTTTTTTGTTTTATACCCGTGCCCTTTACGTTGTCTGTTTTCGTGTGTTATGTGATGTCCATTCATTAATAAATGTATTTTCTTTCTTTCTTTCTTTCATTTTAAGTATATTTTAACAATTTCCAAATTTGCCTACAATAGAAAGATGAAGTTTGTAAACAGTCCTATGGAAAGTACAGAAAAGTTTCTTCTTTCTTTCTTTTATTTTGGTCACAGTCGTCGAATTACTTAATCTAAAAAATGTATGTGTAACAGACAATGAGTACCCAAAATTACTTTCTATTTAAATAGTAATATAAAGTTTTAGACAGATGTAAAACAAAAAACAATGATTGAAGTGCGGTAAAATAAATAAGATTTGATATGTAATCACCATTTTACTATGGCTCTTAATATACCATGTGGATGAAAACTTCCGGGACTATTTGTACTAAGTCAAGGTCTACAATAAGATGCTTGAAGTTCAGAAGACGGGTGAGCTAAGGATCGTATTGAATGAGAACTATTGTAATCGGCTAAAGGTCAAACTTGCTTTAACAACAAATGTAACAGCCAGACCATGGAAAGAAAGATAAATAAGTAGTATAATTATTTTTATAACTTAAGCAATTATTTTGCAAGTTTTCACGAAATTGAATTAAATTTCGCTCACAAAAATTAATCGACTGTGTCATCCGGTGGGACTCGAACCCACGTCCTTTCCCTATCCGGGCGAGAACTGAGCTACGGAGGACGTTAGTCAGCCGACGAATTTTTGTAAGTGAGCTGGCGTTCGATTTCATCAATACTTATAGAACGCATTATCCGATGGAAATATTTTTACAAATATTTGATTACAGTTAAGATGAAATCAGCTTAACTTATTTTTATAAATAAGTAGCTAAGATTCCTTCACTACCAAACAGCTTTTTTATCCGTACCAGATAGACGAGGCAAGGGCTGAGCGAGCTTTATTTATATTTCTTCTTGAAATTTTCCTCTTCTTAAGGTAGTTATCATTGAGTCAAAGATTATATAAGCACTAACCAAAATCTATGTAGATAAACGCAGGAAATAAAATAAAAAATCCGACTAGTGCGAGTCGGACTCGTGCATGAAGGGTTCCGTATCATTATTTACTTCAACTTAGTCTCTTTAGAAGAATTTTGTGCTTGGAACATAATTATCCAACACCCAAGTTCTACCAATATTACTGTTTAATTTTAATATTTTGTAAATGGAGCAACATATTTAAAAAAAGATTTAGAAACCCTTAAGTCAATTTAAAAGCCACCCACACTTCACATGTAGGGGAGCTATTCTAAAAAAAACTTCCAAAATTTTATTCTAGTACCACTTTTTTGTTTAATTAATAATAATAATGTCCTCCTAGCCGAATTCGACTACGGCGGCCTATCTCCACAGAGATTAGCCAACTGCGCGGGACATATTATAGTGCACAAGTGTGTTCGCAATACGCAGATGCACTCTCTGTTCTTTCTTTCTCATAATTCGGTGAGACGGCACACTGTGGGTCGAAACGCCATTTTGAGGGACTTAGCATATGACTTTCTATTTTCACTTTTTTCTTTTTACCAATGGATAGCCTATTATAGCCTTAATCGAAAATGTCATAAGGCATTTTGTGCTAAACCTTATAGTTTAGCTGTAAAAAAATAAATAGTTTTTTTTTGTATGGGACGGATTACTTAAGTCTATATTGTTGTTGACCCAAGGGTGATCACGCGTTGAAACCTTTTTATTCTTGTTATTTACCTATAGTACTATAAATAAGCACTAAAAGCTTGTCTATAAGTCTGCAATTCTCTGAGTTATTGCGATCGGAAAATAAATATATTTTATACCTTATAAAGCTTGATTTTTGAATAACATTTATCAAATTAAACGTTAAATAGTAGGTGCAGGTTAAATATTACACCATTTGTGATTCGGTAATAAACAAAACCATTAACCCACACAATCTTTAAGTACTCAAAAACATACAAAGGATTAAGAAATTAGTTAAATTACTTTGAAAACAAATACTTACTATTATGTTTACGCTAATTGGTAATGTTTTCTGCTAAAATAGCTAATGATTACGTGATTAACTAACTATGTTTCACATTATTATCTATTTATGAAATAAATTAAGTGATACCACTAATCACTTTCAAGTACTCATTATTTTAGGTTTCTAATTACTAATTAGGGTTGTTATTTTATTATGAAAATTCAATAGTTGCTGGTGTTACAAAAGGTATATAATATCCGTAATGAGAAAATCATAACTAGTATTCGTTGAACCTTCGTTTAACTGCTATTTAAATCTCTTGTGACTGTGAATTATTTTCTTTTCGCTAAGATGGAAAATATAGTAAATAATTTAGATTTGTTTGTGATTTTGAGAGAAAACTTGGGATCACTGTCGGACAGTAAAAAACTTTTTGATTTTCTTCAAGAGAAAATGAATGTGCCGGAGAAGACCAGTGCTGTACTTAAAAAGTTCTGTGAGCGATTTTGTTCTATTGTGAGTGCTAGATGGAGAAGGAGTAGTCGCGTTTTACCTCAGTTTATACGGAACAATGGAGATTGGCTAGAAAGTCCAATAACTTGGCTTGAAGAAGTTATCTTAAGCAAAGATCATGAAGACACGTGTGATGATACTGATAATATAGAAAATCTGCCACCATCTACATCACAACCCTCTACGTCAGAACCATCTACATCACAACCTTCTACGTCAGAATCTCCTACATCAGGACCTTCAACAGCTATGTTTACACCAAGAAAACCTTTTGAAGATTTGGGCTCCAAGCAAAAGCGAAGACGTGTGGAGGAAATAAATAAATCGCTGTCATTGTCCCCTGAAGAAGTGAATGCGGTTGCTATGAGGAGCTTAAAAAGTTCTGGAAACGAAGATGTGGCAAAAATTATGCAACATTTATTGGATAACCCAGAAGACCTTGAAAAAGTAAAAGATTGTATAGGTAAAAGTGAAGACAAAAGAAAAACATATACACCCGAAAAAGCATTGGCTTTAATAATTTCCCTTAAACTTTCGAAGTGGCAATACATAAACCTAAGAGAGGCAGCTAGCGAAAATGGTACAGACTTGTACCCTTCGTACTATAAAGTTAGACAGGAAAAACAGAATTGTTATCCAAAAACAGAAGACATCTTGGTTACTGAAGACGGAGCATCAATTAAGTTGCAAGCTTTGCTGGATTTAACTGTATACAGACTTTTGGATTCGATTACTTTGGACCTGAAACTTGCCACTGATTTACAACTTGTGAGCAAATGGGGTTTTGATGGTGCTTCAGGTCAAAGTAATTACAAACAAAAGTCTGATACAGAGTTTCATGAGAGCAGTATATTTATGGCCAGTCTAGTACCGATTAGGCTGCAGAAACCTGATGGAACAGTGCTTTGGGAAAATGACCGACCTTCTTCAACCTTTTATTGCCGTCCAATTATGTTTAAATTTACAAAAGAATCTCAAGCAACTGTAACAGCCATAAAAGCCAGCATATCCGGAGAAATAGAAGCACTTTTACCGTCAAGAATTGAACAGATTGCAGTAAAACACCAATTACATTTGACAATGATTGACGGCAAGATAGCCTCCTATTTATCAGGGACTTCGTCAGCTGTCTGCGATATTTGTAAAGCGAAGCCATCGGAAATGAATGATCTGGAATCCCATCCCCAAAGACAGCATAATGAAGATATGTATCAGTATGGGCTATCATCTCTTCATGCTTGGATAAGGTGCATGGAGTGCTTACTACATATAGGTAAGAAAAAAAATTATAATTTTCACCACGCTAAATTACATATTATTTGAAGTAATAATTAGTAGTAGTATTAGTATTTTTAATCATTATTTTTCATTATATTTTTGCTTGTTTTGTAGCCTACCGGTTGGAGTTCAAAACATGGAGTTGCAGAGGTGATGACAAAGAAAAAATGAAGCTACGCAAAAGCGCTATTCAAGAAGCATTCAAAAAGGACAGTGGTTTGCTAATTGATGTGGTCAAGCAAGGAGTTGGCACCACTAACGATGGCAATACTGCAAGGAAATTTTTCAGGGAAGCAGACACAACAGCCCGTATCACTGGAATTGATCAGAATTTAATTGAAAGGTTACACGTGATTCTCCAAACTGTTGCGTGTGGAGAACGCGTTGATATTTCTAAATTCTCTCAATTTTGCAATGATACTGCGGAATTATATGTAAAACTGTATCCCTGGTATTATATGCCTTCCAGTTTGCACAAACTTTTAGTGCATGGTTCTGCCATTATTCAGCATTTTGGTTCCATTCCAATTGGTAAACTGTCGGAAGAAGCAGCAGAAGCTCGCAATAAAGACTTCCGTAATTATAGAGAACACCATTCTAGGAAAGTAAGTAGGATAGCGACGAATGTAGATATTTTACACAATTTTCTTTTGTCTTCTGATCCTAAGATTACCAGTCTTAGACCTCGGATGGTAAAACGAAACCTATTGGTTCTCTCTTCGAGAGCCAAAGAGCTTCTTCTGGATTTTCCGACAGAACCAGCAATAGATTTTATTGATGTAGATAATTTACAAGATAGTAATAGTGATAGTGAGTAAGTTTTATTGTATTAAAATTCCTTGTGATTTAAGATAATTGTAAATACTTGTATTATTGATATTGGAATGGTAGCTTTGTACATATTATTTTATTAAATTCTTTGTTATTTAAGTGTAATTTATGATTTTGTGTTGTTACATTTATGATATATTTGTGTAAATGTTTTAAAATATTAAGGCAAAACGAGAAGTCAGTGGTTCGTTGATGTTTGTATGTTTTGTTGGCTTAATTTTAAGTAATTTTCTAATAATTTTTATGTTCTTAATTATGCACCTACTTAAATGTTTGTATTTTGTGTCAATGAACAATATTTTAAAAATAAATGCTCAGGTGCTTAACGTTTAATTTTATTGTATTTATCTAATCCAATTATCTCTGAAACATGCAGAGCGATTCCAGCATAAACGTCTATAGAATAGCCACAAACCAAAACTTTTTTCTTTTTAAAGCAGCATCTATAACGTCTCATTAACATTCAAGTACTCAAAGATTGTATGGGTTCATGCTTTTGTTCGTTTCCTAATCACAAATGGTAAAATACGTAACCATCAGTTACTATTTTACGTTTAATTTGATAAATGTTATTCAAAAATCAAGCTTTGTAAGGTATAAAATTTATTTATTTTCCGATCGCAATAACTCAGAGAATTGCAGACTTATAGACACGGTGTTAGTGCTTGTTTATAGTCCTATAGGTAAATAATAAGAATAAAAAGGTTTTAACGCGTGATCACCCTTAGGTCAACAACAATATAGACTTAAGTAATCCGTCCCATACAAAAAAAAACTACTTATTTTTTTACAGCTAAACTATAAGGTTTAGCACAAAATGCCTTATGACATTTTCGATTAAGGCTATAATAGGCTATCCATTGGTAAAAAGAAAAAAGTGAAAATAGAAAGTCATATGCTAAGTCCCTCAAAATGGCGTTTCGACCCACAGTGCGGCAGTCCGACATTACCGTAGAGAGATCAGGCGCAGGACCAACGGCTTAACGTGCTTTCCGAGGCACGGGGGTGTGTTAACACCACCAACTTCCTGACTCCGGAGCTGTGTCTGAGTAATTACAAGACAGAAAAACCCATACACTCTCGGCGCGACCCGGGATTCGAACCCGGGACCTCGTGGATAGTACCCAGCGTGCTGACTACTAGACCAACGAGGTTTAATTAATAAACATACACCTACAAAATTACGGCTTTCTAGTTCTAACGGTCTCTTAGCAAAACCGCGGACGGACAGATAGACAGACACGACGAAACTATAAAGGTTCCTTGTCAGGACTACGGAACCCTAAAAACGTTAGACCAACCTTTAAATACTTGAGTAATGTTATTTTAGGTAATGGACATCAGGCTGACCTCTATGTGATGTGGTTAACCCTTTCGCACTCGGCAAACATGCCGATTCACTGTTAAGGATCGATCTCGACAATGCATGACACTTTCAATGCTATAGACGATTTATTAGGCACATACATAGTAGTGGCACAGGCACAGGCCTGTGTGTAAAGTTCGTCACATATATTTTATTTAAGGGTTAAGTGAAATAACATTACGTTCAAACATTTTTTAACTATAATTTTCGAATATTGTCGCTAAAGTTGAAATAAAAAAAAAACCTGAGAGCCCACTCGTTTAAACTTAGATTATGTGGTACTTTTTGACTGTGTACTTTTTTTTGTTGTAAAGTAAGTAGTTTTAATTTTTTTAGCATTATCAGTACTTAAATGCGTTGAGAGCGTCGGTAGCGCAGTGTCTAGCGGGTTGCCTCTCATGCAGGAGAAGCCGGGTTCGATCCCACGTGCCGCCATGGACCAATGACTTTTTCTGAGTTATGTAAGTACATTCACAGACGGAAAACATCGTGAGGAAACCTGTATATTCAGGTGACTGAATGTTTAACCATGATCCAAACACTGGTCAGGATCCCCTGTTAACAGGGTCACGGAGGTCAGATAACTGATCTGCCATATCCTGGGATCATGGTCAGCGGACCCTCGGCCCTTGCGTGCGAGTGTACAACCGGGATAACGCTAGGATGATGATGATGGAGTACTTGAATGTGATCATTAATATACTATAAATAAGCTAGAATTAGAACACCATCAGCAATGACACATTGCACCTATTTATTTTTGTCACGAGGACAACACTATACTCGTAGACTACTTACACTCCACAAATAAAGTCGGGGAGATTTCTTGTTTTTGTGGTGGTTTCACTCCGTCACTCGACTATATTGGCCAGGGTATATTCTCAAGCAAAGAAAAACATGCTCCTACATAAATAAACGTCACGAGGCCCCATTACCGGGTTTAGTGAAGATGATTCTCACATGCCGTCGTCGGCAATTTGCGCCTGGTCATATTTGCCGTGCAGTAAATATCAGGCTTCATGCCTTGTTCAAACGATGACTACAAGGAACGTGTGTGTAATTCGACCCTAGTAGAGTATATTATAACTTATTGTGTATATCTTATTCGAATCAAAAGTATGTATCGTATGATTAGTACGACGTAGTATGATTAGTTCTTTTCGCCCTCAATTTATCCCGAAGCAGTGGTAGGGATTATTGGGACGTGCATTAGTTTCCCTGTGGATCTACAACTACATGCATTATGCATAAATAAATGACTTTTCATTAAAACACAATATAACGGATTACTTCGCGATTTATTTAAGTTTGTACATTTTATTTAAAACCTGACGCTTCGAACACTTGACAGCGTTCATGGCTACAGGGATACCAAGGTACCTATTATTTAGTTTAACTTTGTAATAACATTTAATACCTTAGTTTATTATTATAATTCCTTATTCGCGTAAACTTAAAAAACAAAAATGACTTTTTTTTCATTTTTTATGACTTCCCTGAAAATTTAAACTTAGGCTTCGTCCATTGCACCAACTAAAATAATTATCTGTTAAACGTTATGACAAAAAAAAGACAAACGACCTTAAGTTTGGCTAAAGCATGGACAAATATTTGGCTAAAGTAATTGGATGCTTCAGACCGTTACAGTTTAAAATGGTTAGAGTGATTATAAGAGAATAATGTTTGCACTAATATCACAAGTTTTTTTCTCATTGGTTTTTCTCATTTCGACGAGGCAACTGCACAGCAAGTCACAAATCAGATTTGTAGTCCTATGTGTATGCAAATGGGACGAAAAGTTCGCAACACATCTGTTCCATCCACTACCAGTTTGCTAGTACAATCCTTAATTATCAAATTTGAATTTAGACGTAATGGTTGTCTAAAATTTGCAATTATTGTTCCATCATCATCATATACAACAGCCTTAGCTAAATAAAAACTAATATTATAAAATCACACTTTTGCTTAAAAACGAATGAGGTTATTAACCTTAACCTACATTTAGTTATTGAGAGTGGAATGTTGAGTCACTTTTAGAGACTAAACTAAAATTTTAATCATTTCATGCCTTTAAGCACAGCAATGGGTTCATTTCACACAAATATCCAGAATTAACTTCTATTATGGTAAAGGAGTTAGATATTCTGACATGTTGTATAAGACTGTTTGTTTGAATGTAATATACGTAAATACGATGACAGGATAGAACTAAGCTGGAAATTCAACAAAGACGTCCACTTCATTTACTTTGTGAATAGATTTTAAGGCGTTTACTATACGGTAATCTACTAATTATGAAAGTTAAAACGAAATCGTAGCGTACTACGTTACCATACAAAGTCCTAAAGTTAAAGGTGGTCTTTTAAAAAACTCTACCATGTAAATACTCTTATATAGTCGTATATATTATCTGTGGTATAGTTATGAAGACTGTCGTATAGATTTTTCGTGACGTGATTGTTGACGGAGGCCGTGGCGTACACGGACACTCGCTTAAAATCGATATCTTGCCGAGTAGTTTAGTGAAGCAGTGACCGAGCGGCACAGCACGGATCGATAACTAATGCCGCGAAGCACGAGCCGCCCTAAAAAACTTTCAAATAATTACGGAGGAACCTGGCTGTTTTGCCTTGGTGTTCTAAATTTGAATTCGTTCGATTTTTAAGCGCTGTCGCGGCGGGAATACAAATGAGTTGTTTTTTTTTGTTCAAACTTTGTAGCTGAACAATGAAACCAGCCAGTTAGTCCATGTTTGATCATTTGTTTGTGGTCTGCGATTCTGATTTTAGATTGAGGACAAAATATAAATAGTCGTTTTTGAATTTATAGAACATTAGGGCAGATACAGATAGACAATATAATAAATGCAGAGCTACATCCGAAAATCTAATATGCATGGCACAAACTTGTCTAGAACGGAAGTAAGAGGAAATAAGATTATATTTCGACAAGCAAAATAGAAACTCGAGCGTAGACATAATTCTATATGTACTCTATCGATTACCAAATGTATTGAAAATGATTTGTTTGCAAAAAAAACTTAAAATAATCAGAAAAGAATCGAATACTTACAAGTAGGTACAGCATAGCAATACTCGTCACGTTTAATAACTTTAATATATTCGATATCCAGTAAGTAATATTTATTTGCAAGAACAGTACATAGGTTCTTAAATTTATAATAGTCCAGTGCATTCAGCCCATAAGAGAGTATATGCAAATTATAACTAAACTAAATATTTATCATTCAATTAATTACATTAGCAGTAGGTACACCTAATTCTTCATATCTATTGTGTTTTGTTTGTCCAATATTTATGTATCAATTTTAAATTTAAATTAATGTCATACCATTTCAGTATTACGAAGTCATTGAATATTACTTGAAGTCAGATCAGGTTATAATCATTCAAATATACTACATTCACATTATATTAAATTTTATCAGTCATAAATTAATTTTTTGATGTACCTATTTATCTTGTACGGTTTTTAGGTATGCACCTACTAAAAATATAATGCATAAACATACCTAGAAACCCTTTCCGCGTTTTCAGTTTTTATCTAATGCAGGCAAAAATAATCTATATCTATACTAATATTATAAAGAGGAAAGATTTGTTTGTTTGTTTGTTTATTTGCATCGAATAGGCTCCGAAACTACTGGACCGAATCAAATGAAATTTGGCACAGAGATAGTTTGAGACACCGGGAAGGACGTAGGCTACTTTTTTTCGCGATATAAAATCATCAGGGGGGTGAAATGGAGGATGAAAATTTGTATGGAAAATCCGACTTTTGGCGCGAAGTCGCGGGGAACTGCTAGTGTTGTGATAAAATCAAAGTTTGATCCCCGCAAACAACCTGGATAAATTCAGGTAGAAAAGGGAATGTTTTTGTTTGACTGAGGGATTAGATTGGGGTTACAAAAATAAATGGTGCCATGCTCAGCTTGAGAAAAGGTTCCGTGCCTATTTGTTGATGGGTTACAGTATTTCCTAATGGTAAGGTGAGAAAATCCACTACCGTTAGTAATTTTCTGATTATTTCTACATAAATGATTATAGGTAGGTACACGAACTTAGCATTGTCCTGGTACATGACTTTTGCAAGAAGTTTCGTTAATATGGCTTTTCTATTAGCTTCTCTAAAAAAAATTTGAATTGAAATATAACTCAGTTCATAAATTTTGAATTATTTGACCAGTTTTTTGTGAATTGCTCCTACAACATATTAAGAATGCTATATAAATCGCTTTTTATCTTATAGTTTGAAGTTATTCTTTGTTTAGCCCTTATTAGATTGCGCTAAAATATTAGCGTTAGTCTAAAACAACAATATTTATTTTTATTACGAATCAGATAATCTTCACAAAATAATTAAAGCAACGCTTAACAGCTAAGTGAAAAAAGACAGGAAAAATATTGACACGATTATGCCGGCGTAATCTCTTGATGAGAATCTGTATGTAACTCTTTTTAATTTCCCTCCACTTTTGACGGCAGCCGGGCCGGGCATTGATATCATTTTAGGAAGGTAAAAAAAATTGTGCTTTAGATTTTTTCCCGAGCTTTCAGACCTTTGAACAGCATTGAATTTGTTTTGAGTAATACTGGTAGACTTTAATTTTGGCGTTGACAATAACGCTAAAAAAAGAAACCGGCAAGTGCGAGTCGGACTCGCGCACGAAGGGTACCATTAACTTACAACATTAAACAGTATAGGCAAAAAAAAGAAGTACGTTTGTATAGGAGCCCCCCTAAATTATTTTAAAAATTTTAATTAAATTGTTTATTTTAAAGTGAATTACAACATAATATCTAGTGAATATTTTAAACGTCTGCCTGTTGCCGTTATTAAAAGCGAGCAAAAAACGTTTTTTGCCCCCCTTAAATATTTATTCTACTCTGTTTTTATTTGTTGTTATAGCTGCAACAGAAATACATCATCTGTGTAAATTTCAACTGTCTAGCTATTACAGTTCATGAGATACAGCCTGGTGACAGAGAGATAGATGAGGCTTAGTAATAGGGTTCCGTTTTTACCCTTTGGGTACGGAACCATAAAAATAAGCTGTTGGTTGCTGAAAGGAAAATATCAAATTACTGCTCAAAATCTTTGGACCTTAACAAGTGCTGGATGGAAGTTTAGAATCCTGAAGAATGCTGAAATAGAACAGCTAATGGCTTACCCCAAGATAATTGGAGACACGAAAGCGCATTCTTAGGCTCCGTCGCTGTCGTGGCGTGGAGGAAGTCAGTAAGTAACTTATACTGGTTGTCTGTACTAGTTACTACAAAGATATAATTAATAAAAACAATACAGATCATTACAGAGAAACATTGTTGCCTATATTCAGTTCAGACGTAGAGTCTGCCAATAGAGATATGGTTAAGTGTAAATAAGATACTTAAGCTCTTAAGCCTAAGACTTATTTTTCAGGCACTTATAACCTTCCCATAAATACATTAAGTACTGAATGTGCTATAAAGTATGTGATAAAATTAAAATACCTTTTAAAACCGAAAGAAGGCGGATCTTTAGCAGAATCTTTGGTAGTTTCTCTAATGTATGTGTGTAATACAATATTTATTATGTAATTATTATTCTCCAAAAACGCGACAACTATACGTCCAAAGCATTAGCTTACCATTTTATCACAAATATTGTAATACATTCAAGGCGCTATAATAGGTACGCAAAATATAAGTTGTGTTGTTTAGGTATGTATAATGTAGTACATACTTTGTTATGCACCACATAATCAAACAAATGTTGTAATCTGGCGGACATAATCGGACATAATGCGCATAGAGGATGCACACAGGGCCGGATTATAACCTCATTAGGGGACCGCCCTGGATGCCTCTCTGTTATTGTATCCGGATTCCCTCATTTCGTCCGTCAGGTTGTTATTTCTCGTCCTTTCATAAACACCCACATTTTCATTATGGCATTGCGGTTATTACGTAGAAAAATGTGATAAGCATTAAGAGAGTAAGGAAAAATTAAATTTGTCTTAGATTTTTCTTTGTAGTGCATTACTTAAATTGTCTTTGTACGGGATAATTTTGACGACAATGTTTCAGTTTACTTTTTGTAGCATACATCCTGGGCATTTTGTAAGATCGTTATTAGGTTGTCATTTTTTGAAATTTTTATACTGTAATGGAGAGCGAGGATATACTGACACAAGTCAATTTTTACTTAAAAGAAATCCTCAATCGCATCCCAGAAATGTAACAACCCTGATACTGAATAAAGAATTTGAAGAAGAATGTAATGTTTTGGTCACAATACTTAGAGATATCAAATATATGAATCGTTTGTAAGCTTAAAATGATTGCGTATATACCTTTTACTACGGCCCTATGAGAGTAATATACTGACTAGACTAACTGATCACCAAAAAAGAAAAAAAAACGGTTTCAAAACTTCGTCAAACGACCCCGAAACTGTTGCCTAGAACAGTTAAAAACCTTTATTCGCATCCATGAAATACCTCTAGCTGTTTAGTTAACAAACTACTGAAGCCTGAACTAGTTCAACGTACCTGCTAACTTTAATTGCTAACTCCTCACAAGAACCTCCTTTGTCATTCACAAGAAAAACATTTTCACTGTCAAACACTTGAACATTCCATTTTTGAATTTAAACTTTTAACTGGGCAGAGTGGCCAGTATTTGCGAGCTTACAGTTCTGAAAGTCGCGAAGTTTTCGAAAGAGCCAACGCGTGCTCTCCGCGCCACAAGCTTTGAGTGACTGAAGTTTCAGTTCAGGGTTGATTTCTAAACAGGCCTTAACGGCTGTAAGCAGCTTTGAGGTTATTATTTAGGGTGAGAGCTTAACGATTTGTGTTAATACATTGCCGGCCTAAATGTTTTATGCTGAAAATTAGTACGGCTTTTGCTTGTCCACGGGGTCTTTGTCAAAGCGACGCGTAATTAAATTAAAGTTAAAAGCCGAGTCATGATATTTTACTAGACCTTTTTACACGTGTAATTATTTTAATGGTCGAAATGTTAACTTACTTGTACTGAGGTTAGACAGTGAATAAAACATTCGTTTTATTATTAAAATAAAAGTAAAAATTGATACTAAAAAGGTCTGGTTTTTACTTCAAAAGAAGGATGTTCAATACTTTCCGTGTAGGTTTGTTTTTATTAAAGCTTACTCTACTATATTATTATACAGTGTGTCCGGGTTTCGACTGGCGATAATTTATGGGTTGTATATCATCAAATGTTATGGACAAAAAAAACCCATGTTTGGGGTCTAACTTTTAAAATGGCAGTCATTTTAATTATTTTTTAAAAATGCTTATAGGCAAGATGACAGACTTTGAAAAAGTGTTCTAAAATATTCTTAAGTATCTTCTATTTCCAAAAAAAATTTTTTTTTTTTTTGAATTAACAAAGGTATACGTTCATAACTTGGCGCCAAAACGCGGCAGGGTGTCATGGCGTCTGCTGTAACGTCATACCTCAGTAAACATTTTCAATCGTTAGTGTTATAATTCAGTGACAGTGACTGACAGTGACAGTATTTACTGAGGTGTGACGTAACTCGACTCGTTTGGTGTTTTATAAAACATAGCGGATTTCAGTATTTTTCAATTTTATTTTCTAAAATTAGGACTTACTATGGCAAAAGTCAAATGACCTAAAAGAATGTGAAAGTTTCAATACTTTTAAAAACAAGCTAAGGTTACTTATAACAGCAAGTACCGATGCGTAAAATGTAGTACATAATATTTAATTTATATCTCATTTTAAGTGAAATGTGAAATTTCTTATGGGAATAAAATTTCTTTAAACCTAAAATAAACTAATAAAATCGTCTTAAAAATAAAAAAAAGATTTTTTTTCATAATCTAAATACTATATTTTACTAGATTTTAAAGATTTTTGCTTACTGTCATCTTCCCTATTCTATGGAGGTCCTAAAAGTTAGTTTGAAAGGTAACGCTATGGCATATCAAGTGAAATAAAGATCAATTCAAAATTATTAACCGTCATAGAGGAAACAATTTTTTTTAATAAATCTTGTTAAAAATTTTGGGCCCTCGTGTGCGGGTGCACAAACCGGGATAACGCTAGGAGGGTGATGAAATCTTGTTAAAAACTTTAAAAAATAAATAGTTTTTTAAACCTATTACAAAACCTAACCTAAAGAAGATGTTTTTCAGAATGTATTTTTGTCAAAAATAAACATTAGGAAAATGTCTTTAAAATTTGGTAAATAAAAGGCCTTTGAATTATCGCTATTCAAAACCCGGACACCCTGTATATACTACTATTATTACTACATATACACACATACAATACATACTACTATGTTAGAGGTCAGCTGCTTCAGTTTTGTAGGAAAAGGTTAATTTGCATAAAAACATGTATACCTTTCCCTGTCCTTATGTATTATTCTTTTAATACCTTAATGCAGAAAATACACTCAAAAGTTTTAATATGCTTTTATCTATGTATTGCAATATTTATAAGCTATCGCAATAAAAGTATACGTTCTTCACACAAAATGCACGACACCAATGTTGGTAGTACGAGCTTTCTGCTTCATTGTTATGTATTTATTATTTACCCGACAAACTGTAAGAATGCAGAAACCGCGGCGGAGAGCCTCATACAATATTTATTAGTGGAATGAATTCAATTACGATACAAATGATGCAAACTAGGTGTGGAAATAAAACCCTAGTGACAAAATTTTATCGAATTCATGAGTCCGTTATGTTACGGGGAGCCTACTGTAGTGAATTTTATGAAAATAAGGTCATTTCAGATTTCCATCTCAACAAACTATAAGGGTAAGGGGGTTAAAAGGGGGGAGGGGCAAGTTATTATGAAGCTCCGTCAGTTTTGGAGCTAAATCGAGGTATTAAGCTATTTGGTTAGACCAAGGATTACGTATTTCAGGATTTCTGGAAACTCATGCTCTAAGGGGTTGAAAATGGGGGTGAAAGTTTGTAAGGGAAAATCGACATTTGCGCGGACGAACTCGCAGGCAACCGCTAGTATATTGCATTTTTCATCTCATGTTTTCATGCACAGTTTCGTCGACCCAGCTGATCCATACGACTGAAACTCTTTGTTGCTTTCTATTTGTGCATTCTAGGATGTCATTAGTTCTTGCATTTAAAATGCAATCAACTCTATCTCTGCTTTATATTGGGTTGTCCTAATTTTAAAAAAGTTCCACCATCACCTCAGCTCGACGACATAATGTTGACTATCAGACGTAACAACATGTAAGATACTAGTACGAAAACACTATACGTGCCTTTAAAATTTGAGGGTTTCCCTCGATTACACCAGGTTTCCATCATCAGATCTCGACTGGGCCACAATGGGACCAACTAGAAGGTATAACCTCTAGGTAAACATTTTTTTTTCAAATCGGTGCACAACTGTCTGAGATATGAGGTAACATAGCCACAAAAAAAAACATACACGAATTGATAACCTCCTCCTTTTTTGAAGTCGGTTAAAAACAAAGGCTTTCAAACCAACTCGTATTTCTGTTTCTATAGTTTTTTACTGAGAAAAGTACATATACTTAGTATACATCAATGTAAATTTATTAATGTCCGCCTAGCCGAATTTCGACAACGGCGGCTTATGTCAATAGAGATTAGCCAACTGCGCGGGACATATTATAGTGCACAAGTTTGTGCGCAAAACACAGGTGCACTCTCTATTTCCTTTACTCTTATAATTCGGTAAGACGGCAGTCCGACATGACCGTAGAGAGATCAGGCGCAGGACCAACAGCTTAACGTGCTTTCAAAGGCACGGGGGTGTTAGCACCACCAACTTCCTGACTCCGGAGTTGTGTCTGAGTTTTTTCAAGACAGAAAAACCCAACACTCTCGGCCTGACCCGGGATTCAAACCCGGTATCTCGTGGATAGTACCCAGCGTGCTGACCACTAGACCAACGAGGCACTCAGTATTACAAGTATGTCGATGAGTAATACTATATATCCCATTAATGAAAATTATGTAAGAGGTTTTATTAAAAAGAAATCGGTGTTGCAAATGGCAATTTGGAGAAGTTCTCGTAAAATAATAAATAAAACAAGGCTGACTCCATCGCCATGTGGTATTTTTAGCCGGAGGAAGAGGGACAAGTTAATTAAAACGATGGAGTTTAGCTTGCGCTATAAGCTGTTGACAGCTGAACGTTTTTCAAATTAAATCGTAAATGGACCTAAAATTCTTATACTTACCTCAAACAAGATACATTTTACGAGGACATTTCTAACTGAGGCTTGGAGGATACCTGAAAGGATCAATGAAAAAAAATGGTTTTCATTTATTCGAACAAGACCGCAGATGGAGTAGTATCAATCAACTATTCTGTTCGCTCATCTGTGAGATCATCCAATGATCCGTCAAAGCCAGTATAAAGGGGAGAAAATTGAATTTTAAACGCAGGAATCAATTACAGCTTCTAGGGAAGAATAAATTGAATATTGTGTGAGTGCGTATACTCGTCGAGAAAAGTGGTTATCATCTCCGAGTTGATTTGCATTTTAATTGAATTCATCCGGAGTGTACATTTTTATGAGACCTTTTTTGCTGCAGTTTCCGAGTTCTATCAAATTTGCAGGAAAATGTGCGTGAATTTTCCAAATGTGGGTGTTCAAATCTTAAGATTGACCTTTCAAGTATTGCTATGGATTAAATTCTGACATGTTTCAAAATATCAATTATTATATTGGAAGTCGCTAAATTGAGTTAAAAGTGAATCCACATTGCGCTACGGATATCTCCATATCCTGATTTTTGGTATTGGAAATAGTCCTTTCAATGTTATAATGAGAAAATCATTACTTCAGGTTGAAAATGGTTAAAAAGATTAAACGTTTCTGTTCAGCAGTGTGTATTTCGTACCCATTATAATGTCATTATCCTCAGCACGACATTCAATTTGATTTCTTTGCCACAGCAAGATAATTTGAGAAAATATTTAATCATCTCGGTTTTTGAAACATTAAAAGGTAGAGTAATATCTTCGGTTTTTACATCTACATATATTTTTGCTTCTTAAGGGGGTGCAGCGCGAAGCAAGTCGAGTAAGTTTAAACGATCTTCAAACAGAATCGAACTTATTAATATTAGTAATTAGATCCATTTGCTTTAAAGTTTTATTAGTTTGGTTTTTTTAAAGTTTTTTTTTTAGTTTTAATTTTTTTAGACCTGATGATTTAATTAGAACATTAGTTTTATTCTGCGCAATGCGCAAAAACATCAGAAATTTGTGTTAAAAACTGAAAGGTGTTCATATTTTCTTATTTATATTTTATTCGTGTGAATTAAAAAGATGGGGACCTGCGGAATATCAATACAATCATTTTCATGTACAAATTATTGTTTCATGCGTAAAAATCATCAAATTTTCGAAAAAGAAATGCTCTTAGATATCATTAGCTACGAGTCATGTTTATTATATCATAAAGAATTTGTTTAAAATTTCAACAAGACCGGGACCTTGTACAGATTAGGCTAACGTAAATAAATTGTTTTAATGTATTTAACTAATTCAGCTCATCGTACAAGTGATTTAGAAATACGTTAATTTTCTCAATTTCGTGCAGGGCCGCCTTAATAGATTTTTAAACTCCATTTTTTAAACAAAATTTGGTTGTGCAATAAGCTCTTTTATATACATATAATATTATACTTGACCGCTATAACACCTGTTCTTAGGTTTACATGCGGTTATGAAATAAGTATTTTTTTACTTCTATGTTATATTCTCTTTTCAAGAAATCTCATTTAAACCAACCCTTTTATGTCACAGAAAACAGCCTCGTCAAATTGTCAGGATGATAATAAAATAGTACCCGAATCTTACGGGGCTGGACTACAAATGAGGCATACGTCACACGAAGGGTTGAAGGTCCCGGTATCTCCCATCATGAGACCCTTCCAGAGAGCTCCGGAAATCTCTCAATGTAGGTACTTGACCGTAGTTTCGTGTCTTATATCCCCCTTCATAAGTCATAGGATTTTCTGGACGAATGGAAGATTGAAAGTAAAAGATTTTTATGTTTGATGTACGAGTACTTGGTAATTATCGGTATATTAAACTATGATTTAAACAGATATTATGTTGACGACCTCCGTAGCAGAGTGGCTCGCACATCGGTTTTCAAGGAGTCTCCATCTCTGAAGTCCCGGGTTCGTTCCCCGGTCGGGTCAATATAGGAATTCACATATGTTGTGATACCACCGTTGTTTCAAATTTCCATAACACAAGTGCCTAAGTTACTTACTTAGCGATCTGAGCAATGTATGTGATGTTGTCAAACATGTCAAACACTTACTCGTACTTTAGTATTATAGATTTAAATGTCATTTTGAACTAATTACGAGTACATAAGTAGATATATCAGAGCATTTAATGTAGTTGTTCACGTAAAAGTACTACACTAAAGTTTAGTTCGCGCATTCCTAGTAAGTTAAACATATTATAGAATCTCAGCATTTTCCTCAAATGTGCGTTGGAGTTTAGCAAAGCTTCATATCGTCATGGCTGCCTCTTTTTATCTTATCTTCCGTAACCTACTGCTATAGTTGAACCTTTATAGTAGCGCTTCATTAAAGCAATCGTACTGGCAGTGTCTCACATGCCGTAGCTCATGCTTTATTCAGCCAGCCCACACCTAACACGTTATCTCGTATCGATATGAACCGACAGGGCTCTTAATTTGAAATGGGAATACTTGAAGATTTTGATATTTAACCTTTCACATGCTACATCGTAGATCAACGCATTAAATCAATTATCATCAATTATGTCTGAAAATACCGGCATAAGGTCGGTTAACACTACCTAGCTACATATTTTTTTCTAACTGCCGTAGCCACTAACATTACAACAGGTTACTACGGGTTTGTCACCATGTAAGGACGACAGCACGTCATGGTCATCACTGTGTCATCTTTTGCAAATGTAATAGGAGTGATTTTGCCAATAAATGGTAAAGCGGAGGTAAAGTATGGTAAAGCGGAGGTCCAGAGATAGACCTCTTGGGGTACCCGAATCACCCCCATGTATGTTCCGCGATTTTCTATAGTTTTGGAGTTATGATTTTTTTTCTGATTTTTTGAGAATTTTCGTAGAAGTAGAAGTTTGTTTTGCATTTTTTTTGCAGCTTAATCTTCGTAAGTTGTACTTTTATGCCTAAAATAATCAGACTTGACTTTGAAGGAAATCACTAAAATGTTGGTCCAAAGTGTAAGAATAAATAAGAAAATAAGAAATAATAATAATAGTAAATTGTTTTAAAAAACTTCTAATTTAAAAAAAAATGTTGCTCAGGTCGAAAATTCACAAAAATTCAGACAAATTTATAACTCGAAAACTATGGAAAATCGCGGAACATACATAGGGGTGATTTGGGTACCCCAAAAGGTGCTCTATCTCTGGACTTCCGCTTTACCATACTTTTTGGAACAGCCTGTATTTAGTCTGATGCACTAGCTACAGTTAACCTCTTTATATGTGAGCTTCCGATATTTCGGCACTGTGGCAAGATGGTGAGGTCTTATGGACAAATTCCTACCTACCTGCCCTTTCATCTGGAACACAGCTAAGGTACTTACGGAATTGGGCTGATTACTATACTATATAGAACCACACAAACATCTAGGTACTCACACAAATTTTTAAATAAATTCTCAATTTTCAAACCACATGTTTTGTTTTTCAACCACAATATTAAAACAAAACTCTAGAAGTAAACAATTAATAGTTCTCAATAATACCAATAATCCACTCATAGTTATGCGCGACGCTAGCACTTGCCGTCTCACAAGGGGGTTTGACAGTCTCATCACAACTGGTAGATATGACACCATAGAGTTGATCTTCAATTACTATAGGACCTCCAGAGTCACCGGCTGCTGCTCGCGTTAGATCAAAAGAGCATATTAAATCTGTCTGACCAGTCCAACAACGAGTTATCTTCACAACACCTTCACTAGGCGCTTTGTAGTGCGATTCAGTGAGTCCATACCCAGCAATTGAAGCCTGCTGACCAATTTTCGGCATCTTGACCGCTAAAGCAATTGGTTTTACCACATCGTTGAAAGGTTTCTGCGTCTTTACTAAAGCTATATCAGTCGCCCTGATCAGGTACACATTCAACTGCTTATTGTACTGAGGATGTTTGTAAACCGCTTTTCCCCTTCCGACGTTTATGAGTTTTCCTTTTTTTGTCGTGTGTGATATGAGAATAGTTACTGTGGATTGGTCGAAGCAGTGAGCAGCTGTCAGCACCCAGCGTTTGGAAATAGCAGAGCCACTGCAAATAGCCCCCATTGGTCGGTTTTCATTGATTTTCAGTAAAACTAAGTGTCTATGAAATTCCGGTCGTAGGGCATTTCCATCAAGCACTCGACCTTCCATTTTTCCACCAAAACATACTGTCTTGCTGATAAGTGGTAAAAACAATGCCAAAAGTTTAACGTAGAACATTTTACTAAATGATGTAATCGTAGCTCCGTTGATATTATTGGCAGGATAACAGAAAATAGACTGAAATATATATGAATATGTTACATAATATGAAATTTAGAAGTTATTTTGTTTATGACATGATAAGACAAAACAATGTTAAGCATGCACATGCAATAATGTGGCTAACTCATGAAATATTTATTACATAAATAATTACTTATTTTTTATCTCTAAATATTAATATTGTAAAAGAAAAACGACCTAACAACGTAAGCGTAATCTTTGAATAGTTTTTACAACACTTTTTGATCACGCAGTTAAAATTGACTATACCGTTAAATGTTTGTCATAATCGAAACAGCTATAACAGTAACTATGTTACGACAATCTTCGGAAATATCGTGTACATGTTCTTTGATAGATGATCAAAAATATTTTTTATTATTATTATTATTATTTATGAATATTTACTTTACATGGTGTAAACATGAAATATCAAAATCATATTCCCTCGAGTGTTGATGACAGTTGATGTAGTTTAACTGCTGCTACTAATGGGGTTTTCAATGTGTATTTCTTAGTGTTTTGAACTAAAAGTACAGTTTCTGGTATTATTGCTATTATTATACTAATATTGCAGAGCAAAAAACAGCATGATCTAACAAAGACAACCTACTTATAGAACTTGGACTGTGTCATCGACCTGAAAATTGTTGCATTTTTTGCGTTTACCCACCGGAACGGCACGAAACCTCATTATATCTGACCAATCATGACTCCGTGCCTGGATCGCGATATTAAAGTTTTATTTCATGGTAGCATATAAAGATGTTTTCAAGCTGGACACCTGGGGAGTCCGGTGCTGTCGTGAAGACCGGCCGTGGCGAGGGGCCGGACCTTATCCTTGCTTTAAACACTTCAGAAATGTAGAGCGGCCTCTGCTTCGTATATCACTTGTTAATATTAATCTCAATTAAGTTAACTGTATGTATGCGTTAAGATTAGGGACCCTCTTCCTAACCGTATCCCGGTCGACAGCACGATTGACTTCCTTTTGCTTATGATGCGATAGAACTTTATTACAATTTAAAATGAGCTTATTTGTAGGTGCTTTCTTAATTTTTCCTAAAAACTTATATGACAGACAATGATCTGGACGCGAGTACCAATTTATTTGTTATTTTTTCCACTGCATCATTAAAAAGCAAATTAATATATTTAATAGTTAATTAACGATAACGAACACGTGCAGTTTTATTCAAAAATGCACCATAAAACTATACTTTCATTGGTAATTATTGCAATCACCCAAATTGTCAACACTATTAGCATTCTAAAGAGCTTAGCAAGAAGTCGTTAGGGCAAACTAAAATTAATTTAGTCTAAGCCATTGCTTTAACTAGTCATGTTTTGGTGGTATTTTATTCCGTTCGTGTCTTTCGATTCTGTATTGACGTTGGAATCGCGAGTGTTCAGTGGAGATGACTTGCGTTTTGAAATGCACAAGCATTTGGTGAAATTGAAACTTTTACGCGGTAACAACGCCCATTCGACGTGTAGTGGATCAATAGTGGACAATTTCTGGGTGATCACGTCAGCTCACTGCTTACGAGGCACCGAAACACAAGTGGGTGTGTTCCACCAATCCGCCGAAGGGCAGAAGATCATCGCGAAAGTGGATCTCGGGAACGTGCATATTCATCCTCTGTGGGATCCGGAAGACAACTCCTACGCCAACCGAGCTAATGACCTGGCGTTGTTGAAGACGACTCGTTCGATCAAGTTCAGCGACCACATACAGCCGATCAAACTGTCTCCGATACACCCAAGGAGTGAGCATTCGGCTATCATAGCTGGCTTTGGGGAGAGTGAGCCTGATCTGGACCCGCCTAGGGAAGGGTTTGTGGAAGTGTTGCCGTGCTTTTTTAAGAACACGCTTTTGTGTTCCATCGACTTGGTGCGAGCGGGAGCTGGCGATTCTGGAGGATCGTTGACGTCGAGTGGGAAGCTGATCGGGGTGACGTCGGCTAGTTGCAGGCAGGTGCAGGAACATAAGCCGTGTACTACGGTTTACGCCAGCGTGGCAGCCCACTATCGGTGGATCCAAGAAGTGATGTATGGTAGTAAAATTAAATGGGTGACCTGAGTTTTGCTGTTTTATTTGAGTTCCTGCAAATTTAATTATACTTCTTATTAGACACTTTGTTTCGTTACTTCCTATACCTATAGTTTTATTTATTTATTAAAGAATATGCTTTAACTTTTTACCGTATCATTAAAGCCACCAATATACTACTATTATTTATTCGTGCCTATAGTAAAACTCTGTGGCACACCCTACGCAAATAACTACGCAGTAATACTAAAAATACCTCGAATACCACTCTGCTTACTAATGTTGATATTTCTTAACAGAAATTCAAATTATCAAGGGATTGTAAAGTTAAAAGCTTCTTTATTACTTTGTCATGCAACGAAACAGTGCTAAAATGCAACTGCGACTTGAGCTTCTATTCTCTCGTGGTTCCAGTAAGTCTGAGGTCCTACTACTTACGTCAGGGGATGTTCGTATTTCTATCTACTCTCTCTAGCCAACTCTCTCACTCATGCTGCATGACAGTACAAGTCAGCCATTGAGGTGAATTATGGAAATTAACTTACATAATAGAGCCTTGGCCTTTAGGAAAGATGCAATTCTACCGCGAAGTTTGCTAACAAAATATATGAAACTGACATGCGGCATCGTAACCTCTTAGGGCATACGCATACATATTTGTCATTTTTTGAAAGATTACGAAGTTTGGTGTAAAGTTGCATCTTGTCTAGGTCCCTGTGGCATTAATTTAAAAAGAATTTGTTACAAAACAAAAAGATGCAGAAGTTGAACAGTGTTAAATTATTATTAGTTAGGCGGTTTGTCTACGAATTTAAACGCATTTAGTCTGCAACTAAAGCTAACTAAGGAACCTGGTCAATCAATATTATTTTTTGCAAGTGTATTCACTTGTTTTAAGTGCATGCGAGTAGATGCTGATGTTATCAGAATAGGTAAGGTAGGTAGGTACTACCAAACACATGTTTTAATAGTGCTAGTATGTTAGTAGCAGGGGCTTGAGGCGTTCGCAAGAGAGTTCCTTGTTTGCGTTCCCCCATCTCTAATTGCCACCAGATGAGGTGTAAACCCATTTGGCACTTACTAGTAGGTAGTGTGTGTGAATCAAGTGTGTCGATAGAAGAGTACCTACTTACTTTTCAATAAGAGAAAAAAAAACACGCTGAATGTTCCTTACCTTTACCGGTACCTTTCAATACTGCTACATTCAGACTAAGCGCCCCAAAATAAAATGGAATAGTTCTAGTATTTATGGCATGTAAGTGTAGAGTAGGGTGATTTACCAACTCGTCTTGCAGGCCTACAATCTGCTTGGGGCTCCCAGCCAGGCCTGTGTATCTCCCCGCGTAGGTAGCAAAAACGTACCTACGCGTGACGACCCTTTGTAAGGGGCTAAAACAAGTTGCGTGTCGCTAACGGCCAGCGACACGCTCGCGCGTTTTAATCACCGGCGGCCGCGCGGCTACGTTGCTGGCTGGACGAGCATGAATAAAGTCCTAGAAAGAGGCGCTAGATGGCGTTAGTAGCTTCTTGTAGTAGTCAACCTTATCGCGTCGCGTGATGTTACGTAACTGAAAAGTTTAATGTATTATCAATCATATTACAGAGTTATAAGAATGAAATTATCATGCAATGTATTTCTGTAGGTGTCTACACAAAATGTGCTCGAGTCTAAGGCGAACTAAATTACACCATATCGTTGACAACATTGAGTAGACATTTCTTTGAATTTCATTCCAAAGTAAAACTTCTGTATGGAGTACTAGTACTTATTCTGTGCCCTAGCATAAAAGTCAATTAGCAAAATGTAATTTTAGGCAGAGCCCTAATATTGTTAAAGTTAAGACCTACATAGAATAAAAATAGAACGATTTAAATATTTTTCTGGAACTCAACAAGGTTTAACCGTAGGAACTGGAACTCAACAATGGTAAAGTGACCTAACGTATTAATTTTTAAATTACAAAAAAATGGGACATGTCGCCAGGTCAAATCACTTTTTTTTTAAATCGACCCGACAAGCCGTGTCTAAGATCCTGTGATGACTTTACAAATTATCTACCTACTCTTCTAGTGTACCTACATAGTGAGAAGGTTTGTGGCCCAAGTTAGTTTCCTTGTTTGGTTTCCCCTTTCCCGGTCTCTATACTCGGCCCGGCGAACCTTGATCCCTATGACATTGACAGTTATTCCTACGACACAACATTGTAGTGGCGTCACCGTTACATTAGAATCGAATTGGAGGCTTCTATAAATGCCATTTATTAAATTTCGGTAGATATATGCCATTACAATGATATTCCGTCGGAATTATAACAATTCTTAACATTTACAAGAAATTATCTCAATCAGACTTTACGTTTACGTCCTGCAAAAGTTACTTCGTTCGGAAGATATCGACTAGTGCGGAAAAATATCGATAAACAAATGTCGATAATGGAAACGAGTGTACATGATTTTGAATCATTTAAGTTATAGGTGCTGAATGTTAAACAGTTGCATGAAATTGTTTTTATTTCACTCAAATTAAAAAAATATTTCTGGGGACACCAGGTTTTGTTTTATTTAAGATTAGATTTTATTAGTATCAGATTTCATGTGTGGCATAATTAAGTGATAAATTATGAGTGTCATTACTTTTTCATACTTAAGTATTATTACATTATCTATTGAATAGAACGGAGCGCGGCATACATGCACTCACGATTGTATACCCAAGAGAATTAAAACATTAACTGTAGGACAAAACCATATAAAACAAAAGCTGTTCAACGATCATTTATTTATATATATTAATCTGAATCTGATAATGACATTAGGGTTTGTGTCACGAACTCGGAATCTGAACTGCAGCTGCTGTCGCCTACGTTTATCAAAAACGGCTCATCTACAATACTGTCGTGTCGCACGTCTCGATCCCAATCATCAAAACAAAGTTTGAAAGCATTATATTGGCAGTGGTAGGGCGGTAGCCAAATCACATTAAGTTACATCGACACGACCCATCACTAACATGAACTGTCATAGGGATCAAGGTTCGCCGGGCCAGGTATAATTGTCGCCAGATGAGGTGTGAACTCACTAGGAACTCTCTAGCGTTTGTTGATCGAGTATGTAGATTTGAGCAAATTGCTAGGAAGCGGAGACAATAGAACTAATTTGTGACTACTTCTGTGTTCAGGTCGGCTGCAGGTTGATTATAAAAGCCTTATTTGGCCTATATTTTTTAACTATAAGCAAAAATCAATTGAGCCTGAGAGGTAAGTATCTGACTATTACATTCTAAACGTAAAGTAAACTAAAGTAAATTTTGCACACAAAAATTGAGACTGATAGGATAGGCGAGTAGATATTATTAGGTATTATCTTGGATATAAACTAGCGATCTCGTTGTGTTGATATTTACATGGTCAGTATTCAAAGTAATATATTGCTTTATTTAATTCACAAAAGCTGTCTGAAGAGGGATCTCCTAAAGCCCTTGTTTGAATAATGTCTCTGCGCATTTAACAAAAAATGAACTTATATTGAATCGTGAAAATCATAATACAGACAGACTATTAACAGTAGGTAACAATACAACACCACAATGTGACCACAAAGTACAAACAAACATTGCACAATTGTGCATTGCACTGGAAGAGCGTGGCCCGTAACGGACGACCCAATTTTTATGCACATAATTACGTTATATTACGTGATCACGCATCGCCCGTACTTGCCGCCACGTAACCGCGCCATGCAAAAAGAACGCATTGCTAATCAACTAATGTAATTGTCCTGGTTAAGAATTAATAAGTTAGCGTTCGTGACCTAAAAATAATGGAAAAGCCGTTTATATATTTGCTTTGATTATGAGCAAAAGTCGGAATTAGGTAGAGTTATTCATGTACTTACACTGATTTCAAACAGCGAAAGAATAAAGTGGATATCAAGAATCTGTAGCCGAAAAACTCTCGTGATTTTTTAAATAAAAAGTTTTTTAATTTTACACAATTTAAACTACTGCACACGCGACGTTGCCAAACTTACATCAATGATATGAAATTCCAATACGCGCGATGTTGTGAGAACAAAAGAATACAATAACGGAAATGCGGAGCACTCCCCGCTTAAATAGGTTAATAGCGGGTATTTAAACGTACATCAAAAAACCTTCGTTTTTTATATAAAAAAAAAAAAATACTGATTGCACAGCAAAATAGTTACCTCAAAATATTTTAAAAAATTCAGCAATTTATGTTTGTGATGCATCGCTATTTATTTAAAAGTAAAACTTTTGAATTATTGCATATCTAATTATCACTATCGCACAACAAACCTATTATATATAACCTATTATATCATTTAAAAAAACATAGCATCAAATTACTGCAATTTAGCTAAGTTAGACCATTTGATTTAACGTAATAATGTAAGTATTCGTGGTATGTATAGTATTGATTCATTGGTTGTACCATATCATATGGTGAAGAGAGGCCACTCTGGATGTACCTATTCTATTGAGATGAAACCTAGTTTAGGTTGGGTTTGCTCCGGACTACATATGTGGCATACCACCACCTGCAGTGCGATTCTCTAAAACTAATGTCAAAATCCCGCAGCGGTTCCCGCGGCGGGCTTATCATAAGCAGAAAATTTTTGGAACAGATTTTGACTCCTACAGAGAATACACACAAACCAAAATAGCAAAAAAATTGATAATGATATTTTTTCCGAAAATGTAGTGCAGGTTTTGAGATGCTTAATAGAAAAAAATAAGTCAATACGGGTTAATTTGTTAAGAGTGCGAGTATTATGTACGTGCGCCCGGGTTAATTTGATGTGCAATTAGAATATTCGATGTGAAAATCATATTTTTGTACATAAAACAACCTTTTAGCAGCATATTTGAAAAAAAATTGATGTACATTTTCGAATTGTTTGTTTTTAGTTTTGTTAAGCAATATATACTTAAATATTTGCAGTGCATTATTTTTTTGATGTAACAATAGTACCTATTTGATAAACAAGAATTGATAGGTGATGATAAGTTTTTTGCTGTGCATTTACATATAATCCGTTAATAACACATTTTTAAACTGTATGAGTGCTTCATTATCCTTGTGTGCGCGTAGTTTTAACTTCAGCTTACTCATCTATAAAACATCTGTTTCTACGAGTAACGATGTAACTATTTATTTATTTAATTATCTATAACTTCTACTTCTTTATGTCACAGGCCTTCTGTTTGGTAGATATACTACTCAAAATCACATACTTGCATACTTAATGCGAGCGCATTCACGTGGAAGTTTTTAAGAAATGCATTGTAAGGTGTCTTTATGAAAATATCGGAACCCTGTATGAAGCTGTTACGTGCTTTCACTTTGTTCACCTTTTTCAAGAAAAAAGCGATATTTTCGACTCTGCCCGGTGATATATCGATTAATTGAGATATGAAGTCGTTTTTAGATCGTTGTGTAACTTGAGCTAGATTTATGAAGGTTGGTAAAAAAAAGCGACGGCTCGCTCACACGCCAAACAGCTATTAGTGCAATTTGTCAAGAATATGGCATTAGTTTAATATCCTCCTAGCCGAATTTCGACTACAGTGGCCAATCTCAACAGAGATTAGCCGACTACGCGGGAGATATTATAGTGCACAAGTGTGTGCGCAATACACAGGTGCACTCTCTGTTCCTTCACTCTCATAATTCGGTGAGACGGCAGTCCGACATGACCGCAGAGAGATCAGGCGCAGATTAACGGCTTAACGTGCTTTCCGAGGAACGGGGGTGTTAACACCACCAACTTCCTGACTCCGGAGCTGAGTCTGAGTTATTTCAAGACAGAAAAACCCATCACTTTTCGGCCCGACCCAGGATTCGAACCCGGGACCTCGTGGATAGTCCCCAGCGTACTGACCACTAGACCAACGAGGCAGTCGTTAGTCGGCATTAGTTTAATGAGCCCATGTCGATTTAGAACCTAAAGTTCTTTTAGAAAATACTGTCGACAGAGCAGTATACTATTAAGGGGTTACCTTTCATTATTTAAAGTTTAGTAAATCAGGTTATAACAACAAAAAGCCAAAGCCTTGTTCGATTAATATAATAACATTTAGTAGGTACCTATTTTATTTAGAAATTGTAATAAAGTTAGTTTTGTACATGAACCATTAGTCGATACCAAGTTTTTGATTTATTTGTGCATAACCGTGAAGTATAAATGCAAATATTTTAATATGAATTTAAATCACCAAGGCGTGAGGTTACGTTTTTCAAGAAGGTAGACATGTTTTTGCGATAATTGCAATAGCAATCAAAGTATAAGGTATACTCAAGTATTTTATGTAAAAAGGTACAGCTTTATTTCTCTAACTAATGGTAATTAATTCTACTAGGGTAACTTAACTACTTTTCATCAGTCAAATTAATAAAATGCATATAGTTATTAATTATCTATAGATGTACGGTGTAAAATAAATTCATTATTCAATTATTACAACATAATACTTACATGCAGCACGCAGCGCATCTTTGCGTTCAAACCGTAACCACATACGAGTACTATGCGTAAGGGCGGACTATTTGAAAATCTTTCGACTCGGAGACATATTTATTTTATGAACATTTTTGTGAATCTGAAAAAATAAGCGTTTAATTAAGCAACAATAAATAAAATAGTTTCACATTCAGGTTATGGTGTTTATCTGACCCATCTTTCCAAGAAATTGTGTAAGCGTAGGCAAAGATCAAATATTACTGTTAGTCGAAGAAATTTTTCGCAAATGACTTGCATTTTAACAATGAATTAATTCCAACTTTCAGTGTCAGAATAAGACGTAAGCGTGTGGGCTATTCACTAACAAGCTTTATTAAACATATGGCCTGTTTGGGACGAGTTGTAGAAAATCAAAATGTATATTATTTTCTTAAAACAAGTCGCTCCATTTACTATTATAAAGTATAGGATTTAGAAACCTTAATAACTGTCGGCATGGTTAGCGAAATTCAACTTTTGGCAAAGCGAAGGTACACTTTTTAAAAGGTAGTCAAAGTAGATGATTTAAATTGACCATGACTGTTCGTGTCCTCATCAATGATTCAGTTTGCTATAAAAAATAAATAAGACGAGTTTTAAGTGCTAATGTTTTTTTAACTCGTACCAAATATGGCCGCTTCGGCGGACTTATTCCGGCTCACGATGCCCGTATTTTCAACTGTGGCCTCCCTTGTCACTTATGCAAGCAAGACAGAGCAAACGAGCGTGACGGCTGTCCCGAACATACAGACATCGTCCATGAGTAAAGTCTCCGGGCTCTGGGACGAGTTTGAGAATTGCCCAGCGCGTGTGAATTTTGAGCCAGCCCAAACAAGAGCAAAAGTGAAACGCAGCACGATATTTCCCAAACAGTCGTAATAAACTTCACGAAAGTCTTTCCGTATCCAATAATGGTCTATTGAGTGCACGTTTCACAACGTTATGGGTTCCCCGGTTCTCCGGTTGGCATTTCAACACAAGATACCAAGCGATTTAGAGGTGCTAAAGGTTTTTTTTAAACGATGCTGTCTAAATATTTCATGTTGGTGCTTGTGATCCAGAGCTGCCAGATGGCGATGGGGAAAGGTGAGTAGATAAAACTCTTTATATTACCTAAACTTTATTGCCCGCGACTTTGTCAGCGTACGTATGGTGTAGAGAGGTCCCCTGTATCTCAGGATGTTCTAAGTTTATGAAATTAAACATAGTCTAGGGTGCCGTAAACTACATTGTGATATGAGCATCTAAATTAATTCAGCAGATTTTGGGTCAGTATGGAAAATAACATACTTTTCAAAAGTTCATTTTTGTAAATTGTTCATTGACTTAAACTTAAGCCTAGTGTTAATGATTTCTTTATTCTAGAGATAAGAAAAAGAGAAGTTAATTTATAAAAAGTTTAATATCTAGGTACCTAATACCAAAGTAGAAGATGTGCATTAAGCTATTGTAGCTAAGTAAGACACTGTTGGATGGATGGATGACCTTTGTCAAGGCCGCAGCGAAAGTTATACCAGTAGCTATTGTCAAGGTTCTACGAATTTGAAGGTTAATATTGTTCTTATTTAGTTCCCCAGAATTTAGTATAGTTATTTAATTGCTGCATTGGACACGTAGTAGGTAGGTAGTTATCTACTTAATCTTATTAAAAGATATTATTATTAAATCAATAATTGGGATCTCTTGGGACTTTGACATGTTTGCAGTCGGAGGTAATAACTTAAACTTACCTAGCCGTGGCTTAGATTCGGCTAGTAGGTCAAACTAATAAGTACTTGATTTCCTTGACAAAATCAACATAGTTTATCTAATGACTAGGTCATATTTAACATTTAAAAATTAACTTTACTTAATATTTTTTTATCATATTCGATATCATACGAGATATGAGCAGATCTATGACTTCTAAATACTTATATCAACGTACTCTGGCCCTTTTATTTCCTCTCCAGAGAAAGAGAGAAAATGAACTTAATAAAAAATTTCGTCTTAGACAGGTCAGGGCACCTCGGAACCCAGCCTATTATATTGGTTTAGAAAACATAAAAAAATAATTACTAAACCTACATTTCAAGTCAATGACAGCTTACGATCCACTAGAAAATAATTATAAGCCATTTGCTGTAATACATACTTAGTTGAGTTTACCGCATTACACAACATGACATAAGTTATGTCTCGTGTTATAACACTGGACAACAATCGGTTGTAAGTTTACTGTTACGGCTTATGATAAATTAGGTGGTTACAGGATTCAAGTTAAAGTTATTAAGTATTTATCAACTGGAAATGTACAACGTAACTAGCTTTTTCACACTACCTACTCGGCAATGATCAATTACACATCAAGTAAACCTGACTCAAAGTGAGTCATTGCATCCCTAGGGACGTAATGTTGTATGAAATTTCATTACGCCCCTAGGGAGGCGAAGTGATTTGTATTTCGAATAAGAGTTTGTAGGCATGATCACACTAGCCCGTTCCGCCCCAAAGAGAACAAATTTGAACCTGGCAGCCAAGAATTTTAGCACGAATGGAATGAAAAAAAAGCGCGCGCTTCTAAAAAAGAAACAAAAAATAAACACTAAACTCCCTCGCTGCGCACAGGAGTTAACTCTCGAATCCTTCGTTACGCTCGAGATTCAAGATGACGCCCGTGACGTAAGACATAACTTTACCCCCTTGGTGAATAATCTACTATTGTTTGAAGTGAGTAGTTCACAATAATAAGATTTTAATAGTTATATGTGAAGTTGCCAGTGTTTGGTTAAATTAATGGACGACGTAGTAAATGGACGTTTACATTCGCATCAATTTTCTGCATAGCACCGGAAGACAAGATATTCAGCTGTTACAAGTAGGGTTGTCACTCTAAACGTAGTCATTAAACATGATTGTGCTAATATAATGTCTACTAAGAGATCGTACTTACTATTGTGCACACAGCATAAAACTGGACAGCAAGTCCTCTTAAACTAGTTTCTGTGCAAAAATCTGACTATACCAACACGCAGGCATAGTATTTCGGGCCCAGTATTGACATGAAAAATCGTCATTGTCCTCGATGAACTTACTTACTTCGCTGGCGCAGCAACACGAAAGAGGATCTTGGTCTTCGACACCAGAAGACGCCACTCTTTCCAATCTTGCGCAATCTCTTGCCAATCAGCTATTTGGAGTTCACGCAGGTCTTTCTCCTTTTCATCTTCCCAGTGATGTCCAGTACGTATCTTCAATACAGTCATTTATATTTTTTCTTTCATTGACTGGAATTCTAAAATCATCACAATGCACAGAAGTATGACATCTTATTGCTGTATTAAAAAATATAATATACCTATAAACGGTGATATAGAATATATAAAGATGTAAGAGCCAACCCTAAGTTTAGGGGCGTAATCTGGCTGTAACAAGGCCATAAAGAGCGGCTCGAAGCTTTCCTCTGTCCCTGTGAAAACAAGCCAAACCAGCAATAAACATTACGACTGTTGTATTGAATTATTTTACATAGAAATGTAGATTTTATAAAAAAAAACATTGGGGAGTAGAATGAAAATATTTGTTTATAGCAATGTTCCCCAACTGTTGTTGTTGGAGAATTCCAACTTATGTAAATTAGTTTTGCTTCCGTTAGATGAATGTGTACATTACAATGTATCCACTTTAATTCAAAACAAAAATTGCTGTTGATTTTAGAGAATTGCACATAATTATACTTTAATTCGCAATATAACCAAGACCGGTCGAGTGTGACTTAAACACGCATTGACTTCATAGTCGTGTATCTCATGACTGAGGGTCGTGATCATTATGTGGAATGAAACACACACAACGACTTTCTTGGCAATGTTTAATGGAGTGGTTTGCCATTGCCTTCTCCATTTCTCACACTAGCCAATTAGTGTGCAGGTTTCCTCACGATGTTTTCCTTCACTGTTAGGCATCGATATCTTTGAAAAAGACTGTACTTAAGTTTTTGTGCAAACTCAGTGGTACAGGCGGGGATCGAACTCACGACCTCACGGATGAGAAGTGAAGTTTTCTCCGCTCGGCTATCGCGCCACAAAGACGCATTGAAGCTACTTTTAAAGATTTTCGTATATACGCTACAATCTAGAATTAAATTTTTAAGTACACACGTCAGACTACCCCGCTTTGACCTCAGGACCGCCTCTATTCCCTAGGCTATAAAAGCTGTTTTCGTAGTTCAAAATAGGCAGGTGTGTGTTTTTTAGGGTTCCGTACCCAAAGGGTAAAAACGGGACCCTATTACTAAGACTTCGCTGTCTGTCTGTCACCAGGCTGTATCTCATGAACCGTGATAGCTAGGCAGTTGAAATTTTCACAGATAATGTATTTCTGTTGCCGATATTTTATAACAGCAACAAATACTAAAACCCGAATAAAAGTAATACTTGAGAGTTTGCCGTTTTTTGCTCGATATTAATGATGGCAACAGGTAGACGCTTGAAACTCTTACAGAATATTAAATTGTATATTTACTTTGAGAATAAATACTTCAATTAAAATAAAACATAATATTTTGTATGGGAGAATACAAAACACATTTTTTTTTTGCCGACTTGATGTTGTATAGATTATGGTACAGAACCCTTCGTGCGCGAGTCCGACTCGCACTTGGCCGATTTTGATATTATTTGTTGCTGCCACATGTCTCGGAGTCTACGTAGATAAAAGGGTAACCAAAAAGGAATTGAAAAATATTTCATTAGGCTAAGCATCTTCTTCAGTTGCATAAAGCAGCCTGTTTGTCTGCCATTATTTGTTTATTCGACTTCAGAAACAAAACAAACCATTCTGATTAATGTCGTCATTCAGTTCCAAATGATGTCATTCACCAATGTCAGAGTGCATTTGCATCGTATTGTGCTAGTTTATTTGTGGGTATCAATTCAGAGCTTCTCTTGGAGTGAAACTGTATATTAGAATAAGTAGTTATTTTCGGGATTGCTACCATGTACCTTTTTATGAGTGAGTTTCCGATATTTCGGCGCTGTTGCAAGCGCCATGATCACGGAATAACTGAAGTTCTTACGGGTAAGATGTTATGGGCAATCCTGTAAATAACTATTGTAATGTTAGTGACCATGAAAGTTGAAAACAATAAATTAAAATTATTTAGTACTAGTGGTTACCCGCGACTTCGCTCGCGTTGATTGGATTTAGATTTTTCATATAAACGAGTAAAAGAGTTGGATTTTTCATATAAACTTTCATTCCCCTTTTCACCCCCTTAATATTTTTATATCGCGACAAAATGTGGCCTATGTCCTTTCCATGGTCCTGAACTGTCTATAGCCAAATTTCATTTCAATCGGTTCAGGGGTTTAAGCGTCAAGAGGTAACAGACAGACAGGCAGACACACTTTCGCATTTATAATATTAAGTATGGATGTCAGATGTCAAAATCGATGGGAAGCCTTCAGTAGTGAACTGCAGTTATGTTTTTGGTTGATTTCTATCCGGGATTCCTGATAAAACTGATAGTTTAATGTATTCCAGCATTTTTGTAATCCAGTCTTCCACCAAATCTCATCGCTTGTGTTTAAGTCACCCACCAGTCAACGTCAATTGTTTCTAAGTGGGACTCGCGTCTACGTACCTTTACGGGCAAATGCTCTCCTTACTGAGCTAATTAAATTTTTTGTAACTACTTGCTACGCCAATGAGCCGTTTGTATGAGTAATTTGACGTCAGACTAGAGAAGGCAATTGTTAATCTAGAGGAAAAAGTAACAATTGCACTCAGTATGAAATATAGTTTAACCTCTTTGCTCCATTGTCGGCACTACAAGTGCATTTGGCTTGAATACCATTACCTACGCTCGACGCTCTAACGAAATGGATGGCACGTTGCCCACTTTTTGGGGTTTCATAGCTACATGTTTCGTAACAATACCAAGATTGTGACATATTTTAAAAGCACAATGCAGAAGTGTGAACAGCTAAAGATTGCCAAGAAATAAAATGTGGATATAGAAAGTAAAAAATATAGATACAAGGTAGGAAGAAATAATTTAGCTTGCTGTCAACTTGAAAAAGGATCGAATGCTAAGCATAGAGTCATATTTCCAGACCTTTAATAGTTTGTTAGGAAATTATGTTCAGACCTATCTATGATAACTGTGTTGTCTTCGATCACTTTTCTGCGTGAGATAGTTATAAGATCAAGATGATTGTGCCAAATATGTTAGGCTTTTAGTTAATAGATGATTTCTCTCAATCCTTTCTTTCATTATAATCTGTTTTTTCAAGTTTAGATTAACCATAGTTAGCAAAAGTAAATCAGTTTTAAAAGCAGGTAAAAATCAATAACTGTAATATTATACATAATGCAGGCTAAAATTTTGGTAAGAATTTAGATTAACAGAAATACATTGGAACCTACAGCTTAACTTGTAGCCACGTACCTACACACGGCCGCAAGTCAGACTACTCCACTTTGACCTTGAGACCGCCTCTATTCCCTAAGTAATACAAGCTGTTTTCGAAGTTCAAATGGGTAACGTGACGTGCTGCCGACTGTACAAAAACTTTGTTGGCAAATGGAAATAAGCACGCGATACCTGCCGAGATAGGAACTTTCGGTTGTTTTCACGAGAGCACAGAATAAGTACTAGTACTCCGTACAAAAGTATGACATTGCAATAAAATTCAAAGAAATATCTACTCAATGTTGTCAACGATATGGTGTAATTCAGTTCGCCTCTGACTCAAGCACATTTTCGTGTAGACACCTACAGAAATACATTGCAAGATAATTTCATTCTTATAACTCTGGAATATGATTCATAATACACTAAACCTATTCAGTGACGTACTATCACGCAACGCGATAGGGTTGACTGCCACAAGAAGCTACTCACGCCATCTAGCGCATCTTTCTAGGACTTTATTCACGCTCGTCCAACCAGCAACCTAGTGTCGCGCACCGCCGGTGAATAAAACGCGGGAGCGTGTCGCTGCCGGCTAGCGACACCCATCTTGTTTAGTCCCTTACCAAGGGGTCGCCGCGCGTAGGTACGTTTTTGCTACCTACGCGGGAAGATACACAGGCCTGACGAGAGCCATAATCCGGGAATAACAAATAACGGCGTCGTCACGTTACACACAATTGGACTTTTTGTGTATAGAATTGGTTCCCTTCACCGGCTGAAAATATTTTTTCAGGGCGCGAAAATTCTAGCCAGTATCATTAGTATCGCTTAAAAAAACCGTGTTGTTGTTGTGTTGCTACAATTATCGCTTTTCCCTTCTCTAGTGCTTACTTACTAAGCCTAGCCTCGTTAGGCTTGCCAGATTTGAGATTAACCTTGATAATATACAATCACCAGGTAGCCTGTAGTATATTTAAATGAAAGCCGCATATATAACTCAAATCTAAGAACCAAATAGTAGGTATGTAATTGTATAGACAGGTGCACACCAGATTTAGCACACATGAACATTCAAAGGTGTAGAAATAAACGTCTTTCGTCTTTATATTTGAAACATCTGTTTCTCAACATTTACTATAAATACTCATGATATAACCCCATCATTTGAAAAACAATCCCACGATTACACAATGTTTAACCAAATGCATCTACCGCAATTACGAGGGTTGTGACAGGGGTCCTATTCTGTATGCAAAATTTACGCCAATTTTATCATTTTATCAGCCGAAGAAAAAAAATGGAATCGTCAAATGTATTCCGCAGTTTAGATACGCAGAGGTTTAAGGACAGACCAAGTATAATTATATGAATATAACAGTAACATTTTATTGCGTCGTAGCAGGAGTCTCTACGAGAATTTATTTAAATGATTTTGCGAAGTACATACCTAATAAAAGTATTTAAGTATGTCTATCCGTTATCCTAGTCACCATAGCACAAGCTCACGCTTAGTATTAGGCTAGGTAATTGGTGTGTTTGTTAAAACAATTTATTATTTATTATTATTATTAATTCTTTTGTCCAATTTTATGTTGGATTTTGTACTATTAAGTGTCCTGTGCTATAACTTAGGAAATTAAAGAATGAATCTAAAGATAAATTAGGAGAAATATCAATTGAGACTTAAAATTAAACAAAAACACAACAAAAACATATTGGAATAGGACATAGCATTAACGTTTCTGAAATGATATCGTTCGTTAGTCTGCCTCCTTTGATTTAGAACGGGAAAGAGACACTGCATCTTCATCGGTCTGTCTACTACATTGTATTTTTTTCTGCGGAAATAAGGTTTAAGCATTATTATTACTGTAGAAAACCTAGTTAGGAAATAGTAAGGTGTAATCGAAGTTACGAACGAATTGGATCCTATTTACCCTACTTAAGTTCCTAACTTTCTAATTAGGATCCTTAAAAATAGGATATTGTAATCGTTCTCACTTCACCTAATGACTTCTTGGTGGCACAAGAAACGGGACGACTACAATATAATACACAGACATCGTCTTACATAGTAGAGCCACCATTATTCTGTCTGTCTGTCGCAGTTATCTCGACGGCTTCCCGCACGGCGCATGCGTGAGATGCGCGTGCGATCGCTTTGATTAGACGCGACTAGATCTTAAAGATATGGCGGAAAAGTTGCGAGATGTGCACTAGTGTTGTACTCGTTTTGTTGCCATTTAAGATAAGAAAGGGATTACTCCTATTCGGACTCTTTATCAGAAAGAACTTTCTTTCGTTGCGTTTAGGTATCTTGCATGAGGTGAATATCAAAATAACGAATTCACAAAATAACAAAAAAACTCAGTCGTAATCTTTCAGTCGTAAATCTATAGTTAATGTAGAATATGTAGTTGGCAATCCAGTTCATTGGCAAAGCTCTGCTAAAAATATAAATATAAAGCATTTTATTTTCATGCTACCCTAATTAGAAAAAAATGGTTGATGGTATATAGGTATTTAATTCATGTTCGAATAGTTGCCCTCAAAAGTATTGCTTTGGCGATAGTATGTTTTTACTGTGCAATTTAAAAACAAGTTTATATATGCAATGCAATTTAAAAACAAGTGTATATAAGGCAAATCGATTTAAAAAATGTACCTAATGCCATATTGATGCAACAGCAAAAAGTATAAATAACATAATTCCTAACCTTGAATGGGTTTTCCAATAGTTGCATAGATAAATATTTAACACAATGTGGCTAACTTAAAGTTAAAGATGTCAGAATTTAAGTGAAGGCGAGCCATCGTGAGTGATTTAGTACGAGTAATGTTAATGGACTGGGTATAATGATTATTCGATTACGAAAGGCAACCCTGGGCTCGGTGGGTTGGTATGCACTCGACATGGTCAGTTATACGTGGAGAACTTGCTAAGGTTGGTCGTTACGCGATCATAGATTAAAAATAATCCGTTACCTATTTTAAAATTGGATCTTTTAGTGAAATAGGCAAAGGAATTTGTGCTTATACTGCCTATCAAAAATGTTTTGTTAAAAAAAGTGATTTAAAAAGCATTAGCTAAATACCAAATATTTAACTGTGATTTAGTAATAGTTTTAACAATAATGGAGCTGGCAAAAGTGTGTTACATCTGGACCCTATTATCGATACTAGTATTCCAGTGTTTGACGGAAGGTTCTGGACAGCAGACCAGCTTCGAGTTGCCGGTTCAACTTGTAGGATTCCCCTTTATCATCGTCGCTGTACGGTTGACTAACTTCGTCAAGAAATTGTCTTACGCACTGAATCCAGGTAACTTATCCCTTTGGAAATTTTAATGATCTTATATGTTTAACGTAATCACATTTTGTTAGTAACTACAATCGTCGTGGTATAGTGATTTGCGCTCTGTATTACTACATAATAAATAAATGGTATTTATTAAATGGGTTTAAAAGTATGTATGGTCGGCAGCACGTTAGGTTACCAATGTAAACTGCGAAAACAGATCTTACTACGTAGGGAATAGAGGCGGTCTCGCGGTTAAAGTGGGGTCGTCTGACGTGCGTACTCACTAACCTCTTGCTTATGTGATGAGCATCACCAAAGTTCTCGTTATTCCTTGCTTTTCCCAAGACCTACATCGGAAATCTCATTATAAACAGTCAAGCTTTTGATCATGGCTAAACAGGAGTTGCAATGGTAGGATTATGTGGCTGGAAAAGTCCGTAGATTTAGTAATGACAATACGCAAAACATAATAATAATTTACTTGTTGGTTCACTTTAATCAGAGTTCCCAACTAGAGTAATAAGAACGTAACACAAAATACAAGATATTTGAGTACATAATAGGCTGTGACAATATGTAGTAGAACAGGTAAGAGTGTTATAAGAGTCGTAAGGTAAAACATAATCGAAGTTAGTAGTAATACGCCATCAATCATCATAACCATTGAACTAGAAATTAGCCTGCAGGAGATACAATGGTGGTGGCCATTATGAAGACTATTTACATCTCATTAGTTAGTACTTTCATCTAATTTGTGAGAACAGTAAAGAAGTTGTGGGAAAAAAAATCTCAAAAAGATTTGAGTACATTAATCCCCAAAGTAGAAGTCTGTATTTTGGGAATTTAAATTGTTGCTCGTACACGCTAAGTCCTGTAAAGTAAAGTAAAGTCAGCCTATATAGATCCTACTACTGGGAAAAGGCCTCACCTCAACTTTGAAGAGGTACGAGCCATACTCCACCACGCGGGCTCAGTGCGGATTGGTGGAGGGGTGTCTGTAAGGCAAGTGACAAACCTTACTGTCAGATGTTATCAAGCCGCCCTAGGGCCTCTGACTAGGCTTAACGACTAATACTAACAGATATTAGCCGGGACCAACTGCTTAACGTGCCTTCCGAAGCACGGAATGCGGAGATGCTTGTCATGGACGTCACTTAAATGGTCGGAATGGTCACTCATCCAATCACGACCGCGCCGTGGGTTGCTTAACTTTTGGTATCACTACCAAAGCGCTGCCGCCACTGCGCTACAAGCTAAGTCCTATAACATGGCCCTAATGGGGAAGAGTTCTGTTTGTAAATAGATGTTACACATTTTATTGCTAATATTTACCCAAAATAAAGTTGCATTGCAATAATAACCAAAAAAGTAAACATCTCAATCAACAAGCGCAATCATTGCATAACAGACCGACTGACCAACTATCGAAGACGGCTGAGAGGTGTTGCATTACGTTCCCTGTCACGTAGGAGCAGTTTTTGCAGTGTACTCTTAGCCATTCGACGGGTTAGTTCACCATACAATTGCGATACCGCGGTGTGATTCCTTGAAACGGAACGTTCGGGCGCGGGAAAAGTGTAAATCTAAACTTTTGAAGTTGAAATAGAACGCAGGAAAATAGAGCGCCGCGATCTTCTCTTGTTTTTGTTGGTTGTGTCATTCGTTTTGCATTGGTAAAGGTCGTTGACCTGACCTAACCGCGTATGCGTAAAAACTTAAACTGATATTTTTATCTAAATTAACTCAAACCATGTTTACTAAGCTAAACGTTAAATATTGTTAATTAAATATTCATAATAGAGACTTTGTGCGTCATGTCAAGGAACGGAACGTTTTGAGGAATTACGAAATTGCTAATTTATATTTTGCCTTTAACTCGAAAGTGGCTGGTTGTGTTTCAATTTGTTTTAGTGCTAGACGCTTCCAAGATGGAGATGTGTCATTTGTTAAGTTTTTTTAGTATTCTAATGGTAATGTTATTGAGTTTCCAAGTGCATGGTCAGGAAACCAAATTTGAACTGCCAGTGCAACTAGTTGGTTTCCCTTTTATTATCGGTAGTGTTCGTCTCACGAATTTCTTAAAGAAGTTGAGCTATTCGCTAAGCCCAGGTTAGTATTAGATTACTAAATAAACTATTTTATTTTAATAAACCATTTTTTACGTATTTGGATTCAATTATATTATTAAAAATAATTAATTAAATAAAATTCTTAAATAATAAAATAATTATGTGTCACACGATTAATTTTCCGATATTGGTGTAAGGTAGAAATATGTTAGGTACCTATTTATAATATTATCTAGGTACTTTATGACGATAATACATAACCAGAGCAGAACACTGTAAGTCTTGTATACTAATTAGAAATCTCATCATCATCCAATTTAAGTGCTAGGCTCTTGTCGGTGGAGTTTTTTCTATTCCTCTCTGCTTTCCGCCCTATCTTGACCTCCTGATACAACCCGACATTTATCTTTTCTTTTCTTTTTAATTAGAAGTCTAAGTTCACAAAAATGTTTATGCCTAACTTTGTCGTAAACATTCGCAAGAAGAAATCCTAATACCTAATACAATCACATAAATCTCTAGTTTAATATGGTACAGTCATTTTCTATTTTAAACAATACTCATAAACAACAAGACTTATTAAAAAAAAAACCTAACGTTAAATCTCTATCTCTAAGTGAAAACGAACAATGCGCTAAATAGTGACCCTTTTAAAGGCTTTAATGTTTGGAATCCCAACTGACCTGATAACGTTTAGCCGAGTGACCAAGTTTTGTAAAAGCGCAACCCGTGTTATGAAACCGCCGGCTCGACCGGTTGAGTTGTGTTTTGTCACGTAGAGCACTTCAAGTATCACTTGTGCCTATCGCAAGTTTCGGAATAACACAGAAGTTCACCAACACATGTTTAATTTTTAAACAGCCGTTGTAATAATAATTTTTTGAATATTTTTTAACACTTCCAGTGTTCTTTCTTATTTATATAAGTTTAAATAAGAAACAAAAAATTCGCACACGGGCAGGATTTGAACCCACGACCTTTGGATCGCGCCAAAGGTCAATTTTTGCTTTCTTCTATAAATAATTTGACATATTTTGTATGGGAGTTTCGTCAAAGAAACCGTTAATATATGTTTACCGGCTGTTTGAAAATTGGTGAAACCGGGTCTATAATTCTAAAGTAAAAATACAATATTATGTTTAGGAACATCGAAATCTGTTTCTTCATAAGTAGTTAGGACTTCACTACATGTCAACTTGCCAAAATTGGCATGTAGTGAATTTTTTGTTAGTAAACCTACTTTTGTTTTGGTAGTGCTGCTTCATTTAGAAAAATTGACGAATAGAACTTAAAACGTAGGTACTCCATGTTGTTCAAATAAGCTCATTTCAGAGTTTATTAGGTCAAACCTAGTCCACGTTATTACAAAAAACTTAGTACCAAGTTAAAACCAGGACTAAATATTAGCAGACAAATTAGAAATGTATGACACATTTGTGACATTACCTAATGGAGAAACGCTTTTCTGATTGGTCGGCTAATGTTTAGTCCTGGATTAAACCGGGAACTAAGTTGTAATAATTCGTTACCACACCGCTGAAGATCATAGTTTATAGTCATCGAAGTCCCTATAGTTCCGTATATAGGTACGCCCAATATAGTGACGCATTGCTTTTGACGGCGGCATATTTATTACAATTGCAGTCAACTGCAGTGATGTATGCATTTTTATCGGCGCGCAGTGCAGTATAATATCGGTTACGGATGTTTATGGGCTTACAAATGTGGATTTGCACATCGAATATGCGTTGTGTTTGACAATTGTTCCTGATATTGACTAAGTAAACACTTCAAATTTCATAAATAAATTTTGTAAGTGAAAGAAGGCCGAATTGATGCATTATTCGAAACATTTCGAACAAAAGCGATGTATTCAAGAATGCCGCATTCTTTGATATGAGGCTAAACTAAAACTAAGTGCCCTTTGGTCGCCCGCGCAAACAGAAGTGGTTGCGGTGGTCACATACAATTCGACATTTACCTGCTAATCAAGCAATTTAAAATCAGCTCAAACTCTGAATACCTAGCCTTGCATGGTTTTAATTATTAATTTCTGCATTCCCACGCGGTTGACCGGTAGAAAATGCCTTAAGGCATTAAGTCCGCCTGTTGTACTTTTCTATTTTGGTGCAATAAAGCTTAAATAAACAATTAATTTCGATGAATGAAAAGCTATTTCAACATTTAAGTAACTAGCAATCAAATAAAAATATGAAATGTTCATCATCCCAGCGTTATCCCAATTGTGCACTCGCGCGCGAGGCATAAGGGTCGGCTTTAGACCGTGATCCAGGATATGGCAGATTAGGTAATTCGCTCTGCAATGTGAAATGTTAGTGGTGTCAAAAATGGTAAGAATATTCCTCTTATTTCCTCGTTGGTTTTAACAAAGGCAGAACGTCAAAAACTGAAATTATATCAAATGGAGTCCGGCGGTTTTGAAAATTTCAGTTAAATAAAAAAACAGGCTTTTGTAAGGCTGTCGATAATTCCAGTCAAACACTAAAACCAACTTTAGTTTAAATTATACATTAGCTTTTATTGTTACTAGAAATTAAACGTATGTAAATGGATATTCTGGTCCTAGCAAATTGATACAAATTCGAAGCTTTAGTTCGCAACATTTATGCTGCTTGTTTTGAGTTCATGAAATTGAAATTAATTAGCATTGTGCATTAGTGGCATCCACTTCCATCTGATTTAAAGTGCAGTTAATCCTACCTTGATGCTGGAAGCCACAAAATTCAAATAACACATTTTCGGGATACCGTTAATAATATTTTAGGAGCTCAAAAGCAAATACAAGCGTGTGGATATGATCATGATATTATGATCTCTTGTGGAGTTATTATGTGGGTATCGATTATACCATCTTTATTTTATAGAAAAGGGGCGATCGTGCTTTTTAAGTGCACGAGTTTTTTTTAAATTAATTGGAAGACATTTACTGAGAGATTTCTCTAAAACCCAATGATTGTTATTAATGAGGTTCACAAGTTGCATACTTAGTTAAATGATTTTCGACTTTGATTAATCTAAGAGATCCCATAGATTTCAAAACTTCCAATAGCCTACAACAAGTTTTTTGATACTTGTAAGATTGTGTCTGCTACTTATAATCTTGCCACACAATCATAAAAATAGGTATTAACATTTTTCGTGATTTTAACTTTATTTAAGTAATGGATGATCTAAGCTATTATAAATATAGATAATACACTACTTAATTCAAGCACAACGCTACCATATAATGCTAAATAAATCAACTTGTACCGCCAGTCTGTCACACTAACAATAGCCAACCAGTCTGACGAGTCAGCTGGTCAAACTGCGTGGTTAATGCTGAGAATTCACCCCATGAATATTTATTAGGCTGGCTATGAAACGATACGCGCTCATTATTTATTAACTTTTCATTAATAGCCATATGCAGCCAGCAGTAATAGTGGGGCCATGAAGAAAAACAAAGCTACGATTACTCGCAAAACTGAAACGTAAAACCGAGTTGAAAAGTACGAATGCAAAATTCTACCTACCATTATGTGTGCTTACATAGAAGTAAATTAAATTAAATTAAAAATTAAAATTCATTTATTTCAAAAAACACTATCCGTAATTACCATAAATGTCAATAATGAATAGAATAAAAAATAAATTACAAGAAAATAAATAGAAAACAAATTACAATTAAATACTGATAAAAAAAAAAAAAATGTCACGATCTTATCTTATAAAAGGCGATGAATTGGCATGCAGCTTCATCCACCTTTGCATCATCGGGGAATCCCACCACCCCGCTCGGCTAATGCATTCAGGACACTGTTGGTACTGCTCCGAAAGCGTTTTTTTGAGCAGCGAGGCACTCCTCTTTCGGATAATGACGTAGAAATCATCTATTTGTGCCTGTGCGAACATCGTTGAGGCGCTGCAAAACCGTGGTAGCCCCTTCAGCGCCCTGAATGCATTGTTGTACTGGACGCGCAGGGCACCGTATGTAAAGTAACAAGGCAATAAAATTGACGAGCTCATGTAAAAACGCTTATCGACGTACCCTTTTAAAAGTGTTTCAAGTTCAAAAAGTGAGAATGTTAATTTGAGTAAAACACTGACGTCACAAACGCGATAACGAGCGTTTGCCCTGATTGCAATAGAGACTGATACAGTAAGGACAGGCAACTGGGCCACTTTCGTTTTAATTAAAAAAATACAAAGCTTAATCCATCAGTTTGCTATTGTCAAAACAGCAATATCGGTTCGCTCAACGCATTATCTCACAAGCAGATTATTATTGCCTCAGGTGGGAATAAAACCCGCGTCTTCCACAGTTCGGACAATCCTAAATCCTTAATCTCGAGGGTAAACTTTTTAAAAAGTTACAAAGTTTATCGTCTTATGCGCGCTGAACTGCTGATGTTGCGAGTATACCTCTTAAACTGTTAGGTTGCCTCGCTTAGTACCAACTCGAAGAATGAACCTACTTCAATGATTTTCTATTATGCGCTAATTGCGTTAGCTTTTAAAATAACTCCCTTTTTGGGCCTTTTTATTTTAGTTATATAGCGGTGAATAGTTAAACGAAAATCAGTTGACTGTTTTGACATCACCGACCAATCAACCAATAGGAACAAGATAACTACAAAACCCAACCTCTACCTCTATAACATTACGAATTTCAACACGAAAAGACCTAAGCAGCCAACACGTCTTAGAAGATAGAATAATATCTCCATAGGACTGAATAGGTCCTGGTCTCGCCTACTAAAATAATCTGGGTTCAATCCTTAGGTAGTAAAAAAATAATCTCTGTGATGGTTTAAGTATGATTTGATTGGGACATTGTCTATGTAAATCAAATCACGCCAAGCTACATGCCGTGTAAACCCTTATTGTCAAAAAGTCTAAAGCAGATTTCTACTCTTTAAGACGATGTTCATGATTCGACTCAGCCGGTTCAGTGCTCTTGTCAGCATAACAGATCGATAGTCAGACAATTAGATACAAAATAGGGCCCAAGGTTAATAGCTGACTCTTTTTATACTATTTTTGAATAGATACAACTCATAAAAAAAGAGTTTCAACTAGTTTAACCAACAATCCCCCACTTTCCAGAAACCTACCGCTCACGCAACCGTCGCGAGCTGACCTTCGTGGATGACCCAACAGAGCCGTACGATGCTCTAGAAGTTGAGAAGTACATCGTCGGCGAGTTTGGAGCGCGAGCGTGCGTCTTCGAGCGCGTTTGCGCGCACTACGCAGCGAGGGCGCGTGCACTGCCGAGGCCACAGATGGACTGGGCTGATGTGTTCAGGTAAGGAAAGAATTTACCGCCAAGATCGGCTTTCAACCGACCAGGAGTTGAAGAGGTCGCCATTACCGAAATCGGTCGGAATTTTTATTATCATCATAACGTTGACACGACTATTTGATAAGAAGAAAGACAATCCTTGCTGACAATTTTTGCATGAGACAGAATGGGTTTTATATCCCTGACTTGTTGCGTTCTGGTTGTCCCTGTATTTTTTTAATATTTTAAACCACAGATGGGTTCAGGTAAGGATACTAGTGTCAAGTTATTATTTATTTGAAAAGAAGACAACCCTTGCTGATGATTTATGCTTGGGAATGAAGTCTACTTATATCCCTGCCGCAGGTCTACTCCCCAACTCGATGGCTTTAAAATGGCTTTCACACTTTTGTTGCTTTCGAGACGTCAGTATGAAAGTCAGCAGATTAGGCGGAAGGCCTACTGTTGTCTGACTTTCCAAAGTCATTAAGTCCCAATATCTTTCAATCTCTTCTGGCCTAGCTCGTCGTTGCACCACAAAAGCACATCGCAGCCCATCCCTCCCAGAGATTAACTACGTTTTAAACCATCCTTGATCTGACAGCTTACTACCCTACTCGATTGCTATCAAATTGCAATTGTGATATCTTTCAGAAAAGCAATACTAAATAGCTTTATATGCAGTTTATAATGAATGGAGCTTTCATAATGAGAAAAGGTCATATCGTCGGTCAATGCTTTGGAACTGCAATCGTAATCTCGATAGCTATCAAATTACTCGGAAGGTCTGCTGGTTTAATGTGTTCAGGTAAATAGCATGTAGTCAAGGTATTGTCATTTTGATAGACACATGAAATATATTTCTTGCAAGTATAAGTGGTGTGCTTTCACCCGTACTCAGACATGGGTGGAAAATCTCATTGATGAAAAAATAAAAAATAGAAGGTGCTGTCATCGTAGCACCATTGTTGCCACTTTTTCGAAATCACAAACACAATAACTGAAAAACTACAGAACTCGTCATCCAAAGGGTGATCCCACGTATAAATAATACCAATAGCAATTAAAATTAAACAAACCCACTGTTCCATTTATAACAATTTATTCTGCAGTTAAAAGCGTTTTCATTCAATTTCCATCGGTTTTAATAACACTGTTAGTTCAGGACATTGTTCCACAGTGCTTTTATTGCCGTCAATTCAATTCGAATGCCGTTAAGACTCCGATTGCTTCCCCAACGACTGGGGAACACCAATATTGTTTTTCCTTTATTTACTCGAGAGAATTAAAAACAATGTAAAAAGCCAGAGTATTGCTTTCAGAGGGTCAGTTGTTGTCGTTGTTTTTCCAATAAGGTTTAGTACTCAGCAAATCTGTCGCCCATTTCATTCCTTTGGAAAATAGTAAAATACGGGGCCATTTTCTTGTAAGTGAGAAATTGTAATTTATGCTTGGACCACAAGAACAGTCATGACGTAAAATAAGATAAGTAAATTGGTTTTCTATATGGTCTAAATCTTCTTCTTCTTGTCGTGTCGACACTGGCGTTATATTTTTGAGGACTAATACTAACAAAGCATTATCAGTAGCGTTGTACAGGTTCTCACGTGTGCAGGAGTAGGGGCACGTAGGGCATGACAATAGGTGTGCCATTGTCTGGGGAGAGGCACCACACATACATTCGCTGGCCGCAGCGTAACCCCACCGGTGCATGTTATCTTTGCTCCGGCCGACTTGTGTCCGAAGTCTATTTAAAGACTTCCAAGTTTGCCAAGGTAGATCATGCCCAGTGAGGAGCTGCTCTGCCAGAGGAATGTGTGATGTATTGGGGTATCTCTCTGTCCAGAGTCTTAAGCGAGCTTGATTAACGTCTTAATAGCCATCTCCAAAATTCTTGACGTGTGTTATGTGATGTCCATTCATGAATAAATGTATTTCTTTCTTCTTTCTTTCTATTTACTAATTTATGATGATGTAGGTCTGTTGTGTTCCTTTTGTTTGTAATAGTAGTGAGAACCTTCGGGTCTTATATGTGTTGTGACCCAGCCTCGACAAAACTGCTATAATTGAACTAAGCATCTTATTTAGTATTTATTTGGACCACTTTAGGCTTTAGCGTCCTTGTTCCGAATGCTATAGTAATTAGTTCGTTTCGGCCTATTTTTACTTTGCACTATATCGGGAAAAGTGGGTTTGTGGGCAAATCTGAAGTCTAAACACATATTGAATCAATACTATTTTCTATTCTAGTAACAAAACTAAAATTTCGGCTTAAGTTTAAAAATGAAGTGGTTATTTGAAGTATTTTGAATCAGAGTTTGGTTTGTTCAAAGCAAAGGCTATCGTATTTGCAAGCTTCATCCACTGCTTCATCTTTCGATTGTTAAATAATAGCAATAGTAGGTATTTCTTTCGAGTGTTGGGGGTGTAATCCCAACAACATTGATGAAAGCAACGTGGCACTACAGCGTTAAGAAGCACTTGAAAATTTCGACAGGCTCTGCCAACGCCAGGGTGGCCGAGAGGTTAGGCAATCGCCCGGTATGCGAGGAACGCGGGTTCGATTCCCGCCTCTGGTGGTCATTTTTTCAAGTGCTATGATATAAGTAGGTAATATTTAGATATCTACATCATCAATAACATTACAAATACGAACCGACAAATTTTTGAGCCCAAAATATACTGCCACGAAAGTGTATATTTTTCATTTGCGAGTATAACTACAGATAAACTAAATTTTTGATACCTAGTAGGTATGACCTTAAAGAAGGATCTTTAAAAAAAAATTACTCAAAGGGACTTCAAATTATTTATGGCAAATCTTGCTTATGCCAGGGCCAGAGCGTTTCGCCGATACTCTAATGCGAACAGCTAGTGACTGGAACTCGCTGCCTGCTAATATATTCCTGAAAGGTTACGACCTGGGCCTCTTTAAGGCAAGAGTAAATAGTTTATAGGAGTTTATACTAGGCAGATATGAACCACCCTAGACCGTGCTACACCTCGCACCAATCTTGTGTGATCAGTGTGACTACGGTCAAATACCTGCTTTGAATAAGCAATATAAAAAAATAGTCGCGGCGACCCGCAAGTCGCTGCATTGAAGTAGCACACAAATTCAATTCGCAAAGGATGTACCACCGAAATCGGCACGTAACCTTGACTCGAGTTTTCTATGCATATTTCATAACGTTCGTTTCAAGGCCATCGGTCGGTAAGGCGAACGCAGCGAGCGTGCCCGCGAAGTGGGACACACGTAACCGGCCACGCAACGGTCATCAGCTACGTGGTAGTCGCCCATCCACTGCAATAATAAGTACCACATATAAAAAAATAAGTATCTGGGCGACCGAGCTTTGCACGGTTACTACTATTTAATAAAAAAAACTATATAATTCGTAAGTCTTGTTTAGAAAACAAAAAGATAAAAAATTTCGTCACCGAACGAGATTTGAAACCACGTCTTCTACGATTCTTCAGTCCGACGTACACGACGCCCAATGGTCTAACAATAACCTACCAATAACGGCAACAGGTAGACGCCTAAAATATTCACAGAATATTATGTTGTATTTCATTTTAAAAATAAATAATTAAATTAAAATTAAATATATATATTTATTTCCCATACAAATGCTTCTTTTTACCTATACTGTCTAATGTTGTAAGTTAATGGTACGGTACCCTTCGTGCGCGAGTCCGACTCGCACTTGGTCGGTTTAGAAAAAAACATAACGTAGAAAACATCATATTTATGAGTTGGCCATCTGATTGATTGGTTGCTAAGTTTAACCTTAGTGGTGTTCATTATGTTCTATAATATCACGATTGGTACGTAATTAAAACAAGGTACAATTATGTAGGCTAAAAGGCAATTATGCTGTCTCCAATTATAATTATTTTAGCGAAACCATGTTTGCCAAGGCTTTTATGTGTTCAAGACGAGACCAGCTAGCGGTGCGAGAAAATTTTGTTTACTCGAACAATCACAATAAACCTTTACACAGTAAGATTATGACCAATGTACACCTAGGTAAGTTCACCAAAGTAGGCTACTTCGTGCAATTCCAATGAGTTCAAACGAAGTACGAATAGGTACTGGGATTAGTGCACAATCCCTTTTTTGTGTCAGTTAAAGTATAGATAGATAGATACTCTTTATTGCAACCAGAACATATAATAAAAGTAAACACTTTACAAACATATAATAAAAGAAAAACCATGTTGGTAGGTACAATATAGGCGGTCTTATCGCTGGGAGCGATCTCTTCCAGACAACCTTTGGGTAAAGGAGAACACTAGTGATAACAGAAGGGGGGGTTACAGTGCAAGCTGAAGTTAAAAATTATAAAATTGAATTTTAAAACAAGACGCTTATTAATTCAAATTATTAATTATATAATAATACATCAAAAAAATAGAATTTCATAGAAAAGTTAAAATAAATAACGTACTTAAATATGTATAAAAAATTAATTTAACATACTTATATTAAATATAAAGATAAATATATAAATACAAAATAAATACAACTGTCAAAGTGATAATGATGTTAACAGACAGGTTAAAAGCGTCAATGTGAAAGAAAATGTGCACATTTTGACTGAAGACTCTAGCCTTAAACACGGGAAGGGACTGGGATTGTCGGATATGGAGAGGAAGGGAGTTCCACAGTCTATATATATATATATATATATATATATATATATATATATATATTTATATTTATATTTATATTTATATTTATATTTATATAAGTATATATATATATTATGTCCCGTTAAGACGTCCTTATGCAAATCAGCTTAAAGTGAGACTACTGCTATTACACTCATTATTGCTCATGCTGTTAAGAGGGTAATAATTAGAAAATTAATAGAGCGGAGTAAGTTACTTTAGTAGTGTTTTGAAATAACGTCTGTTTACTCATGAACGCAAAAGAAAGTTCATTAATGTGCAAATCGGAACAGTTGGCGTCTTAACTTAAAATATGTAAATCTGAATGTATATCTGAAATTCAGCTGTGGTATGTGTATAACACCCTGTTGCAGGAACAGGCATACATACGCTTCTAATTGCCATTAATTTGACAGTTCTGAAGGAGGTAAATTTTTTGATTTCCATCGTCACAGCCTTCGTAGCAAAGTGACTCGCACCAGTGTGCGAAACCTTGAAAACTAGTGTTTTCAAGGTTCCACCATCTCTGAGGTCCCGGGTTCGATCCCCGGTCGGGTCGATATAGAAATTAATATATTTTCCATATTGTCTCGGGTCTGGGTGTTGTATTACATAGGTTCTTAAGCATACTTACTTTGGGATCTTAGCAATGTATGGGATGTTTTCCAATATTTTATTACTAGTGGTTCCCCGCGACTTCGCCCGCAAGAGTTGGATTTTCCATATACACTTTCATCCCCCATTTCACCCCCTTAATGTTTTTCGCAACGAAATGTAGCCTATGTCCTTTCCAGGGTCTCGAACTGTCTCATATCAAATTTCATCTCAATCGGTGCAGTGGTTTAAGCGTCAAGAGGTAACAGACAGACAGAAAGACACACTTTCGCATTTATAATATTAGTATGGATTTTATTTATTTAAAATGAATCTACTTATTAAATTTAAATGACTGTCCCTGCAACTGGGCGTAAGCTTTAGAACCAAATCAGTCATATAAATGGCGGACTTAAAGACATGTGGAATTTTCTATTGTTTGTGATAAAAATAAATATCTCTGTGCTAAGCAAAAATAAAATGTAGGTATTTTTTCTTTTGCGTGCAAACATTCCACGCATTATAAGTACCAATGGATGGGCGACTATCATTGCAATTTGCAATACGTTCGACGTCTGAGGTGAACCGCTCTTATGCAATACCGCAAGCACTTTCACTGTTCTAAGCTCTTACAAAACTGTCAACCGAAATTACACTCTAACTAAAAGTTTTATGACTGAAACTACTTAAAACAATGCGCACTACGGTTTTCGCAAATGCACAACTAAAATCAAAGTTGGGCGAGGGTCATAGAGTTGAAAATCCAATGGCAGTGTGAGATAGAATGGCATTTGTAGTGTTTGCCACATTCTAAGATTATTGAGATGAAATTGCTTCTGCGGCAATCAACATACCTTTTGTTTGAGGCTACCAAGTTATTTATTAATGCTGTTGTCATATTATAAAAATATTTATGATGTTTCCATGATTACAACACGATAACTTAGTTGAACCTCACGAGAAGTGTTATTTTTAATTTTTTGTAGGTATTTATTGTAAATGTTAGCGAATTTTTCTTCCATAAGTAAAGTCAGCCTATATAGATCCCACTGCTGGGAAAGGGCCTCACCTCAACTATGAGGAGATACGAGCCATACTCCACCACGCGGGCCAAAAACAAAATAATAAACGTTTTGAACACGGCATATATATTATTATTTTAGCAGCAACGTTAGTAGTAGTAATAGGTACTTTTAAATGTATTTAAAATGCCACAAAATGTTGTCAAAGACACAACCTACCTACCTTACCTACTTACATTGCATAAAAATTACAATGATAAAATGACAGCCTCGGTGGTCTAATGGTCAGCACGCTGGGTACTATCCACGAGGTTCTGGGCCTGAATCCGAGAGTGTTGGGTTTTTCTGTCTTGAAATTACTCAAACACAGCGCCGGAGTCAGGAAGTTGGTGGTGTTAACACCTCCGTGCCTCAGAAAGCACGTCAAGCCGTGGGTCTTGCGGCTGAATCTCTCTACGGTAATGCCGGACTGCTGTCTCACCGAATTATGACAGTGAAGGAACAGGGAGTGCACATGTGTATTGCGTACGCACTTGTGAACTATAATATGTCTCGCGCAGTTGGCTAATTTCTGTTGAGATAGGCCGCCCTAGTCGAAATTCGGCTAGGAGGACATTATATGTATAAAAATTACACGAAATTATATAACCTGTATTTTTTTCTTTTCCAGCCAGTACAAGCGTTCGCCGGACCAAGCCAAAGAGTTCTACCTTCTCAGCGTGTTCCTTGGAGACATAGTCGGGTCGCCACAGCTCTGCCATCTGATCGGGAAGAGACGAGGATGCGATGAAGCTCTGTTACTATAGTCATACTTACTTACCATTTTCTTTTTAATTGTAGGTTTTTTTCTGTTTATATTATGAAGGGGAAATTTGTGAGTAAGATGTGATTTGTGGCCTTAGAAGTTGTAAGGTATCTGTGAAAAGAAACACGTGACTCACTTGAATATTGATTGGGATTTACAAAAGCAGTTAGGACGACGTAATAGGTTGGGTTATTGCTCAAAAAAAATTAAAACATATAAGTACCATTAATTCTAATTGTGGCTAAGTGATACTTAGTTTGGGATCAATAATATAAGAATTTAAACAAAACTTCAAACGTGCCACACTGATTTTTAGTTCCAATATCCAGAAGGCATTATTTACTATTCAAGTAGGTATATTATTTACCAAATTGGACCATAAGGCTTTCCTACAAATATGTTACTTTATTCTTTATTACTTTATTTATACCAAACGTTTTTATTACTAGTAGATAATGTACTTTTATGCCCCGTTTACTATTTTTATAGTTTTGTTTATATTCGTAATATTAGCACTAAAAGGACAACATGACTATGTTTTATAGTAATTTTTGTATTAATGTGAATTTATAAGGTAATACCTACTTCTATTTTGATGTTAGATTATATAATTGTTATTGATAAAAATAGGTTATTCTACACGAAACCACATCAGAAAAAGTGATTTAATTTAGTTTATCTACTATGTAACTGCCTTATTAATACTCGTAATAGGTATAGGTTGTGTTCAATACATGATTAAATATGTATAATATGTCGGCTGATTTCAATGACATTATGTAGGTGACAAGACAGGAGACGAACATTTCCAATAAGCTGTCTCATATTTAAACAAGTTTTGAACACAGTTATAATTATTATTAGTAAGTAAGGCGGTTTACAGACACCCCTCCACCAATCCGCACTGAGTCTGCGTGGTGGAGTATGGCTCGTACCTCCTCATAGTTGAGGTGAGGCCTTTTCCCTGCAGTGGGATCTATATAGGCTGACTTTAAGTAAGGCGGTAATTGTATAAGTTATCGATAGCTAGTATGATAATTTTCTTAGATTTTTAATACTTTACTGATTTAGTAACGTCCAGAAGATAGGTTTTTACGTTTGCACTAGTTATCGTTCATGTTACCGCAATACCTAGTTTTTTTTTTTAATTTAACCAAATGTTGCCCTATTCTTATAAATAATAAGTCGCGTCCTTAAAAAATGCAAATTGCATACCTAAATACATACTAGTTACCCATTTGTTAATTCCATGATTGAAGTAACATTTATACCTAAGTTACCATTTTCCATTAAAACTAATTATTTAAGGTACAAAAAACTATATGTTGTAATTATTTTGTTAGGAATTTTATTATTTTGTAATATTAAGTACATATTACAGTTTCAACCAAAATTAATAATATTTATAATGTAAAAAGTACTAAGTAAATAAGTATTAATTTTATTGATATTGAGTATCATCATTAAAAACGGCATGAAAAATGTTGACTGTGAATTCTTCCATTTAGATGCCACTGGTTAATTCAAATTTCTAATTAGCTGTCTCATATTTATAAAAGTGGTACAGAAATATTAAGATCATTATAAGTCTATGAGGGTCACAGCTTACAGTGTTCAGTCACAGTATACAGTGACAAGAAGATCAGAGCCCGTAGACAAGATGCAATCAATTCTAAAGCCAAGTTCGCTGTCGCTAACAAAATGTCTGGAACTGACATAATCCATCAAAATATCATGTGACTTTTGCATATACATTTAGATATTTCGTTGACGATAGCGAAGTTCGCTGTAAAAAATTGCATCGTGTCTAAGGGCCCTGATTTCAAAAAATATTTTTCCTTAAAAAATATGTTATGTAGAAAGCTAGTCACCTAATAAAGACAATCTTTTAATTAATCAATGACTTTAATTTTCTGAAAACCCTACACACACTTTAAGATCTACATTACACAATATAGAAGTGACCCACTTCTGTCTGTTTGATACGATATGATTGAAAGTATTAAATAGAAGTTGCTGAATAGATCTTCATAAACTTTTGGATAGAATTCTAAAAGGTACCTACAATGTGTTAAGTAACCGACAAACTTTAAGGAATTCTTCTACATTAAATTTTAATCATAAAATATCCTTTAAATGTGGGGTGAAAAATAAACTTAAGATTTTTTTAGAGAAACTTTAATTATGTCTGCATTTTTTGCGTTAAAATATTTTTTATTATTCATTTAAGATGTTTATTTCGATACTTAAATAATTTACTTATTGGATTGTTACTCGTTTTGGGTTATCCGACAGATTTTTTTCTACGCAATGATCAAATAATTAAAATGCCGCCATTCCGAAGGGGTTGAGTTTCACCACACATTTAAAGGTCATTTTATGATTAAAATTCACTGTGGAATAAGCCCTTAAAGTTAGTCGGGTCGGGTCCAGACACACCTACCTATATTTCTAATTTTTAGATTTCTATTCAAAAGTTATAATGGTAAAAAACATTTGATCGCAGTGCTTCTTAAAACAAATACACAATAAGGTAAGTCTAACGCTATGATTTAATATAATAAATGAATGGTCTTACGTCATTTTATCGAACATTAAGTTTGAAAACACTGAAAAAAGCTTTGGAAATTGGTGTCAACAGTTTTGTGCGATTCCAATTTAAAGCTTGGACACACCGGAAAGATTAAACTGTTGTCCATATAAATAAACCGTGGCGGTTTACAATAAGTATTGCAAATGTAAATTATTACTAGCCCAATAAGTACAATATTATTTTGTTTGTAAATTAATGCCATTGTAAAACAACTACAACAATTAGGCTCGGTTTCACCAAAAGTATTGGTAAGTTTAAGCTATAAAAAGTCGAATTTCCAAAAATTTGTTGAAATCACATGAAAATCTCCCTGAAATCCAAACACTCGTGCCAAAAATTTTCTTTGACCCTGAAAACTCGAGAACGACTGCACCAATTCGATTAATTCTAATAAATATTCGTTACAGTCCGAGGAAATTTTTTATAGCGCCATCTAACATTTGCATACTGAACTACAGTGTAAAGCTGAACTCTACATTTTGCAAGTCCACGAACTGAAATGTAGAGTCTGCTTTAACAAGCACGAATACATGCTAGGATAAGCATTGCTATGTCCTTGAGATGACTGTTCTTCGACATAGATGGCGCTAGCCTACACGCGAAAAGTAGACATTTTCTCAAGGTATTATTCATAACTTTCTTCGATTCATGCCGATTAGTATTTTCTCAACCAATGGTCCATGTAATAATTATTTCATTTCATACGTCTATCGCCGGAAATGTGTAATTCTACCTCCTAATCGTTATTTAACCATGTGCTGACTGGAGCTAAGTACCTACATAAGGTAGTATGAACATAAGAAGTACAAGTACTTAAAGTTAGTTGCTCATAAAGTAGGCAAATTTACTAGAAAGACACAATTTCATGTTTATGTAAACATTTTTTAGGTTTTAACCTGCCTTTATTTGTATAGCACTTGTTGACGCCAAATACTAGCCATTTACGCGCAACATCGTTCGTCTACGCGCAACTTTTTTTCATTATGAAGAAAATTTATTTCGCTTTTCTTTATTTCTTTGTTAAATATTTTCACTCGATTCGAAAGCATGTTTGTAAATATTTTGTCTAATTCGGTATGTAGGGTAAATTTTAAGATATATGTTTTGTTTTCTTGAAGTAAAGACTAAAAGTAATGTGTGTATTTTGGCTTTTAATTTAGTAGTTATTTTTAATGAGGGATTTTCCTTGTGTCAAAAATCAGTACTAAAAAATCCGCTAGATGGAATTTATAGAATCAGGCGTTACTTTGCGGAAATCCATTGTTAGATGGGAAAAATAAAATCTCAATAAAATAAAATAAAATCAACATCTCCTGAGGATGCCGCGTGGAGTGGCGAAACGCGTCGAGGTTTTTTGCACGTTGGTGTTGGTAACTAACAACTGCATTAGCTGTAGTGCATGCGTATTGAGGGAGGGAGGGCGGTGCATTCTGCATTTGCCTGAACTGGTACTCTGCGAACGCGGCGGCCTGCGTTAGCGTCTCTTAGCGGAAATTTAAAGCAAAATAATTGTATTTTATTTTTCCCATCCGCTAAATGGCTTTGACCATCCTATGTCACGTAGATTTTTATTAATGAGAAAGGCTGATTTTGCGTTAATTGTGTTATAATGTTTGTGCTTAGCATTTTTTAGATTTACGCGTACTAACAGGTAATTATTAAACAATTTAGTGATCATCAAGACGTTTTTTGCCATCCATCTCTGGAATTTTAACAGCGGACAGAAATAAATGTATTTTTTTTTGTTTCTTGGCACAGTTCGATATGGTTACTGATTCTAAGTCACTCCTGAAAATTTGGCACCCCTTTGCAATGTAACCCTAAAAAAAAACATCCTTATTTCCCTTGGTCACGCCGTAACTTGCAAACGACTTTACCGGTTCCATTTACCTAGTTTAAAGTTTTCTGATATGCACTTTGCAAAAAGTTCTTACGGAAATAGAAAATCGGAAACTTTCGGATAGCTTTTTATGGCTTTTTAATTTCGCGCATTTGACGATTCGAGTTTACCTATCTAGATGAGTAGGTAGATCACAATTCTACAAAAACAAGAAGTTGTCTATGTCCTCACGATAAGAAACGAGAAATACCTATGACCTTTAAAAAGTTTCTTATTCTTCCTAGCAACTATCCCGGTGTCTCTTTCAACCTATTCTTCCTCCACTTTGCCCTATCCTGGACGTCGTTCTCGGTTAAGTCACAGCTCTCTAGGTCTTTCTTAATGACACTCCAGCAGTTTAGGCCTTCCTCTTCGTCTTTGACCCAGTAGGTTTTGGTGGAGTGCTACATTGCCGATGTAGTCAGGTGGTCTCCTTTTCACGTGTCCAAACCATCGCAGCATCTTCATCTCAGCAACTTAGAAGGTCTGCGCGTGTTTTTTTGTGACCGCCCAGGGGCCCTATTTTTTAATCACTCAATCAATCACACAATCAGCGTGCAGATTTCTACTAAATATCATTCGTCATCTAAAAATCTGTATTTTTTAATCGCTCGAACTGTCGCTTTTTGATGTGTGATTCAAAAATAGAGCTCCAGGTGTCGCTACCATATGTCACCCTTAAAAAGTTTGAGATATCAAATATGAGTTGGCTGATTGTGATTGTGGCATTGAGCTAGGAAGTACGGCCAATTAGTAAAGCTATCACTTAAAATGGTAATTTATAAAAAAAAATACAAAAAACGACCGTCTTAAGAAAATGTAGGTACTTAAAAGTCAGATCAAACTTTTTATAGCCAAGTGAAAAAAAAGACGAAAGAATTCGGTGCCAGCTTAAACGTACACAGGGGCTCTATTTTTGAACCACTCGCCTGCAAATTTCTACTGAATATCGTTCATCTAAAAATCCGTATTTTTGAATCGCTCGAACTGTCATTTATTGTGTCTGTCAATATGAAATAAGTCAACTAGACGGTGTTTTTACAAAAAAATTAGACCAGGTTTAAAATAGGTCTAAATATTAGCCGACAACAAAGGAATGAATGACGCATTCGTGACATAACCTACTAGAGAAACGCTTTTCTAATTGGCTAGCGCGACTTGGTACGAGTAGATGAGTGAAATTAAGTCGCATTCGCCAACAAAATGTCATATGAGTGATTCAAAAATAGAGCTCCAAGTCATATATGCCTATGAATAGGTACTATTAAGACTTAATATGCTTGATGTCTTGAAAATTTAGGTATGTGAAGCATAGTCAGGAAGGGAGCGCGTTGAACAAGTTAATTTTTAATAGGAATTCGATCGTGAGAGTTTCAAATCCATATTACTAGTTTGTAAGATGTAATCTTTGAAACTAAAAAACCTTCTTTGACAATCATTTCATCAGTAAAAGCAACATTAGTCTTAAGTGACATAAGCTTTATTTTATTATTAAATTGTAGTTGAGTAAAGCCAGGCAAGTCGCTAGTATAATAATACCGACCTTGTGTTTTAGATGTTTGCATCTAAAGCACGATTTAAGTTTTATATTAAGTAATATTACGATGATGACAAATTCATATTTCAAAAATAAAGGTTTTTCTAGTTTAAGATAGAGGTATAACTGTGTCGTTGCTAGACAATATCTTAACGCCATTTTACATGAATAGAATCAGTAAAGATACAATAAATATCAGATTATTAAGGTTGACGATATCATAATGAATTTAAAAAAGTTTCAAGTTTTATTCATACTAACCAAACTTAATTAAGAAAAAAAAATTATATGTTCATTTAATTATTTTATATAATAATAATTAAATATTCATTTTTAATTATTTTATGTTGGTCAATTTCACTTTAAACTTTTGGTTATGTCACTATAAACTACAAAATACTCATCATTTTGTAGATGGCATTAATTTGGCACCAGATCATGAATTAGCTACAGCATCAAGGGCTTGCAAATGGATTCGATGTGGTTACGATACAAGGGTCTCCGGCGGGGCGACCGCCTAACTTTATAGGTATCAAAATAGGTATAGGTATAGGCTTAGTACAGACTTCAAAAGGAATGACAGCTGTCAAATAACAAATGTTGAAACCTATTATTGACTTCAAATGGGCATGACAAAATTGAATGCAATGAACGAATGGTTTCTAATGGAGCATGCGCAAAGGACCGCCTTTATTAAGCGCCTTTAAAACGATCAAATTGTTTGTCAAAGTCTTTCAAACTTTTTGTTAGTGTGCAGCAGTTTGACGCGTTTGTCAAATATAATTTATATGAGAACGTGAGCTTGACAAACTAATCTGTCAAACTGATTTGATCGCTTACAGAGGGCTTTAGTCTGAAGCTTTGTTTACTACGGCAACGTCAGTCGTTATTTTATTTACCATATACTCAATTAAATTTTGGGGAAAAGATTGTGAAACAAACTAGGAGTACCTACTAGCTAACTATTAAATAGCTATGTCAGCTGCGAGAAGACCGCATAGGCATGCTTCTTCCGGAAGACACCTTCATCAGAACATTATGCCTCAGGAAAGATCTATATTTGCCGCATTGCAAGCTAAGATTGCAAGGATTTGTCCTTGTAAACACCATGATAAAGAACATCGCATTGCGCTAGTAAGTCTGAGATCAACGTATTTTTCAATCGATTTATTGTTCTGATGTTGTGTGTAAACTTTTTTATAATGCTATTTCTGTGATGTTGTAGATCCTAACTCCGTTCGTTTTTTGCAAGTGGGTCTCATCAGAAGATCTTTCGGTCTTAGTCGTCAACATGGGATTGTTATCATGAAACGTAACGAACACCGATTGCAATTACGAAAATAACAGTGTTTGTGTGAAGAAAAATCTTAACCCTATCGATAAGCTACAGAAACCTAGAGACACTACAGTAATATAAGAAGAAATGAAGTCAAAGCACACATAAAGTAAACAGTTATTTATTTGTATTTTTGTTAATACCTAAGTTACGTATAAATAAACGGCATTTAAAGTACCTACCAGTCTCTTTTTAATTTTTTTCTAGTTTAAAGCTTATAATAAATGGGTAACATAATAAATTAGAAGTAGCATGCACTCTGTTATTTTTCCCTATTCAGTAGTTGTTAAAAGTAATTCTATATAAACTGAATCGTTATTTACAAATCTTTGACATAGGTAACATAACTGTCAGCAATACAAGAATAGCACACAGACACAAATTCGTAGAGATCAAATAAATCTATGGCGTGCATGGAGTAGAAATAAAAAAGTTTGTATATTTATCACAAAATTCATTATGCACATCTATTACAGTACTTCAATCTGCTTGCTGAAAAATTGCATATGTCCTATGGCGTTATATATCTATCATTCTAAAGTATTGTCGTCTTACAAAACCTTACTCAGTTGGTATATAAATTTAATGAAAGTGAACATAGTGTTAGTTTTCCTGACGTAATCTGAAAGCCCAAAAACGTTATTTCCAATTCGCTTCTAAAACCTCAACTCTTTTAACGATACGTAATGTAGGTACCTACCTAACTAATAAGAAACATAAACGCCTTTTATTTATTTCAGATATAAATAATGCTATATCATGTTTGTTCTTCATAAGCTCTTCCATCCAACGCCAGTCGCCGCAGTGGCGGTGGTAGAGGAGTCCACCACCGCCAATCTCCATTTCTAAGTCTTCAGTTGCACTGTTCATTGCGATTCCGACGATCCAAATGCATGGCCCACTGCAGGGGGCCTACTGTAATAAATGGATTAGTGTATCTATTAGCGAATACTTTTTGAAATGCTCTATAAAGACGGATTTATTCCAAGCCGAGTATTCGTTTCGTTCATTGCTTGCATGATATATTAAGCTGAAATAAATTTATGTAGGCATTTCAAATAAACCAAACTGCATTTCTATTTGCATGATGACTTGTTTGGTGAACTGAAACATTTTAGTACTATGACACATGCAGTAGTAGGCGAAGGATATAAGTATACTTACAAAATAAAAGTATCAAATGCTTTGTAGGCTAGGTTAATACCGTAAACTTACTTGTCTTTATCTTGGTCAGTTTTGGAAACACCGTCACCCATTAGGCCTGGAGGTTAATCATGTGAGGTCAGCTTGCTGGTCTAGGAAATTCTGGAAAAGGGTCCCCCTGGCTCTCAATGAGTGTGTTTTCATCCACGACCAAAGTTATTTAATATTTTCTTGGTGCCAGTATTTTGATGTACAATACAGGGTTAGAAAATTTATTTCCTATTAGTTAAGCACCAATACACAATACATTTTGTATGAATGTGATCACTGACTCAATAATCACTATGAATGTAATTTTCTAGTTTGTTTTTATAAGACGTCAATCTGTCTTATTTTTGTCGGAATGATAATTCACGTAACCCTAACAATGCGTTTTGTTAATACGCTACTTTATTTTTTCAAATGTAAATAATACGTATTTATATCAAATAAGCAAATAATACTAGCAAAAATAATAAAAATATTATAATATATTTCAAATTAAGGTCATTAAAAATATTTAAATTATCGTATAAATAAAAAAATATGTATTATTTAATAACTTCAAAATGGGTTAATAATCAAAATAATACGCAAAATTTACATTCACTCGGTATTCATAGCCTTCAAAAATCAAAGCAATTTCAATTCTTATGTTCATTCAATTGAATTGAATTGAAATAGGTATAGGTATAGGATTCAAGTTAGGCGGTAGGCCTGCTGATCACATTCTTGGGTAATTATTGCTACGGTTAAATTGCCTTTGTTTACATAATAACTGGCAATTGGCGTATTTTGCTTCAAAATAAACATAACTGAAATAAGGTGCCTCAAGTCGACTCTATGTTAGTAAAAAAAAGAAAAGTGCGAGTTGGGTCACGCCAACATTTTTAAATTCCATATTGTTATTATAACCTAATAAATAAAATTGCAAAGTTTTTGATGCAGTTGCTTTTCTATAGAGATATTTCGAAATTTCCTTTTCTCTAGCTATACCTACGTTATAAGTTGTTTGACTACTTTTAATTTACTAGCAGAGCATTAACCACTGCAGGGGGCCTACTGTAAAAGCCGTGACAGTTTTCTTTTTATATTCATTACGTACATATAGTTGCTTACTTTACTGGTGTTTTTTGTTTCATGCACCATTTAGTTGACGTTTGACCGGTAGTGTGGCAGACCGGGAGCTCTATTTTTCAATCACTCGTATGACATTTTGTAGGCGAATGCGACTTAATTTCACTCATCTATCAAGTCGCATGACTTATTTCATATTGACAGACACAAAAAATGACAGTTCGAGCGATTCAAAAATACGGATTTTTAGATGACGAACGAAAATCACTAGAAATCTGCACGCGAGTGATTCAAAAATAGAGCCCCGGCACTCTGTACTCTAACAAAATTTTGCATTCATTGTGACATTACATATATATACATTAGTAAATCTCTATATTCAGACTGACCGACAGACGGACATGCTTAAATTGATAAAACAAGACATGCAAATTCACCGCTTGTTCTAAAAAATAAATTAAGTTGTAATAAGATTCATAATACTGTTACCAAGTTATTGTTTCACAATACCGGAGATTCAAATTTGTATATCAAAATTCCATTAACAACACAAAAATGAGTAAATCCAATTTATCAAAAACTCCTTAACATGTAAATGTGAATGCTGAAGATCCAATTTGCATTAAGTCTATGTTACAACTGAGTGAAATGGTAATAAAATCGACTCAAACATAACATTTTACTTTGCAGTTAGCTCATTTAGGTGAGGTAAGATTGGCTGGTCCAGTTTCAAAAATGACATCACTTACGAATGGGTATAATAACAAGTTGCAGAAAATTCAATTTGCAATACGGAGATGGTAATGGCAAACCACTCGATTACAATGCCAAGAAAGTCGTGACGTGTATTTTATTCCACATAATGACGACCCTCAGTCATGAGGTATAATAACAAAGAAGAAGATATAAATTTGCAATATTTTTTTAATTTAAACTCTCTCTCACCTCGTAACAGAGGGTCGTGATCGTTATGTGGAATGAAACACACACAACGACTTTCTTGGCAAATTTTGATGGAGTGGTTTGCCCATGCCTTCTCCATTTCACACACTAGCCAACTAGTGTGCAGGTTTTCCTTCACCGTTAAGCAGCAATATCTTTGGAAAATACTGTACTTAAGTTTTTATTAAAACTCAGTGGTACAGGCCGGGATCGAACTCACGACCTCACGGATGAGAAGTGAAGTTTTCTCCGCTCAGCTATCGCGCCATTTAAGTTTAATCTACTAGGTACTTAATTGGTAATTTAGAAATTGATAGTTTATCATCATGATTATCAGACGCTGGATATCCACTGCTGAACATATGCCTCCCCCATAGATTTCCAAAGTGACCTGTTACAAGCGGCCTGCATCCAGTGCGTTCCTGCGACTTTTATTAGGCCGTCTATCAATCTTATCTGAAACCAATATACTTAGTTGCTGCATGTGTGATTGCAATGTTATCAAGAATCAAAACAAGAATATTTATTTTGTCAGATTTGTACAACATCGTTATACTTAATAAACGATTTTGTCGACAATAAGTAAGTATGTCTCAAAATCTAAACCAAAACAAATTTTGTGAACAGGAACACTTATATTTAAAATAAAAGAAAAGGGGGGAAAAGAGAGGACTGTATAATAGGAATGAGGCTAAGAGTAAGGGTAATAAAGATATGATAAAATAAAATACAAGGATCAAGACGTACGTACCAAGAAGAAGTAGAATAGAATAGAATGAACAATGACAGAGCGAGACAACGTCAAAATATATTATTTAAATCGCTAGCCTAGTCGCCAGTTCTCAACATCTTATATTGTTTCTCTAACGAAAGGATTAAAATATTCTAACTCAACATCGTTTCTTGGTACAGACAGTGACATAAAAGATTATTTATTGCTAGATGTTGCATTCATGTGCTAGTTGCAATCTGTGGTTCGAGAGATCGTTAA